>MU269980.1:24377951-25052951 GCA_021432705.1 Caranx ignobilis | reverse complement strand
CTCCTTTCACTCGCTGATTAACCAGTTGACGCCGTAAAAAGAGCCAAGTTCCTTTGTCAGTCGCACAGATTCATCTCTTTTCAGTCGGTCTTGTGGAGCGATGTGGTGACGAGCCGGTGGGGGGTTAGGGTTAGAGTCGGCCCTGACTTCCTCTGCTGCATGTGTGGGTTAAACAACCTGCCATGTGTCAGCAGAGAGCAGTGGGACGTGTCCAGACGTTCGTCCCTCTGCAGTGAAGACGTTTAAACAGCTGTTGTTCCTTTAATTTGCCATGTTGGTCGCTCTTCATTTTGTCTTCTTGATCGTGTGTTGATGAAGTTTTGACAAGGAAATAAAAGTGTTAGTGTTTATTCAGTTTGAAGCAGTGGACTGTTTCATGATAATCATGTCCAGCAGTTTCAAGCTTTGCTGACAACTTACGTACACCCGCTGTACACCTGCTGTACACCCGCTGTACACCTGCTGTACACCCGCTGTACACCCGCTGTACACCCGCTGTACACCTGCTATACACCTGCTGTACACCTACTGTACACCTGCTGTACACCCGCTGTACACCCGCTGTACACCCGCTGTACACCTGCTGTACACCCGCTGTACACCCGCTGTACACCTGCTGTACACCTGCTGTACACCTGCTGTACACCCGCTGTACACCTGCTGTACACCCGCTGTACACCTGCTGTACACCCGCTGTACACCTACTGTACACCTGCTGTACACCCGCTGTACACCTGCTGTACACCTGCTCCTTCGTCCACCCTTGAATCCACCCATGTCCGTGACCTGTGTGCAGAATGATGGCCACAAACAAAGCAAAGTAACTCACCCTTGCTTCAGACGCCTCCTCTTGATGTGTGCCGTGGTGCTCCAGCAGGTCTCCTCCAGGTCTCCTCCGGGCCTCCTCCAGGTCTCCTCCAGGCCTCCAGCAGGTCTCCTCCAGGTCTCCTCCGGGCCTCCTCCAGGTCTCCTCCAGGCCTCCTCCAGATCTCCTCCAGGCCTCCTCCAGGCCTCCTCCAGGCCTCCTCCAGGCCTCCTCCAGGCCTCCTCTCAGCTGGACGTGCTGTGACTTCAGGAGGATCCCGATCAGACTTGATGCAAAGGAGCAGCAGCAGCAGCTCTACAGCAGTTTCTCAGGCCGTTCCTCACCTGCCTGCTGAGGAAACCTTTCTGACGGCTCATATCTGCAGTTTAATCCTCGGAGTCAACCAGAGTTCACGACTGAAGGTCAGGGCTGGGCTGTGTTTTTCAGTACTGAACAGAGAGATTTACCTTCGGGCTCTGCTACCACTTCACCTCAGCAGTCATGTACAACAGCTGAGGAAGCTGCACCAATTTCCCTGCTACCTACTACACAAGAATGCTTTTACCAGCAGCGCTCCCCCAACGTGGCAGAGCCATTTCACTGTTCTCATTCTGCTCGGGCATTGGGAGTTGTTGACCCTCAACTGTACACAGTTATCTGCAAACCGGTGCAGCCCAGCTGGGCTGTGGCTTCAGCACAAAGAGACAGGGACAGATGCAGATGAGAGTGGACACAGGCCTGTCCTCGTCTGCTCCCTGACGTCCTGCCCGTGAAGATCAGCAGCAGCTTTACTGGAGCGTTTCAACAGGATTCATACATAACAACATCTTGGCAGTGACTTTTCTTTTTAAATCTTTGACTGGTTTCATGTGCTGCCACGTCCCCCCTGATCAAAGAGGACTGCGGGGGGGTGGGGTGAGAGTGGAGTTACTGCACAGGATAAATTCTGAAATGACCACAGAATAATAAGGCGTGTGATTCTGTGTGGAAACCAGCAGGTGTTCTTATTAAACCGAGTCATTTTGAACCCTGCGCTGGTGCGACCCTCATCAGACGGGGGGGCGTGCAGGCTGGATGTCTCCCCCAGTAGCAGTCTTTAATGCAGGCTGATATCTGAATGACCATTACCAAGGCATCAGTCTCCACTCTGCTGCCTTCTGGGGAGTGGAGCGGGGTAATAAGTTGGGCAAATGGCCACTTTGCCATCTGATGGTAATTCACTGTGTGCATGCTGTCAGATACGTGGCGTCAGGTGTTTGATCAAAGCTTATGACGGTCTTGATGGGGTTGAGCCCAGATGAAGAGCGATGAAGTGAAGGAGAGGGGAGGGCTGGGTGGGGGGGGCTAGATACAGACAAGACTCATCTTTAAAAGTTCAAGTCTTTATTAGAGTCCAACTTGCTGTTTCTGCCCAGTCTACCCAGTTACAGGCCAGTGCCAAGCTGTAATGGTTTAATGGATACACCATAAATACACAGACATCTGCTGTTCATCTTACTGTGGAGCTTCCTCTCAGACTGAGGTCATTATTAAAACAGTTTGATCTCATCCTGTGCTCGTGTTCAAGGACTGAAAGTGACAGCAGACGATTTAATTAAAGTTAAATGAAGCCATGTATCAAAAATAAACAAACAGTACAGTGAATGATTTGAAATGAACTATTGTATATGATCAGCAGTGTTTGAAGACCAGGACCCTCTGGGCCTCTTATCAGATCCAGTCTCTGTGTTTCCACACTCAGGTCTCATCCCTGTGTTTATCTACAGTCATATAAGACATTAACCACATGTGTTGTCTGAAGTCATTATGACCTTTGACCTTTGACCACCACAGTCTAATCCATCCAGTCTGTTAGACAGATATTCTCCAACAGACAGTTACACCGGCCTCGTTAGCTTGTAGCTCGTTAGCTTTGTAGCATTTATTACAGTGGATGGATGTAACTGACCTGTTCCTGTTCAGGCTGATATCGGCTCGTGAGTGGACAGTAACAGCTGCTGGTCATCTCCCTGCATGTTTCCAGCAGCAGCAGCAGCAGCAGTAGCAGTAGCAGCTCCAGCAGCAGCAGCAGCAGCAGCAGCTCATACGTACCATCTCAGGCACTACAGCACAGTGAAGAGCGTGTGATGGTGGAGCTGCCTGATCTCCATCGTTTCTGTCGTCACACTTCCCTGCAGTGATCCTCTGCTGTGTCCTGTGGTTTGTTTCTGTGTCAACATCACTGACGTTTGTCTTCACCAAGGAACGCTCTCATAAGATTTATATGTGTGGATCTGAATTTTGGTCAGATTATGGGATGGAGCCAGTGTCTTTAAAAAAAACACGAAGCTCACTACTTCTCACAGCTACGGCGCCTGTAGCTGTGGTCAGTGACCCTACTGTGAAACATGCTCTGTGGGATAAAAGCAACATTAGACCAGTTTAGTTCCATCACTGGTTCTGTCCATTGACGATTTATATGATTGGCTCCAGTTATCGCCACCTTCTGAAGGAAAAACTGAGGAGAAAGCAGAGAAGCATCTGCCACAGTTTGTGTGGCTTTGTGTGAGCCGCTCCCTCCCTCTCTCCCAGTTTGAGTCAGGATTTCTGGAGGAAACAGATGCCTCTGTATAACCTCACTGGTTTTCTTCAAACGCGTAAACCAGTTTTCTGCCTCGCCGTTTTTGACAGAACTGAATTATTGATGCGTCTAGGATACCTTCCCGGGCCGCCTGCATTTAAATGGGAGAGATTTCCCTGTTTGTGTTTCTCAGAGTTTGTACAGCCAGGATGTCATACATCCAGGAGTGGTTACATATGCAGGAGGAAGAGGCGGCTGGGTGAGCAGATACCTCAGGTCACTGCTGGCACAGGTCAGCACCGAGGGGCTGCACATGCATGAGCAACGCTGAGTCACTGTACATGAGTGATAAACAAAAACATTATCATACACCAGGCAGGTGACACCACTGATGTTGTTGAAACACCACCTACAGCCACACCCATTACAATGAGGTGTAGTCAGACAGGTGACGCTCAGGACAGTCACGTGACAGTCGTCAGGAGGTCACAGCATGACGCTGACGGCCACGGTCAGGTCCCATCGTGGGGAAGAACATACGTAGAGGACGTGTTAATTCTGACGTATAGGATAGAGAAGACAAGAGTACAGGTGTGATATCATGTGTTCACTCCTGGCCAGATGTTTGTTGATGCAGATGTCACATGTCTCTGTTCCCAGGAAACACAGGCCGTCTGAGGAGGAGCCTCCTAACAACGGGGCACTGAGGACACAAGTCATCTCGGTCCTGTCCTGTCCGTCCTGATATACAACCACAATCACCTGAATCATTTCTATCTCAGCTCTGTATCTGAGGACACCTGGTCAAACACGACCAAGGTGACCGTGACCTCACACCTGGCCCGTTCCTGCCAGCGCTCTGTGTTTAAACTAGATCTATGAGCCTGGACGACACAGAGCCGTTAACTACACCCTGACCTGCTGGTGAGGCGGGGGACCTGTCAGGCTCATTTCAGGTGCTTTCAGTGTGATACTGGACCCCTGTGGGACACTGCTGCAAGTCTCGATCAATAAAAATCTCCATACTCGCCTGCCGCTCACCTGCCGCTCACCTGCAGCTCACCTGCAGCGGAGCTTGTCAGAGGAGTGCTCTGCTGCTCGTCTCTCTTTAGCCTGGTGTTTGACACTGTATTAAAAATGTGAAGGTCTAATGGCTGAGCGCCGATCAGCTGAGCCAGAGCTCAGTGGATGAGGCTGCACAGCTGCTGCACAGCTGCAGCAGCGTGTGTTGTATAGAAGAAGAACAAACATTGTCGATCGCTGATAGAGGTTCAGGTTGCTGATCGGCACCAGTCACAGACATTTAATAGATCATTTCAAGCTAATCAGCTAACGGTTAACAGTCGTTGAGTGAGCGCTGGTGTGCATCCCTAGTCTGAGATAATTAGCCTATGTAAATACCGATCGCAGCACTGTGAGTCTGTTTGTTTAAAAGCAGAGCGGGGATACCACTGGGCACTGAGGCCAGAGCCAGGCGACTTCCTCCAAAGTTGTGACGACACAGGTCTGAAAAGCCACAAGGCAGTAACTGTAACTGTAACTGTACATGGCACAGAGCAGGGTTGAGTGTTACTGTTTAACGACACCTGTGTGGAAGCATGTCCATTTGTTCCTCTGCTCATTGGACTGGGTTTTAATCTGAGACCCGTCAGCTGTGATAAATGAAACAAAGGCTGCCAGCTCTGTGGTTAACATGGCATTTAGACTGTGGACATAAGAACAAGCACTTACACACAGCACTGTTTGAAAACCTGCGCTCAGTGGAGAGCAGAAAAATAAAGTGACATCTAGCTGAGAGAGTAAATTAGCACATGAGCTACAAGACAAAGTGAGAAGGTCACAGACAGGCGGCTCTCAGCGGACGACGAGCTAATGACCCGAGGAGCAGGGAGACAAACACACCCTCAGTCCACAGGTCAGATAAACAGCACTCGTCTTTTATACATCTCCAGATGGAAGTCAGAGGAGGAGGGATCACACACACTTACTGCCCCGTAACACACACACGCAGAGACACGGTTAAACAGCGGCGGCACAAACATGTTAATGCCACAGAATGAGTGAGTGCGTTTCTGTCAGACGCTCCCATCGTGTCCCTTTGGCCTTTCAGGTTTCCCAAAGGCCAGCTGCAGCTGTGCAGCCTGAACCTGTCACATGGTGCTGTCTCATGTATCAGGGTGGTGTCAGCGCCTGCAGCACAGTGAGTCGGACACTATTAAATATTGTATTTGTTCTGCTAGTTCAGGTAATCTCTGGATAAAACCTTATAACAAATCATTCAATCTTCATTTATTTTCCTGCGTGAAACGCTCTCACCCATGAAACTCTGTTCTCCAGTCGCATTAAATTAACATACTGTCACGTCCTTATGAGAAAATTAAAGGCTATGTAATGAAAAGAAATGTGCAGCAGAACTTTTATTCATGAACTTCTCATTTGTGAGACGAGTCAGAGAAGCTGAGCAGAGATTATTTCAGCCCCTGACTGAACTCTGGCTGAACGTTTACTCAGTCACAGCCGCGGTGAGCTGCTGTATGTGCTTTTCCATCAGAGCCCTTCATATAGGTCAGAGGACACAACCATGGCGCTTTGTGCTCTGCACTGTCTCCACATTTCTGAGGTGAAGGTACAATGTGAGGAGCAGTCAGTCACTTTACTACGACCATGCTCTCCATGAAATGATGTAAGTACTTTCTGCGCGACACTGATAACATTGGAGACGCAGAGGAGATGTGTGTCTTTGATGCAGCTGTTATTACTCTGTACCTCAGGGCTCATTCATTCATGTAGCTATACACAGCACGTTGTTGTGATCCTCTGCTCTGTTCTGCATCTTTACCTCACTCTGTCTCTGAATGTGTAGGTAGCTGCAGCAGAGACTGCCAGTGAGTGTGTTAATGAGCTTCATGATCCCCAGAGGTTGATCCCGGAGCCTCAGCAGCAGCAGCAGGTTAAAGTTTGGATTGATGCGTTAAGCCTTCACAGCGGCGCGGCCTCACAGAGCCCGGAGCACGGCCGTGGACCCGTGTGAGCTTTCCTCTGTGTGTGCTGGTGCAGAAGAGATTTGTCTTTTCCTTCACAGATGAGTGTGAACCAAGCTGCTGTACGCTGCACACTGTGTTCTCACCGCTCCCAGACACACACACATCTCTACCTGTGCTGACGGATGTCTGAGACGCTGCAGCTGCTCCGGTCGTGATGCCCTTGAGCAGGGCACTGAGGGATATCGCTGAGGCTCCAAATGACTTGTTATCTTTCCAGTGGCGTCTCATGTTGTCAGCTAAGTTAGTGCTTCATAAACTGCTGATTTAAAGCTCTGCCTTTTCAGCATGATCTCTGTGTTATGGAGCGATACACACTTCCTGCTCACTTTCCCTAACTTTAACTTTTAAAACAGAAATGCACCCGGTGAGACAGCAGCCATTTAAGGAACACCTGCTGTGCACTGTGTGGACCTGAGTGCAGACGTTTCCACCAGGCATCACCAGCCTGGATGTTTCCACTTTCCCTTCATCTGTGCCTCTCTTCCAGGCTGTTAGCATTTCTGTCAGGGAAAAACCTCCACAGGAGAAATGATGAGTTTGTCTGAAGAGATATCAATAAACAGTGAGTTGCAGACACCCCCCCCCCCCACACACACACAGTACAGGAGGGTGTAAGGCTGTCTGAGGGCAGATGATAATAATATCAAAATGATCTGATAAAGATTCAGGCTGATGAAAATGTGAAACCGGTTGGTGAAGTTTCAGAAGTGATCAGTATCTCCATGAGACAAACTGCTGAGTCATGCCTGGATCACCGCGTCTCCGTCTGTGACTTTGAAGAATCTTTGCACGCTGTTTTGTTTTTTTCAGGCCAAAGTGAAAGGACGTTACAATCCAGGTCACAACGCCGCTGCTCTTTCACTCTGTGCTCACAGTGTTTTCAGCTCTGAGTCACAGAGAACCAGCCTCATCAAAGAGGACATGAAAGTGCTGCTGCTTTTGAACCGCAGTCATTAGCAGCAGGAACCATAGGGGCTCAGTGCTGCAGCTAACAGTGCTCTGCCTAATCACAGGGCTAACGGCAGGATTTAACTGAGTCAACACCAGTGACAGTTGTCTTCTTCTTCTTCACACACTTATCTGAGGTCTTACACTGGGTGCACAGCTCTGTGTGGCTCATGTGTCCAGATGGACGTCTGACTAAGATCTCATATCCCCATATCAAATAAAACTGAGGAGCTCTCTGACTGACACTCCTTCTGCCCTGCAGCAGCACCGATAAGGCTGCAGCCAGGAATTAGCATGGGAGTCTAAAGGAGGCAGCTTTTTGTCTACCACACAGCTAAAGGTGCATTACGTAAGACGTTAAGCTCCAACCATCACGTGACAGTGATGAAATGGTGGATTAGATGGAAAACACCATGCAGTAACATGCATGAGACGTGGTGTTATCAGTCAGGGTCAGAGGTCAGCAGATCACCGGAGAAGTGTTTTGGTCTTTTACTGAGTAATAAACAATTACAGACACACGTCTTTTTAAGAACAAAAGCCACACCTGAGCCTCTGACAGCAGCTCTCCAGCACTAGTTCACATTCAGTCGCTCCTCCAGGTGCTGTGTTATTCCCGTCTCACTCGTCTTCCACCTCGACCGGAGGGAGGACAGAGGAAACAAGCGAAGGACCTGCCTCAGCCTTTTCCATTCACAATGCTCCACTGGAGCCTGTTTACACCGCTGGTGCTCTGCAGCCTTTCCACTGCTGCTCCCATGAGAGCAGCTCCACACTTGTTCCATGAGGAGATGAGGCCAGAGGAGGCTTCACTGTACCACACTCCACCATTAGTAACCCTGTCATTTCCCACATCCTCTGTGTGCGCTCTCTCACTTCACTTACTCATGAATTATTAAACCATGTGCCGTCTCCTCTGCTGCTGGGGCTGTAAAGCTCCATACACTGGGTTTTTGTCCTGGTCAGTGAAGCTCTGACCTTTGCATCTCCTGTATTACACGTATCTGCTTTAAAGGATTCAACCATCGTGGTCAGAATCTGCCTTCGCCGTCATGATGAAGAGTGAAACCACTTGGACATGAAACATTGTCCTGCTGTGTTGATGTGTGATGTTTTACTGACTGTTCATGAGCCACACTCTTCTGCTCTGCTCTTTACAACAGTGGCACATGATCTGGTCCTGTTCCTCCGTCATCAGTCCTTCTCACTGAACCATCACTGTGACTCAGCCTCTGTCTTTTGTTGAAAAGCAGTTCATGTGGATAAAAGATTTAAAGTTAGTCACTTCTCAACGACCTTGGACAGTCTGTCTCCTCTGTAACGTGACTTCAAGGAGGAGCGTCCCAGTGGCTCAGCTGGTGGAGGGGGGACCATGGAGGCCTGGTCCAGGGTTGGAGTCCGGCCTCAGGCCCTTTTGCTCCACATCATCCTCTCGGCCTCTGTTTCAGCCATGACACGGTACCTTAAAGTGTGAGACATGAAGAAGCTGTTTGTTCTCTGCACAAAGAGTGGTGAGATCAGTCATGGCTGAGCTGTGTGACTGCTGCAGGCGCTCAGGCTGGTCTGGTCCGGACAACTGAAGCTCAGAGACAGAAGGTCTTCACTGAAGTGTCTGAGCAGTAAATGTCTCTGTGTGACCTCCTCCTTGGTTGGAGGTCCTCACAGTCAGCTTCAGAAACCTGTGCTGACTTCACTCCTGTTGGTTACAGAGGTTTGTAGCGTGTGCTGCTGTTGTTCCCTGTGCCTCCCTCATGTTGTTGGTCTTTCAGATGGAGACCGTCTCGCTGACAGTGTCACGACTCACCATTTCCACCAGGTCAGAGGACTTCACTGTAATTATGCAAATCCACCTGGTTTTGTGGATCAGAGGTTCAAGGTGGTGCAGAGGTGGGACAGAGGCATCATGGGCACTGCTGCAGGTCGAGGCGCTGTGAGTGGAGGTGTCTGGAAGTGGTCCTGGGTATCAGACCTCATGAGGACGGTCAGAGTGCAGATATCCAGAGACGTAGCTGCTGTGTTCGAGGGCAGGGACCTTCACTGGAGACGGCTGTTGGAAATGATCTGAGTGAGGCCTGCAATCCGTCACTTACACTCAGCGCTGCATGTCTGACGCTGTGAGCTCTGTGCTGCGCTGCACAACACATCCGTGTGTGTTTTTGTTTGTCAGCCTTGTGCAGCTGTGAGTCCTGTCAGGGCAGCAACCACCTGGAGAGCTGCTCACATAATGAGATCTCTTATCTCCATCTCCTCCTCCTTCAGGTTATTCTTCCAGCTACGTTCAGGAGCAGTATCACATGAAAAGTCCTGTCATGGCATTTTACAGTGAAAGGCTGGGAAGTGTCGTCGTTGACCTTGTCATGTCTGTAGTGGCTCCTCCACTGAAGCAGCCCAAACCTCCTTTTGTCTGTTCCCACGTCTGAATAACTGACATCTGGGCTTTTCCTCTGTCTCTGTGTGCACTTTTTCTTATTCTTGCTGCCTTGCCACTTTAAAGGAGCCTCCCACTGTTCAGAGAGCCCACTGTTCAGAGAGCCCACTGTTCAGAGCCCACTGTTCAGAGCCCACACGCTCAATGGGACTGAAGCTGATGAAGATGAAACGTGCAGAAGCACATTCACAGCAATCACATCTCGTTCCTCCTGCAAGGCCTGTTGGGGAATAATAAGGAATCTGATGATGTGTGATGTGGGGGTGGGTGACACGGAGGTGTGTGTGTGTGTGTGTGTGTGTGTGTGCAGTGGTTTGGGATTTGTTCACCTTTGGATCAGCCTGTAATGATGCTGGAAAGTTCGCCGAGCGGAAGTTGTTGTTTAAATGTCACTGGAAATACGAGATCTATTTTTAATATGTTGGAAATTTCTTACTGTTTTTCTTTCATACACACACACACACACACACACACACACACAGGTATTTACATCCTAGTGTTGTACTGAGTCGATTAAATGTCAGTGTGTGTAAAGTAGCAGTTGTGTTTGGTGAATAAACCAGACTGAAATATGAAAACAGCTCAGTGACAGATGTTAAAGGTGGAGTCGCGCCGTCACACGTGACTCAGACACTTCTGTTTTATCTCTGTAACATAATCAATATAATCAATGACTCTAGCTTCGGTCCAGATGTTTCCCAGCCTTTATCACGAGGTGTGAACCAGTGTCCAGTGTTGAGCTGACAGAAGAGGCTGGATCCTCCTCCTCAGCTCTGAGCTCTGCTTTGTCTCTCATCTAAATCCTGCAGCGATGAAATGACAACGGCTCTTTTTCCTTCCACCTACCTGTCACACACATGTGTTTCTGCATATGCCTTGCTCCCTGCCCCCCCCACCGCTCCGAGGAGATTGTAATTATTACCACGCACATGGACATAATGCATAGAGCTGTAGAAGAAAACACCTGCACATGGTCTCTGGCTCTCCTCCTCCTCCTCCTCCTCCTCCTCCTCCTCCTCCTCCTCCTCCTCCTCTCAGTACATGGTCAGGCTAAAGTGTCAACATAACTGTAAATGCTTGTGTTTCTGAGGCAGAGAAAATATAGATGAGGAATGAGAAAGAAAGAGAAGATGGAAGGGAAGATGAAGTGACAGAGGCAGAGAGGAAGAGATGAAGCAGCACAGAGGAGAGCTGACGGATGGAGGGAGGCAGATAGGGAGCGAGGGAGGTGGCCAGTTGAACGTTGGTATGGATTTCTCTGTGTTAACAGAATAGCTTGTCATGTCTCGCCTCTCCGAGGGCTAAAATCCATCAGATCTATAATCCATCATCAGCTGCAGAGATGACAATCAATACTGCAGCAGCTGGTGGCCGGGGCCTAATGAAAACAGTCGGTCAGGTGAGTCTGAGCGAGCGAGGCAGAGGCCGCACTGTCAGAGAGGTAAAATCTGACCTGTGTTTGTGCTGTTTGCTCCACAGACGCTGTGAAACACTCAGCTGCTCGTGCAGAGTGAAGATGAGCTGCATGTACAGTGGGAGGATCAGAGGCTCTGCAGCTCTTCAGACTTTAAATGCTCTCAGGAACTAAAAGACACTTCATTTGGAGCTTGACCGACCAAGTCTTAGAGTACAGCAGCAGCAGAGCCTCTGCTGCTTCCTGCACAGGCAGCACTTTGTCATTTGTGAAGTGTAATTTGTGTCGTTGCAGTCTTTCAGGCGTTCACTGTGGTGGCGGCAGGTCGGTCCGTCAGAGAGGAGCTCACGTTAGGACACGTGTCCCCGCAGACCACTGGACCATCCAGGCTCCACTAAATTGCGAAACATTTCCAGACAGTTGAATCAACACCTCGCTGACACAGAGTCAGCAGAAACAGAACAATATAAGCTCGTGAGGATTTATAGCAGAGCTGCTGTGTTGCAGCCCACTGTTCCTCAGAAACACCTCACACCTGATGGACAATTACACTCTCACAGTTGATGTCAGGTACCAAGGCTCGGTGCTGACGCAGACAGTGCTGCGGCCTGCGTGTGGAGAGGGTCACAGAGGTCAGGAGACCAGAGCTGAGCTTCATCAAGGACACGAATTAGTGTCATTGTTGTTGTTATAGTGACCAAACTGACCTGGTGTCAGTGTTATCAGGTAAATGCTCAGGAAGTAGGAGAACAACGTGATGTCATTGTACCAGCTGAATATTTTCAGGTAAACAGTAACGTGAGTTTAGCTGCTTCACAGCCGCTCTGTAAACAAGGATTTGTTTTCCTCCGTGCAGCAACATGTCAGAGACGTTCCACAGACTCTGCAGACACACCTGTCACCTGCCCAGCTCAGGGCTGTTAAAGCACTGACACAGAGATGAAACAGCCGCTGCAGCTGTTTTTAGAAACACACAAAACACACCATCACAGATGGAAGCACAGAGCAGCAGAGCAGCCTCGTGTGTGTGTGTCTGTGTGTGTGTGTGTGTGTGTGTGTGTGTGTGTGTGTGTGTGTGTAAGTGCATGTGATGACAGCGTTGCGAGCAGAAAGGTAAGGAGGAGTCAGTCACCTTTCATTCAGAGACTGTGCTGTAAACAGCTTCAGAGGCTCAGACGACTCCTCGTGTTGACTCACACATCACAGACACACGCTGCTCGACGCACGTGTGTAAAAACAAATTAGACCGATTGACTCAGAAACGGTAATCTGCCCAGGTTAAAGTGATCATTACAGTTTAAATGATGATACAGTGGGAACCAATCGTCTCCTGTCGAGCAGCGGCAGCAGCTCGAACCTGAGCGTGTGGTTTGACAGTGTAGTAGAGGTCAGTAACTTCATAACCATCGGTCAGCGTCAGGCTCCGAGGCTGTGAAGTGAATGACATCACACTGGACTCACACTATAAACCTGTATTTCACTGTGTAACACGCGCCCTTTCAGTGGCTTTAATAATATATCACACATTTACTTTCCATTTAAGCAGAGCGATGAACGCCGGTCACTTCCATCAGGACTGTGCTTAATCAGTGAATATCATCAGCTCTCACACCGCTGGGATTTCTCATCCTGAACACGACCTGTGCTCCACACTGAGCCAAGGTGTGAGAGGCGGAGGTGTCTGTGTGCACAGAGATATAACTGCCAGCTTCTAAAAGATACTAATTAGAGCTAAGATAGATGCCCAGTGGGGGTGGGGCCAAGGTTGGGCCCCATCTGGCCCTGTTTCACACAGATAACAACTGCAGCAGGCCTTCAGTCTCTGCTAAACATAGCTCTGACCTACACATCTGTGACGAGGATCAAGGCTCCTAAACGCCGCCCGATGTGGTGCTGGTGCTGACGTGCTGTAGCTCGTACAGTGGTGTGAAGGTCAGCGTGGTCACGTTTAGGTTGATCCGTCTGCTCCTGTAGCCGTGTTCAAGAAAACCTCAGCTCAGGGCAGTCGGGGTCAGTTTCAGAAAGAGAGGCTGTGTGGTTTTATTCAAGTTGAACATGGTCACTGTGAGGTCAGTGTAAATCTAAACCATGGTACTGACTGCACTGTAGAGGAGACCGAACATGGGACTCACATACACACCATGTTGTTCATGCATCTGCGTCTCACTTCTAACATTTCTGTGTTGTCTGCAAACACAAGCGTGTGTCAGACTGGAGAGGTCGACCGTTTGACTGACAGGTGGAGAAAAAACAGAACAGAAAAACAGGAGCACACCAAATCGGTGACGGTGCCCAAGTGACCGTGACAAATACACAATCTGTAAAACAAGAACAGCTGAGGTTTTTATGGCGCTGTTTGAACAGGGAGGGTGAAAACACATTTGTGTTGGTGCCAGCAGAGACTTGAGTCCTCACTCAGCCAGATGGCTGGTGCTGTCTTGATTCTCCTATCTGGGGCGGCTAAAATAGATAATTACACACCTTGGTGCCAGAAACCACACATCAGCAGAAGTGGGTGAATGCGACTGCTGCTCCTCAAGTCCAAATGAGACATCTCAGCGTACGCTGCACTGAGCAAGGAGCTCCTAATCTAACATCGAACCTGCGAGTGTCGCATGTCCACGACTGCGACTCTCATAATAAACAACACAGATGCTTTCACAAATAAATGAACACACACATTATGGGCTGAAATCTTCACCGCCTGCCGTGTGTGTGTGTGTGTGTCTGTGTGTGTGTGTAGGTGTGTATGTGTGTGTCTGTGTGTGTGTGTGTGTGTGTGCATATATAGTATGTAAAATTGAATTTCTGTTAAATTATTGTCAGTGTTAGAAATGAGTATTTCAAGGTTATAATCCAACCAAATGCAGCACACCTGCCTCTGAGCCTGCAGCCTGCAGCATGCAGCCTGCAGCCTGCAGCATGCAGCCAGCAGCATGCAGCCTGCAGCCTGCAGCATGCAGCCTGCAGCCTGCAGCAGTCTTCAGTACAGACAGGAGGAATACTCACAGCGTGTTGCCTGAGGTTGAGGAGGAGAAGGAGTGAACATCCAGACAGCACATCACACCACTGCAGGAGCTCTGCCACTGAAAAACAATGTTGCTCCCACTTGTTTTTCCCTTTGAGATGTTTTTCATTGTGAGCATTGTTCACGCTCAGCCTCTCAGGTCAGATGGCTGTTCACCACGTAGGAAACGATAAATGGCCGTGTCACCGCGAGCACCATCTTTTCTTTCTCTTCTTCTGTCTCTGCGTCGGTGTTGTTTTGTTCTTCCTTGAGCCCATCGAGTCAAAATGAGCGGCAGGTCAGGAGGTGTGTGTGGCGGTGCACGTTCCCAGTGGGAGTTAATCCAGACTTAATAAAGGACTGGTTAACCAGAGGAGGAATCTTAAACAGCAGCAGAGCCCGGGTGTTCATGGCTGATCAGGAGGTGTGTGGCTCACTGAGGGCGGCTAATGAACGAGCGCAGGCCGAGAGCACGAGGAGGAGGAAGTCAGCGGACACGCGGTCACACAGGCCTGCTGTGCTCTGGCACTCGTGTTTGTAATAACTCCTAAAAGCTACATCCTAGGTTTGTGTACCGGATGCCAAATGAAACAAAAGGTACAGCACATGCAGAGGAAGAAAACAAGCCAAGAACAGCTTCCACGTCTCCACCCATCTCTGAATAAACAGCAGCCAGCTCCGGCCTGTTGTCTGCAGCTCAACGACACACCAGGCTAACATCTCCTCTCTCTGCCTCTCGTCACACTGTGCAGCAGCATCTGACGGACCAGCCGCTGACCTGCTGCTCTGCCTCCGTCACGTGATCCGTCTCAGAGGTGGAGTCACCATAAGGGGGACGAGAGGCTTCCAGGACGGCGTCATCCAGACATCTGTGCAGCCAGGTGTGGCTCGTAATGCCTCTTCATTCTGAGCCTCGCAGGAAATAACACAGCTAATTGATAAGGCCTTCGAGTTCAAACACTTCTCGTGCCTCAGTGGCCTGTAGTGTGAGTACAGAAACATTTTTACCCATTAGAAATGTGGGAAAGCACCGCGAGCATGCTATCAATTAAAGGCTGAGTCAATGAATGTAAGGATGATATATTACTCCATGTGCCTGACCACAGGCTGCGCAGTTGTGGGCTGCGTTCTCATTAAACATCTTCCAAAGACAGAGCACATAATTAGAAGAGCAGCACTGAGACGCACGTTCTTTCACCGTAACATAACAAGGAGTACGAATGTAAATGTGATTCAACCGTCACTTCAGCTCTGAGACCGTCTCATACACACTCTGAGCCAGAGCTAACACGCTGAGTCCTGTGACCAGCCCACTGTTTTATGAAGGTCGTAACATTCAGTTTTTACTGGACCTGTCACTGAGACCTGCTTTTTCAACTTTATGATCGTTTTGGACGACAAAGTTTAGTGATGCTGCTGAAGTGGAGAGGTTTTACTGTTAAACTGGCCGAGCCTTATTCATGTAGTTGAGTCAGACAAACACACATGAACATAACAGACCTGTAATATAGAAGATCACATCAGTCTTATCAAAAACCACAGACATCAGTTAACACTAACTTCAGTCATGCAAAACAGTGAACACCCAACAAACAGGATCATTTTATGACTGTTTTGAGCTCGTAACATTGGAGAGTGAGCAGATCTCCATGTTGGCTTCCTCATCCTTCACTCATCAAACCCCACATGAACCACTGAGCCACTGGTTAATCACAACAGGTAGAAGAGGGACGTCCTCCCTGATCACATCATGTCTCTTCCCTGGACTCTTCATTACTGTGAAATTATATAGTAGAAATTTCATGCCTCACATCACTGTGATGTCCTGTAATGGGACAGAGGCGCTGATGATGTGTAATGGCGCTGTGATGGCCACTGATGTGCAGTTTAAACGTTCTGCTGATTTGTCGTACAAGCTGCATGGGCTCGTGTGAACGCATTGTTTTCAGTGTGGTACGGTAAGATGAACGTGTTTGTGAGGCTCTGTAGCACTGTGCACTTCATCCTCACAGGTAATTACTGTGGGGGGGGGTACTGTTCCCATTCAAAAATAAAGAGGGGGATCATGGACGGTAGGTGAGAGAGTCTGATGAGAAACGTTAAGAAGAAGCACTTTTTTTTTTTTTTGGTTTAATGGCCTGTGAATATGGAGGGGAGAGGAGGGGAGGGGAGAGGAGGGGAGGGGAGGAGAGGAGAGGAGGGGAGGGGAGAGGAGAGGAGAGGGGAGGAGAGGAGAGGAGAGGAGGGGAGAGGAGGTGAGGGGAGGGGAGAGGGGAGGGGAGGGGAGGAGAGGAGAGGAGAGGAGAGGAGAGGAGAGGAGAGGAGGGGAGGGGAGGGGAGGGGAGGAGAGAGGGGAGGGGAGGGGAGGAGAGGAGAGGAGAGGAGAGGAGAGGAGAGGAGGGGAGGGGAGGGGAGGGGAGAGGAGGGGAGAGGAGGGGAGGGGAGGGGAGGGGAGGGGAGGGGAGGGGAGGAGAGGAGAGGAGAGGAGGGGAGGGGAGGGGAGGGGAGGGGAGAGGAGAGGAGAGGAGAGGAGAGGAGAGGAGAGGAGAGGAGAGGAGAGGAGAGGAGGAGAGGAGGACTAGATGTTCACTTGGAGGTCTGCTCACACTTTGATGGGAGCTCATTTATCCAGGAGGAAGGAAAACTGCTCTGAGCTTCTGACTGACTCTGTCAAACCTGTGCTTAATGAGTGAATGGTCAAAGAGGCGGGTCATGTGGAGCTGAGGCCAGGATTCGCTCACCCACCTGTCACTCAAAGCAGCACGACCTCAGTTATAGAGAAGAACCTGAAGCTTTAATAACAAGCTGTAAACATGCTCATGTCTGCAGTGACGCCGTCGGCCACTTTGACACCAGGCCGTATGATGCTCTGACTTCCTTCCTCCCTGTTGGAGGTTGTAAACCTTTCAACGTGATCAGACTCCAGCATCATATACGTGTGACAGTGGTGAAAAGGTGAGCTCACACCTGCACCCTGGACCTGAACGTCTTGTGATACATGATGACGTGATGAAGTGACAGTTCAGTGATGAGGATGTGAAGCTCTGATGTGTAGCTGTGTAACAGCAGTGTTGTAGCAGCAGGACGCTCCATTGTGTCGGCACCAGTTCATGTTTTCATCACTTTCCTTTTCCCCCTTTTTTCCTATCTGGGCTCATGATAGATGTTTGTCTCGTTGTTCCCATTCCAGCTGACAGTCGGTCCACACTCCGCCATCATTGGATATTATTTCCCTCAAGGTAAAATTTGTTTTGTGCAGAAATGAATTGAGAGCCATGCTGTTGCCCTGCTCGCCTTTCCCCAAACTTATTGGTGACATTTTTAATTCATGTACCTTGCTGCGGCCTCCCTGAGGACATCTGGCTTTCTCTCTTTTATTGATATTTATGGTGTAATGCTGTGTGGGTGCAGGGCCGCTGACAGCTCACTCTCCAAAGCAGCACTTGGATTGTTTGCTGCTGCGCACAGAGCAATAATGTATTTGTCACCCGCTGCCAAACGCCATACTCTCCACCGTTCATCTTTTTTCTCCCATTTTCTGTACAACAAAGCAGAGATATGTTCTGCTCTCCCTCGGCAGGTACCAGGATATATGAGGATGTGAGACGTGAAACCGTTGGTAAAACTGCAAACCATTATTACACAGAACAATTGGCTCGGCGTTCTCATTCATGAACGTCCAGGTTTCTACCTCCTACGTGGTCTGAACCACACCGAGCGGGTGTCACATCAGGGACGAGGACCGTACTGAAGTGTCAGTATCACAGGTGATGCACAGCTGTTACTCAGGTCTCTTTAAAACATGACATGCATCTCATTTTCAGGTGTTAGCGATGGAGATAACAGTGAAGCTGCAAGCTAATTAGTGGGATTTGTGGAGTTGCTGGTGAATAGACGACACAGACGGACCCTCTGATCCAGCTCTCAGCCCATCATGGTGGTCGTCTCTTTTCCTGCAGTGTAACTCTAGAAGAAAGTCATATTCTGCAGCGGTGTTGGTTGAAAAGGTCCTTGAACGTCACGTAACCTGCAGTTCTTGTTGCTATTTAAAAACATGCTTCTCCTGGTTCAGCTCATTATAGCTGGAGCCCAGTGTTTGTGTGCAGGTGGATGTTATGCTGCGCTCGCTCTCCCCTCCGGTGTAGTGGTTTAACTGTTGGCTAATCCCCTCGCTGCTGCACCGATGCCACCGTGAAACCAGACGCCAGCGTTTCTTCACCGAGCGAAACTCAATCATAACAGAGAAGAAGCAACATTTTCTCAGTGAGAATACAGAGATTTCACACTCTGAAATCACATTTCTCCTCACCGCTCCGCCTTACCTTCGAGGAGGTGTGGGCTGAGTGCGAGCGCTGCGGCGGCTCCATAATTCACTGCATGTGGTTTTCATTCAGTCAGAGCGAGTGTATTAGTGCACTAACTCTCTCACTGCCTTTGTTGTCATTCAGCTGGTTGGAAGCAGATCTATCTGAAATAAATCTGAGATCTTGGATAGATCAAATAGAAAGCTATTTATAGAGAGCTGCAGAGCAGGAGGTATTCTCTGTGTGCCATGGAGCATTAGGCTCCAACAATGGGTGAAAGCAGGAGGTTTGCTGGAGCAGAAACATTAGGACTTCCTCTGTGATGGCTGGAAATGGAGTCAGAGCTGCGATGACGGCGGCGGCGGCGGCCGTGGCCCGGTATTCATATGGAGATCATGAGGTTGGGCCTGGTTAGAATATGAATCCCCGTCCCATCCGCCCCTGTCTCTTCAGGGTACGGACCTAATCACTGAATACATTAAATGTGATTGGCTGGATACGACCAACCTTTAGTGCGTCTCATCCCTGTAATGACTGAGCCGGTTTAATTGGATGGATGAGAGCGAGAGCGGCGCCACAGCCGCCTCAGAGTTGGAGCTGCTATGCCCCGTGTGTTCCCAGCGGCAGCAGGAGGCTTCACATGTTGGAGCAGCCTGGAGTACGAAACCCTTCCTCTGCTGCTTCCTCCATCTGATCACTGACTGAGAGGCTTCGTCCGCTCCACCCTGCTGTACCCACAGTTCAAAACACGGTGCATCTTTAATGTCAGAGGAGCTTGAGCTCCGTCGGCACAGGAAACATTAAAGCACTTTGTCCCTTTTGATTTCTCAGGTCCAGCTGCAGTCACTCCTCAGAGTGAGTTCATATGAGACGTCTCACACTCAGATTATCGTACGGTAAAATGTCCTTTTCTGCTGCTGCTCCACTGTTTTGTTGTTGCCTGGTGGAAGGATTTAACTGCCATCACCAGCTAATCCTGCCACAGCACTCTGTCCTTGGTATCCTGCCCCTGTCCAGGCAGAGCCGCCGATGTGCAGGAGAAACGGTACACAGATATACATGCAGTTCATCTCAGGTTAAAGGCACTGCAGAAAAACACACTTGGATTTAAACTGGCCGGACAGAGAAGCAGGATGACTGTGGTTGTTCCTCCTCCAGCTACAGCGCAGCTCACTCAGGCTCATTATGAGGAGCTTCTCCTCCATCCACTGAGTTAACATTGACTCGCTGTAAAATGCAGCTCAGAGCTGAATGAAACATAAAAGGATGAGTTCCCCTGAAGAAGCCTGTTGATTCACAGATGTGTAGGAGCTAATGACCACATCATGAGTCACTGGTTCTGAGTGTTGTGAAGACCTTTGTACCTGTAAATTATAAACTATCACTTCAGGAGCTAATTAATTTATGAGCTGATTCAGTGATTCAACGATCAGCTCATTTTTAATTCATTCACACCTCACTCGCTCCCACACAGTCATAACACACACACACACACACACCACACACACACAGACGGTGTTTTACCTTGACTTAAGGAGCAGCTCTGCTGTGTTTGTGCTGCTGAATAGAAGTAAAGGTGCAGAACTACGGCTCTTGTTTAGTAAAATCTGAATAAACGTGTATTTAAAATGTTCGTGCAGATAAAAAGTCTCATCGTTTTCAGTGTCTGACACTTTGCAGAGCTTAATGAGCCGCAGCAACAGATCCCGGATCAGATCTGAGAGAACAGACCTAATACATGCATGCTCAGAGAGCAGCAGAGAAGAGGTGCATCATGGGAGCCCCCCCAGCAGTTCAGCCCTGTAGCAACGGAGGGACACTTCAAGGCTCAGCCCATCCAGCCACAACTATGGGATTTATCAAAGGAGGAGAGTTTTAAGCCCCATGTTGGATGTAGAGAGGGAGTGTGAGCTCTGCTGCCCAGTCAGCTGTTAGACAAACCAGTTAGACCCAGTTAGACAGCAGACATTCCTACTGGGACAACGAGGAGCTGTGACGGGTTGAAGACTCGGTGGAGTTACTCTGAGACGCAGTGATAACAATAATCATTACTTTCTACTTGAATCATCGTCACTGTGTCGTGTTGTTGTGTTAAACAGACCATAATCAGCAGAGCTTTAAAGGAGCTCTGCTCTGTGTGTGTGTGTGTGTGTGTGTGTGTGTGTACTGTGTGTGTGTGTGTGTGTATACATATATATATGGAGGCAGAGGAGAAGAAAGCAGCTGGAGAATCGTCCCAGTGTTTCAGAGTTAGCTGCCACTGAGCTGTTTCACACTGTCTGTGCACAGACACAGTGTGTGGATTGAACTGCCGTCAGATACAGAGCAGGCAGGAGAGTTTTATTTTCCTCCTCCACTCGGTTTATATTTTACTTTTAGCCTTGTTCACTGAAGCAGGAGGGGTCATCTCTAACCACAGACTGACCTCAGATCAGCTCACAGAAGCATCGAAACAGCTGATAAATATCCATTAACATTTCTAATGCTGATATTGTGTCATTTTAAATGTCAGTGCACATCTGCCTTCATCAGCCTGCACTGTGCTTCTGCCTGTCAGAGTGTACAGGGATGGTAGAGTAACAACTGTGTGTGTGTGTGTGTGTGTGTGTGTGTGTGTGTGTGTGTGTGTGTGTGTGTGTGTGTGTGTGTGTGTGTGTGTGTGTGTGTCATTGACAAATAAATGAGCAACTGATGTAATTCAAAGTCACTGTCAGTAATTACACACTCAGTAGTTCATGTCAGTGTTGATGTGGAGCAGAGAGGAGCAGCACACACACACACACACACACACACACACACACACACTCCTGTCAGGTGAACACATGGATTGATTGTAAATCAAAGAGCAGAGTCACCTGTGTTTTTAATGAACATGCTTGTAACATGCTTAACATGATCAATGCCGTCACTCATTGATAATCAATCTGATTGGATTGGAACAAGCTTAATGAGGAGTACAACACATGTTAGGACTGAGCAGTCTGCAGAGACCACGACACACACACACACACACACCAAGTACAAGCACAGTGGTTTAGTGTACCTGTGTGCAGCTCACCTGGCCTGAGCTGGAGGAGCCTCCTGCAGGTGCTGTACAGTAACTCAGAGTCACTGCAGTCGTGGTGAAGGTGCATCGTTCTCTCTTTCCACTGCTGCCTCCCCTTTTGTTTTTCCATCAGAGTGAGTCCTTCACAGCGCTGCTGCTTGGACTCGCTCACCTGTGCTGTGCGTACGGTGTGAGCAGCGCTGAGCTGACATTCATTTCAGATTCCACGCCGTTGTACAACAGGTTTAGGAACCAGTTTGACTAATGAGCTCTGCACATGAAATAGTAAGTCATTTGTCTGCTTGCACCTGTCTGCCCTGAATCGCTGACCCCGGTTTGATGCTTTGGGAGTTGGGTGTCTCTTAATCTCAGCAGCGCTCACCTCGCCGACCTGCAGCTCTCCACACAGCCGCGCTCGGCTCTCGGCCTTCATACGAGATAACGGCCGGACTGTCAGGTCGGCCGGCTCGGCTCGTCTCCGCCGTTTAAGTCGCCGTTGGCCTGACTGGCAGCAGGTCACAGGGATCCACATCCGGAGCTGTGAACGGTGCTTTCAGGCTCCACGTGTTTTTACCACTGTCCAGAGTGACACCTGATGTTGATGTCTCAGGAGGCGGATGTCGTCTGGTTGAGCTGTTGGTGCACAGTGCAAAGCTTTCACCTGTGTGTTTTAACTGTGCATCACAGTCAACAAAGGTCGACTCAGGTGTTTGTACAGTGCAGATTCAGCACAACATGGCCGACCTTCAGGAGCTGTTGTGTGTTGTGTTGTCTGGTCTGAACCAGTCGTCTGGGTCATGACAGATACATGGCACACGCTCACTGTGTGATTGTGTTGTTATCAGCTGACTGACAACAGCTCTGTCCTCTGTGGGTGTGGTGTATGTGAGCAGGCTGTTTTCTGTAATGTAACTCTTCAGTGTCTTATTCAGAAGAAACGGCCAGTGTAAATGACCTGCTCAGTCACCATGATGTGGCGTCCCACAGGTAGATGCACCGGGGCCTCTGCTGTTCTGCAGATATGAGCGACCCCTCTGTGCAGATGATGGTCGTTCACCAGTGAGTGAGACTCCAGTGTGAATCGTTCGGCCGCTGCAGAGTGAAACATTTCTGCTGAATGAAGTCAGATGGATGTGATTCAGGGGGAAGACACACTGGAACAATGAGACACGTCTGACATGGTTTGTCATGTTGGATGAGACCGTCCTCATCAGTGTGCGGCTGTGTTTGCTCTGCAGCAGTTAATTACAGCGCTCGTATTAATGAGCGTCTTCTGCTAATCCATCAGGGAAACAACATGTAACACTAACTCCACATGTACACACACGTCCACACCACAACAACATGCAGAGATTTAAAGGTGATGTTGCACAGAGTGCCCCCCCCCCCCCCCCCCCACAGGACACTTTAATGAACATGTTAAATATTGCATCATACTGCAACATGAATCCCTCTCATATGGAGCTGCTCTCTCTCTCTCTGTCTAATGAATGTGTGCAGGCTGTTTCAGTGTGTGTGTGTGTGTGTGTGAAGCACATGTGTGTGTGTGTCTGAATATAAACTGCTTCTGATGATTTTTCTCTTATAGCTTGAACTAATGAGGAGTTGGAGACGTGTCGACTGCAGTTACAGCAAGCTGCCAACAGCTCTGCAGAAACTGCGGCTAATTTCTTTAACTTCTCTGTTTTAGATTGAATTTAGATCTGGCTCTGGTGAAACCTGGCCTCGTGTCTTGCTGGAATAATTCGAGCTCCTGGAACACGTTCTGTGGAAATAACAATACGGCCCGATATCCAAGGCCTGACACGTTGTCCTGATTGAGCTGTCAGGAGCTTATTGGCTCGGCTGATCAAGCAGCAGCAGCAAAGCTACACAAGCTGTTGACAGCACAGGCAGCCAAATATTATGAGTGAATATATCTAAAAATACACCAGGTCGACAGCGGGATGGAAATAGACACGAGTTTGGAGTGCGACTTCAGGAGCGACAGGGAGGAGACGTGAACTCTGACAGAGGCTCATGAGATCTGAGGCAGGGAACGTGTAGGTGACCTCAGCTGTACATGTTCACAGTGACAGGCATCAGTCTGACACATGAGCACAGTCTGATGGACAGGGATGCAGGTTAAACTGGGACTGAACCAGTCAGTGTACTGGACGGGTCAGCAGCGTGGTTGAGACGCTTCCTGCTGTTTGAAGACAGGTTTCCGTGACCCCAGAGAAGAAACGTGACGTGAGTACGATCAGGATGGAAACACAGCTTCATAAGTTGCCTCAAAGTTTTATTCAGCGTCAGTAAGTTGAGACACAGATGGTGGTGGACGTCCTGCTGCTGTAGAGAGAGGGTGGAGGTGACGGAGGAAGGACACCTCCTCCATCTCTCCTCACATTCAACACACTAAAGACGAAACAGAGAAGTCCTCCACCGCTGAGACACTGAACTCATCACATCAGACTAATGGACTGAGGTTATGACTTCTCTGCCTGGAAATGCAGTTTCCCTTCGTTTGTGCACCTGCGCTCCACAGAGGCGCCGCACTAATAACCGATCCAGCAGCCTGAGGCGCAGTGACGAGCAACACTAAGAAATATTGACAGTTTACAGGTAGATGAGACGAATCAGTCACATGACAGCACACGACCACGTCCGAGCTTTGAGCGAATGAATGAGCAGCATTTTAAAGGTGTTTTCATCCGTCACCTCTGCACACGTCTTTACAGTGTTCACTTCTAATTCACTCACAACTTATTTATTATTTCAGCTCAAACTGCAGAGATTCTTCTGCTGTTACACTTTTACATCTGTATTTAAACTGAAACACTAAACAAACTAAAATGAGTCACTTGAGAAACGTTTGCATTTATCAGTGTCCAGGTCTTTAATGTGTGTCTCTTACGTTCAGTCTCTGGTGCCGTTGTTTAACGTCTGCTCTGTTTACATGCGTCAGCAGAGCAGCAACAGAAAATCACATGCAGATTGTTGTATTTATTTCTTTTCACATTTCCAAATGTTTTATTGATGTGTTTATTCTTTGTTTTGTTTTGTTCCAGTTTTATATTTCCACATTTATTTTCATAGATTTCACAGATTTCTGCTTTTTTATAGCCCTCGATTCGACTCTGTAGAAACCAGCGATAATGAAACCGATGAACGTGACTCCTGCAGCGGATATAAAAGGCAGATCAGAGTCTCCCTGAGGAGGTCTCCTGCACACACACACACACACACACACACACACACACACACTCTAATCTGAATGGGCTGTGTGTGTGATGATGATGATGATGATGATGATGATGATGAGCGCTTCCTGATTCATAAAAACATTTACATCAGTGATTTGAAGAACCTGTGTTGTTTCATCATCTGGTGACCTTCTTCTTCTTCTTCTCCTTCTCCTTCTTCTTCTTCTTCTTCTTCTTCTTCTTCTTCTTCTTCTTCTTCTTCTTCTTCTTCTCCTTCTTTCTTCTTGTTCTTCTTCTTCTTCTTCTTCTTCTTCTTCTTCTTCTTCTTCTTCTTCTTCTTCCTTATTCTGGTGCATCAATGTGTCTCCACCAAAAGCTGTAGCCTGGCTACACCCTGCCACATAATGTCACTGATGTTCAGTGGACTCAGCAGCCAGTCTGGTCCCTCTCCTCATCATCAGGGCTTTATGCATTGAGCTGCTGCCATGTGATTGGCTGAATAAGCAGGTGTATCTTTAACCTCTAACTACAGAATGTCGCTGTGTGTTGTAGCTGCAGCTGTCAGCCCGTAGGCTGCTGGATCTGCTGTGGGACTCACTCTGGCTGCACAGCAGGACCTCAAGTAATGTTTGGTTCGCTGGGGTTCACACAGAAAAAGAGATAATGCAGTAAATGTCCTTTTTTACTAATCTTGTCAGTGCGATAGTGGCTCCAGGACACAGCTGAAGCTGGATCAGCCCATTGTGCACCAAGGCTTGTACCATTGTTCGCTCCACAATGGCTGGCATTGTGTGTCGTTCGGCTGTGTTGCAGAGAAAATCATCCCGGCTCGTGGCAACAATGGAGATACACATGGCTGATCTGATTGCGGTGCAGGAGCTGGCTTTCATCTGTAATGCTGGAAAACAGATCATGTAGCTGCAGCTCTTATCTCAGAGATGGATGCTGACAGCCAACACAGGCTCTCTGCACTTCCTCCGCTTCTTTCCTCCTAATCTTTTATTTCCTCTCCTGCACCTCTCTCTCTCTCTCTCTCTCTCTCTGTCGCTGCTCTCCGTCCTCCCTCTCTCCTCCACCTGTCTCTACACCTGCCTCCAGTTGTCCTGGCTGCTCCCTCTCTGCCTAAGTGCCTTTTTCTTATCTGTAATTTCAGTGACTTATCTTTTATTTGTTCCCTTTTCCTCTCCTCCCTTCAATCCTTCTTCCTTCTGTCTACTTTCTCTCCACCCACCTCCATCTATCTTTTCCATCCTTTATCCTCTCCCTCGCTCTTCTTATTGCCCTTGCCTCATTTCCCTTCCTTTTCTCACTTTTCATCCTAATTCAATACGTCTCTCTCTCTCTCTCTCTCTCTTTATCACCTCTCCCTTGCACTTCTCTCATCCACCCATTTGTTTCATCAGTCTCGTCATTGTGGGCTCGGGCCGGCTCTCAGAGCCACATGCAGCCCCCGCCGCCTGATCTTGAGAAGATAGCTGATCCCACTGATGCTATTTTAAGCTCGTCGTGCGTCCTCTCCCTCCTCTTCTCCTCCACGGAGCGCTGGCAGCAGAACGAGGGACATAAAACATGCATTCTTCCCTCACCAGCACACGCTGTCTCCCTGATTGAGACTTTGAAATCAGTATAATTAACTGTACTATCAGGGGACGAGCCGGCCGACAGAAATAGCAGATTTCTCTCCATATGCCGTTTCTAAATAATGATATAATTGTCTTGAAGTTTTGTCAGAGGACTGTGAGGAAGCAGAAGAAGACGCTTGTTTCTTTTCTCTAACTCTGCGTCTTTGTCTTTTCTCTGAGCAGAACACGGTGGACGTTGTCCAACACAGGGGACGGACAGGCCTCAGGTTCATGATCACAGAGACAGGGCTTCATGTGGAGGAGGGTTCCTCCTGTAGACCTGGGTCACCATCGTCTCGAGGCCACAAGCCTTACAACAGAGAAGTTCATGACTCCATTTATACAGTATGTGTGGTTTCATAAACATAAACCTTCACTGTACATGGGATCAGACTCACAGCTCTACACATGATACACACACGTCTACATCAGCCTCCTGTCGGACCGTTTGACTCCTGACTGGACTGTCATGGACTCACCGACTCTGAGTTGGCTCCTCTCTCACTGGGCATGAGTCTGAGGACAGTGATTCATTAGATTTAATTAATTAAGGTGAATTCAAGATGATTAACGTTGATATGTGACGTTAGTGTTGCTGTTACAGAAAAACAAAGGAGTCACTTTGACCACAGCAGAGTCCTGCTTCATCCCCCTGTGTGTGTGTGTGTGTGTGTAATGTGCACCCTGATGGTGTGTGAGGAAGCAGTGTAGATAAGTCTAATGCTGTGTTTGGTGCAGTGGGAAAATGTGTCTGCCTTACAGTGTCAGTGATGTGAGTGGTTCAGATGTGGGCGTTTCCTCTGTAGACTGTAGGAGCTGTAGGAGCTGTGCTCTGTGGACACACGTTACCACAGCGAGGTGAATGTGTTAATGTGTGGAGGCTACGAGGTTAGCGGTGTGTCACGGTCAGAGGTGTTTCTTCTTCTTGTCGTCTTCTCTGACGTGATGTCATGGAGCAGCAGGTCGTGTTTCTGTGCAGTCAGCTCACCTGTCTCATCTCCAGCACTGCCTGGCTCACCTGTCCAGCAGACAGCACTGTCAGGTGTCTGGTTGTATCACCTGTCTGGACCTCAGTAGCCTCCCTGTATGTGTGTGTGTGTGTGTGTGTGTGTGCTGCAGCTGTTGGTTCCTGATGAAGTCCTCTGGGGAGCTGCTGTCTGTCTGTCTTCCAGCCTGGTTCTTCTCACTGTGGGTCTGAAGCCTCTGAAATGCACCTGCTGTGTTCGGACGTCTGCTCAGAGGTCGACGCTCCGTCTCACCCTGTGACAGAGACACAAGAGATTTTACAGTGATAAACACTGTTATTTATGAATGTGACTTTATACTGGGCTGTAAATCTAATGTGGCTCTTAGTCCCCAGCTGTTTCAGTTTCCTTCACTCTCTGCTCCAGGTGTGATAAACAGCCAGCAGTCATCACTTTGTGTCATCACTGACAGAAGCATTTATAAAATATGATGTTTATTACACTATGGTTAATGGAGTGTGATTTAGGACGCAGCCTGTAACGGCTGTCTGCACTATAAAATCTAAAAATATGCTCATATCAATACCAATGTTGTTTTATTTGATGAAATGATCAAACCCATAAAACTCATTTAAAGGGTGGTGGGTGCAGAGCGGCGCTGGGCCGGCTGATGAAACATGAGGACATCCAGTTCAGCCTGAAATATCAAGTTACTGAACTCTGAACTGAATTCAAGGCTGCTGCTCTACAACCAATGACACGTGTCCAGTAACATCCACACATCAGCATTATATACCATAATATGCAGCCAATCAGTGCAGTGTTTTACTGCTAATGATGCCATCTGACTGTCTGCAAGGCATCAGTGAAGCACTGATTTCTGATGAATGATGAGGCACTCAGTGGTCCGTTCAGAGTGAAGACAGCTCACAGGTCTCTGTACAGAACGTCTTGTTTATTGTTTGTACTGGTACATTTTCAAAATGACTATATGCTTCGTATCTAAACACTCTGAGATGAGCGGCGTTGTCTCTACAGGCAGACGTAGGAACAGGACGTCACACCTGAAACCAGAGCCACTCTCACCCACACGTTTTCACCTGTGGAAGTTCATCTGTGTCCAAGTCAAAGGTCAGAGAGTCTTTGAGTTTCATTATTTTACAGCTGACCACGTGGTGTTGTACCTTTGTAGGTGCTGGTGGTGAGAGTGGCTCTGTTGTGCAGGAGCTCGGTCGCGCTGCACAGTTGACTCTTTATCGGATAATGTAATAGAAGAGTGGAGGAACAGCAGACACTATCAACACGTTTGTGCTTCTCTTTTCTTTTTTCTTTTTTCTGTTAAATATCAGTTTTTGACATAATCTTTTTCACACAAACAGACTAAGTTGGATCTGTTATAAGTTTTGTATACCAACATGCTCACAATGTTTCTGAACCTTTTTTTGTTTTTGATTTTTTTGTGTTTTTTTTTTTCTCGTCTTTTTTTTTTCTTGTGTCAGAACAACATACATCAAAACAGACGCCCTTTTTTTGTTTGGAACAGTGTGTGCCGGGTCGACCGTGGCCGTGTCAGAAGACTGTGATTTTCTTTGTGTTTGTCAGGCTCATCAGAGGCAGGAGGGAAATAACAGAGCCTGCAATCATGTGCTGAGGGCAGGAAAGAAAATCACAGACCGTATCCGGACACTCCAGAAATAACAGAAACTGACAAACTTCAACATCAGTTCAGTCTCTCCTCTTCTTCACACATCACATCGACTTGAAACAAAAATCGCAGTCATTCTCTATCAGTAAGATTTACATCATCTTCACGTGTTGTTCAGTTCGCGGCCCAAAGAGCTGAACGTGGTCTCGCATGCTGCGAAGGTCGAAGGGTCGCCGTAACCGCGTCCTACGGTACGACGGACGCTGGACAGACACGCCGATGGTGGCTGCGTTGTGCATGTCATTGTGCAGGTGTTATGAACATATGCAAATTCTCTTTTTTCAAATACTTTCTGACCTGCGTGTCTTTATTCACTTTATACATTGTGCAAAAACAGCTGTAGTCTACGTGTAGAAGGCCTGCAGGTGTCCGGGTGTTCGTCTCCACCGTGTCTCTCTGACTGTAGCTTCACCCAACACCTGACAGCAGGTAGAGTCTAACCCCCCCACCCTACTCCCCCCCCACTGTTATATCAACTCCTGTTAAAACTGGGCTGAATGTGAACAGCACAAAAATAACCTCACAAAAATAAATATATGCAAAAAGCTATGCAACAGTTCAAGTGTGCTGTGTTTGGATCGATGTTCCACCTGTAACAAGAAATGAGAGAAGGACGGTGACTCAGCATCTTCACTTTTCATCCTGTTTCTCAGGTGTGTAGCTTTAACAGGTGGATGCACCTGAAGCTGACTGTGTGGAGATAACCCACCCAGCCTGTCAGTCAGCCTGTCAGTCAGCTTGTGTCGTGTCGTGTCGAGTCGTGTCGAGTCGTGTTGAGTCGTGTTGTGTTGTGTTGGCTCTGAGTTCTAGGACAAGTCTTAATGTCTTTCAGCTTTGCTTTAACTTCACATCCACAGTGTTGGACATGTAGAGTCCCTCACATCAGGTCATCACACATGCTGGTCGTCGTCATCATCACCATCATCAGTTTACCTGAGGACAAACCATCCGCTCGGTGTGGAACCAGCGTTTGTCTGGAGAAGCTCCTTTGTTTCCTCTGCTCTGTGTTGAGAGTCAGTGTCCTGCTGCTTTGCTCTGTAACTGGGGCCAATTGATATTTACCCACTGTGGATGAAACACTGTTAAAAGCTTCCAGTCAGCACTTCATCCTCATTGTTCAGTTTCAGACCTAATGTTCTAGAGAGCGGAGCCAACAGCACCACAACACAGCGTGACTGAGCTGCAGCGACCCACAGGAGCTTCTCTGTCCTCTTTTAAACTCTAAATATACATGTGGAGATCTGCTGACAGGTCCAGACAGATGTGCAGTCAGACAGATGTGCAGTCAGACAGATGTGCAGTCAGACCATTCATGACACTGTTGTCCTGAACAGCAAGGAGCTTATCGCTTGTTGTTGTGCTGCGTAGTGTGTTGCAGGTGTGTGTCGTACTTCCCCTCGTCCCTGACGGCCCACACACTCTCAGTGATAACAGCAGAATGGCTGAATGACATTAGTGTCAGTCTGCTGCATCACAGCAGCAGGGGAGCAGCCACGCCTCATGGATCTGCATGTTGTATACACACACAGAGTATAATACATTGTTGTGGTTAGGCGTGATTTATGGTGTTTATCTACATACGGTATGATATGGCGTCTGGATTAACATATTCCATCTTCAACTGATAAGATAAATGGCTTTAAAATGAAAATGTAATATTCCAGCAGTGTAGAAAAATAAGTCGTCTTCAGTGTGTTGACATGAGGAGAAGGGTCAGTGTGTGTGTGTGTAGCACCCGTCACTGCCACGTTATGAATGAACCCGTCCACCTGCTCTCTCAAAGGAAACACACGTCATGGGAAACATGAGGGCTTCGATTATAGATTATTGACTTAAAGGCCTTTGGATAGAAAAATAACTATAATAAAACATTTAGTATTATATTATTATTATTATTATTATTATCAGGGAGTGATTTGCTTTACTCTGCATGTGCCCTGGTTTGGCTGTGCTTTCAGTGAAGCTGTAACTTTGTGCTTTTGGAGACGTTGTGATTGTTTGTGTCAGACTCTTCTGCACCTTCAGAAGATACGATCTCCTCCTCCTCCTCCTCCTCCTCCTCCTCCTCCTCCTCCTCCACCTCCTCCTCCTCCTCCTCCTCTTTTCCTGCTGCCTCCCACTTTGTTATGAACGTTCATCTGTACAAGCTCGTTCACAATATTCATCAATACCTTGGATTTTACCTGAAGCTGTGGTCAACTACACATTTATCCATAAATCCATCATCTACGTCACTTCTTCATATATATATATGTGTGTGTGTGTGTATAGATATATCTCTATATATATATATATATTCTTTTTTAAATGACTAAATCATCATTCAGTGTAACATTAGGACCTCTCCTGCTCTGACTCTCATCACTTGTTGCCTTTGTTGTTGTGTATGTGATGTATGTTATGATCCTTCTCTCCTAAAACAGAGACGTCAGCTGTTCTCAGTCTTTACCATAGTAACCTCCTTTGATCAGTGGATACCTCTGTGTATGTGTGTGTGTGTGTGTGTGTGTGTGTGTATATGATCCATAAATTCAGCTGTGCTCTTTCAGTAATGCCGACACATGTCTGATTGACTGTGACTGAGCCGTGAGCACATGAACCAGTGAACACATGAATAACAGCAGCTTGTGTCTGTCATTAATAACTGTAACAACAGGAGCTCTATCACTGGACTCCATCATCAATAACTATTGATCAGTGTGTCAGGAGTCGCTCCATGTTGGCAGGGTTTGCACTTCTGCCCAGGTGTGTGTGTGTGTGTGTGTGTGTGTGTGTGTGTGTGTGTGAAGCTCGGTGCAGCTGTCATATTGAACATTTAAAAAACCTATTGACCACTCAAGTGTGTGTGTGTGCGTGCTGTGGTGATTTCAGTGATATGTGTGTGTGTGTGTGTGTGTGTGTGTGTGTGTGTGTGTGCGTGCTGTGGTGATTTCAGTGATGTGTGTGTGTGTGTGTGTGTGTGTGTATTGTTGGTTGGACTGTCTCAGTATCACGTCCTTCACTCTGTGACTCCTCCCTCACAGTAACCCGGGTGCTGCTCTACACGTTCACTCGGGGTGTGACTGCGGTACAAATGAATGGTGGTGTGTTTGAATCTCCACCTGCTCCTGCCCCCAGAAGCCCCCCCCACATGTTGCCTCAGAGGGCAGTAAGTGACCCAGCTGTTTACAGCAGGCTGGGTTTATGGTGAGAGCTCTGTCGGGACAGCATGAATCATTAATGAGTCCTGATGCAGATTTATCTGTGACCTCTAGGCCACCTGGGTGTGAACACACACACTCACACACACACTCACACACACACACAGACATTGACAGCACACACTCACAAACTGAATGGGTGTGTGTGTGTTTGTGGATGGGGGCTGTGGCTCCTCTGATGCTCCTCTGATGCACAGGACAGTGAGCGCAGACCAGTGACCTCAGTTCATCCCACTGTGGCCGTTTGAAAGCTTCTGGTTGGTTGAACAGACGTCTCTTCGCCCTCTCTGATTGGTCCTCACGGATGAATTATTCAAAGCTCTGAAGCATTCAGTGAGATACAGCACATACTTGTACAGTACATACAGTAGGCCTAAACTACACACACACACACACACACACACACACACACACACACACACTCACACACACACCACGTTTGTCAAGAAGAGATGAGTCTGTTCTTCTTCTCCTCTCCAGACTTCCAGTCTGCTGAGCGGAGGAGAAATCTCCCTCAGGAGCTGGATTCCAATGAGTTCAGTGTTTCCTCCGTTGTGTTGTAAAAGTCGTGATCTAAAAACATGTAAACTGATCCTTGGCCTCGTGTCTGCCCCTCGCTCTCCGCCGCTTCCTGCTTCAGAGGCGGTACTTCCTCAGCAGGTCGGCCTGCCACATGTACTTCCTCTCGGGGAACCTCTCTGGGATCTTGATCTTGCGGAAGTCTTGAATGCACTTTTCCAGCTCCTCCTCCACCGTCAGCTTCTCCTTCGCCGGCCTCTTCTTGCAGGTGCTGGTGTCGCGGGAGCTCGCCGTCAGCGTGCGCAGCAAGTCACTCTTACGCCGGTGTTCGGACTGCTGCAGCATGGCCACGGGGCCCTTCTTCAGTGGCCGGTCCAAGGTCTGGACGTTGGCGTGGGGGTGCGACTGGCGGCTGACGGGGCCGCAGATGACCGTCCCCTGGGGAGAGCTGGCCTCCGACTGGCTCTCGGAGCTGGAGGTGGAGAGCTCGTTAAAGGAGGTGCCGCTCTCGCCTTCTCCGTCGCCCTTATGGTTCTTGCAGCAGCAGTCACAGGGAGGGGAGGACCAGCGAGACGGGCCGCCTGGAACGACAGAGAAGCAGAGAGGCAGCTCACATTAGATCCACTGCAGAGCTATTTCTCCCACCTTTTCTCTCCTCGTGGGCAAATCATATCGAAGAGGAGAAATGAGACAGTGGCACAAAGAGAAGCACAAATTAGTCCGACAGCAGAAGAAAGGCAAAGTAAGAGGCACTGTAGACAGACAAATAGCAAAATTCAGCTGATGCCAAATGACTATCACCTGGAACAAAGTGACACGATATCAGGGACGACTGGATCCCTTCCAGTGTAATCATGGAGGGGAGCTGGCTGCCTGCTGACAGGCCTGGACAGCTCAGAGAACAGGCCTCATAGAGCCTGTCACAGGAAACAAGGGGAGACTCTCTCCTTCACTTCACATGCTCCACGTTTATTCACAGCAACAGTGAATAAATGTAGAGTCTGAACTGCACACCGTGTCTCAGCAGCTTTACGTCATGGTGCTTCCCCCCACAGAGGTGCCTGGATGAAACAGGAGTGACCTGCGCAGCAGACAGTGGTGGTGCTGAACAGACCGAGCGCCGCGGCTCCTACATCACTGACCTCACAACCTTTTCAAGAGTTTCCATCGTCTGCTACAGGCTGCGCTCAGTGCCGCAGGCCATGAGCCGCTTCTCCTCACTCGTACACCGAATGGTTCACGTCAGTATCACAGCTGTCTCACACGAGTTGGGTGGAGATTTTGTGGGTGGGGATGAGGTGGAGGTGCTGCCCAGTGACTGTGGCTCTGACCACACAGAAGGCAGTGATCCAGAATCATCAGCGTCACCTCTGTAGAGTGCACAATGGGCTGATAGATAGATGGAGGGATGGGGGTGGTGGTGGTGGTGGTGGTGGTGGTGGTGTGTGTGTGTGGGGGGGCAGCTGGCACCAGCACCCCCTCTCACTGCAGGAAGCAGCCATTTATTTTTCATGCTAACCTGCTGAATAATTGAAGGGGTATCTGTTGCTGATGGACTCCTCTGTTTAGAGAGAGAGAGATCAAAACCCTGGAGGGAAATGCACACATGCTATGCTGCCCCCGCTTCTGATTCCTGCCCCCCCCCCACCATCCACCCCACCACACACTCAAACAAGCTGCAGCTTTTCATCCATCTATTCGTCAAGTTGAGTCGTGCCGTTTTCATGTGCTGCTCAGTGTTTCAATTCAAACACGATAGTATGAGACTATAAATAACACAGCTTAAAATAAAATGCCCACCCCAGCCCCCCACTGCCACCCCCCCAATCTGCTTTTAATTGCCTTTGTCCTCAGCAGCGTTGTTGGCTTGTTTATAGAGAGGCAACAGAGTAGAAATGGATTCATCCAGCCGGTCGTTGCTCCTGTGTGAACCACTGACGAGCGCCCGCCGTGTGCCACAGCTACATTTATGTGAGTATAAATAGAAGAAATATTTCTTGGATGGCTTTGACACACATCCTCACTGTTGGTCTAAATAGCAGCACACACACACACACACACACACACACACACACACACACACACGGAGCTGAACCACTGTGTGAAATAAACGTCAGCCATCACACGCGCTGACAGAAATGGAGCACAGCAGCCCTTTGTCGCTCACACCAGCCCGGCTCTCTTTAATTACCACTGGCATTTACAGCACTCCCCTGCACCACCAGCGCATCTGTGTGCACATAAACACAGGCCTGACACAGGTCTGAGGTGGAGACGACTAATAAACTCAGCTGTGACGCACAGGTGCAAACACAATTAGGAACGTCAGCCTCAGATAAAGATGTGTGTTCACTGTGCAGAGCAGCAGCAACAAGCAGCCAGAAGAGATGGGGGGGGGGGCAGGTGTCCACCGTCAGTAGGTGTGGTGTTGTCCCTGTTCAGCCTTTGTTTATGGACACAGGTTAATTAATGTGACAGTGAGGTAACAGGGCGCCGCCCTCTGATCGATGAGCTGCACTCTCATAATTAGTGTTTGGAGAAACGGCTGCAGACTCTGGTGAGCTGCTCCATGTTACATCTACCAGTGTGTGTGTGTGTGTGTGTGTGTGTGTGTGTGTGTGTGTGTGTGTGTGTGTGTGTGTGTGTGTGTGTGTGTGTGTGTGTGTGTGTGTGTGTGTGTGTACACCTGAGAACCTCAGTGTTTAGTTCTTACATTGAGCTGCATTACACTGAGTCCTGACACTGACATGCTGTTTTAATACACAGGCTGTTAGCCGTGCTAACGCTAAAGACCAGCAGGGAGGATGTGATTCATCACTGTGACCAGCTGGATTTCCTGTCAGACCTTTAGCATCCTGACAGATAGAAGGCTGATAATTCAATGGAGGCAGCTCACAGAGTCACAGAGTGCTGTCTCCACCCTCCTCTATACACTCACATTGTAATTATGCTCCTGAAAGGATGTAGTGTTGATGCTTGGCAGCACATCCAGTTATGTTCGCAGTAAAGCCAATTTCCCCAGCTAATTGAAGTGTGTAGACCTGCGTCTCTCCCCATTGATATTTACTATACACTGTGATTATTATTTAGTGTTATAATCATATAATGTCTTGCTAATAGAGTTGAAAATCACACCAGTGTTTATGCTCTGTTTTTATCAGTTGCTCTATCAGCCTGAGCTAACATCTCCCCAGCTCCATCGCTCCATCACACTGTAATTGCACCTCTGTCAAATCTGATCCCAGTCCAGTGAAAAGGCCTCTCGGCTCAGACGGCCTTCATACGCAACGTCAGAATAAACAACACTCGTGTCCTGTGGCGTCAGTGCGCCAACGGAGGCGTGCAGCGTTTGCCACGGACTTGATGAATCAGACGTCTCCGGTCTGATTCTGCTGAGCTGAAGTGGACGATGCGTCTTCAGATTCTCCACTGATGCCGTAATCAAAGGTCAGGGATTCAGGGTGTGAAAGGCTTCAGTAGCCGCTCACACAGCCTGACTTTAATTACAGCAGGGAGCGGCGCTGAGGACTCCTGCATCCATCACTCAGGTGGACGTGTGTTATTGAGAGTTTGCTTGTTCTTGTGCACCTGAACTCATTTAAGCCACAGGGTTGTGATGGATCTGCTGCATCATGCCTGAACAGGCCACTTAATGGGACAACGTCTTGTCCATCTACTGTTAAAGTGTGTGGTTTGGCGCAGCGTGTTGATGGCTGTGCTGTTTAACAGGCACAGGAGCAGAGTCTAAAAATATTCCTGATGATTAGAGCAGCAGAGCTTCAGCGAGCAGTCGTCACTTTGACAGTGTCTCTGGGAGACAGACGAGCGACTCCTGAATGATCTCTCACTTAAAGAAACAACCCGCGGTTCATTCCTCACTGCAGACACGAGACGTCTGGGTGGGAGGGAGGGTGCCCCCCACCACCACCACCACCACCACCTCCATCACCTTCCTGCCAATCACGCCCACGTTCATGTCAGCGTTTTTGGGAACGTGTAGAAAAGTAAATGAGTGGAGGTGAAGACGAGCTGCTCCCGCTGCGGCCTGGCTGTGTGCTGGATCAGAGAAGATGCTTCATACTGTAAAGAAGGAAATCTGCTCTCTGGCGTCAGTCTGAGGAGACCAGATCCACTGAGGAGGATTACATGTGTCACTCACTGTCTCATTATGTCTGTCTCGTCCTGTGCTGGTGGTCCTGTGTCACTTTTCATGTCTTTCTCCATGACGCCTTTCCTCTTCTCCTAAATGGCCCTGCCGTCTCTTGGCTCTTATAAATCCACTGAGTCATGTATTGGTTCATTTGTCAGAGGCAGGAAAAGACCAGCCAGCAGGTGAACAAACCCGCGACACACTGTTACTGTACATGTCCAGACACGTCTGTAGCTGACGGCTGCCAAGCTCACACACGATAACAGACCGTACTGTCCCTGCGTCTGTGCTGCAGCTGGAGGTCGGTGGAGAGGCTGGAGATCCAGACCTGCTCCTTCAGGATGAGGAAGGTTAAGGAGGTGGTTCAGGACAGTCTGACTTGAGCTTTGAGCTTTGGGCACTTGATCTCCAACCTGCTGAGCAGCTCCTGAGTGTGTTTGTGTTGCCTGTGTCACTCACACTCAGGTGTTAGACAGGCCCGTCACTGCCAGCTCCACCTCTCTGTCACAGAGTCCTGTAGCTGGACTGACAGTGACTGTGTGTTTTATATTAAACAGCAGTAACTGAAAAGGAGGGAGACGTATTGGTGGAGATGGAGGAGGTGGAGGTGGAGGAGATGGAGGTGGAGGCGGAGCCTGTGGTGGAAAAACCTCGGAGGTGTTGAAGGGATGTTTGTGAAGGTCCAGGTGAAGCAGAAACTGAGCTCATAAAAGAAGGATCAAAGTGTAAAGAAGGATGATGATGATGATGATGATGATGAGCACAAACACGTCTGACCGCTGGTCGGAGCTGAGCGTGTGATGACTGGTCTCTGCCAGCAGGGGGAGACACCAGCTCCACAGCAGCTTCAATGGAGGCTTTGTTACAACATGACGCTCAGAGTTCAGTCACTCGCTAACATTCCTCAGTGTGTGTGTGTGTGTGTGTGCGTGCGTGCGTGCGTGTGTGTGTGTGTGTGTGTGTGTGTGTGTGCTGCTCCCATGCATATATAGGTCTGCTATACAGTATATAGTCACATAGGAGGGTAAGGTCATGCCTCCCTTCAGGGCTGAGTGCATGTTTGTGTAGGTGTGTGTGTGTGTGTACACATGGGAATAAACACACACACACACAGACACACACAGTAACATGTGAGGTGATGGGCCATATGTGAGAGCTGATGTAGGTCAGCTGCAGCCGCCTCCATCCATATACTCCTGATATATTGTAGTATGTGAGAGCAGTATGCATTGACTGTGTGTGTGTCAGTGTGTGTGTGTGTGTGTCAGTGTGTGTGTCAGTGTGTGTGTGTGTGTGTGTGTGTGTCAGTGTGTGTGTCAGTGTGTGTGTGTGTGCGCCTGTGGTCCTCCCTCAGTATCTAAGTGACATTGGCCTTGGAACTATTATCTGTTTGCCACTGGGCAGAGAAAGGAGGCTGGTGTCAGGTGGGGTTCCTGTTCATGTCATCAGAGGTGTCAGACTGTCGGCCGTGCCTCTGGCCAGCATCACTCAGCACGCACACACACACACACACACACACCCCGCAGCCTGTGTGTGTGTGTGTGTGTGTGTGTGCTCTTCTATACTGTACATGCAGCAGTTGATTCATGTTATTTCTCTTCCAGGCTGTGGGCAGGCGGTCTGACTGAAGCCTAATGACTCCACATGTCACATGCCATCTCTCTCTCACACACACACACACACACACACACACACACACACACACACACACACAGTGCTTCCTGACAGGTGCTTCTGGCTCTGATGTATCGATCTCAGCAGGGACCCAACAACTTGTATTGGCTCTGGTCAGTGAAGAGACCTGACTGACTGACTGACTGACTGACTGACTGACACTGCACTCACAGTTACACTGAATAAACACACACACACACACACACACACACCTGATTTGCTCTTCATACCTCTGGTCCATCTGTCATTGAGCGGTTGTATAAGATCTCCTGGTCTGGTGTAGACGACGTACAGACGGCGTCCCTCTGAGTCAGGACGTATGATGTCATATCGAACACTGGCTTCTGTATTCAGGAGACAAACTCTGACTCTGCGCCGCCACACGTTTCATTTGTGTTGGCTGATTCTGACATTTTGTGAATCAGACTCAGTGTAGCTGCAGGATTTGATAAGGCTGCTTTATCGCCCTCAGTTTGGACTGACAGGCGTGACTCGCTCCCTGGCTGAGGACACATTTTGCCTCCTTTTTGCTGAGATTGGCAGAACACAACCAGCGAGCAGAACCTTATCTATCAATGTAAACACATCAACTGTTTGACTGAGGCTGTCGGCAGCAGCACACTCCTCACACTGCACATCTGGAGCTCATATTCTTAAGGCATTTGTACGATGTTATCAGTTGTGTTGTTGTTGTTGCTGCTGGTGTAGTTGTCTCTTGTTCGGCTGCACGCTGCATTTCAATGTAGTGTTTCACTCTGCTTTCGTATCTGCAGCAGATAAAGTGCAAACTGAAGAGAGAAGTTGTGCGTTGAGCTCTGAACTCTCTGTCGGTTTAACACTTTGTTTGGTTTGGTTTGGTTCGGTCGTTCCTGTTGATTAAATAATAGGTTTGAAATATAAACCTGGGTCACAGGGCCTGTCTCCTACCGGGGGGGGGGCAGGTCTGTACGTCTCCTCCGGCTCCTCTGTCACTTTTGTTGGGTTGGTCACAGAGTTAAATGTGAAGCCTTGTTACTTCTCTCTGTCATGTATGAATCTGCCACCAGCACTAATAATGAAGTGTTGGTGTTGGTGAGGCTCAGTGTGTTGGAGATACACAACATTACTTCTGCTCTCCTCCTCCTCCTCCTCCTCCTCCTCCTCTCTCTCTCTCTGTTTTTAGATGAAAACGCTGCTGAATTTAATAAAAATCAAAGAAAGCTGAACTCCAAACAAAAAAAAAAAAAGACTTTCAAACGTCTCCACTCGTGCAGCGTTCAGGGCTTTTTGTTCCCAAACAGACTCATATATTTACCTCGTTATGTCTGTGGCTGGTTCTGCAGAGAGCAGCAGTGATAATTATTGTCTTCTTGTCGAGGACGCTGCGACGGCAGCTCACAGCCACATGAAAGCACCTGAACAGCAGCTGAACACACCAACATCATGCATATCTCCAGAAATATTTCTCCTCCTGCACCGTCCCTGATTCTATCTGCCCCCCCCCCCAGCCTGTATCGATGGGTCGCTGCATCAGTGGAAGTGTATGGACGATTGCCCTCTGATTGATTTCTGTCATGCAGCCTCTCAGCACTGGGAGGCTGTTCACTGGAGATAAATGATGTTGGCACAACAAAAGCAAATAAACCTCTTCTATCTATCACTCCCTGTCTCACCTCAGCCCTCCTCTCTCCCTCCTCTCTCCCTCCTCTCTCCCTCCTCTCTCCCTCCTCTCTTTCTCTCAGGTTAAGGTTTCTCCACTGGCTTCTTTTTCCTTTTCCTCTCTATCTCAGTCTCTCTCCTTCATCTCAGCACATCAGCAGCTCTGACAGGTTTCCTGTGACACTGACCACAGATCAGCTCATCAGTTATTTCTGGAAACAGTGCAGATTGACCCTGTGGTCTGAGATCAGCTCAGGTCAGAACCTGAAGATGGACACTGCAGCAGTGACCAGCAGTTACAAACCAAGAGGAGGGATGATCTTGTTCTGCCTCCATCTGCCTTCAGTTCAGTTCAGTTGAGCTCCTCGTTTCATTTACAGAGTTTTTCTTCAGAAACGTCTGAATTTTTTTGCACAGAATGTAATTTTGTCTGAGCAGAAGTGAGTCAAAGTGAGAATGCCTCCTGGCGTCACTCTCTGCTGTGATGGATCGTCCAGCGCTGCTGGAAAATGGATGTGACTTATTTCTCTTTTCTGTTTCCTGTTGTTCTTTGCTGTAGGTTTGATTAGTTTCTAAATGTGAAGCAGCTCATTAAACCAGGTGATGACAGATCAGCTTTACACGGTACAACCGGCGCCACCTACAGGACGGGAGAGTGACATCAGGAGCAGCTCTTGACGTGTCAGTGTCGTCTCGTTGACACGTGACCCCACCCGTCAGGCTCCATACAGCTGCATGTACAGTTACATAAATGATTGCAGCTTTGATATTTAGAGGACGTGGCTTTAAATGCTTCTGTTGTAATAATGTTTTTCACACCAGTGGCAGCTGCAGTCGCTCTGATCAGACACACAGCATCAAGTGTCACAGCATCATAATACCACAGGGATGAAACATAAGCTACTGGCCTGTGTGTGTGAGCTGGTGTCAGTGCTGCTGTGTAAGCCTTAAACCATACACTTTCATTACAGCACACTGCTGTATTTCAGGACTCACAGCTTTGATTGACAGCCACACTCATAGTGAAAAAGTGAAAAAGTGATGGATCAGAAGCCTGGTGTGTCACTGCCACAGTCCCAGGGAGAGAGGAGCCGGAGCGACTGGCCGAGCAAAAACAAAGTGAGAGATGGAGAAAGAATTAGTTCCTCCCCTGAGCATCAGGCCGATGTGCAGCGCCACAGAGAATCAATCAGAGGAGACGGAGCACCAGGCGCTGGCTCTTCTCTCTCTCTGATTTTCTGGCCGTATGAGTCTATTTTCTGGTTCACAGCTGAGATTTCTGCCATAAAATGGACGGATGGATGGACAGAGTCGGCCTCTGCGCTGACTGTCAGCTGAGCAGCTCAGTGCCGAGGCTCCACCTCATGTCTTCACAGGTCACATGATCTAAGACGAGGATAAGACAGTGTGTTGTTCTCCTCCTCCTTCCTAAAGTCGGCAGTGATTCAGCATCTTGCCCAAGGACACTTCAGCAGCAGGACAGATGCTGCTGGTCCAGCCTGAACCCTGCAGGACTGAGCTTCTGGACAGAGACGTCAGCTGTCAGGAGACGGTCCAGGGTCACTGAGTGCTGCTGGTCCCAGCTCTGTCTGCAGGGCTGGGACCATGTGTCTGACTGCTCAGCGTTTTATGCTGTGTTCTCTCCCTGCTGCCGTATCCTGTGTTTCTGCACATGAGCTTGTTTAGTTCCTGTTACCAGGTGGAGATACCCCCCCCCCCCCACTTCTCCAGGCAGGTGTTATATAGTGACACTACGTACATAGTGACTGAGTTTCCACCTCCAGCAGCACGTTTCTCTCTCTGCCTGCTGATCCCTCGCCTCCTCCTTCCAGAAACACTGTGTCTATAAATGTAATAACACACAGCGACGCACGTTTCATTCACCAGCCTTTTCCTCTCTGCTACAGGAGAGAAACATGTGACACCACTGACTGTGGCTTTCATCCCTGCTTCATGTTGGTGTGTGTGTGTGTGTGTGTGTCGTGTGGAGGGAGCTGGAGATGACAACAAACACGGATGAGGAGTTAGTGTGCTGGAAAGTTTTGCACAGTTTCTGCAGCTCCAGTTAATGTGTGAGTCCAGTGGACTGTCCTCACATGCACCACAGCTAATTGTCAGAGTGGGGCCTGGCTGCTGTGAGTCACTTCAGAGCGGCTGAGCTGATGCAGACTCTTGAAGACCAGTCCCACTGATTACTAATCAAGCCTCCGCTGCAGCCGGGCTCCTCCAGCCTCTGTTGCTGTTTCATTAATGATACTCCCTCAAATTATCACTTTGAATCCACCAGAGCCAGACTGCTCTCTTCAACATTCATCATGATGCTAATTAAACCAATGACTGTGTGTCTTACAGGGAACACCAGGCCATCAGCGCTCACAATGCCACTGTTTATATTTACCACCACGTCCCTGTAATTAGCCCGCGTCATGTTAATTAATGTGACGGAGGAAAAGTCCAAAAAAGCTCCGTTCCTTTGGAATGAAACACAGAGGTCACACAGAGGTCACACAGAGGTCACAGTGAGTAACAGCACGTGTTGGTGTCGTGATGCAGCCTCATGTATTGATGGGCAACAGGATCAGTTTCATGTGATGAGTCACTTCAGGGTCAGTTATATAATCTCCAGGTCTGTGTCCAGCCATCCATCAGGCCACAGAGCTGTCCACCAGCCCTACATCTACCACTTCACTTACGTCTTTACCATTCAACCAGCCACTGATTAATCATCCATCTGTTCATCCCCTCTATAAATAGGCAAGAAGAAGAAGAAGGAGGAGAAGGAGGAGGAGGAGGAGGAGGAGAAGGAGGAAATACAGACGAATAAAACAGCAGAGGAGAACGAGACGACAGCGTAGAGCTCATTCAGACACTTTTCCAGATGTGGAAATGTCATGTTCTGTGGTCATCGTCATCATCATTGTAGAAACAGTTTACAAGTGTCATGTACAGTATAAAATAACCTACATGTACATCTGTAGATCCTTCTGTCCTCAGGCGTTGGTTAAAACTGAGCGAAGGAGCTCAGACACTGTGGACATTTGTCCAGCGTGTGATGACACGTGTACACACAGCAGCTCTGTGTATTGACACCTGCTGTGATGAAAGTGCAGGGTGTGTGTTGGTCCAGTGACGAACAGAGGAGCAGCGTCTGTCGCAGCGTCCACTGATGATGAGATCTGTAAATGACCTCAGCACAAACATCCAGGCCGGAGTCGAGCATTATCACCGGCCAGCAGAGCGTTCACCAGCCGCTATCTCTGTCCCCGTGTCACACACGGCCACTCATTATCCATCTGTAGCTCACACACACACACACACACACACACACACACAGGGTGGGGAAGGTTACTTTCACAGTGTAATTGCTTATAGATTAGTGCATGTTTCCTCCTGCCTGTGTGTTTCTGCAGCTGCTCACTCACTCTGGAGTCGCAGGTTAAATGGTTCTACCGTTCATCCTCAGCAGCATCATCACCGTCACCATCATCATCATCATCATCATCTCTCATCCTTTAACAGAAGTCTCGATTCATTCCTCTCAGCTTCAGTGACATGCAGCTGCTCTGTCTCTTTCTCCTGCTCAGTGACATCGTCTCCAGTCAGTCTCCTCTCTCTGTCCTCTCACCCTGTCCACCCTCTCTGCCAGCATCACACACTCTTTACACACGTTTAATCTCTCCTGCTCTCTTTTCTCTTAAGTTACTTTCACTTTTTCTCTCAGTTCTCGACCTGTGTCTCCCAGTCATTCGCTCAGACGTCAGTCTATCTGTCCTGTCTGGACCCACAGTTACACCTCACTGTTGGACTGCAGTGGCTGCACTGATGACAACATGGGGGAGAAGGAGGAGCTGAGGTGATGGGATGTCGTGAAAAGGTTGTGGAGGATGGAGGAGCTGTTTGAAATCGATGGTCACAGAGCTTGTCCAGTCTACTGGCGTGCTGCCATGCTGCTGGCCTGCGATGCAGCACACGTCACAAACAGAACTGAAGTGAATAGATCGGCGTCATGGGTCAGCCCCATTATCCAGGTCTCCGTCTGGCCTCTCAGTCAGTATCTGGGCTGATATCTGATCTTAATATGGGATCAGTGCATCTGCCTCCACTACAGAGTGAGTTTCTTCAGCGTTCAGTTGAGTGCTCAGCGTTAATGTGGAGCCTGTTGAGATATAAATGATCTGAGCTGCAGTCTGATGTGATGAGATGATGTGGAGGCTGCACAACCTGCAGCTGATACGTCTGATGATCAGGATAGTTTATAAGAGGCTCTACAGTATCAGTGCTGGTTGATGATGTCCAGTACACCTGCTGTTATATGAGGAGGGGGGGGGGGGGGGGTCAGATCAGAGGTTCAGACCTGTGAGGCAGTGTGTCCATGCAGCCTGTGCGAGTGGACCAGCTCAGAGCAGAGTACAGCACAGACCCAGCTCAGCTCATAAAAGATTCATGGCTGTCTCTTTGCTCAATGGCCCATGTATCAGTTCCAGCTACTTAACAGCAGATAGCAGCCTGTGGTCGCTGCAGGCCGTCCTGGACGTGTCTGAGGCCTGGACTCAGCAGCGTGCAGGAAATGTTCAACCAGAACTTGTGACGCTTCTCACTGCAGACGTTTCCATCCATGGACGGAAGCTGCTGTTTGTGTGTGTTGTTGCTCTCAGGAGGCTGAACAAAGCGAGGAGTGTGGGAATCCCAGGAGGCTGGATGTTTCTGAGCCACGGTGATAGTTCAGCGTCGAGTGAATGAAGTCACGCAACTTCCATTGTGATGGAAGTCAGAGTCTCAAGTGTGTGTGTGTGTGTGTGTGTGTGTGTGTGCACGACTGAGCTGTTTGTAACTACATGCAGGTGTATTAATACATGCAACAAACAACGGTTGCCTTCATTACCCACGTGCTGCAGAGCGTTAGTCAGTGTAAAGAAGAGCTGGACAGCTGCACACACCTATGTGTGAGTGTGTGTTCACTGTCTGAGCTAATGGTGAACAATAAAGTTTTAATGATGTGTCTCCAAACAGCCAAACACATGTTGGCCTTTAAAACACATCTGCACCTGTTACAGGTGTGATGCCGCTCTGTGCTGCTCTTCAGGTGAAGTCAGCTCATCAACCAACGACCACATGAGGCCAGGCAGTGATTCCCCTGAGGACTGTGCAGCCACACGTCACACACTGAGGCCTGTGCATGAGATGGACGACTCGACGCTGACATGTGTAAATATTACAGCAAACCATCATTCCAAATGTTTGTAGAAAACATTGTGGATTAGGACAGAATCAACGTGGATTATCGGGATGGATGGATGGAGTGATAAAAGGATTGGCTGAAGAGAAGAAGAATCAAAAGATTAAGAGGCTGCTGTTGGCTGTGGACGGTGCAGACTGAAAGCAGTCTGATCAATACGACCTTATCACGGTGCTAAAGCCTCTCACATCCTGGCAACACTCCTCTATCTCTGCTCCATCTCTCTCTTTCTGTTAAAGCATCGTGCTCCACAAGAGTTTTTCTGTATTGAGAGGAGGAGCGGAGAGAGGAAACAGATGCAACAATCTCTGGAGAGATTTATTCTGAGGCCGACCAGGATCATTTTCAGTTTAGTCTGAGCAGTGCATCATGGCTCAGTATGGTGAATCTCCCTGTTCTCTGCTTGCTGTGCAGGTGGCTCCAGAGACTTTAACATCTCATCCCCATCAACTGTGTGAAAACACAACAGCACGTGACCTTCAGAGCTGCTTCCCTCTCTCTACACTCCAAACATCTCCTCCACGTGAAGACGTCCTCCACGTCTCAGTCTGCAGCAGCGTCTCTAAAAGGCTCATCACAGTCGCTCCATTTCAGCCTGGAGTTTCCCAGCAGGGAGGATCTCCAGCTCCGCTCTGCTCAGGGGAGGATGAGGAGGAGGAGGAGGAGGAGGAGGAGGAGGAGGAGCGTGTTGGTGTCAGGTCTGTGTCTTCCTTTAACAAACCTCAACATGTTCATGTTCCCTCCCCTCCTCCTTCATTTCCTCACTCAGGTCGTGTCCAAACAGATTCCTCTCTAAACAAACTTGTTCTTGTTGGTCCTCTAAAGGTTTTCTGTAAACACGACACACACACACAAAACCACTGAAAATGAGTCTGTAGTACATACACCAGCCCTGTATGTGGCGCTGTAATGCTCCTACACAGATACACCAACAGAGAAGAAGACGTGCAGCATGCTCATGAAGCTGCACACTGTTGACAGACTCGTTCAGTGCAGATATGAGCAGGCGCAGTGTCTGAGGGAGCTGCTGTCCGCCGCCACTGTTGTTGTTGTGTGATGTATCGCTGTGGCTCAGGTTACAGGTCAGAGAGGCAGGGCTATGACATCACTGTTTCACAATGAAAAAAAAACTACTTTTGTGGATAGGGTTAGGGTTGGGGGGGCCGCCTCCATGTGGACGGCCTGATGTTCCTGCAGCTCTGCTGCCTGTCAATCACTGTGTCGTCACCTCGGACCAGACGCCAGGAGATGAGTCAGACACGGCTTGGACAGCAGTACATTATGCATTAGGAGTGTGTGTGTGTGTGTGTGTGTGTGTGTGTGTGTGTATGTATGTGTGTGTGTGTGTATGCGCACTATGTTGCCTGTCTGGGCAGTGGCTCAGTTTGTGCCAAAACATGTGTGAACAAATGGGTGTGCAGCAGGATTTCAAACAGCAGCAGGCTCTTGTGCCAGAGTGTGATGGTGTTAATGTCAGAGCAGCAGTGTGTGTGTGTGTGTGTGTGTGTGTGTGTGTGTGTGTGTGTGTGTGTGTGTGCGCTGTGAGGCCGTGGAGCTTCAAGGCTGCAGCTTTCAAATAGAGTTGGAACAGGAGCAGTTTTGGAGAAGCTCGGGCCCTGGACGTCTTCCCAGGGGCCTCATTAGGGACCGGGCATGATGGGTAGACCGAGGAAGTGGGGCACTGCTACCAAACACACACACACACACACACACACACACACACATATGTTCTCTCTCTCTCTCTCTCTCTCTCTTGCCCACACATATTCATACATGTAGAAGGGGGCGAGAGAGAGAGAGAGAGAGACCTGAGCTTCAAGTGACTCAGGTTTAAACAAGTCAGAATGTGCTGTTTTATCAGATTAGATCACTGCTGCATGTGGTTTGTTGTTGTTCAGTGGTGTGGATTTGTATACATTTGTGTGTGTGTGTGTGTGTGTGTGTACTGGGTCATTAGCTACAACAGCTTCAGCTCATTGTGACTTTTAGAGCGTCTCCAGAGTTGATCTCATGCTAAGTGTCATTAAGCCACTCATCTTTTCACACAGCTGGCGAATGTGAGTGTGTAGGTCGCAAAGTGTGTGTGTGTGTGTGTGTCTGTGTGTGTGTGTGTGTCTGTGTCTGTGTGTGTCTGTGTGTGTGTGTGTGTGTGTGTGTGTGTGTGTTCCTATAGTGGGAGCAGGCTGTGTTCCCGACACCCTACATTTAGCTCTTGAACAGCTCACTGACGGGGCTCCATATGGTGTCTCTCAGTTTCTATCTCATGCACCCATCACAATGTGTGATTTATGCTTTTTTAATAGGCAGACCCCCCCCCCCCCCCCCCACACACACACACACACACACACACACACACAGACAGGATGTATACAGCTTATAATTGATGCAGTAAAAACAGCACCAGTGTCTCTGGGAAGGTTCTGTGTTGCTTGCTCCAAACCAGCAGCTGTAACTGCAGGAGTGTCACAGCTGGAGAGGAGGTGGCTGAGGTGAACAGAGATCTTCTCTGTGGACTGACAGGAACTCTTCCACCTCTGAGACTCAGAGTCCTTCAGGCTCAGGCAGATAGAGCAGCAGTCACCCTGTCACAGGTGGACTCAGGTGGCTGCTGTAATCCCTGTCACTGCTCGCTCAGCAGAGCTGAGTGTTTGGACAGCAGAGCGTACTGTAAGTGTACGTTTCTCTGACAGGACCGTCACTGGTAGTTAAACACACGTCAACCCGCCGCTGTCTCAGGAGGTAGAGCAGAGGGTCGGTGGTTCGATTCCCGGCTCCTCCGCCTCTCAGCCAGATATTGAGCCCAGTGAATGACTGTGTAAACGCAGGTGTGAAAGTGTGTGTGAATGGGTGAATGTGACCAACAGTGTGAAGTGCTGAGTGGTTTTCTAGTGACGAGAAAAGAGCACATCCATTTACCAAACACTGAAACGACTGCAGCGGCCGTCATGAAGGAGAAACCGACTGTTTGTGAACCAGGCTGTGAACGTGTTGGACGCTCAGACTAGTGGCCAGGAGAGGAACTGCAGCCGCTGCCTCTGAACTCCGTCCTCAGTTGGAAGTCGTGCCTTCAGCCTGAAGAGAACAGACTCCACCTTCATGTCTCCCGTATGACACGTCTCATCTTGTCTCTCTCTGTCCTCTCTGTCCCGTCCCCTCTCTGTGTCATCAGGAGGTTTATTGATGACCTGTTACCTCTCTTTGTGTGGAACCTCTCGATCGGTCGAGGCTGAAGCTCGCTGAGGACTCGCAGCATGAATGATGATCGCAGGAGGCAGGTGTTGGTTGCTGCGTGCGTGTTTGTGTGTGTGTTTGTGTGTGTGTTTGCATGCGTGTTTGCGTGCGTGTTTGCGTGCGCGCTCGGAGCATTTCATGTGCCAGATGTCAGCTCCCTTTAGCGGTCCCTGTGACTCAGCAGGACAACACAGGCGGGGAGAATCTCTCTGAATCACTCCCGTCTTTCTCCTTCACCGTCATGCTCTGCTGACCATACGTTGCTTTTCATGTTGGATTGGATTTTGAGGACTCTCGCCGGCCTCTCTGCTTCCTGAGCACAGCGGCTCTTCCTCTTTCGGGCCGTCCAGCTGTCTGCGTGAGATACAGCTCGACTCTAATCTTTCTAATTGGTAGGTAGTGTCGGCCATTACCTGAGCAGTGACAGGGTGGGATCGATAAGAGGCACAATGCTAAACGATGTGTCCTGCTGTTTCTCTCTATTTCTCAGTATCTGCCCATTCTGCTCTCTCTCTGTCACCGGCTCACTTTACATTCACCGTATCCAAGGCAACAGCCGCTCTTTCTCCACACGCTGCTGGAATAAACACTCCTTTAATTTGTCTTTATTACGGCCTCATTGTTTTCTTACTCGTTTTTTATCTCCATATTTCATAAACACTCGAAAGACACAAAAAAGAGAAACACAAGCAGCGTCTCTGCTCTGTCAGTTTATTAGTGATCAATGGAAACCTGGTTCTCAATCAATGCCAGCAATTTACCCCCACCAGCCCCCACCAGCCCCCACCAACCCTGAGATGATGCATTATTCACTGTGTGTCACTGCATGACATAGTGCAGCCCGTGTGATTAACGGTGCCTTAATGGACTTTGATGACAGATGTGAATGGAGAGAACATCATGCTGGGAGATGGAGAGAGAGGTCAGAGGTCACAGGCCTGTTTGACTGAATGAGGATGGATCCATTAATTTTTCAGAGATGGAGCGAGACAGAAAAGTCTGAGTTGTTCATCGGTTTCTCTTTTCTCCTGATCCTTCTGTTCACTGCTGAAGAGGCAAACCTGTATCAACCGCATCAGAGCTGATCGATCAATCTTACTGTCATCGCCATCACGACGTCAACAGGCACGATGATTGACACATCACTAAAGGTTTCCTGATATGTGATGCGCTATGCCTTCACACTCCGGACCTCGTACCTGTGACCTGAGCCACACTCAACGTAACCTCCGTCCGGTCCCTCGCTCGCCGCTCCGGAGACACGTCCACACAGCATCAATCGATCATCAGATTGTTCTGACACGAATTCTGGTGTTGAGTCGACTTGTCGTGTTTGAAAGTTGGTTCGCAGCACACAGTCTTTCCACTCTTCTTCTCTGTTTGTGCTGTATGTGTGTGGCAGCGTTACAGCGCCGCCACAGGCCTGGTGTATGTACTACAGCGTACTGAGGAGCTCTGTGGTTGATCTAAACACCTGTATAAGGGCTTATTTATCTCCAGTCATATCATCATGACACATTGTACATTTTGCTGATATGGTGCAGGCCCTCATCATCTTCATCATCAGTAGCATCGGAGGTGAACAGACAGCGGCGGCTCACTGTGGGGAAACGTTCCTTTCACTGTTTGAATGGAGGCGCCGTCATTTGGATCAGAGTGAATAGACCGCGCTTCCTGGACCATTGTCATGTCTGAGCTTCTCCACTGTGTGCACGCATTCAGAGCAGAAAATGAATAAATTCCCTGGGGAGAATTATGTAGGGCTGAAAATCTTATTTGAAGGCTGCGTGGCGCGGCCCCTCCAGATTATTCTCCCTGAGCGGAGCCACAAAATGGTGACAATCAGTGATTTCCAGCAGCACAGAGCAGAACTTCATAGAGCTCTGTCATGGTCCACCAAATACCAGTAAACAACACAAGATAGATGATGAATGTTCTCGTTCTGGGCACAAAATGGAAAACACACATTACTTCACACAGAGAGAGAGAGAGAGAGAGAGAGGAGGTTCATGAAGTTTAGAAGATGTTTGCATGGTATGTTCAGTGTCTGAACGTCTGCAGGCTGATCCTGAATGTCAGGAACAACATGGACGTAAACAACGAGCTGCAGCCTCAGTCAGAAACACAATTAGTTTTTCTGCCTCCTATTTACTAAACATGAGATTTTGTCAATCGCTCACAGTGCGAAGCAGCAGCAGCAGCAGCCGCCGTTCGTCACACACTGTCCTCCACACGCTGAGAAAACAAACAGCTCAGGCTGGGAGGAGAAATGTGCGATCTCCTCGTTCCAGGAGCATGAGGCTGGACGGACAGAGAGATGTTGGTGGGACACCGTCCTCCCCCTGGAACATGGACACGTTCCTCTGACTCATCACATTTACTACTGAAGTGAACTCTGTGCTAAGCTAAGAATAGCAGCTGAAAGCCCTGCTCGCATGTTGGCTTTTAATTAGGACATTTCCTGAGTTTCAGCCTGGTAATCTGTGAATATTCCTGAAGAGCTCTCACTGTTCTCCAGACCAATTAAAATACAGAGCACAAACCGGCCTCCACGGGCCCCCGAGGAAGTGTCTGTGTCGAAACCTGTCTGACAGGGCAGGAGGTATTTACATACTGAGCACAGACACAGATAATATCATTATACTGACACTGAGACAGCACTTCTCTGTGTGTGTGTGTGTGTGTGTGTGTTAAACTCTCAGACTCTGAACACCTGGAGCCTAAAGCTCTGCCTCCACTTTGAAAGCAGCGTCCCTTTCAGACAGAGCTTCACTGGGGATGCCAGTAGCAGCAGCACTTGACAGAGTCTCCCAGCTGCAGTGTGAGCGCGTGCTGCTGACGGCCTGCGACGCTCCTGCATTCAAGCCTCTGGTGATTGAGCTCTAATCAGCCTGTCAGTGGATGAATGTGGAGCTGGCTGCCCAACACGTGTGTTGGACACTGCTCTAAATCATGAGACCTCCTTATCTGTGCTCTAGATACAGCAGTGTTCAGCCTAGCCTAGCTTAGCCTAGCTTAGCTTAGCTTAGCTTTGCTTCGTCGAAACCTGCCCAGTCTTCCCAGCTGTGTTTTATCACTTCCTGTCTCTTTCTCAGAGCCAGGCATCCCTCTGCACTTCATATTCAAGCTGCGTTCAGCTCCACTAACGTCTCCAGAACCTGAACCCCTTCGTGTTTAACACGTTGACAACGTTTCAGAGAGGATGAGCCTGGTCACAGACACCACGTCATAAGACAGCGGCGGGTGACCTTGATGTCAGCAGCTAACTCATGTTTACGTCCTTCAGCCAAAGCTGACGTGTGAGAGGCTCGGCCTCTAACTTCTGTCTGATGGTTACATCATCATCATCATCATCATCATCATCATGGCCCTCATTTATTAAACGTGCCTACACCCAAAAAATAGGTGTACGCTAAATCTCCCGACTGTTACAGCACCTGAACCACAAACTGGACTGGACCACCAACGCCGAGGCTCGCGGGCTCCACTCTCTGAGGAAGCTCAGGTCGTTCAGGGTGTGTAGGAAACTGCTGCCGGTATTTTACCATTCAGTGGTTGCCAGCACGCTCCTCCTTGGCGTGGCGTGCTGGGGGGCGCAACATCAACACAGGAGATGCGGACAGTTAATTAAAAAAGCGACAGCTCGGAGACAGTGGCAAAGCTACGGACAAAGAGGAGGCTGGACGCCATTCTGACAGCTCTGACCCCCCCCCCCCCCCCCCCCCCCCCCCCCCCACACACACACACACACACACACACAAGAAATTATAGGCATGAAGAGTGTGTTCAGCCTGAGACTTGTGGCACCGTGTCGGTCCATCAAACGCTCTGGCCAGTCACCATCAGGTTCAGTAACACAGACTGGATGTGATGGAGCCACTGGGCTCATGTGCCAAATCAGAGCAGTGACTTTGAATGTTGTGTTGGTTCTTTAACTTAACTAGGAGCTGTGAGCTGCAGCAGGTGGAGGAGGAGCTGTGAGCTGCAGCAGGTGGAGGAGGAGCTGTGAGCTGCAGCAGGTGGAGGAGGAGCTGTGATGTGAAGCAGGTGGAGGAGGAGCTGTGAGCTGCAGCAGGTGGAGGAGGAGCTGTGATGTGAAGCAGGTGGAGGAGGAGCTGTGAGGTGCAGCAGGTGGAGGAGGAGCTGTGAGCTGCAGCAGGTGGAGGAGCTGTGAGGTGCAGCAGGTGGAGGAGCTGGTGTCAGAGGGAGGATGTGAGTTAGCCTCAGGCTGGTGGATGAAATGGCTCAGAGGACACAAGAGCTGTGACACTGATGGACAGACTGATATTAGCTCTAATCTCACCTCTACTCACACACACACACACACACCCTCTCTCTCCCTCTCTCTGTCTCTCCCCCCCCTCTCTCCCTCTCTCTCCCTCTCTCTCCCTCTCTCTCTCTCTCTCTGTCCTGACTCACTCTCTTCGTCTCATTTGTCTCATCTTTCCTTTTATTACGTCTCGTCCTGTCGTGTCCTCACAGGGTCACAACTTCTCTCTTTGTTTTCTGACTGTTGTGTGTTCTCACTCGCCCTCTCCCTTCAACTGCTGCTCTCTCTCTGTCCTTGTGCACACACACACACACACACACACACACACACACTCCAGCAGGCTCACAAACATGCAGATCCCTACAATCATTTCAGCAGATCAGACAACCACTACTTTGTGTGAAGGACACAGGAAAGGCAGCAGCAGGCAGCCAAGTGAAGGACTCACCAGTGTTTACCACACACACACACACACACACACACACACACACTGTGTTTGTGTAAAGTAAAGTATCATTAGATGTAAATCTGTGACATTAATGTGTCTGAGACAGTTTGTTTTTATAAAGACACCAGAGTCTCTCCTTTAACGTGATTGTGACACAAATATTAAGGGCAAAGGTCAAGGTCAGTGTGAGGTCATGTAGTTGTGAACTCACTGGTGATCACAGTTCACATCGTAGCTTTTCCACTGAGCTTCCACAGTGATGTTACACCCTCCAGAGCTGTTCAGGACACTGAAGCTGCACAGATCAGAGCTGTTTGTCCTCTTTGTCTCCATATTGTTGTTGTGCTGACAAGTATGAAAACACTCAGAGCGCAGTGCACCAACACACTGGTGAACAAAGCAGCGTGTGTGTGTGTGTGTGTGAGTGAATGTGTGTGTGTGTCCACTCTGAAAAATGAACTCTTCTGTCTTCAGCTTGTTGCAGCTCCTCTGTTAAACGTGAACTAAGGCCAGTCCCTGTCCTCTCTGAAGAGCTCCCCCTGCTGTGCATACTTCACTGACTGTGGTAAACAGCGACACTTGGAACGCAGCTCGGTGAAGATGAGAATTCACTGACTTGTAATTTCTGGTTCAGCCTCTAAACAAAAGCCTGATGGTGTTTGATAAAAGCCGATGTGTTTTCGGCTGCAGCTTTACACAGCAACACACACGTGTAACTGTACAGTAGAGCACCTGGAGCCGTCGGCGCCTCCATCTGTTTCCTTTATTAATCACTGCATTGGTTCCCTCTGTCTGTGTGTGTGACATGATGTCACCATCTGCTGCTGTGCTTCACTCGTACGCCCACGTCCTCCACACACAAACACTTTCTCGTCATTGTTTTAACTGCACAGCGCTGCACTTGATGTGAGGCTCTCTAAGATCCTTGTTATTACTCATGAGTCAGTTTGAGTTTGGTTGCTTCTTTGTTGTGGATGGAGTCGACCTGTGTGTGTAAAGTGGAGCTGAAGGTCTTCGGGCTGATAGTGGGAACATTTCCTCTGTTTCAAACCTCCAGCATGAGGTGGAGTGAAATCAGTGAGCAGCAGGACCTGATCACTGTTTCGCTTCACCTCCGCTTTCATGTTCCAGTTTCTCTGCCTCCCACATCCAGACGTTACCAGAGGGAACGCTGCTTTTTCATTTCAGGTTCACTTTTTCTTTCCGTGCTGCTTCTTCTCTTTTCATCCTTTGTTTCTCCTTCTGCCTGCTCCCTCGTTCCCTGCGTGACCTGGTTAGTGCAGAGCAGGAGTGTTCCTCCCAGCATGGGTCGCACAAGTGGAAAATAGCACAGCACTCATCTACGACCGGGCTGCAGCCCGCTGTTTGATTACAGCAATCAATTGACAGAGAGAGAGAGAGAGAGATGGTGTGTGTGTCCGTGTGTGTGTGTATATGTTCTATGTGTGTGTGTGTGTGTGTGCACACGAGGGAGGACTGTGGGTCAGACACAGCAGAGCAGACAGTGGCTGAGGACTCTCCAACACACTCCTCTCTCTCCTCTCCTGTGCTCATCTGAAGAACATGTGGGACGAATATCAAAGAGAAGAGACAGAGGAACAACCAGAGCTCCTCAGCTCCCAGCAGATCACACTTTGTTTCCTCCCCTCTCTCTCTCTCTCTCTTTTTTTGGTTTGACGTCGACACGCTCTGCTGCTCTTTGTCGACAGATCATTGGTTTCCAGTGATGCATCGGCGGGCCGCTCTGATCACGGCTCAGGGGTCAGGTGAAGCGCTCAGGGACTGGAGCAGGATGTGGTTCTGTATCAGCAGGTTGTTGTTGCAGGACGTTAGTGTGCAGCAGGAGAGAGTGAATGAATGAAGGAGTGGAGGATAAGCACTGCAGGTCTCTGTGAACTGGGCTCCGTGTTTAATTGGGACATTGCACAACAGTCTCTTCAGAGGCTGACCTCAGATCTGCACAGCCAGATGAAAATAAATGGACAGATCTGTTTGAAATGCACTGATTTAACCAAATGAGTGTGTGAAGCCTAACGATGCAGCTGACGTTTCAGGGGTGTGTGTTAGAGGGACTGGGTAATGATCTCAGGAGCAGAGACCGGTCCAGTCCTCCATCAGGTTAATGAGGGACCTGACCGGGCTCCTACACTCTGATTGGGCCCCCTGAAGAACTGGGAGCCAGTGTCAGACCATTTCTCCTGCTGATGGTAACGGAGACTTGTGACGTCCCAGAAGAGACTGAGAAAATGGAGAGAGCTCCACATATGAGAAGACCTCACAGAGTTTCACTGTGGCAGCTGCTCATCCAGCCTCGTTATCCTGGAGACAGAGGAGGAGCTGCGCGGACGACTGGCTCTGAACGTGATGGTGAACACTTGATAGATGTGACTTTAAACTCTCTTCCTTCCAGGATGAATCCAGAAGAACCTTTGAAGAGCCGCTGAGGCGACTTCCAGATCCTTGAAAACTGGGGAACCAATCACAAACAGGTTTTTTTTACATAGCAGGGCTCAACGTGATGCAGACAGAGACGCGTCCTCTAGCAGCTTTTGTTTACATGCAACATGGTGGAAACCGAAGAGCAGCTGCTGGTCTGATGTCTGAAGACTCCAGACACTCGCAGAACCTGCAGACCCTGTCATATGTGACCAGGATTGTTACTGATGCATTCACCAGCATGTGTGAAGGGATTTATGACCTGAAGCAGCTGACAGCACCCAGCTACTGTCAGCATGACACTAATCCTGCTGCAGCTCTCCATGGTGGTCAGAGATGGGTCTCTGTTCTCACATCTGCACCCTGAAGATGAAGATTCAGCTTGAATTAGCTTAGTTTAGCTTAGCTTATCTTAGCTTAGCTTAGCTTAGCTTAGCTTATCTTATCTTATCTTATCTTATCTTATCTTATCTTATCTTATCTTAACTTAGCACAAATACTGGAGCTGTAGGTGAAAGGGGAAACAGCTCCAACAGTTCAGTCTGAACCCTGAGAGTAAAGATGATTCTGGAGGTTTTAGAGATCCTGAGAGTTGGGCTGTTTCTTGTCTGAGACCAGGAAGCTCTGGACCAGCACCTGTCCACAGCAGAGGAACGACAGGTGTAACTGTGATAAATCACTAGTTACCTGTGTGTCTGTGTTTGGCCTCTGCCTCTGGCTTGTCTTCCTGAACACACATGGACACTGAAGACCAGCTGCTTCCAACCAGGAACGTCTGAGCTTCAGAGCTCCACACCTTCATCCCTCATCACTCACTCATGAGCTTTCAGACTTTCATCATAACGTCATGTTTAACTGTTTAAACTGAACAATCACTGTTTCATCTGTTGCACCACTCAGAGAAACTGCTCCAACAACATGCGGCTCTGATTTGTGGCTGTACATTTCAGTTACAGTTTCTTCACGTGGAAACAGTGAAGAGGAGTTAGTGGATGATTGACACCAAGACAATCTGCAGCCTGAAGAAGCTCTGTGTCAGTCAGACTTACAGAGAGATAAACTCATGTGGCACTGAGCTCCTACTTTGTGTGTTTCCCTGGTTTGGTCACGACTGTGTCCCAGTGTCACACGCCCCACACTTTACACTTACAATGTAAATCACTCCAGAGTTCAAAGGCTCAACTGCACATCAAAGGACGTCGAGTCTGAACCGCTCAGAGCAGAAGGTGCAGCGCTCTCTCCCTCTCCCTCTCTCTCTCACACACACACACACACACACACACACACCTTTTCATTAGACAGTTAGCATCAACCCGTGGCCTCCATGAACCAGCCAGATGTTCATGTGGGTTTCATTTGCATAAATACTTTGTGAACAGACTTGTGATGTTAATAACTGATGCACAGAACAACAGCTTTAACGTGTCTTCTGTTGAAGAGGATATTGATGCTTTATACTTTATGACGTGACACCGCTCTTGAGGCTCTGTGTCCATAGGTCACCAGTAGTTGACATGGTGACAGTGGCTGATGCTCAGAGGCTGAATCTATAACAATAAACTGTGTTTGTTTGTCCATAGAAAAACTAGTCCAAATCTAGACCTGTGGAAAACAGTAGGAATATATCACCTCGTTTATAATGTCTCAATATATTGCAGTTAATGATATAGTCCTTTAAGACACATGTCCTATCAGCCCAGCCGTGGTGTACAGTATTGTACAGTAGAGGTGGAGCCGCAGTGAAGAATCACAGTGAAGCAGCTTCAGTCCATTTACGTCTCTTTGAACTTTACGAGCATCAGTTACAGGAACATATTGTTCCTTAGTTTCTGCCAGCGATGTGTGTGTGAGCTGAGGACAGAGACTCGACCCAAACAACATGATGACACGTTAAAACGAGTCCCAGCAGCTCGACACAGACTCAGAACAGAGAGCGGTCGCATCGGACACCTGTGGGACACACGCTGAAGCTGCTTCACCTCAGCTCCTCACACCTGTTGGCTCAAACTGCTTATCTTTACCTCCCTCCTCCCTCTGCTCTGTCTCTTCCTCCCATCCTCCTCCTCCCTCTCTCTCTTCATCACTCCATCCCCCCCCCCCCCTCCTCTCTCTCTCCCATCTCTCCACTCAGTCTATACATCACCTCTTCCTGATTCCTCAGTGCGACCATGGATTATTTATTCAGAGGGAACTCCATAAATCATGTCGCCCTGCCCCTAGTGTGTGTGTGTGTGTGTGTGTGTGTGTGTGTGTGTGTGTGTGTGTGTGTGTGTGTGTGTTTGAGACACTGGAGGGTTGTTAGCTTCAGCGCAGAGCTAGCATCTTCCTGCAGCGTGTAAGAAGGACAAACATGAAAGTTTTATGGTTTGTGCTGCGTTCGGAGGAAGCAGGCAGACGTGCAGTAATGAGTGCAGAGGTGTGTTACGATGTATGGAGGAGTGTGAAATATTTACATGCTACATGTGAGTCGTTTCTAAAGCAGGAAGAAGATGGAGGAGGACGGGAGCGGTTTCACGGCAGCGCTGAGACCACGGTCGATGGTGGATCTGTTGCCTGCAGCTCTGTTTCTGATTAAGTCTTTACGTGGTGAATAGATCTGTCCAGTGCAGCCTGAGCGCTCAGCTCCAGTTACAGCTCGTACAACTTCTCGTTCCCGCTCTTCACTGCTTCTGATTTTAGCCAGCGTCAGAGTGGCTGTAGATACAGTAGAGCCCTGTCTGCTCACCTGTCTGCTCACGTGTCTGCTCACCTGTCTGCTCACCTGTCTGCTCTGACTGATGGTAAAACACACTGAGGGAGAGACAGAGAGAGAGAGAGAGATGTAGGGAAACTGGGAAATGGAGATGGAGAGCGGAGGCAGAGGATGAGGTCTCTGTCTGTCTGACAGTGAGTGAGCTGTGAAAGTCGAGGCAGAGCGATGGAGGAACCGTCGGAGCCAATGTGAACATGGCCGTGTGGCGTATAGATATATAATTGCGGCCATTACCGTCATTAGTCTTGTGCTCAGATTCACTTGGCTCTCTCTCTGGGCCTCTCTCCTGCCAGCCTGCACAATGGCCCTAAAATAGCCCGGCGTGGTAAATTATGCATGCTGGTGGAAATAGACAAATTGCAGAGGGACGATTCTCTTTTCCTCTCGCTGGAGAATTTCTGCTGCTTCACAAAGTTGGAAAACAACGACAAGTTGGGTTTTTTTTTTTCCTCAGGAACAATCACTGTGTCAGAAAAAAAAAAACACTGGTTTTTATTCCAGTGTGTGATTCAGTATCAGACTCATTACTGCACACACACACACACACACACACACACACACACACTGGTGATTTATCACAGGTGAGGGGGGCGAGGTTCCCGTCCTGGATGGATGGGCTCTGGGAAATGGAGTGAAGAAATGAATTTGTGCAGAGGAGTGATTAAATTTGTCCAAATGATGTGATAGAAGGAAGAGAGAGATTTTATCAGGACTGTTTCCATGTCTGATGGTTGTTTTTATCTCCCTCTGCTGTAAATGAGACTCAGGCTCCGATTAAAGAGCAGCCTCATAATCTGAACGGCCCAGACACTCACTTCTTATTATAACCATGTGACTGTGTGTAATGAAGCTTCACAACACAATGCAGCTGTTGAGCTCAGGGTGAAGAAGAGCAGCTGCTGTGTCTTCAGAGCAAACACACGTTTAACCCAGTGTCTTTGTCATTAGTGGAAACAACAGTGTGTGTGTGTGTGTGTGTGTGCGTGTGTGCGTGTGTGTGTGTGCGTGTGTGCGTGCGCGCGTGCGCGTGTTTAGATGAACAGTGTGCCACCTGTCAGTTCTGTGATTCAGGCCACAGTGAACTACACACATTCACACACACTCCCACAGAGTTTTATGATGGACGCAGCTCTCCATGCTCCTCCACGTGCTCCTCCACGTGCTCCACCCTCTGACATGTCGTCTTGTGTTTCAGTTTCTCTTCTCACCACATCGACCAGATCAAACTGGTCCCAGTGTAATGGTGCAGCAGCAGTTACCAGTATGATCAACCACAGCTGTACAATGCATTTCTATATAGAAGATCTACACTGATCTGAGGGGAGGAGCTGGTACGTCACAGGACTGAACTTTGTGTGGTGATATTACATCGAGTCTCAGACGGCGCCGTGTCGATCTTTTATAAATTGCAGATGTTTTCTGACTGAGCTGCTCGGTCTGTTTGATCCAGTCTTTATCTTGTGAGATCACACAGACACTGACGGAGCATCATTTACACTGGAGTCTCATTACAATACTCAGGATATTGCAAAAATACCAATAATACTGTATCACAACTCAAGTACTGTGGTGATATTGTTTTGTGGAGCCTGTGGTTTTGAAGCAGCCTCCTAACGTGTGTGTTTGTGCGCAGACTGAGTCAGATCAGGGAGGAGGAGCCGGAGTCCAGAGCCGGACGAACAGCTGATTAATGTTTGTGATGTGAGGTTGTGTTGAACAAACGGACCAACAGAGCGCCACATCAACATGTGTGGGAGAACAGTGGGTTTGTTGAGCAGAGGTGGTCGAAGGGACGAGATTAAAGCCAGTGGGAGGATCTGTCTTCAGTCCACCTGCTGTCTCCAAGGTCAGGACATGAATGTTCACACATGGAAGTCAATTAGTGAGTTGAAACAGTGCAGCTGTGTCTCTGCAGCAGGCCGACTCTCTGTGGGAATATTTGAGTCACTTTGTTGAAACAGATCATCATCTGTTCTTTTCCAGACTCGTCTGAACCTTTAAACAAATGCTGCTTGTAGTAGTTTCCACTGAGATAAACAGGTTCAGTCAGTCGCAGCTGCACGAGACACGTTTACACGTCTGATCAGGAAACACAGCGGAGGAGCCTCAGCTCTCCTTCAGACGCACGGTCTGTGCTGCTGCGTCCACAGGTGAGACCAAGGCACGGCTTTTCACTAACTGTGAAAATGAAGCTTTAACACGAGTTCCATCAGGACGCGGAGTTAGAGCTCTGCTCTGTTCATCAGGCCGTTCTCCAGCTGCCGTTAGTGTGCACTCAACTCAGCTCAACCTGCCTCACTGTAACTACAGCAAACAACAGCCACACTGCAGCTCACTGATTCTGACTGACCACACACACACACACACACACACACATACACACGGTGCGATGTGTTAAAAGTGAATAGAAGTGAACACTTTAGATCTTATATGAGGAGAAACTGTTATTCAAATGTCCATTCTCACTTGTTTTGTCGCCACTGAAACAAAACCAGGTCCAGTATGTGATTTTAAACTCCAACATGTAAGAACCAGGAGAAAAACATGTTGTTGTTGTTTTAATCCTGATTGATTCAGCTCCACAGCTCCTCACACTGACTATGGTCCTCTACTCAAACACATGGCAAATTGGACCACCATCAGTGTGTGTGTGTGTGTGTGTGTGTGTGTCTTATATCCCAAGCCCATTTATCAGAAAATACTCAACACGTAGATCAATGATGAGAACGTTTAGGAAATGGAATGAGCTTTTCCTTCACCAGGCGTCGGCGTGAAAATTGATTCTTGTGCAGCAGCGACTGCTTATGATGATGTTTTCACTGCAGTGAGGAAGTACAGTGTGTGTGTGTGTGTGTGTGTGTGTGTGTGAGGCCATCGACTGGCTGTGTAAGGCTGAGTAAACCTGCCGCTGTGATCCTGTCTCTCCTGACTCATCCTCCTGTCTCCCTCTCCACAGACCTGAGCTCCGTCTGCTCCGACTCAACGGGCGTCCGGCCGCAGACGCAGCTACAACTTCCTCCTTGACCTCAGGACGCTCTGGACCTGGGGAATCTGGGCCACAGTGATAATGGTACGTGTCCAGATGTCTCACCTGCAGCTTGGCTCGGGGCTCCGTCAGTCCGTTTGTGTCTCCTCCTGGTTTTCTTTATGTTTTACTCTTTGCCCATTTTTGTCTTCCTTCCCTTCGTCGCCTCCTTCTCCTCTTGCCTTGGTTCTTTAACCAGCGGGGGGGGGGGGGGGGGGGGGGGGGGGGGTTATTTTAGGAGCCACTTGACCTTCTTAATTTCCTGTTTCTCTGGGTGCAATTAGTGAGGAGAGCAACCAAACAGCAGAGAGGCACTAACAAGAAGAGCAGTGAAGCAGCTGCCACTGCACAGCCAGATATCAGTGTTGGTGTAATTGGAACAGGGCTCTTTGTAATTGGCTGCCTCTCTCCCAGCATTACAGGAGAACTGGCAGAGTGAGTGAAATACAAAGAGAAAGTAAACAGCACTGTTAGAGTCACAGTCAGTGTGTCTGTGCATGTGCACACTGACAAACAAGCAGCGTCCAATCCAGTGGTGGATCCAGAACGTGACTGATGGTGGAAATCTCTGGACAGGCCTGATGGATTTATTCAGCCGTCTCAGTACATACTGTACTCATTACATGATGTAGGGCTGGGGCTATTCATTGTAGTCTCTCTCTCTCTCTCTCTCACACACACTCACACACACACACACACCTGCCTCTTTCCTGTCTTGCTGCTGCTCTGAAGTAGTGGGCTGCCTCTCTGTTCCTTTGAGCTCCCAGATGGATCTGTGTGGGTTTATACTGGACTCCTCCCACATGTTCAGAGAGAAACATCTCCACCTGTTTGTCAGTGATGGCTTTATACTTGAGCTCTTAACGGGCCGAGATATTCCAGGACTGTCAAGGATATTCCAGGATATTCCAGGACTGAACTGATATTCAAGGACTTTCAAGGGTATTCAAGGACTTTCAAGGATATTCAAGGACTTTCCAGGACTTCCAAGGACTTTCAATGATATTCCAGGATATTCCCGTCCAACCAACCCAATTGGACATGCGGGTTCGGGTTGCATCAGGTCTGGGATCACAGATGATCGCAGGTGATCACAGGTGATCAGATTCTGCAGCTCAGGTGGAAACTGAACTAAAGTGAAACCTTCATATTTCCTCCATGTATCACATGTTCAGAGTGAAACATCTCCACCCTGTTTGTGTTTGTCGGTGATCAGAGCTCAGAGCTCATGAGTGAAGGCTGGGTCAGAGCAAAGAAACCCTGTCTGTACCTGAACATCTGTCCCTGTCAATAAAGTTTATTTGTAACTGAGCAACAACAACATGATGTACCTCCCTGTTTCATGGTCACAACATCTGATGTTTGTTGAGCTGCTGTTTGATGCCGTCGTCACATCAGCTCCTGTTCATCCTCTGATAACGTCCTTCAGGACATTAAAGGACATTAAAGGACACTCCAGGATGTTCCGGTCCGACCCCCCAATCAGACGCCTGGGTTTGGGCCGAGAATGAAGTAGGCTGCTCTCCTCCTGAGCTTCATCCTGCTCTCCGCATGGAAGCAGCTGCTGACTCACATTAGCATTCAGACTCCCACCTTCCACCTTATCTGCTGTCACAACAGCCACAGAGAGACACTGTGACCACACGTCAGCCACAACACTCCTTATCACCGGCCTGAACGAGCCCGGTGCACGTCAGCAAGCACGGGCCGAGGACGGCAGGCGCTGGGAACGAGGGAGAGAGAGAGAGAGTGACATTTCTAACACTGGTGTTTTGCTGTATGAGGAGCCCCTTCCTCCCCCTCCTCCCCCTCTTCCTCCTCCTCCTCTTCCTCCTCTTCACCCACACACTCTTCTCTAACATTTGTTTGGAGCGTCTTCACAGTGACTTGCCTCGACCAACGAAGCACAGGGCTGGTGGTGATGGAGGGGTGAGGGGGGGTGAGGACTTGTCATACAGAGGCTGAGAGACACAGAGCGAGACGGGAGAGAGAGAGAGAGAGTGACGGGATGAGACAAAGAGAGACAGCTCAAAGTGATGGAGGAATAATTGCCGGGGTCTGAGGACTCGTCACCATGAAGCAGCGAGGGCCTTGTCACCACCACCGTGATTCTGACTTTACATGTTCACCAGTGGAAACACAACATGGAGGAGAGAGAGGAGTGTGGACCAGGCTGAGTGTTGTACACAGTCAAAATGAGTCGATCCTCCTGCTTCATTTGCACCATGGCTCTGCTGTGTCTGAGTCTGAGCTGTACAAGCTGGCACATGGACACGTACGGAGAAGATGTTGAACACGAGGAGACTGTTCATCAGAGCTGGACAGCAGGCAGTGGCTGAGCTCCAGCCACTGCTGGTCACCTGGCCGGTCACCTGGTGTCCGCTCACCTGGTGTCCGGTCACCTGGTGTCCGGTCACCTGATGTCCGGTCACCTGCTGTCCAGTCACCTGGTGTCCGGTCACCTGGCGTCACCTGGTGTCCGGTCACCTGGCATCACCTGGTGTCTGGTCACCTGGTGTCCAGTCACCTGGTGTCCGGTCACCTGGCTCCTCTCAGCTTCCAGCTCACAACTCAAACTGACGCATGGAGCTGACAGCAGGCCAATGAAGTACCGATCCAGCTACTGCACAGCTGATACATCTGCTGATCCTCAGCTGATCACTGATCAGCAGGTACAGTCATAAACCTCTGCCTCTGATGTCACCACCCCCTGTTCTCTTCATCTCCTCCCCCTCCCTCCCTCTCCACCTGTATACGTGTTGCATCAGCAGAGTAAATATGCCGGCAGTGATTGAGAGTTTAAAGGTCATCTTCAGTCCTTCCAGAGACGGGATGGTGGTGGTGGTGGTGGTGGTGGTTGGGGGGGTGGTTGGGGGGGCTAAATGTCATTCACAGTCTGGGCAGCATAGCCAGTGTTTAGCCAGAGGGGAGGTCACAAGGTCTGATGAAAACAAATCCATCACTTTGCTGCCAGGGTAACAGGCCGCAGAGCTGAAGGGCTACAGGGGAGCAGAGGAGCTTTAGGTTACAGAGGCAGAGGAGGGGTGTGTGTGTCTGTGTGTGTGTGTGTGTGTATGTGTATGTGTGTGTCTGTGTGTGTGTGTGTGTGGCAGTGGGATGATGATGCTAAACAAGGCAGAGCTGGCCAGACCAGGCAGCAGACTGTGGATGTTTAAAGTCGGGGATGAAGAGGGAGAGAGATTATCTCAGCCAGGCCGAGAGCTCTCTGTGTTCCACACACACACACACACACACACACACACACACACACAAAGTAACATGAACAAACCAATCTGCAACACCATTTAAACACACATCACACACCACCCAAAAACACATTTGTGTGTGTCAGAGATCAGAGAGCATCGCTGAGCTTCATTCAGCTCGACCATGAATCAGGATGTGAGTGGTTTACAACACCAAGACACTCAGAGGTTAGTTAAACCAACCTGCACCATCCAGAGCTAACTGTGCCCCCCCCCCCCACCACCACCACCACCTCCACACCCACCTCCACACCCAGTAACAGCAACATCCAGTGCTTAGTCATTGAGGCCGCAGGCAGCTTCACTCTGATATCTGATTGGCCCAGAGTGCTGACTCCATCAAGTCTTGAGAAGTTTAGCCAGACAGTGTAATTGCTAATCGTTGAAGCTTGAGACACACCTAACAAGGCGTGCACGCCCCTCAGCCCTGAGTGCACGCCACTCTCTCTCTCTCTCTGCCTCTCTGGCTGCAGTGAAAGTGATAGGCCGGCCCTGAGACCAGAATAATGTGCATCTCACTGCAGCTGCTAATGGGCTAATGGGCTGAGGGTGGAGAAGAGGGAAGGACCAGGATGAAGACACGTCCAGAGAAACTGAGATGTTAAGGAGGAGGAGGAGGAGGAGGAGGAGGAGAGAGAAGGGACAGAAGAGCTGAGGATGAAGAAACAGAAAGACAGTGTGAGCCAGAGGAAGTGACAAGGCCGAGGAATGGAGAGATTCTGAAGGAAACGAGAAGAGAGAGAGAGAGAGAGGCGGTGAGAGAGTGAGAGGGATAAGGAGAGAAAGGCAAACGGTAATTATACAGATAGAGAGCGGGCGAGGCAGATAGAGACGGGGAGAGGAGCTGAGATAGGGTCTTAGGCGAGAGAGAAACTGTTAAAGCGCTAAAAGGTTGAGCGGAAAAGCAATTTAGAGCTTTAATCAGATTGTTATTGAATGTGCAGGAATTAGACCGGCCCCTGAAGCGCTGCTGGCTACGACCAGTCACACTCAGCATCCAGCACCCAGTACAGTTGGACCTGTGTCAGCCAGACAGAACACCCCCAACCCACTGTGTGTGTGTGTGTGTGTGTGTGTCTGTGTGTGTCTGTGTGTGTGTGTGTCAGTGTGTGTGTGTGTGTGTCAGTGTGTGTATGTGTGTGTGTGTGCAAGTGCATGATTTAAGGGGAGTGTGTGCAGGATTGTCAGGTGAATCTCTGCTGCACACAACTGTGAGCAGCTGTTCTGTGTGTGTGTGTGTGTGTGTGTGTGTGTATGTGTGTGTGTGTGTGTGTGAGATGTGAGAGCGCTGCTGGGCAGATTAGCGGATTATATAAATGAGTTGAGCGTATTTGTAATGCTTGTGCAGAATGAGAGATAAGATGCTAGTTGTGGAGAACATGTTTTTCAAATGTGCAGAAAAAAGCTTCAGTTGCATCGAATTCAATTTATTCATCACTCAGTGTTATTAATATTACAAAAGGAGGGGTGGGGGTGGGGGTGGGGGGGTCCTGTACACTGTATTTATTCTTATAATAGGCTCAGCAGCAGCAGCAGCAGCCGTGAATGAAAAGCTGCCGTCAACACAGTACAATGTGCTGCTTCAAAGTTAATTGGACCAATTCAATAAGGAAATGATAAAGTATGGATTCAATACACTGGGTGTTGTTTTTGTACACTGTATATTTGTGTGTGTGTGTGTGTGTGTGTGTGTGTGTGTGTGTGTACTGTAGCAGGAGCTGCAGTGTAATGATGCTGCTGTGTACTGTAGTGGAGTGGCTCAGAGCTCTCAGGCTGACGGCTCGGCCCATCATGTCCGATCTGTCTGAAGCTCGGCTCAGGACGGGCCGCTCGGCTCGGGGAATTATTTTTGACACAATTCACTGTCAGGGCAAATTGGTGCAGTGGGCTGAACATGAGCATAATGGGTGATGGAGACGGAGAGAGGGATAATGAGGAGAGAGCAGTGGGAGAGATGGGCAAGGAAAGATAGATAGATGGAGAGGGTGAAGGGGTGATACTGGGAGGAGCCGGGGGGGGGGTACAAGCAAACATGAGGCGAAGAGTGGGCACAGGATGAACAGAGGTGACAATGGAGGAGGAGAAAACGACAGACGATGGAGGACAAGTGACGAATAGAGGAGGAGAGAGTGTTATTCTCAGCATGATCAAGGAGTCAGAGCTGAATCAGCTGATCAAGTGACATCATGTTCATTATTTTAGTCCTACTACGCTCTGTGTGTGTGTGTGTGTGTGTGTGTGTGTGTGTGTGTGTGTGTGTAGGAGTGGTGGCTGGTGTGCAGTGAGGAGGCGGTGTGCTGTGCTGCTCCTCAGCATGTGAGCGAATGTGGAAACAGAAATACATACAACTGACAGGAACTACAGTACACACACACACACACACACACACACCTACTGTCTCTCCCCCTCTCTCTTCTTCGATCTGTGTGTAACCTGATGACTTTGATGTGCAAGAGACTCTGAGGAAAAAACTTTGGTTCCTTCCAAAGGCCCCAAACAGTGAAGAAACGTTTGAAGGAGGAGACAACGTCTCCTAATGGTGTGTGTGTGTGTGTGTGTGTGCGTGCGTGCGTGCGTGTGTGTGTGCGCGCGCGTGCGCTGTGTGTGTGTGTGTGTGTGTGTGTGTGTGGGAGGCTGAGCAGCTTCAGATCGAGGCTGTGAAACTAAATCATTTTTATTCTGTAACGTAAACGCTGTGAAATCCATGATATGATTTTGTTGCTCGTCTGAAACACGTCTTCTTAGTTAATTAGATGACACATACTGTATCTGTATCTGTGTGTGTGTGTGTGTGTGTGTGTGTGTGTACATATCTAGGCAGAGTTAGTCTGGGTGTGTCTGTGCTGTGTGCTGTGACTGAGGCTGTTTGAATATTTCAGCTCGGTGCAGAGAGAATGTGGATCTGCCCCAGTTACAGACTCAGTGGTTTTCTGACAGAGCTGCGTTCACACTGGTAAACAATGATGACATGTCTCTCCTCCAGCTGTGTCCAATAACATCTGGAAAAGCCCCAAAGCATCAATCTGATCTGACTTCACAAAGCCAATCAGCACTTTCTTTGAATATAGTTCAGAAGGTGCTGGTTTACAGTTGAATTCTGTTTGATGTTGATGTGATGACAGAGGTTGGAGCTGGACCTGCAGCCACTTCCCATCATCCTCTACCACAGACCCATCACAGACACAGCAGAAGTTTGTGTGTCTGGACTGTGACAGTCTGTTGTGTTGCACTGACTGACACCACTTTACTGTCACTGTTCATTTGAAGCACAGACGTGTTCCACAGCATCGTTCTGACACGTTCATGTTGTTCACAGTGACCGTACGAGGATCTGCAGTCTGGCTGTTGTTCATTCATCTAATGGAGCTGCAGAGCGTTGTGCTCTTTATATCAGCTCCTGTCCCTGACTCACAGATCAGTAAACACAGAAGGTGGATGGTTCAGTGCTCTCTAAATATTTCCTCTGCCCTGAGTCAGTGCCATCATCAGACTGAAGTTTGGCCACGTTTCATACGTCTCAGTTCGTTCTGTGGAGAACAGGTGAAGGTGTTTGATGCTTGTATCAGACACAGTCACGCTCATGACTCCTCCAGTGACGACGCTCTGGCCAGTCAGTAGTATCAGCTCAGCTCGCTGGGAACCTCGGCGGAGGTGATACCACAGAAAGACCCAGGTTCAGGTCCTATCCCTGGTGGAAAGTCACAAAAACCAAAGCAGAGTGGAGGCGGGCCGAGTGGTGCTGATCTGAAAAGGGCCGTTGGTCAACACTTGAACCAGGACCAGCCTGGACCAACCTGGACCAACCTGGACCAACCGGTACATGACTTGAATGTCTGACAGTGCTGAAGGAGGCTCTGAGCATATGTTTGTGACGCTGCAGACACTAGAGTGTGTGTGTGGCTCGTCCTCCCTCTGTGCTGGTGGTGTTTGTCTGAGGATTTCTAGCTCTTCTTGTGCCACTGATTGAACCACACAGTGTGTGTTTCTGCAGGCAGACAGGTGGGACATCGGTCTGGTTGTTTTACAGATGTCGTGTCTGGCAAATGTTGTCAGTGAGGAGAGGATAAACTGTACACACTCATCCATCTTCATCCTTATCCTGCAAACTCTGGATTTCAGAAGTTCCCTCAGTGCTTCACGAGCTCAGAAAACAAGCTCCAGGAAGCCTGGAGGAGTTCCTCAGGTCCGAGTCTGCGACAGGTCCTGGACCACAGACTGCAGCAGCACTGTGTTGGGCCTCTGAAGGGAAACAAGCTGCAGGTGAAGCCTGAAGGTCACATGGTGCATCTCCCCCAGGTCGAGGCGCTCGGCCTCCAGCTGCTGTTGTTGTTTGTTTGTTTGTTGTGTGCTGTTCTGTTGTTGTTGTTGCTGTTGTGTTGTTGTTGTTGTTGTTGTTGTTGTTGCTGTTGTTGCTGTTGTTGTGTTGTTGTTGTTGTTGTTGTTGTTGCTGTTGTTGTTGTGTTGTTGTGTTGTTGTTGTGCTGTTGTTGTTGTTGTTGTTGTTGTTGTTGTTGTTGTTGTTGTTGTTGCTGTTGTTGTGTTGCTGTTGTTGTTGTTGTTGTGTTGTTGCTGCTGTTGTTGCTGTTGTTGTTGTTGTTGTTGTTGTTGTTGTTGTTGATGCTGTTGCTGTGGAAACCTGAGCTGCGAGCAGAGCGTGTGTTTCTGTGAGGAGAAAATGAAGATTCATTTCCTGGGCAGATGAAGGTTGTTGATAATCAAAGGAGAAAAGCTCGAGTCGCTCTCAGATGTTTCAGCCTCAGTCACAGAGACCATCAGTCATACATCACTCTCTCTCTCTGTCTGTGTCTGTGTGTCTCTATGTGGCTCTGCCTCGTGTTGAGAGTAGTTTCTGATTAATTGACAGTTTGTGACTGTTGCTAAGTACTAATTATATTTTTATGGTGTTGTCAGAGAAAAGATTGGCCCCATAAACGACTGTATTTAACTGCAAGATTGTAAAGACACAGGTGTTATACAGGTCCAATGAGCCTGTTGTCTGCAGTATTGATGCATCGACCACCCTGATGAAGGACAAAGGAGGACAACGCACATATATGATATTAATATATAAGGAGCAGTGAGAGTGAGGTGTTAGTACCGTCTGCACATCCTTCCCTCAGCTGCTGAGTTTTATTTCCTTGAATCTCTATCAGCCGTTGGACAGAAATCATTAGACACTAAGAACCAATGGCAGGTTTTGTGGCCAGGTGTCAAATTCCTCTCTGGTGCTCAGTATTGAATAAAGTCTGATCAATATTTCGGTATATGATAACTGAGTTATGTAACAGCCAGATGTGGGTGTGTTTGAGGGAAGGAGAAGGAGAAGGGGAGGAAGAGGAGAGGGTAAAGGTCATGGAGGGCGTTGTCCAGTGTGTGTGTGTTTATGAACAGCAGTGAGCTGTACACATGAACCAGAGGATGTTTAACACCTGTGAATCAGATGCAGATCCTGACAGACTGTGTCTCTGACAGGTTCTGAGCTGCTGTCACTTTGTCCCATTAAATCACTGTGTCAGGATGATGGCGACTCTCCTTTCAGAGACAGACTCGTCTCTCTCTGTCTGTCTGGGACGAGAGCACTCAGGACAAGAGGGTCAGGTAATTACACAAAATGAGCCAATCATGGCTTTTCTTAGCTTTATGGACTCGCGCTGTGGGCTAACATTCATCAAATGTCTCATTGATGTCACGCAGATGGTCAGCGCTTATCCAATCATGTATTTACATGCAAATGAGTTTGTCGGTCAGTGGCACAGACTTGTGTGTAATTTTGTGCTTTTATGCAAATGAAGTTCACCTGAAATGTTGAAGTTGAATTGACCTCTTAGTTTAACAGACATTATACAATCAGCTGATGCAGAGGTAATTACAGCTTACATCTGTCCTGATGCCACAGTGACTGAGGCTGCAGCTACATGCTACATGCTACATGCTACATGCTAGCTGCATGGTGGGACATGAAGAGAAAACCTGTGTAACTGCCAGCAGTGAGTTGAACATCCCTGTGTGGAGAAACATGTAAAGACAATGGAAATAAATGAGCTCGCTCTGGGAACATAATGACTCAACAGCTTCCTGAGTGCAGCTGTATGTTTTAGGATGAAGTATGGCTGCGCCGCGGCTCCACGACCGTCCAGTCCAATCCCACTGTCTGTCCGATATCTGTCTGCTGCCTGGATCTTTAGCTCTGCCTCTGCAGGCAGCACCTCGTGATCGATTATACAAAACCGCAGCTGGAAACGGTTCACTGAATTAATGAGGCCGCGCTCTGCTCCTCAAATAATTTATGGAGGCGCTGGCACTATCAGGACGGCTCTTATACACTGTTTACTGATGCTCATATGGTTTTATTGCTGAGGACATGTATCACACATTATATTGATGTGGGGAGCTGCAGGGAGTGAAGGAGCTCCAGGGGTTCAGAGGTGTTTACAGGTGTGCTCAGGAATCTGCTCATTTTGAAACTGGAGCTCATTTCCTGCTCCTTTGATTCCGTTGTTCATCTGAGACGTTATCTGCTGTTGTCTATTTTTATTCACTTTTTAATACACTGCCTCGTCTAATATGAGGAGACAAGTCTGCAGGTCTGGAGCGGGGGAGCAGGTTTATGACTGAATGAGCACAATGCTGACAGAGATGTTATTAATCATAGTTCATCCTTGTAGAAATCACCGTGATCAACATTCAGGGATCAATAACAATAATAATGATAATAATAATGGTAATAAAATCCAATCCTAACATGTTACCTACCAACTGCTGCTCCACAGTCTCTGTTCTGGGCCTGGAGCAGGAGCTGCAGAATCAGGATGAAACATCCGTCCTCTGCCTCTGAGTGTCTGTATGAAGCCAAGTCCCCAGAGCTCTGAGACACAGAAACTCAGCTCTGTGGAGAAATCCATCTGTGAGCAGACGTTTCCTCGAGCCATCAGCTCCACTATCATCACATACAAAAGACACCCAGTGTGTTTCAGCCAGAACAATCGCCACTTCAAAGGCGGCCACCTTAAGAGCCAGCGTGAAAAATAATTTTCAGGGAAACCTCAAGGTCACGTCTTCCTGAGAGCTTCTGCACCAGCCACAGTGATCGTCTCCTCTCTCCTCCCAGCCTCCCTCTGCATCCTCATCATGTTCCTGCCCACCGCCACCAGGAGCAACATCTGACGTCTCCTGGTGAGGTGTGAGCTGTGTTTGCTCCTTTTTCGCCTCCTCACACCACCCAGCTCCAGACTGACTGACTGCTGCCTTTGGTCTATTTCAGGCTGAAAACTGAGGTGAACTTTGACCTGTGAGTTCGTGGACTAATCACGGGTCATCTCACGGTGTTGGTCTGATTATCTGTGTTGCTGCTCTCCACAGACTCCCTGCGTCTCTACCTGTATTTACCTAAAGACCTACAACTCACACCCAACACGTGTGGACGTCCTGCTGTGAGACGAGCAGCTCAGCTGTGATCCATCTGAGCTTTAACAGGATCCGTCCCGCTCATCAAAGACTCTGTTTTATGTATGTGATTTAATATATCAAGCCTGTGGTAATGTGAGTGAGCACGAACAGATCCATCACAGTTCTTCTCAGTGAAATTCAAAAACAGACTCATCATGTGTCGTCTGACGAGCTGCAGCGCCTCCACCAAAATGAAGTCACAGCGACTCACATTCATCACGTCGTAACCAAGTTGTTCACAGGAAGTGGGCTCAGTGTGGATGCACAGAGTCATCACTTCAGTCGGCTCGTCGCTGTGCGCCGTATATGAGAGGCATCCATTCACATTAGCACCCGTCCACTCAGAGCACATAACTCACTGTGAGTCTGGGCCGCTCCTCACTCATAATGGATTCCTGTCTTACCGTAAGCATTAGGTTGTGTGTGTGTGTGTGTGTGTGTGTGTGTGTGTGTTCAGTAAAGAAATGTGTTTCCAAATGTCTCATATTCTGGTGTAAAGTGTTTTGATTTCAGTGTCTCGTCGTCACTTTGACTTTTCCTCCGGTCACCGTGTGTGTGTGCGTGTGACTCGACAAGAAACATCAACCACAGACGCAGTAAATACAGACGGGATATGAAACATGGCCAACACAATCTCCGGTCAACAAATGCATGCAAACACACAGGGCGACAATTTCATGTGGAGATTGAAGTTTACAGTTGGAGACATTTCTATCTTGTGTTTGCAGGAAGACAGAAATAAATCACTGCCACAGAGAGAGAGAGAGAGAGAGAGAGAGGAAACACCCACTCAAAGTGAAACAAGCCAAAGAGGCTGCATTCAAAAAACACACGAGCAACAATGGAACAAAATCCACAAAGTAAATCAACAAAAATCTTCCTGATCACTGAGAGTCACGTGGAGACAGAGCAGCAGAGATGACTGAGCTGAGTCTGCTCCCACAGACAGAGGCAGCCATCTCTGGCTTCACACAGGGACCGGACCATTCAACAGCTCAGCGTCACACTTCAGAGTTTAAAGAGACAAACCTCAGACTTTTGTTTTTCCTTGTCAAAAAGCCAGCACTTACATTACCCAGAATGCAACTTGACCACCAGCAGTGAGACATTTGGGTGCATCACGGTCGGAGCAGATAATGCAGCCTCAAGCCACAAACCACAAGCAGAGAAGAAGAGTGGCCTGCAGTTCTTCACACCCCCTCAGAACATGGAGCTCCGCTGTGGTGCAGTGTGTCTGTGTGACGTCCTGTATCTGTGGGGAGGGGGGCAGGGGGGGCCGGAGCAGCTGAGCCTCGTTAACGGGCTCGTTTTCTCCTGTGTGTTTCAGATGCAGCAGAAATGTAAATAACAGGAACGGCTCCGTCATCTCTTTTCAGTTTCCAGGGCGAGGCCACAAACATGCTGTCTAAGAATTTACCCGTTTTTTTTGTTTGTTTTTTTTGGGGGGGGGGGGGGTATAGAAGCAAGTTGTGCTTAATGATGCACAGCCCAACCTTCCAGTGTTGCAGTGGAGCTATAAGTGGATGAAATCCAGAACTGAACTATAAATAAAGTCCCTCACTGGGGGCGTCTGTGGCTCGGCTGTTGTGCGCTGTCGGAGCTCAGTGTGAGAAGCTCAGATATCTGGAAGCTGCTGCTCCTCTGTGTGAAGAGGAGCCGGTCGAAGTGCTCGACATCTGATCAGGATGCTGCTGGGACGCCTCCCTGTGGAGGGATTCTGACCTGAGACCTGGGGGCCGACCCACAACAGATCCCATCTGGCCTGGAAGGACCTCAGGATCCCTGAGGAGGAGCCGGAGGACGGGGTCGGGGGGGAAAGGTCATCGGCTCTGTGTGCAGACGCTGCTTCAGCTCTACTGTATAGATTGATGGGTGGATGGGTGCAGAGATGCATGCTGGGAGTCCTTGTTCTGTATGTGGTGTGTTTGAGGACAGAAAAATAAAGCTCAGAGGATAAATGTGCAGAAAACATCTTACATCATCATTTCTCAGGCCTGTGTTAAAGGTCAAAGGTCATAGGCAGGCCGAGGTCAGATGGGCTGTAATGAGTCACTGTGCAGGAGAAACACACTCTGTCACCTTCTCCCTGTGTCTCCAGTGGTTTACACAGCTGCTGGAGAACAGAGTCAGAGTCAGCTCCCCTCCACCACAACAAAAGCACAAATTAGCTCTGATAACATTATTTTTCATTGGAAGCAGGTGAGATGAAGTAGAGTCAAATCAATTCCAGCAGTTTCCAGAGGAACCTGAGAAACGATAAAACGTGACCTCCTTCCACAGCTTGTCTCTCTTCACACTCGAGCAGCCTCGCCTCCTCACTAACTGTAGAAATCCACCTAACAAGGAGCCCGGCTCTTACAAATGACTCCCACTCATCCCTTCACACTGACCTGCACAGCTCCATTTTACAGACTGAGATGTAGAGTTGGTTAAAGTGAGTATTTGTACAGAACAGGATTAAATGTAAGACCAGCAAACGGCCCAGAGGTGGATCTGCTGTGTCTCTGCTTCCTCCTCTGTGGTGTTAGGAACCAGTGAGGATCTGGTGAAGAAACAACTGGAGCCAAAAGTGCAGAGTGAAGAGGAAGAGAAAGTAAAAATGGAGCAGAATGAAAAGGACCAGCAGGGCTGATGTTTTGGCTGCTGCTGAGTTTCCTCCTCAGGCTCATGGAGAGGCAGAGAAACCAGAACCCTGCAAATAATGAGACAGAAGAAGATGAAGACAGAGAGAGAGCTGGCTACCAGCCTGACAGGAGCCAAACACCGCTCTTACAGGAGGAGAAGGACGGATGGAAAGAGACAAAGGCCCGGAGCAGTGAAAACAGCACCATGCAAACCCTCCACTCCAGCTGACATACAGGGGGGGGGTTAATCAGAGAGCAGCTCTTAGACCAGCCACAGAATCAGACACAGCCCCTGGCAGCTCCACCACTCTGTGCGCTCCAGGTGAGATGTTTGAAACCAGAGAAACACCAGCCAGAGACACAGAAGGCTGCGCTGTCTTTAAACGCCACAGAGAAAACAAACCAACTGAAAGTCTGATGCACAGCTGGCAGAGAACCAGAGGCCGATCAGAGCGGGGAGGGGGGGTGAGACCCCGAAGACAAACAGAGAGAAACACCAACACTGCTCAGAGATTTCAGCCAAGTGAGTCAAATCCAAGCAGCTATTTGTATTTTTACTGTAAGTCTCTCTCCCATGATGCATTTCTCTCTCCACTGTCGCTGCTGCCCAGAGCAGAACAGCAGGAACCACCTCGCACCAAGATCCTCTGATAGCATCGCTGGAGATGAAGCTCCATATCACACATCATCCGTGTGTGTGTGTGTGTGTGTGTGTGTGTGTGTGTGTGTGTGTGTGTGTGTGTGTGTGTGTGTGTGTGTGTGTGTGTGTGTGTGTGCGCCTGCTCCTCTCTCTCTGCCTCCTGTTTTGAACGTTCACTGTCATATATTTTACAGGTGGGACACGCAGAGGCTCATGTGCTGTATTTAACAGCACCGCGCTGTGATGACGACCTGATGGACACGATGGACACGTCCTGGATATTTATTGTGAGTCTTTAGTTTTGGCCCATCACTCACTCACTCACTCACTCACTCACTCACTCACTCACTCACTCACTCACTCACTCAGTCACTCACTCCTCTTTGACTTTGTCTGTTTGTGGTTTGTTCTGGCACATCTCATCTCTCATCAGTTGCTGTGGGGAAAAAAACAACACAACACAAAGCCACAACGCTAATGGTGCATTCATGAGAGGAATGTAGAGAGGCAGAGGACACACGTGAGGGAGAAGAGAAGTTCAGGGACCATAGGAAAGAGGAGCTTCTCCACAGGGTGAGTGAGGATGACGGAGGGTGGAAGGCAGAGTGACATTTGTTATTGGGTGTTGCATGAAAACAGGAGAGTGACATCTGAAAAGGCCACTGTCCTCTATTCCACCTCACACACACACACACACACACACACACACACTGTCCTAATCAAGACGAATGAGATTTGCTCTTCAAGGAGAACATGTCATTATATAATGAGACAACTACATTATTGCCATGATACCACCTTTAAAACACATTGAAGTGGTGAAGTGTACTGTGTGTGTGTGTGTGTGTGTGTGTGTGTGTGTGTGTGTGTGGCAGAGCAGCCTAATGATTAAAGGGGATGGTTGCACCTAAATGTCAGCCTCTAACAGCTGTAATTGGCTAAATGAGTTTCTGAAGTGATGGATGTTGATAATTGTCTTGCTCCATTTGCTTGTTTCTCATCCCAGCACATGAGTGTGTTCATGTACAAATGAGGCCTCCCGCGCTGCAGAGACCAGCTCCACACACACTGCAAACACAACTCTGCACATCATCAGACCGTGAGTTTGTGTTGTTTTGTTGTAGACAGACACACACTGCCTGATAATCCCTCTAAAGCTTCATCCAGGTTAATCTGGTAGTAAACACTGTGTCTGTGTGCTGGACTCTGTGCTGCGGTCTGATCCTATCTGCATAATGCATACCTGCGTGTGTGTGTGTGCGTTTGTGCTGTCGAGCGTTGACGTCCTGATGTGTGTGTGTTGTTTATCCTGTAAAACCAATTTACCGACATCGCAGGTCTCTGCAGGCCATAATCACACAGGTTCACAGGCAGCAGCTGATTATGTACACACAGCTAATATAGGCCTGTGTGGTTATGAGACCATTACACAGGTAGTGTGTGTGTACGTATAGGACCCCAGGTAGCAACCCATTACTTCTGCAAACAAACAGGCGGGACCCCGGAGTGACGGGCTGCCACAGACGGAGCGGTCCTCTGTGAACAGCACTCAATAATTTATCACACCGTCAACAGTGAGCAGATCGCAGGCTTGATACCATGATAGCGGACGCTCTGGTTTTCAATAAATCATCATTGGTATGAGACAGAAAACACAGACTGCTTTCATCCCACCAACCAACCTGCTGTTTCCCTCTGAGTCTCAGCTGAATGAACGACTTCAGAGATTTGTGTTTCTTACTCTGTTGTCGTTTCTCCTCCTCAGATCCGTTCAGATCAGTTTGGAGCAGAAACAGAAAGTTCTTCAGTGTGATATGGTCCTGCCTCGTCCCTGTGAGCACAGCGGCTCGCTCTCATTGTGGACAGTCAGGATCTTCAGTGGTTTCCATGATCAGTGTCTCAGACTCTCTCAGATTCTTTAGAGACGTCGGTGTCGACTTCGATCAGGGATCAGTCGAGTGCGGGGGCAGTTTTGCCACCAGCTCTTCGCACAAGCTGTTTGATATCAAACTGTCAGAGGCGTCATGTGGGCTTCACACCAGAGCCGCTCTCCTTCGACCATGTGATCACGAATGTGACCATGTGTCATGTTAACATGCACACTCTTCAGCAGTAAGCTGGTAGTCTGGAGCTTTAGTGAGGGAGGGGGTCGACGTTGAGCTCTGACTTTCCTTCCTTCATTTTCCAGCAGTGGTGCTACATCAGCAGAGAGCTGCTTTAATTCAAGAGAAGTTTTCATAAAACACCAGGTGGCCGTTTCTAAAATGTGCTCGAGGCCGACGTTAAACGTCTCTGAGGTCCCGTGCTACAGAGCTCAGCAGCGTCTGCACTTTGTGGGAACAAACTGATGGTTCAGGTGTGAACTCTGATCTCACCACCAGGTTCAGTCTTCACAAACTGGTGCAGCTCAGCCGCTGACTTCCCCAGTTTTCTCCCTAATGAATGTATCTTCTCTGCTCGGTGTGTGACACTGTGTCCCGAGTCCAGATGAATTAGACAAATTAATCTCATCCATCAGAGGAGTAAAATTGAAAGAGTTAAATCTCTCCCCCCTCTCCCTCCCCCTCTGCCTCCCCTCCCTGCATTAACATGCAGGATGTGTTGAGCGCAGCAGTGGGAGATACGGTGGATATCTGTAGACACAGGAAGTGTGTTTAAGTGTGCACTGTGATCCATAATCTTCTTTCTAATGAGACTCATTTTTCATCAGTGAGCTGTTTATATAAGTTAACCTCCAAGAGAGTGTGTGAGGGGGCGGGACGTGTGTGTGTGTGTGTGTTCATATACTATATGTGTGTGTTTTAATGGACAGGGAGCTTCACAGCCACTTAGGAATGAAATGGTGATGACATTCTGCTCTAGCAGGCAGCTGAGTACTCTGAAATGACACAGAGGGATTACTAATGAGTTAGAACCATCCTCTGCTGCCGCCGCCCAACTCCAACCACCGTCTGATATCATGGCCAAAACACTGCTGTCCTAAAATACACCTGTTGTCATTTCAATCAATAATCAATCTCAGGTGGTGAAGGTGTTTGCAGAGTCACTGCAGCAGCTTTAGAGCCCCACAGCCGTTCTTACCTTGTCATTAGACTTTATCTGGGAAATGCAGGTAAAAACATTAGTGTCTCTGTCTGACCTTTATTTTTATCCTTGATTGAAACTGAGGCAAAAACAACCTGCCCTTCATTCCCAGGGATAAAAGAAAAGACATGTGACATTATATTTTTATGAAGGATTAACAGATATCAGACTTTTATTCGACCACACATTAACATGCTGCTTTCAGTGATTCTCTGTGGAGTTCATTTTCTCTCTGCAGTTGCTGCTTTAGCTCCTCTAACTATCTTAATGCACATAAAGGCTTTATTTCCACTTACACATGAAATGCTACTGACTCTGATGCCCCAGGAACCCACATAAAGCACCGGGGAATAAAATTACAGCAGTGTGAGCATATGGTCCATTGAGCTGTGGACCACCTCTGTGTGGGTCTGATGCAGCTCAGAGGAAGAAGGAACGATCTGAAGCACCATCAAACTGTGCAGGTTTCATCATGAAGCACCAACAGCCTGAATATTGACCAGCTGTTTCATCAGTCACACCGTCTTCAGACTCAGGGAGAGGAATGAGGTGGAGGCCAGCACACCAGGAAAATGTGTCATTTAGATGGAAAAACCTCGTTTACAAGAGCGTCCAGGCCAAAACGTTCAGCAGCATGATTCACAGGGCTGCTGATTAGATGATGACCAGAATGAAGAATTATTATTGTTATATATGTATTGATCAAATATTTGTCTGAAGTAATTACCATCAGGGATCAAGCAGGGCCAATATGAATCAGTCAAAACATCTGTGGACAGATGTGACTGCACCCAGTTAATTTGAAATGACTCTAAATGGGTCCAGTGAGACCTGCTCTCTGAGATTCAGGTTCTTTAGCAGCTAACTCTATGCAGAGGGAGCAGCACATCTAAATGGCTTCTTACCCAATTCACTGTGTGCTGGTAGGGACTGAGAGGAGGAGTAAGACCTGGGAGCTTCACATACTGTTGTGAAGGATGTAGATCTGGAGGTGAGATGGAAGCAGACCAAAATAACTTTATACATAAGAACATGCCAGTGATGAAGTCCATGAGTGGACGAGGCAGACTGTCCAACCTGAGCACACAACAAGCAGTGGTGAGTTAATCTGTAAGGGCTTTAAAATGTGTAGTAATCCTCAGAGCTCCATGGTAAATAGTATCCAGCATGTGTACGCATGGTGAGGATGTAGGCAAAGCTGAAGTTCTGCACAGACATGAAAGGACCTTGACAGAAAGGAGAGAAGTGATTCTAAAATGACAAGTTTTCTTACATCTTTTGTAAGTCCTAGATATTTGTAACGAGACACAGAGTCCATCGACAGAGCCCTAGAAAGTGTTGAGACATGGAAGCTTCAGTGTCTGTGATCATATAAAGTGTTGCACAGTCTTAAAAGCTTGTAGGAGCTGACAAAGAGTCTGGTTCAGTGTAGATGTAGAGCAGCATGTCACAGTATCGTCTGCATAAAAGTGGACATTTGCATTTAGACCATAGACAAAGGTGAAGTGCAGTGGACTCAGGACTGAGCCCTGAGAAACACCACAGGGAGCTGGGGAGTGATAAACCTTAAACCTGCACACACTGACAGTTTGTTCTGATAGACCTACACAGAAAAGTGTTTCCTTCAGTCAGAATCAAATGATGAGATTTACAGGTCAACACAAAGAGCTGCTGTTTGTCTGACGACTCTGAGACTATTTTTATTTCCTGAAACCAGACAGGAAATCCAACCAGGTTTTGTTGTTTGATAAGAACTGTTTAGCGGTTCAGGGATTCCTGAACCTTAACTAGGACACACAGTTTGGAGATGGGCCTGTAAATGTTAAAGACTGTTGGGATAAGGTTTCTTTTAAAGAAGAGAAGAACAAAGGCAGATTTCCATTTTAGAGGAATTTGGTTAGCATCCAGAGAGAGAGATTAAAAAGATGAGTCAAAGGTGATGCAATAAAATCAGCTGCTTGCTTTTTAAAGTAATTAACAGGACTTGATCATTTTCAAGTGTCTAAAAGTTTGAGGGCTAAATGAGCCTCTGAGACAAAACTGAGTGAGTCAGTGTGAAACAGACAGTGGAGGAACTGAATGGAGGATCGACCCAGGAAAAATGTCTTCTTCCTTTTTTGACAAAATTTCAAGCACTCGTGATGTTTGTTGAGTTGATCCAGAGTGACCCATTTTTTTTGAGGTTATTAATTAACTATCTACTGATTGACTAAAGTGCATCATACATGACACATGTATGTACAGGCTCCAGTGAAGCTTCATGCAACAGATTCACCTTTAAAACAATAGATTTCTGCTTTGTGTCTTTTTTTATGTCAAACACCAACCGTCAGAATTTAGCTGTGGGTCGATCAGAAACAACGGAACCTGAACAGATGGGTTAGTCGCACCAGATGTTCGCTGCTGCAAGTTAAAGAGACGCTTCAAAATCTGGATATAAAATGCAACTTAGCAGAACTTCAGCTGCACCAATCAGTGCTGCTGGGTGCAGGTGGAGGGGGGGCATGTGTCACATTCAGGTAGACGTACTGTACCTCTAGCCAGATGTTCCTGATGTTCAGTTTGAGATGAAAGAAACGAATGTGACCACAATAAGAAATAATGTAAAACCTCATCAGACATGTACGACAGTCTGTCTGTTCCCTGAACGCCTCAAACTGGATCTGTTTCTGTTTTAGCATCAGATCCTCTGAGAAGCTTCACGGCAGCAGGCAGCGTTGATCTGAGACGTGATACCCACCCCCACAGCACAGACAGCCGCTGGTATGATTAGACATAGCAATTACCAATGTGATAGAAATTCTCTGCATCCTTTACATTGTGTCTCCAGCCAATCTGGGCCTGCACATAGAGGGGCTATTAAAGCATTGATGCATTGCAGCAGGCAGCCGGTGGGCTGAGCGAGTGAAGAGGCTCTCCAGCTGCAGTTTCTGTCATTATGGCAGCGCTCCACACCTTGTCGCACCGCAGAGCACTTATTCCAACACGACGGGGGAAGAGTATCAGCGTTATATCAACTGTGTCTGCCTCTGCAGAGAGAACAGAGCATCAGGAGTCACATGAAATGAGAAAATGGAGTGAGAGAAGCCAGTCACAGAGGGCTTATGGGAGCTCGTTGTTGATGCACTGGTGTTCACTCTCTTTTAATTCTCTCTCTTTCTCCACCCCTCCTTCTCTCTCTTTCTCTCTCTCTCAGGAGCACTGGAGTTGCCCATACCCTCCAGAGGCAGGGGATTATGGGAATATATGCTATGTAGCTACACTAAGCTTCCAGGGGAGAAGGTCAAGGGGAGGCCAGACAAACAAGAAAGTCTATCTTCTCTCCATATGACCTACCTGCCCTTTGTTTATTCCTCCTCCTGAAGCGCCCTCGCCTCACTTTGATATCACCTCACCTGCACTTCCCTCTGAAGCAGACTCAGGTAAAATCACTCAAACAAGTGCAATAGAAATGTAAACAAACCTAATGTCTCAGACGAAGTACTGGTCGCTGTGAAAACGGAAGTGAAATAACTTATTTCCTTGTTTTCTCTCATTTTTAAAAAGGTGAATAAACTCTATTTGAAAAGTGAAAATTGAGTTCACTCTCCGTTTACCCTCGACGATCTGAGGTTTCACTTTCAGCTGCCTGCTCCTTCCAGCGCTCTCATCCTCATATTGTTTTTCTACTCACTCATTTTCCTTCTGCTGCTGCTGCTGCTGCTGCGGCTGCCTTCACTCAGTCATCCTGGTTTTTAGAAACAGATACTGTATTCAGTTTTTGTTCCCAGTGTACAGTTAGGTTCTTTTGAGAAGGAGTGGGGGGGGCTCACCTGAGCTTTAGTCACTTCCTCACCTGCAGCAGGTCGGACTCAGACTGGAAAAAAGACGAGTGCACACCATTTTTTTTTATCTGTCCTTACTTCATAACTTCATCAGCTCCAGAGCTACACATCACTTTGACAGGCAGCTACAAGAGCCATATATCTGCTGCACATACAGCACACACTTAAAGGGCTGTAGAAGTGTCAACTTTTCAGATTGTCATTTCAACAGAGTATATACATAAATCGCTTTTATGGTTCCGGTCTGGCTTCTTAATAATTCACCTTGGGTTTCTTTTCCTAAGTGCTTTTACAATACATTTTGAATACCGCTGCATGAAGAGCAGCAGTAGGACTGACAGGGGCAGCAGCACATACTATACTCTGGCAGTACTTGAGTTAATGATGTACAGTACCTCTGGTTGTGGTTGGATCCATTGTAAAGAAATAATAACAGCCTGAGCAGACGGAGCAGCATCGTCCGTTGTCATAGGAACAGAGCCATTAGTAAGAAGTTAGCAGTATTTTTCTCTCCTTTCATAAATCAAAGTGTTCTCCTCTCCACCTGCTTCCGTCTGAATAATGCAGAGCTGAGGTGTGTGTGGTGCTGGACTCCCCCGTGGAGCTGAGGCCAGGGTAGCAGCTGTCCCTATCAAGACTCTCCTCAAGCTGTCACGGCCTGTCTGCTCCTCGGCTAATCACTTCCTACAGGCCTGCAGCATGGGACCGCCGCCGCCACCGCCGCTAATGTCTTCACCGACCGGGCTGGGAGAGGCTCACAGGACGAGCGTGATGGAGCTTCTTATGGTGAGGGGCTATTTGTGTCCACTGTGTGTGTGTGTGTGTGTGTGTGTGTGTGAGGGGTTGGTGGAGTGCAGGTGTGTTTAGCTAGCGGCTCCACGGGTGTGCGAATGCCTCGGGTAGCACAACATGAGTTACATTTTAACATGCACGTACACACACACACACACACACACACACACACACCATAACCACTACCATAACCCCTCTCTTCTCACCTGCCAAAACACATTTGCCACACAAGCAGTTACTCATCTGTGTGTAACAAGCTAATGGCACAGTGTGTCACACACCAGCACACACGGTCCAATCACAGTGGCCATTTACAGTGACAAACACTTCACTGGCATGTTCAGCTGAGGTAAAAATAAAATCTAGGAAATTCATCCTGAGCCAAATAATCAGATTTTCCTCCCTGCAGACTTCAGACATGTCTCCTCTTTTTTTTGCCTTGCAGAAGAAGTTGTGTTCGACGGTTGTGGTGCAGCGTCTCTGTTGGAGCCTGCGGTGAACAGCTCTGAACCGACTGTCAGCAGAGATGATTAATTATCAGTCACTCCGGCCATGCAACAAATTGGTAAATACATTTGCCTTTTGGGGTTTCAGAGGCCATCGAGGATTTGAATAACCACAAACAGAAAAGAGATTGATGGGCACAATCAGAGCAGCGTGGAATCCAGGGCAACAGATAACAAGCAAGAAGAGGACTGAAAGAGCAAAAGGAGGTTCAAGCTCCAGGCAAAGAAAACATGACGCTGCTGAGAGGAAGTCGGCAAAGTTGTGTCAGAAGATTGGAAGGAGAAAATGAAAGAAATGAGACTCTGGTTTACCTTTAAAAGCACTGCTGTAGTGCCCTTAAGCACTGACCTGTCACCTCTATGTGGGCGTGTGCTAAATATAAAACAAGATACCTGAATCAGTGAGTAGGCAGATTTATTAATGCTCCTCTCATCAGGTCGGTTTGTTGCAGCTGCAGCTGTTTACAGCTGACGACTCACAGCTGTTCATGCTAATGTGCTAATGTGATGCTAACCAACTTTCAGCAAATCAAAAGTGTCAAAAAGTGCATCACACCCATCAGAGGGAGTGACTGTGTTCACATAACGAGCCTCGGCTCCTCTGGACGACCGACTGGGTCCAACTGCACGGCTCCATTTCCAGAGCAGCCTGGATGGAGCGACCTACAGCTGCTGCAGTGTGGAGAGGCTCTGTGCAGGCCGCTCACGTTTCCCAACACCAGGTCAGAAAAAATGTGTTTTTCTGGACCTTTTGCTCCGGGAACAGGAGAAGACCTTCGCTAAAATGTCAGCACACAAACAACCTCAGAGCCAAGGTGCTGAGGAGCACCGGCACTCTGAAATATATTTAGCTCCAGCTATTTAAAGTTACTTTGGCAGCTCCAATATGGCCGACAGAGGACCACCAGAGGGGCAAGTCAAACACTGGCGATGCAGGACACGCACACACACACACACACAGCTGCAGATAAAACACCTCAAATGTAGAAAGAGTCGGCTGAAGATGAAGGTAAGTAAACAATCATGGGATGGACGGCAGACAGACAGAGACATGAATAAGAAGCAGGACAGGAGGCGTGACGGCGCAGTGAGGCGTGGAAAGGCAACTGGTGGCGGCGCTGCTCCCTGGCCCCGAGGCACACAGAGCAAAATGAAGGTGGCGAGGAGAGAGAAGAGAGAGAAGCCGGCTGTGATTGACTGGAACGAAATGAGGAGACATGAAAGGAAAGAGAGGGAGAGGAGGAGAGGAGGAAGGTGATGATGATGGTGGTGATGAGGAGGAGAGGAGGAAGATGATGAGGAGGAGGAGGAGGAGGAGAGGAGGAAGATGAGCGCACCGAAACTGTGACAGGCAGATAAACAGTGTTTAATCCACTGGATGATGCAGCTGTTAACAAACTCCTGGTGTGTGTGTGTGTGTGTGTGTGTGTGTGTGTCATTGTGTGCACACTTGTCTGATTGTGCCTTGTTTGCTGTGTTTGTGTAAAGGCCGAGTCATTTTTGTTGTGTTTATGTGTTCATTTGCATGTGGCATTTTGTATGTCTGTGTGCGTGTGTGTGTGCATGTGTGTGTGTGTGTGTTGAGGCCCAACACAACACAGCTGCTACTGTGTGTGTCCTTGTGTGTGTGTGCGCCCTCTGACAAGCTGAACATTTGTCAACAAAGCCAGGAAGCAGTTGCTGTTTGTCAGTAAGCATGACGAGGTCTGCAGAGGCAGCACACACACACACACACACACACACAGGCAGGTATTGCATAAGCAAGGTGTGTGTGTGTGTGTGTGTGTGTGTGTTGATTTGACTTGTTAGTGCTCTACCATTAAAGCAGAGCTCCTTCAGCTCGGTGTGTTTCTGTCTGGGACCATGTGACCATCTGCCTGCAGTGATTTATGGGGCTGGCACTGGTTTCCCTGGAGGCTCACTGGTTTGTAACCAGCGGTGTTGGACGCCATCCCAGTCCCTGTGAGGAAACCCTGGACCAGGATGAATAAATCTGTTTTTGTGGATGTGTAGACTGTTAGAAAAAAAGATAGGGTTTAATGAAATCCACCTGAAGCTCAGTGTGAGTCAGGTGACGGAGTTAAGATGAGCTCCGTCTCAGCGTTTGCACATCAGCACAAACATCTGGACTCTGCAGGGTTTGGACTGGGCCTCAACAACTTGGTTAAACTGGAAGCTGTTTCCCATGAATATGAATCAGCTTCATTACAGCCACCAGTAAACCAAAAGCTGCAGCTGGAACCTGCTCCGGTTGTTGTTCTGGAAACTGATCAGACGCCTCAGCTGATCAATAATGAAAACATGAAGTCACTGTTAAACACAGTGAGTGGAGTATGAGCTGCTCTGATCGCTGCCTGACACTGATCTCAGAGCTGTTGGCAGCTTCTCCACTTTTATTTGTCGTTTCACTTATGTAACGAGACTTGATTTGGTCTTTAGGGGACATTAGCTCACAGTCTGTGTGGTGGCTATGGAAACCAGTACGACTGAAACAGCGTCCAACAGCAGCTCCTTCTCTGCCAACAATACGATTCCCAAGATGCATCTGTGTTTGTTTCATGTTTAAAGGCCCTGATGTGACTGATCCAGAGTCAAACCTGTGGTGTTCAGAGTTCATCCAGGAGCTGAGAGCCCGAACACATTCACAGGTCTCATGTATTCTGTTTCATGGCCGCTATCTGAGAGTCTGTGATGAATTATACACCGTCTGATCAGAGAATATGGATTATTTTGTTGCATCATAAAGTCTTACGAGAGCCGGTGTGAGAGAGTCATGATGATCTCTCTTCGTCTTCGCTGCCACTCTCTCACTGCCAGACTCCTGTCAGCTCGTCAGCAGCCAACATGGAGAAGTGAAATGAAAGCAGGAAGAAAAACCACAGGAGGAGGAGGAAGAAGAAGAGGAGGACAGTGACAGGACGGGTGGGATGAAAGCAGAGTGGAGGTGGTGGAGATGAGAAGTGGCATGCATTGACAGATGTGTGCTCGGACGTTTACCTCGGCTCACATGAGGCTGAAATGGAACAAATGTGGTAAAGTCTTAAACCCAGTAAGAGCAGAGTGATGCTGCAACATGCTGCAAGAGGTTCAAACACACGGAGGAGCTGCAGCTGCTGAGGCTCAGCCTCTTCCAGGAAGAGATAACAACACCTTGGCTTCACCCCAATTACCAGAGGTGATCTCTAATTGGTTTAGTTCCACAAGGCTCAGACACCAGAGGAGAACATTTTAACCAGCAGAGTGGAGAGCGGTGTGTGTCAGCCCGGTGCGTGGATGCTGTGATGTGTGAAGAAACCCACTGACGGATGACAGGTGTAGAGGAGGAGGCAGCAGCCCTCCTCACACTCACACACCCACACAGCCTCCGTCAGAAACGCCCTTCCATCCTCTGCACCGCTGAACCAAGCGCGCCGTCTAGCGGCGACTCCAAGCAGCGAGTGCGCGCGCACAGGTGCGTGGATGTGAAGGTAAAGGTAAGGCGGAAGGTGTCACTTACGGTAGAAGACATATTCCGTGTAGCTGGACCAGACCTTGTCCTCTGTGTGCTGGTTGACGAACGAGGCGGTGACGGAGGAGTTGCAGGCCACCATCTGGAAGCCGCACTCCGACAGCATGTCAAACGCCCGCTCCAGGTGCTTGAACTTGAGGTAAAACCGGGAGGTGTACCGATCCGGGGTCCGGTCCGGGTCCCGACTCTCGTTCAGGGTCTCCCCAAAAACTTCTTTAGCCAGGGCCACCCGCCCGCATATAAGTATCCGAGGTACCCTCCTGAACTTGGCGTCGGACTGGCTCTCTCGGCCCATAGTGCACGACCCCCGGTACCCCACCGTGATGAAGCCGCTCTTCCTGTCCGCGGGGACGAGGGAGGGCGGCGGGCACTGCCGGTGGTCGCTGCCCTGGGACCCGTCTTCATAGTCGCTGTGGAAGTAGTCGTCCGGGCTGTGCTTGATGTCCTCCGGGGTCAGCAGCTTCACCAGGTCGGGCAGCTGGAAGTACTCCGCCTCCTTCCTGAGCCGCCCTTTCTCCGGGAAGTGGTCCGGGAGGACGACCTGCCGGTCCCGGAGGTAGTCCAGCACATAGCGGAACAAAAAGCCGTCTCTGTCGATGAAGTAGCGGCCCTTCGGGTCTCTGGCCAGGTCGTTGGAGGCGTCTTTTTTGGAGGAGAAGAGCTTCCCCAGTAATGAAGTCGGGTTGCCCACCAAAGTTGAGTGACGCGTGTAATAGACCTGCCCCCCCACGTTCAACTCCACAACATCTGGGAAACTGTTCTGCACGGACGCCGGCTCTTTGGGGTTAGTCCTACAGTTTCCGCTCAGCGCCATCCTCTCCGTCATGAGCAGCAGCACAGGCCGCGCGCCGAGCTCCGCTGCAAGTTTCACACACCGAATCCGACCTGGAGGATCAGTCTCAAAAGTTCCCTACGCGTCCTGCTCGATGCTGCGCTGCGTCGCCCCCAACTTCATCTCATCGATCCATGGCGGCGATCACCAGCACCTCCAGCAGTCCTCAGCAGAGTGGTCGAAACCGGGGGAAGATGGCAGCGGCGGGGCGTCCCTCCTGTGAGTGTTAACGGAGCAGAGTGTGCTGAGTGACGGAGGTGGAGGAGGAGGAGGAAGAGGAGGAAGAGGAGGAGGAGGAGGAGGAGAATCAGCGCTGCCACAGAGGTGAAATGTATCCGGACGCATCAAACGCTTGCATCAGTGGCTGCAGGACTCCCATCGCTGCTGGAGGACAGAGCAGCACAAAGCAGGCGCTGGAGGCGGACGGAAGCCGCCGCGAACACGAACTTGGAGCCGAGAACGATCCGACAAATGATCCACAGTACGATCCTGCTGCTGCTCACACGCGCGCACGGAACCAGGAACGTGCGCAGCGAAACTGAGTAAACGGGGGAGAAAAAATAAGTCCAACAACTTCTTGGAGGTTGTTTCCAGAGAGGAGGAGCCGCCGATCCGCTGAGCACACTTCAGTTCTGATCAGCAGCAGGTTCCGCGCAGCAGAGAGTCCGGACCCGGGGAGGCAGCGGCCACTAACTTGGCACAGATGAGCTCCGGAGTCCTGGAACGGTTCAGTCTTTACACACACGTCGCTGCTCGGCACTGAATCTGCTCCTGTTCTCAGTCTTTATAATGTTTCTAGCAGCAGAGCGAGCCGAGCCGAGCCGTACCGCGCCGAGAACCGAACCACCAGCACCGGCACCGCTGCTGCTGCTGGAGGAGCAGGAGCTGTCCGCGGTGCTGAAACGAGCATCCTCTCTCTCCCTTCCTCGTCCCTCCTCCTCCTCACCCTCCCCTATACACTCTTGTACCGCCTCTCCTTCCTTCAGAGTGAGGTGGTGTCCCCCCCCTCCTCTGCACACACACACACACACACACACACACACACAGCAGCAGCAGCGCCTTCACCTTTTGTCAGCCATCATCATGTTTCCCTAAAGAGGAACAGGCCTGTTGTCAGAGTGATGTATATATTAATATCGAGCTGCTGCTCTAATTAAAGTGTGTGATGTCACACTTGTGTGCTGCTGTCAGAGGTCACACATCTGCAGGGTCCTGTTTGAAACAAAGCTTGGTGCTGTGGCAGCGTCGTGAACACAGCATCCATCTCTCTACAGTTACTGTAATAAGCCGAGGCGTCACATCGTGCCCTCTGACCCCCAGCTGGAATCCATTTGAAAGACATTTAGTCCAAATGCATAAATATGTGACATGGTTTGGTGTCCGACTCTTCCAACTGTGTCTGTTGTCTCTTCAGTTTAACAGCTTGATGGCAACATCATCATACTTTGCTTTTTTTTTAACAAATCTGGATTTTTAACTCGAGCAGTGTCTTCAGCACTCTGATAAATGGCTGTAATTTGCAGCTGAGTTGTAACATCATCAGACCTCTGCCTCTCGCCTGAAAGGAAACAGCGCCTCCCTCTGTTTGAGACGGGACATGCTCCAGATTTCAGCACCATGGACAGAACCTCAGACAGGAAAAGACACAGAACTGGATGTGATGACGTGATTTCTATCGTAGATATGCAGACGGTGTACGTGAACGCACCATGACAGTTTGACAGTTGGTGTTTTCATTCACATTTCAAACAAACTAAGAGCTGTCACCAAACCTTCCTCTGTGACATCACCCTTCACATCCACATTAAAAACACAAAGAACGAGGAAGACGAGACTCCGGCCTGTTATCCACAGGTCACAGCTTGAGATTTGTGCATCATTCAGTCTGTGATGAAGATGAAGATGAATCTGTGACCTGTGTCTTCTCACAGACACAGAGTGTATATTCAGTACAGTCTGGCTCACACTCAGCTGTGTCCTTATTCCAGCCTCTGTCTGCTTTAATGTTCCCGTCTCCTCTGTCCCGCTCCACCAACCTTGCCTGAAGCTAAACTGCATTTTCAACATCTTCCTCCATGTTTTTCCTCCGAGGAAACAACATGACTGTTTCCTCTGTAGAAGTAAATACAATTTAAATGTATTCTTCATTATGTTTGTAATTATCAAGTGGAGTTTGCAGAGCTACAGACAAAGGAGGTGGTGAATCAGTCTCTGGGTTTGTTGGTTTCACTTTGACTCTGAACAAGCTTCAACCATCAAGAGCTGCTCTGCTCAAAGTGTCCATCTTCAGTCACTGAACCACTTCCTGTGCTCAGAATCAAACATCAATCAAAACCGAAACATTTGTTCATCACACGCTTCATTGAGAAGCAGAAAACACAGCGTGGAGGGTCGGTGCAACACCTTAAATCTTAATGAACCACACCGTTTGTGAAGCCTGTGAAAACCTCACACGTCCAGACTCGTGAACTCTGACTCAGCTTCTATTGTTTGTGTTACATCTTCTGCAGTAAAGTGTGAGCAGTCTGTAGTTGTTGCTGTTGTTGTTGCTGTTGTGTTTAAGCTATGACATCTGCTGTAATTGTGATTAGCTCCTGCGACCTGCAGTTCCCATCATGCATCACTAGTGCACCACAGTGCACAGTGTGTTTTAATGAGAGAAAATGTGTTTAGAGTTTTGCAATTAGATGAAGTGAGATCTGCAACGAGCTGAGAGCAGCTGGAACACGCAGGATGTGCTCCACAGAGTCAGTCTGTCAGTCAGTCTGGGATCGTATCAATAGTTTATTGATTCTCTATTATATCTATTCTCACAGAGAAGTGGAGCAAGAGAATGATGAGGTATAGAAACAAAATGAATAAAAGACAGAGAGGATGTTTTCCTGGGACCTGAGCAGTCAGTCAGAAGTAGGCCACGGCTGCAGCTTCATCATAAATAAATGCAGCCACTCCTGCTCCCTGCTGGGTTTCTATTTAAAGAGCATATGATTGACCACCTGTAAGGAGTTAAACCTGTTTGGGCCGACACAATTCATCTCCGCTCAGCTTCCTGTGTCCCCGGAGAGCGCTCGCTTTAATGGCATAAAAGCTGCAAAACACACAGCAGGACCGATCTCCAGCACAGGAAACACACTCCTCTGTGGATTCTGCTCCGTGCATGAATTTCAGAGAATGTGGAGGTAGACGCGAACACGTTCATTCAGTCAGCGAAACAAAGATGAGCTCAGAGCTACAGTGACAGATATATTCACATCAAGCAGGTTGTGACATCTGCTCCAGTTTCCTGGAGTCTCAGATGTTTGAAAAGTCGTTTCACTTTCACATTAATCTATACAAAATACCGTATATGATGAAATATTTACTTGACAAGCACAGCGGCGACATTCATAATTTATCGCTCCTCCTCCGCCAGAGTCACAATATCAGACAGATTTTTAATTTGCAAAAGAAGATCCACTTCATACAGTCCAAGTGTAATCAGGAGCACTTTACCTCCTCGACACAGATCAGCTCGCAGCACACTCATTTTCATCCTGAGCTGTGCAGAGAAGACTATTAAAGGGAATTTTCAGGCCAGTCACAGATGGTTGAAATAAACAGCACACTACTTCCATCTCTCATTACAGCCACTGTGAATGATGCCAGGCCTTAGATGGGAAATCTGCAAAGTACAGCAGGCTGATATTCAATGCATAAAGTCAGTTGACTCAGAGAGGAGGAGTATTTACCACGGAGCTATTCCTCTAATCCGGACGTTTTGGTGGGTTTTTTTATTGAAGGCTGGTCAGCTATTCATGATTGACAAAAGTTTCAGATGGCAATAATCTCTGAATGTTTGCTCTGGATTCTGCAGGAGACCAAATAAGATGAGATGAGGAGGAGGAAGATGAGATGAGGAGGAGGAAGGTGAGATGAGGAGGAGGAAGATGAGACACTGGCACAGAATCAGGTGTTTGTCAGGTAGAATAAGATATTTTAGAGAAGTGATGACAGATGTCATGGAGAAGACGCTGCTGATGGCATTATGTCTGTTTATTTTGATCTCATCAGTGGAGCCGTTAGGGAGCCATCCAGCGCTGTGACTCACTGTGATTACATGGTGTGAAGGCAGTCGAGCTGGAAGGTGTGTGTATGTGTGGTGTGTGTGTGTGTGTGTCTGTGTGTGTGTCTGCCTGCATAAGAGCTTTGAGAGGCAACAGTGAGAGGTTGGTCTCCGTCTCAAGAGAGAGAATCAGCTTGATGAGGGCGATGACGTCATGTGGTCGTCAGATTTAGATTAGTTTACTAATAAAAATCAGTGTTTAATCAGTGCAGGTTCAAAAAGAGAGGATTCACTTCCCTCTGGAAACCTGCAGAGTATGTAAATAATCAATAGTATTGATAAGTTGTCCACAGCTTGTGCCGGTCAGTCTGTGAATCTGGTTTATTGATTTCTATGTTCTGTTTTTCTGTTTTTGTGTGAGTCCAGGTTCACCTGCTGCTGCTGCTGCTCAGACCTGACGTCCCACTGACACCATAACCCCGACACCTCTGACTCTGATGATGCAGCGACTCATCAACCTCAAACACGCAGATGAACTGCTGATCGTTAAGTCATCGTCTGTATTGATCGTCAGCTGTGAACTCAGCAGCAGGTTCCCACCCTGACCCAGATCTGGTATCAAAACAAGATGTTTTTAGCTGATCCCAGTGAAAACAGCTTCTTCCTCCTCGTAGTCAGACCAGCTCTGAGAGTCTGTGAGGAAGCAGCTTTAGTTTCTACACTGTAATCATCTCATCTCAAATATGATCATCATCTACACACTGTTGTGTTCTGTAGGAAGTCATTTCCTCTGTGGCTCCAAACACAGATTAATCTCCAGCAGACCGAGGACACATTATTTCTTGTGAATGTTAAACTGTGAGTTTCTTTTAGCAGCTGAGCCACAAAGTCACTCTGTCTCTGGATCTCTGCCCATTTCAGACTTCCTTCTCGCTTTGTGCCGTTTTGCTGCTCTGCCCCTCAATCCCCTCTTGATCCACTTTCTGTACAGGCCAGCAACCCCCCCCCCCCACACACACACAGACACACTCCCCCACCCCCATCCCTGCTAAACTGGGTCCACTGGCTTCCCCCTGGGGGAAAGGATATTAAACGGAGAGCTCAGTGAACATTCAGGGTTTGGCAGGCGAAGAAGAGCCGAGCGGTGAGGGACAGACGAGCGACTGCTGAAGGAGGAGGGAGCTGAACGTTTCAGCTTCTGGCCAGAAACACAGCAGCAGAGCTGTCATCCTGCCCACTAACACTGACTCTGCAGGTGTGTGTGTGTGTGTGTGTGAGTGTGTGTGTTGTGCAGCACCAGTGGAGGCATCAAAAATGAAGGTGTTTCTGTGGAGCAGGTGTAAACACAACAGGCAAATATGGATCCAGATCTATTTTGGATGCAGCAGCTGAGTCGAGTTTTACTCATGTTTACATGGTGCTTATAATTTATGGAGCTGATGATGATGATGAAGCTCAGAACATCCTGTTGATAACTTGGTCTACTTGTTTGTTGTGTGTGTGAGGTTGAAGGATGTTGTACTTTACTTTGTGCTGGAGGCTTTTCTTTCTCAACGATGAAAAGCGTCTCCATGGACTCAGACCACTGACCTAAATCTGGCTCTCACAGTCGGGAAGGCAAAAAGTGGCAAATCTCTGATCCACACAACTAAAAGTGTTTAGATTTCACTGTGAAATCTTCCTCCCCTTCATCTGAAAGTCTTTCACTTCTTATAACAGGAGGAGATTATCCATCACTTCTTCACAAGGATGCTGCTAAAGCATCAACACATCAACACTGAAGCAGATCTGTGCACTGATCGACAAGGTCACCACCGGGAACATAAACTGATGTTTGAAGATGTTTTCTGAATTTGCACTGAAGCTGTCGGCATCAGTGGATACAGGGATATTACCAACAGCTGTCTCAGCTCTGTAACGTGCTCAGGTATATAAAACATCTGTGGGACCAGATTTAATTCAGTTCCACCTACATGACAAAGTGATGGACTGTGTGTGAGGCTCATGATCAGCTCTTTGATCAGGACACGTGTCAAACTGACAGTGAAGATGCAGTAGAAGACAAAGTAAAAGGCGCCGCAGGAAGATGAAATCGAATCCTGCTTTGAGCTTTGGAGCAAATCAAAACCCAGAAGCTCCATCAGCAGGACTGGGTGGATGGTATGTTTGGATGGATCCTCATGTGGCATCTTGTCTGACTGAGCTTTTTGTTCTTTGTAAACTTTCCACACATTGTTCAGTGTGATTTCCTCTGGAAGCAGAGATACGTCACCTGGCTGACATCAACTCACAGTCACAGAGTTTCTCTCTGTAAACCTGGGAGATACAGGATGAGGAGCTGAGCAGCAGCCGAGCGACACCTGGAGCATGCAGGTGTACACAAGTGAAACTAAGCGAAGAAGAAACAGGCCAAGCGTGTGGTCCTGGAGATGACAGCAGGTCTTCAGGGGCAGAACATCACATGTGATCATTTCTTCAGTCCATGATGAGGCCGCGGGTGGAGACGAGTCAGACAGAACAGGCCTGAACCTCCTCCGCTCTGCGGGCCACACAGGACACGGCTCAGTTTTCATCCCAGTTTACCTTCACAGAGACACGTGCGCTCGTGTCGCTGTGTCTGCAGGGAAACTGAAACGTCCTTGTGATGAGCAGCGGCTCGGTGAAGACGCTGCGAGCACCAGGGAGGAGAAGAAGCCAAACGCTGTTCGACTGCAGGAGAAACATGATCAGGTGACTGCCTCTGTCTTCTCAGGCCTGTGCACTTACACTGGATGTTTTTATACACAGAGGAATCATGTTCATAGGAGCTGACTGTGAACCAGAGACAATGTGTTTCACTTCCTCCATTTAGACATGAAAATGTATTTTTAGATGGAAGAAACTGAAGAAACGTGTTCCACATGTTGAAGTATCACTTGTGTGTTTTACTGAGTGATTGTTGCAGGCTCCTGGCTCAGGAGTGCACCGTCGCCCCGGGTGGTGTTCAACACCCTCCACCACAGAGTCAGTGCATCTACAGAGTGAACAGGCTGGAATCAGAGGAAATCATTCAACAGGAGGTTTCTCCCAGCAGAGCAGGCGCCTCTTCCTCAAAGGTGCCAACACTTCCCTCGAGAACCAGCGTCAGTCTGATTGACGAAAGGCTCAAAGGGCGAGGACCAAGATATGGGGGGGGCACACTCACAGAGACGTAAAGGAAAGTGTCTACAGTGTTTATGTCTTAAGCCTCTGTGCTGGCAGCAGCAGCAGCAGCAGCAGCAGCAGGCGTTGTGTTTCTGGGTTATTATGTTTCTGGGTCATACGTCTTTATGTTCTTATGTTCGTACACACGTACCTCCATGGTCCATGTGCTCAGCCAGTGAATATCTATTTTGAGATGAGAAAACCAAAATCTTCCCAGATTAGCATTTAGAAATAGAGAAAGAGAAAATGTGTTTCTTGGTGGAAATCATCCTGTTGGCATGAAGTAGTTAAAATGATGCTGCTCGTAGGGGACCTGGAGGTCAGGACCTGGAGGTCAGGACCTGGAGGTCTGCAGACGGAACAGACACAGTGTTGTCAAAGGAATATGATTTAATGACGAACACAGACCAGATGGTTTATTCACCCAGAGCCTGAGATGACACAGTTCAGTGTTGTGTAAAGACACTTGAGAGCTTTGTGCAGTGTGATAACTCAGGACTGAGAACATTCCTGCAACCTGCTGGTTGGTGGAGGCTTAAGCAGCTGGTGACTGGTTGTGACACTGTTGTTGTTACTGTGTGGTGTTGTATAATCATTGGATTATCTGTGGTGTAGACCAGCCTCCTGTTCTGCACAGTAACAGACCAGAGCAGCAGCTCTTGTTCTTCTTCTCTTTGTTACAAGGGAAACGTCCTGGTGACACTGTGGAGAGGACGAAAGATGTTGCATTGAGTAGGTTTGTGTGTCTCATGCAGAAGCCGGTGTTTGGTTCAGTCGGCGCCATGTGGGACTCAGAGAGCAGTTGGCCAGGATCAAGTAGTGGGTGTAGTGAAAGTATGGGAGGGGGTGGATGATCTGACAGCTCCATCCACAGCAGAGAAGAAGAAGAAGAAGAGGAAAGAAAAAATCCTCCATTGAGTCAGACTGTGTGTAAATGTATTCATATCTGTCTCTCTGTCTCTGTCTCTCTCTCTGTCTGTCTCTCTGTCTGTCTCTCTGTCTGTCTGTCTCTCTCTGTCTCTCTCTCTCTGCCTGCCTGTCTGTCTCTCTGTCTGTCTCTCTCTCTCTGCCTGTCTGTCTGTCTCTCTCTGTCTGTCTCTCTCTCTGCCTGCCTGTCTGTCTGTCTGTCTCTCTGTCTGTCTGACTGTCTGTTTGAGCTGAAGTTGATGATGAGCAGAGCAGTTGTCAGGCAGAGCGTCTCACTGCTCATTTGGTCAATGAAATATGAAAAGAGAAGATATTACATAAGTGAGGTTACATCATCCAAACTGCTTCTGATCATCTCAGTTTGTTTCACGTGTCTTTGTGCTTCCAGTTTGGACTCAGAGGATCCTGGAGCAGAGATCACCTCACATCAGTGACCTTTTGTCCGGCTTCAAAAAGAATAAATCCTGAAGCTGAAGACTGAGACTGAGACTGAGACTGAGACTGAGGAGAGTAGCAGAGAGTCGGCCTGTATCTGTTCCCCTCTGTCTCTCTCTCCTTCTCTCTCTCTGTCTCTCTCTCTGTCTCTCTCTCTCTCTCTCTCTCTCGGAGCCTGAAGGGATCTTGACCCTGTTGATTTGGCAAACCATGCAGATGAGATGTTGCTAAGCGCCGAGTCTCCGTGTGCCAGTGCCGAGGCCACGTGGGAGCTCTGTGGAGGGGCAGATAGCTGAGCTGGTTTACTGCTGCTCTCAGCTCTGCTGCCCTGCGAGGGGGTGTTTTGTCACTGCACAACATCCTCTCTCTCTCTCTCTCCCTCTCTCGCTCGCCCTCTCTCTGAGGATTAACCGGTGGTTTCCACTGGTCTTCAACGTGTGACAAATCTCCCGATGGGGCCAAATCTCTAAAAGTCTTTTGAACTGTAAAACTCTTCACCTTTAAAGGTGCATTAACTGGCTCTTAGCCTTTTCCTCTTCAGCTGACACCATTAGTTCTTTACTGATATAATAATAATAATGTTGTTGAAGAAGATGATCAGTGTGTGATGGATGCTGCAAACTCCTGAACTACAGGAAACAGTCATCTGTTTTTACTTTCCTCTGCATCCTCCCTCCATCTGCTGTGAAGTGAGGTACGGTGTAAAATAAGATGAATGGAGCGAGCACACACACACACACACACAGTGGAAATGAATAATTTCCTGCAGTGTGAGAAAGTGAAGGTGACAGAAACCGAGTTGAAAGATGTATAATTGAACGTGTGGTGGGTCTTTCCTGTCGTCAGAGATTTCATCAAGAGAGCAGCAGCACCCCCCACCCCCACCCCCCCACACACACACACACACACAGCCCACCACCACAAACCAACAGAGTCAACAGGACTTATGAGTGTGTGTGTGCTTGCAGTGTGAGCAGCAGATGTTTTCTCAGGGCTCCTGTCACAGTCACTGTATCTGTTTCCTGTCAGCTCTGTCCCACTCTGAAGGTCTCACAGTGTCAGATACTGTTGTGATCACTTGTTTTTATCATTATTGGCATTTGTGTGATTATTAATTCCTGTTGTCTATTAGCAGAACGTCTCAGAGCCACTGTAAATAAAACAAATGAAGAGAAGGAGCCTGTGCTCCTGCAGCTTCATCTCTGAGACTCTGACAGTCGACTCATCATTAAAGGAGCGATTATTCATCTCTCCATTGACAGCAGCTTTAATAATGCAACAGTGCAGCGCGAGCTGGAGAGGGAGACACACAGCTGTCGTTTAGTCTCAGCTCCTGAGAGCAACACCATCATACCTGCTCTCCGAGGACCGAGATGAGTTCAGGGAACAGGCCTACAACCAAAACAAAGGAAATTATGGTGCTTCATCAAAACTTGTGAGAAGGCGTTAAACATCACAGTCGGGTGATATAAAACCATGTGAGGGGATCTGGGGGAGGAGAGACCAGAGTGATGATCAGATGATGTGAGCTGCTGGACTCCCAGAAGAAATCTGAGCCTTGACTGCAGCTCCATCGAGTGATGGAGGAAGAGGCGGGGAGCGTCTGAGCAAGAGCCTCGTCGTCAGAACGACTGACTCTGTCTTTATGAGTGAATGTGCATGAAAATGTGACGTTAATATTTCCCTTGTTATTTTACATTTTGTGTTTTGAGTCTTTTCCATGGTTGTGGAACATGAATCCACGTGAAGGAGGAGGAGGAGGAGGAGGAGGAGGAGGCTGGAGCCTTGTGAAAAGTGCTGGTTTAAAGATATAACATATTGGAATAAAATATTGCTTGTTAGCAGCAGTTCTCTCTCCAAACACATTGATCCTGGCATCAGCCTCGGTGCCAGGATCAATCCCCATTGATCCCTGCATCACCAATTTTAAAACTTGAATGATATGGCAGTTTAATAGTAAGATGTGGATCCTCAGCCGCCGTCGTGTGGAAAAGAAAAATATTGACTTTTCTTAATTTGATCTGCAGGAACAAAGCAGCTTTAATCCACTGGGATAAAACCAGTGTGCCCAGTATGTGACCCCAACCCAGCAACAGAAGGTAAAGACACACAGGAGTCTGACTCTGCAGAGTGTGTGTGAGGGTTTACACACTGTTGATCATGCGAGACTTATTATAGAAGCTTGTAAATCCGTGTTGACAGGTAGAACAGTCGTGGGCCGAGCGGTGCCACAGCCACAGGCAGATAAGAGCAGGATGGCACAGCTCCACGGCGTCAGAGCTGCAGCGGCAGGACTCGGCCTCCGTCTCACACGCACAGGTAGGAGTCAGACGACACCTCTTTAATGGAGCCGGACTTCATTTAGGACGAAGTGTCGACTCAGAAAAGAAACTGAGAAACATATGTTTATGGTTTTACATCATGCACTTTGTGGTGTGTTTGTGTGAGACACGTCTTCTCTGGATTACAAAACCTCATTCAGTCAAAGACCAGCTGCTTCCTGATCCAGTCCAGACTGGTTCTTTTTTTACTTCAGAGCATTTGCACCTTAACATCGACATGTTTGTCACCACACACTGAGACACACTGAGGTGTGTTTTCTTGTTGACTGTTGTTTTGTCGCGAGCTGGAATCTGAATTTGGAACAAACTCAAACTCCTCAGCAGCTGATTGTTGTGTTAGTGCTGGTGTAGATCACTCAGAGGGAGGGAGGAGACGTTCAGATGGCTGCTCATTAATGATCTGTGCAGCAGTGGTGTCAGTGGGTGGTGTTGGGGGTGGGGGTGGTGTTGGGGGGGGGGGGGGGGGTTAAAGGAATGTAATCTTGTAAATGTGAACATCCATTTCTGCTGCAAGAACAGAGCTCTGTGTGTGTTTTGTGTTTGTTCACACTCAGTATGCTGCATGCACAGGGAGACGAGTTATCTCCTATCTGCATCCTGTGTGTGTGTGTGTGTGTGTTTGCTTCTTCGTCTCTCCTTGATGGTGGAGAGGTGGAGAGAGAAAGCTTAATTGCGGTGCAGTAGGTGGTTGGAGACGAGAGGTTGCTGCAGCGGAGGAAACTCTGTGGTTTTTAATCCACTCTTCCACCCAGGCAGCGACAGCAGGATTACAGCAGAGACTCTATAAAAGAAGGCAATTATGACAGCACATGGCAACACACTGGCCTGGATTCAATTACCCTCTCAGGCACTTTTCAATTTTCTTTCATTAAGTGGATTAAGAAGAAAGGCGTGTTCTTCAAGTTTAAGGAATGATTAAAAGTCTAAAGGAAGCAGAGAGGAGGCGACTCAGGATCCGTCACACTGCTCCTCATGGTTCCTCACCTCACTGATCTGGTTCATCACGCAGCAGAGAGGTGGTCCATGTCGGGCCTGTTCTCTCCTCCTCCTGTTGTTCCTTTGTGTTTTCACTGAAGCCTTCCTCGTGTGTTTCCTGTGTGTGTGTGTGTGTGTGTGTGTGTGTGTGTGTGTGTGTGTGTGTGTGTGTGTGGGTCCCTGAGCACTAACACACACACCTTCAACACACCAATAGATCTCGTTGGCAGCACGTTGCCTTCGACAGGAAACAAAGTGTGACAGATGGTCACAAAGTTCCCTGGCAAGAAAAATTTTCCTCCGAACCTCGTGCAACCTCACCGAGGTGACGGCTTAGTGCAGCTCAGCCCAGACGATCTGTGTGTGTGTGTGTGTGTGTGTGTGTGTTTGAGAGAGAGAGGGAGAGCCATCTCTGGGTCGGAGGCTCAGTATGCCTTCTATCAATAATGAGAAACTTTCCCTTCATGTCTTTTTCGTTATCATTCCTCCTCCTGTAAGCGTGTGGCTGAGTCTGTCGCTCAGTTTGTTGTGACGCAGCAGAGTGTCATCAGCTCAGACGTCTCATCGTTGTGGAGGTCAGAGGTGTTTGATGAGAGGTCAGGACAGGTTGTTGTTGCTCTGGATCGTCTGAGTTTCCAAAATCAGTTTGGTCATTTTTAACTCAACATCTAAAATCATCTCTGTTTTCTTCTTTCTGACTGATGTTCCAGATGTTCTTTTCTTGAGCAGATGTTTCCTCCGCTCTTCATCTGCAGTCAGTCATGTGCTGCTGTCTGTGCCTGTCTCTGCCTCCTGCCCCTGTTTCCTCTCAGCAGAGGTCATCAGCCTGTTATTTAGCATTATCTGTCATCATCAAAGAGGATGGATCAGCCTGCAGTGTTTGGGAGCGCAGCAGCTCCTCTCCTCATCGATGTGCTCCTCTGCCTCCTGATGAAGGACGCCTGCAGCTCCACTCACCTGTTCAGTCATCCTCCACCAGAACCTGGACAGGTCGGTCTGTCTGCCTGTCTGTGTGTCTGTCTGCCTGTCTGTGTGTCTGTCTGTCTGCCTGCCTGCCTGCCTGCCTGTCTGTGTGTCTGCCTGTCTGTCTGCCGGTCGGTCTGTCTGTCTGTCTGTCTGCCTGCCTGCCTGTCTGTCTGCCTGTCTGCGTGTCTGTCTGTCTGCCTGCCTGCCTGCCTGCCTGCCTGTCTGCCTGCCTGCCTGCCTGCCTGCCTGTCTGCCTGCCTGCCTGCCTGTCTGCCTGCCTGCCTGCCTGCCTGCCTGTCTGTCTGTCTGCCTGTCTGTCTGCCTGTCTGTCTGTCTGCCTGTCTGCCTGCCTGCCTGCCTGTCTGTCTGTCTGTCTGTCTGCCTGCCTGTCTGCCTGCCTGCCTGTCTCTCTCTCTCAGTTGCATGTTGCAGCTGCAGATCTTCCTGTGAACAGTGAACAGTGACCTTTCAGAGCTGGACGTGTACTTTAAACTCCTTTTGTGTGCAGCACGTGCTGTAACATCACTTCATGTGTGAGCATCCATGAAGCTGTGACTGGTGAGGTGATTTCTCTCTGTCAGCTCCGTGGTGACCTCTGCACACTGTGCCGTCAGGTCACCAGGTGCACCGGTGTCTTTCTGCTTCGTTGGTTTTAAAGTGAGCGTGAACTCACCTGTGTCCGTCTGTGTTTACACATCATCCACTGAGCTGATCATTCATGTGTTTCCACATTCATCCATGTAGTTATTGTAGCACCGCAATCCATCTGTAGGAGGCGCCACACTTTCCGCACAGGCCAGTTCGCTAATGTCCCTACCGGCTTCCCGTCGTCGTCGACGTCTCCTCCCGGAAGATTTACCTTGATCCTGACACGTAGCAGCAGCGACCGAGTTGGCAGCGCTCTGGTCGGTTTGACAAACATCACAGGTGAGTTTAACCCGAACAACACGAGGGACGAGACTTTGTTGGAAACGCCCAGCTGTTGTTGTTGAAGCTAACGCGGATATGATGGTTTAAATGTGCAGGTTAGCGCTGCACGGCTGTTTATAGCTAGCGTTAGCTGAGCAGCTAGCCGCAGAGTTAACGGTCAGTTAGCCTCCCGCAGATTAGCCTCTGTTTACTGTGTGTTTCCTGCCTCACACCAGTTATTGATTGATATTCATAGTCACTTTGTAAGTATCCACCTCTGTCAGACTGTGTGTGTGTGTGTGTGTGTGTGTGTGTGTGTGTGTGTGTGTGGAGCAGCGTTAGCCACGTTAGCTCCTGTTAGTGTAACATAATACGAGGGAACGTCACAACACTGCGGTTTATAGACGAAGTGTTTTTACTCTGTTCGTTTATTAACCTGACAGTTAATGAGCTGTGTGTGTGTGTGTGTGTGTGTGAGTGAGTGTGTGTGTGAGAGACAGGGCTCAGTGTGGACGAGTCAGACACCTCCTCCTCAGGTTAGATCATAGATCGAACTCAGATCAAGTTTGGGCCCAGGTCCAGCTCATCACGCCCTGACTCCACCTCCACCAGCTGTGGAGCCCGGGGGGGGGGCATGTTGAAGCACAGACCCAGGGGGGTGTGGAAGTTAATGTGAAGTGGAGCAGATGCAGGAGAGGACACGTATGATCACAGTAAACCACCGTGGTCTGCTGTAAGAGACTGAAGCTGCAGTTGGTGGGGGGGTGGGGGTCCTCTCAGAGTTCACCTCTGACCCCGGCACCTGATTCTGTAAAGTGGGTCCATCTGAAACATACTGGATGTGCTCATGTGCACAGTGGTGAATTGGTGCTTCAGTCTTTTGCTCTGGTGGGTTTTCTAGTGAACATGTGACCTGCAGGACTCAGTTTCCAGTTTTTCTGTCATTGTCCAAAGACAACTGGACATTAGTGGAGTTCAGGTCAAGATCAGTTTTCCTGTCTGTGGTCACTTCGGGCTGTTTGTCAGTTGTTCTGATGAATCTTGTTAGTTTTATCCAGCTGGATCATCAGTCAGTGAACACAGCTGTTCAGTATAACACACTATGATTTAACAGGGTCGACTGAGGGTGTGTAAGGTCGACTAGTATACGGGTGTTTCATAGAGATATTAAAGCTGAGTTGAAACCAAGCTAATGATCCTTACTGATCGGTTCTGTTCTTGTTTCTGTCAGAGACAGAGATGTCGGGGTTCGACAACTTCAACACGGACTTTTACCAGTCGAGCTACAGTGTTGACGACCAGAACCAGGCCGCCTACGGCTACAGCAGCTCGGACCCCTACAACAAGTAAGACCGTCAGACTGTCCTCCATCTTTGTCCTGCAGATCTTCTCATCTGAGTGAACACGTCACCTAACATCTGAGTCTGAGCTGGTGTGTTGTTGTTATGTTAAATGTATTGTTACTGTGTGTGTTGCAGGCAGTACAGTCAGTATGACTACTCCCAGCCCATGGCCTACTCCTCCCCAGGAATGATGCAGCCTCAGCAGCCGTACACAGGACAGATCTTCCAGCCCACACAGACCTACACACCCTCCCCCTCACAGTCCATGTACAGCAGCAACTTTGATGATGAACCGCCGCTGCTAGAAGGTAGGACCACCGCAGACATGGAGGCTGTGACCTCTGCACAGCCCTGGCTGCTCTCAGTGTGTGTGTTGTTCACTGTCAGTGAGATCAGGCCACGCCTTGTCAAAGGGAGGACGTCTGTGTTGGTCCAAGTGGATAAAGATCATTACAGCGAAGTTACTTTTCACTAAATCTGATCTGATGATGAAATGACAGTTTAATCCGTGTGTCTCAGTCTCTGCAGGAAGGTTTAGATGGATCAAACTCCGGCTTCATGCCAAAGTCATTACGACACTGGCAAACTGTGGCTTCCCCAAAATTTTCCACTTTAGTCATTTTAATTACACACATGAGGAAACTTTTCATTTGCATGAATTCTGCTCATTTCCACACAAACCAGCAGCAGCACATTGATACCAAATTAAATTGTCTGATTTATTTTTTCCACTTTGTGTTTTTTGCGTCGCAGTGAAGCGAAACCAACAGTTTGACTCTTTTTAAATGAACTTTAATTGTGTTATTGTAAATAAATCAAGTTACATTAATCCCATTGAAAACACAAAGTAATTATGAAACACTTTTCAGTCCGTTCAGACCCTTTACACAGCAGCTTAACAAACTGAGCTGTTTCTCTTTTCTCAGTGCTGCACTGGGAATTTAATACACAAACCCACATGTATAGGTTTGTGTATCTACTCTGTGTTTTAGAGTTTGCTGACGATCTCTGACTGTTGTGGTGGTTAAGAAGTTTTCTGGTTTGACTGCACCACAAACACAAACCTGTAAATGTGTGAAGGTGAAAACACATCGAGGCTGTTTGGAGAAAAAACTCGACGTCTCTTAGTCGACTGTTCACACCTGTATCAATAAAACATGTAGGACCATCTTTGATCACAGCTCCAGGGTCCAACATACCTAATGTGTGTGTGTGTGTGTGTGTGTGTGTGTGTTTCCTGCTTCTAGAATTAGGAATCAACTTTGACCACATCTGGCAGAAGACCCTGACGGTGCTGCACCCACTGAAGGCTGCAGACGGCAGCATCATGAACGAGACAGACCTGGCTGGGCCCATGGTTTTCTGTTTGGCCTTCGGCGCAACACTCCTCCTGGTAAATCACGTGGTTAACACAGTGTGTAACTGTGTGTGTGTGTGTGTGTGTGTGTGTGTGTGTCCTCGTCCACCTCTGACTCTCTGGATGCTGTGTGTGTTTCCTCAGTCGGGTAAGATCCAGTTTGGTTACGTATACGGCATCAGTGCGATCGGCTGCCTGGGGATGTACTGCCTCCTCAACCTCATGAGCATGACGGGCGTCTCCTTCGGCTGCGTGGCCAGTGTGCTGGGGTACTGCCTCCTTCCCATGATCCTCCTCTCCAGCTTCGGGGTCCTCTTCTCTTTACAGTGAGTACACAGTAAAACACGCAGGTCTTTGTGAAGTGATGTTTTCTCATCTTGTGTAACGTTGATCATATCAGAGTCTATGGGTGCTGCTAACGTCCTGCCTCCCCCTTTGTTCTCTCCAGGGGCATGATGGGAATTATACTAACAGCAGCAATCATTGGCTGGTGCAGCTTCTCAGCCTCAAAGATCTTCATCTCAGCTTTGGCCATGGACGGGCAGCAGCTGCTGGTTGCGTACCCGTGCGCTCTGCTATACGGCGTCTTCGCCCTCATCTCTGTCTTCTAACAAACAAAAAGTCATTAAGTAACACTTTTAAATTACTGCTCTCCACTTCCTGTAATGTCAGTCTAATTAGCACCGGGCTAATCGGTGTAATTATTGGCTAATTACACTGTTATTACAGAAAATTAGGAGCTGCTGTCTAAAATGGCACCCAGGTTGTTTTGTTTTGTTTTCCTCCTCTTCTGAACCTCCACCTCTCACTTCGCTCCGACTCCACCATCTGCAGACGGGAGTGAGTCGTCTCACTCCTGCTCTTCTTCATGCATTTTAAAGGAGACGGCTGTAACTCTCCTGTGGACGGTGCACAGTGAGAAGTGAGGAAGTGAGAAGGTGGTTCACACAGAGGAGACGCTTCAGTTTGAACTAAGATGGGAAAAGTGTCTCGGACTGAAAAGCCACGAATCTCAATTATAGTGCAAACATCTGTCGACGCTGAAGGAGACGCCAGGAGCTCATTGTACACCTCCACCCAGAGGAGGGGGGAGTGAAAACAACATGGCCGTCTCCTCCATGTTCTCTTCTCTCCTGGACTGAGGATCCATGAATGCATCGTCTGCTCATCACAGCAGTGATCTGGTCATTGATGTAAAATCAGCAGCTCTTTGTATCTTGTATGTTTTGTTTTATTCTCTTGAGATTGAGTCGAGTGTTGGATGCCTTTCTAGAAGACAGAAGTACAGATTGCACACAAATGTTGTTGTTTCCAAACCAAACACAGACGTGGAGAGTGTGAGGGAGTCTGCAGACAGAGTTTTCATCCCGTACCTTTCTTTAAATCTTTATTTTAGAGTCGGCTCACTTTGTCTGCTTTGATGTGTCATCTGTTGTTCATGTCTTCTCATGCACATTAAAGTTGTTTGAAGGTTATTTGCCTTGTCGTATTAAAGGGTTCATTGAATGGTGAAGCAGATAATTACAAGAAGCAGCGTGACCTGTGTTGAGGAGCGGGAGCCTGGCCTGTTGACTCGGCTGCTGTTTGCTGCGTGGCAGAAGAAAGGCTGCTGCTGTGGGTGTATGATCCATAATGACAGTCTGCAGCAGGCTGGGTGGATGCTATCACAGATGGTTTGGAGATCAAAGGGGAGAAGATCTTCATGCTTTGATCCACGACTGGTGTCATTTTTATTACTTTCTAGATCTGGAAGAGTTTCAAGTTCTGAAACAAGGTTTGTAATTGCGAGAGAAGTTTGAGCAGATCTTTTTATCGTGTGGACGTGTCTTCACCTCACTGTGCAGGTGGAGGCAGCATTAACCTCACACCACCTCTCCTGCTTTACAGGAAGCTCTCTGTCTCCACCTTGTGTCCAGGATGAGTAGAGCCTCCTGCTGAGGAACAGCTGACACCATCAGGTGCAGAGAGGTCAGTGTCATGTTCCATCGTCTTTACAACACAGGAGCTGAACATGAGTGGAAGTGATGTGACTTCACACACATCATTATATTATCATGTATGTCTTCAGGTTTGATCCTGAAGACATACATGATAACTGATGATCACTAAAACACATACATGAAGTCTGTGTTCTTGTTTTGTGTTGATCAGCTCTGACGTGTGTTAAAATCCACTGATGAACTGAATAACAAGCTCTGAAGTCCAACAGCACGGGATGAAGGAGCAGGTTGACAAAGAGAGCTGATGTTTCTGGTTTAGAAACAAGCTGCTCTTCTCCCTCTGGGTTTCTGTGCACTGGCACATAAAGTGATAACCCGCTTAAGACAGATGAATAATTCAAAAATTAAAATGGAGCTTTTTCTGTTTCAACAAACTTTGAATTTCAAGTGAGCGCAGCAGCAGCAGCAGCTCCAGCTCCAGCAGCAGCTCCAGCTCCAGCAGCAGCAGCAGCTCCAGCAGCAGCAGCAGCAGCAGCTCCAGCTCCAGCTCCTGCAGCAGCAGCAGCAGGAGCTCCAGCAGCAGCAGCAGCAGCAGCAGCAGCAGCAGGAGCTCCAGCTCCAGCAGCAGCAGCAGCTCCAGCTCCAGCTCCTCTCTGCTGTTTCTCTGTTGTGTGTTTGTGAAGGTCAAAGTGGAGCTGTGTTTCCCTCTCAGCTTGTTTTTGTGTATCAGTGTGTCTGTATACAGTCGACATCCCTCTCTCACTGGGATGTAAACATTCATAAACTGCTCCTTCCGTGTGTGTGTGTGTGTGTGTGTGTGTGTGTTGTGGTGAGGATCTCATGTGCTTCAAATGATCCTCTGGTTCTGCATCGTCTCAGCTGTGAAACCGTTGATATCCTGCATGTAAACACAACTGAGCAGGATATTGATGTTCATGCAGCCTGTGTGTACGTACGATATCTGGTTCCATCCGGTTCACAGAGCTCGTCAGGTTTCAACATCTGTAACATCATCTGTATTCACTCAGAGGCGTCGCTCACAGTTTCCCTCTCGAGCCCCGAGAAGGAATTCATCCCCAAAATACCACGTCTCTCCTTCCAAACATCCGACCCCCGTCACAGACAAACGTTGTACAGTCTGACGTGAGAAAAATCCATCTGTGAAATCTGAGGATGAATGATAAAAACCCACATGATCACCAAACAAGATGAAAACATCTGAATTCAAACAGTTTACATATTCTCCATTATTGATCTTGTATTGGACCTGGTCTGACTGACACTTTCTGTTATAAAGTAGATATATATAAGTATATATATATATATATATATATATATATATATATACACTACTCACAAAAAGTTAGGGATATTGGGCTTTCGGGTGAAATTTTCAGGATGCACCTAAAACACACGATAACCTTTACAGGTGAACTTGAGTTGAAATTACACTAAATGCCTTATACTTTCATGATGTGATGTCACTGTACCATGAACTTTTTACATTTTCCATAAATTTTTCCCAAAAGTCAAATATCCCTAACTTTTTGTGAGTAGTGTGTATATATATATCTATATAGTTGTCTTTATTTCATGGGTGGACTGTGAGTACAGAGTCGGGTGAATGAGCTGCTCTGATCCAGGTTTTATCAAATCGAGTCTTACCCAGATGATTTCACTGTTTGGGATTTTTCCCCCTGTGGAGAATGGACTGAGCTAAAGGTTTGGAGATGTTGATGGGAGCCAGATGCTTAAACTGCTTCTTCTTCCTGTTTGTCACGGCCTCTGAGACAGAGACAGGGAGCTGCCTGCAGGTGGCAGTGTTGAGTCACAGATGGACGGACTGACTGAGGTCTCACTGTGGTCACTGGCTGCAAGCTGACATTTCCCCTGGAGCAATGACTGCATCCCTTTTTTTAAACTTCCTGATAGTCATTATCAGAAAATTTATGACTGCCTCAGCGTGTGAGTCAGTCGTGCCTCACCCACCTCGCTCACTATTCACACTTGTTTATTGCTTGTTTGTTTACATGCAGGTTTGCATGGCTCTTTGTTTAGCTGCTGGTTTATCTGTGTAACGTGTGGTTTGGTGGACACTTTTAATGAAGTGCCTCAGGTAAAGTGATACAGGTCATGTTGTTGTTGAAGAGGGGCGGGTTCTGAGAAATGACATCACCATCTAATTCTGTCAACAGCAATTACACAACACAAGACCACGACTGTCACTGGACTCACTCTGCTACTACACTTCCTCTCACCTCCTCCTACTCAGAGTGATGACGACCAGTCGTCACCATCATGCACAAGCTGTTTTACAAACAGTTGACTGGTCTGCTCGTGAACAGGAGCTACCGTGCATCAGCATGTTATCTAATGGGGGATAATCTCACCTCCATCTGTCCGGCCCGAGCCCCGGTCTGTTTCAGACCGGTGGACTCATGAGTAGCTGCTAATGATGACATCGTCTGCTGCTCTGCCAGAGAGGAATGCAGAGGTCAAGGAAGATGTGGAGGTGAAGGCAGAGAGCAGCAGTTAGGAGACAGTATCACACAGTAACAGGTTCTCTAATGACACATGAACGTGGCTTTAAAACAGTGAGAGGAGAGAAGAGGGAGCAGCTGTGTGTGTGTTGGAGTGAAGCTCTGCTCCTTATAACGATGGTAATAATAAGAGTCAAACTCACAGTGTTGCAGTGTTACTATTAATAACAGCAGCAAAGATGGTCGTTGAGATTCATAATGATAATAACAGTAATAACAATCATGAAGTTAATGAGCTGCAGTAGTGTGAAATGAATGAAGAGAGAGAAGAAGAGAAGCCCAGTGCATCATGGGAAGTCACTGAGCAGCCTCGGCCTGAAGCAGCAGAACGCTGTGTTGTTGACGGAGGCTGTTCTAAACACTGTTGAACTGGAGGCTGTGATGATGACATCATGCGTTACATCATGATTACATCATGTTGTTCTGAGGTGTTCAGGTGCAACTACTTCAGTTTTGTCTGAAGTAAAGATCATCCAGGTGTTCATGTCACCTGACCTGTCCGTTCAGAGATTCATAGGTGTCGTCTGCTTGTTATTGCATTGTTTGGCTGCTTGGTGTTTCCGTAGCGAGATCTGGTAGCAACAGGTTAGGCTAGTAGGCCAGGTAGTTAGCTGCTGTTCACACACACACACACACTCGCGCGCACGCATGCATGCACACACACGCACACACACACACAGACAGTGTGTGTGTGTGTGTGTGTGTGTGTGTGTGTGTGTGTGTGACAGTACAGACAGAAAAAGAGATACAGAGATTTAATCTGAGGGAGCAGCCGATGGTGCTAACTGCTAACTAGCAGCCAGAGCAACACATTAACACACACAGTGCTAAAGTGTTGTATCAGCTGCTGGATATAGAAATCGAAGTGTTACAAAACAACAGTGGTGTCACTGCTGCTGTTCTCTGTTCACTCTGTAGAGCTGAAAACTCCACTGTCAGGTGAACTCAGTGTTTCTGTTGTGTTCAAATATCAATAGAAGTAAAAGAGACTAAAGAGAGGTCACAGCTGCACAGGTCGTCTTATGTTTAGAAAGATGTGAACAGGAGTAAAATATAGAGTTAATTCAAATAAAGTGGTTTGACATCAGCTACTTGATCCTTTAAAAACTACTGTGATGTGTCTTGATGGTTGGAGGTGAGCAGGTGCCTCTGTCTTTAACTGGCACACGGCCCAGATGTGGGTGGATTGGACGACAGATGTGGCCTCTGTGAGGAGACGAGCTCCACAAAATCCCAACAGCAATAAGGCTGATTATGGTTTTATCTGCAGCGAGGGAGCAGACGAGCGACAGGTGGAAATGTAACAATTGGTATTCAGCGACGCAGTGCCGCCTTTTAATGCATCTGCAAAGCCAACAGCACATGAATATTCACTGAGCAACTGTTAGCACAGCACTGAGTGTGATTTGCTCCTGCACTTCATTAGGCTAATTGTCCCCTCTCATGGCACCATGGACTCTTCTAACAGTTGATTCAGAACTCAATGAACTAACGCAAACACTGCAAGGGACGATCAGCAGAGCCCAGCTGAGGGGAAGTGATGGTGTGTGTGTGTGTGTGTGTGTGTGAGATTTTAATGTGTGTGCATGCAAAGCTGTACAAGTGAGTCTGCATTTCTGTGTAAGTGCAGTACGTCTGTGTGTTGGTGACAGACATGCATGGAGGAAATAATCAACCTCAGCTCAACAGGCCGCTGTAAAGAGTTGGATCTAATTGCAAGAATAGAATTAACATGTTACACACAGAAACACACACGATATCTGTTGATCATTCTTAACAAGACAGTCAGACTACAAATTGGATGTTGCCTGCAGGCTGTTTTCACAGCAGCAGCAGCAGCAGACACTGAAACGTGTCGCAGCAGGAGAGAGTGAAGCTGAACTGATGGTTTTATTAATGGCTGCGTTCAATTCCACAGGACAGGAATAGGAAAACACAGTTACCCTGGTTTTCTTATTCTCTGAGGTCCAGTGTGAACTGAAGGCTCCACTCAGGAAGGTTTCTGTAGAACTGGTGAGTTGGAGCAGAAAACCTGAGGATGGATTAAAATGATTTGTTTGCAACCAGGCAAAACAAACGGATGGAAATGTTCAGTGCACATGTTTGAAGCTGTGGAACAACAGTCATGATGACCAGTCGAGCCAGACACATTTTCAGTTGCTCATTCTCCACGCTGTCTGAGAGCTCACTGGGGAGACACCGATCCAGTGTTCAAAAGAAAAAGCACTTTCTCTTTCTGCTGCTGCTGTTGCTACGGCCGGGAACTGTAGAAGGAGAGACACTTCACCCCTCCATCCAGTCGATTCCCCACGGCCAGCATCACTGCCTCCTGCTCTCCACTCCTCACCCAGTGTGTGTTTTTGGTGTGTAGTTTGTGTGCGTGTGTGTGTGTGAATGTGGTGTTAGTGCAGGACTGATGAGGGGATCATGAGCTGTAAAACCCAAAGACAGACAGAGATCATGTCGATGACCTGATGCAGGATCTGGTGGACGACGCTGTTATGTAATCATTTGTATAACGTGGCTGAATCACTACGTTATATTTTACCAGTTGCTTTGACATGACACAGTGAATGACAGTAATCCGTCTGTTATGAGAAACCTTTTGTCGCTGCTCTCCGTGTCGCCTCATTAATCTGCTCCAATGCTTTATAAAAGGAATTTACTGTGCACTCTGGGCAGGAGAATTGTTTGCAGCTTCAGATTAGAGCAGCCACAAAGACTGGAAACCCATCTGGTGTGGCCGGGGGCGTTCTTATTCAGTATGCATGACATAAGCATAATAATTTAGAACATCAGTTTACCACAGCAAGCAGCAACTAACGTCATTCCATATTTGTGCTTTCATTAGTGAGAATGTGACTCATCATTTATTTCTCATCCTTGTGCTTCGTTTTGTTGTTTTTTTCCTTCTCTTGACTTTTTGCTCAGATGTTGACGACGTCTGCACCGGTTGACAGAGACACACTCTTAATGTGCATTTTTAAATCTGCAGAAACTCTCTGGATATTTAACTGATCTCATCTCATAAAGTGATGATCTGAAAACGTTTGGCATCATTTCTGCTGCCTTCTTTTTTCTTTTTCTTTTTTTTCTTGCCCGGTATCATGAAATCTAAATTGACTTGTTATCAATGAAAGCCATTGACTGTATTTATACAGAGGGCGGTGAGTCTCTGCAACATTATGTAATAAACCCAGTGAAATTTCAGCTGAAGGATCAGAGTCTCAGATCTTTGCACAGAATGAACAAAGTGAATAAATAAAAGCTCAACTGACTCAGCACAGGATCTACTGTTAACTCATTCATACATACAGAATAGATTTTAAACATGAACTGCATCATAACGTTCAATGATCCTCATCTGACTGTTGTAGATGGTTTTTATTAAACGTATAGCAGCATGTATAGTTTTCTCCTCCTCCTCTTGTATATTATTATATAATAGGGTTTAATGATGATGCCTGCAGGAGCCTAGAGATGCAGCACAGTGCACACATACAGTATGTCGTGCTTTGTAAAAGTGTCCTTCAGAAAGTGTATACTTCTTTAAGAAGTCAGCAGCCTGCTCTCCAGTAAACAGAGGCCGCTGCTCGTCTTTGTTGTCCTCTGGGTGAAGCCACTCCTGCCTCCAACACAGTTTCTCCGTCACTGCTGTTTTTTTCTCTAGCCATCATGTAGAAGCCAGTTTAATTCCTCACTGCTCAGTGGGGTAAAGATAACATAATGTTTATTTCAAGAGTCATCAGTTCAGTAGTTAAAAGTAGCACAAGGGACGGCAGCAGTGGTTGGAAACCCTCTCCTCCCTCCAAGAGTCTGGAAGTAATTGGCATCATGTTGGAGAGCTACTGAGAGATGTATGAAGCTCAGTGCAGCTCAGAGGGGAGCGCTCGAGCAGAAAAAAGAAACCCTGACAGGACCTCGTATAACACTGTGACTTAATTATTCATGAAGAGGCCAATGACAGATGTAGTCCTGCGTTTGATTGGCCGGTTGAAGACTGCACAATCCACCTTTAATCAGGTGGAGAGACGCCATCACTGATGGAGTCTATCACATCAAGAGCAGCGAGAACAGGAGAGAAAGATCCAGGGTCTGGTGTCATATATATTCTATAGGCCTGCACATTAAACAGGTGTGTGTGTAGCACAAAGGGCTGTGACAGGAGGCGGGGCCAGAGAGTCCACTCCAGCAAATCTATCAATATAGTCTACACTACACACATAAACACATCGTCAGGCTGTTGGCACATGATGCACTGATGGTGCTTGTGTTTGGTTGTTTCATGTTTTTATCTTATTCTAACAAGGTGAAATCCTCTTAATCCACATATTCATGATGGTCTTTTACCAAAGTGCACAGTGTCCAGCACTTTTTAGACTTTGATCCTGAAGGATTCGTTGACCTCTGTAGCTGAGAGCAGCTTATTGTCCAATCCACCTTTAAACACACACATCCTGCCTGTAACACACACATGAACCATCCACATCTATCTCTGGTTCTTATTTTTCCTAGTTACATAATGTAAAAAGAAAAACCATCAGTTCCTGGTCAGGACATTAGTTTCAGAACATGTTTCCCACCAGCAGTTTAAAATCTTATGATGAACTATACAACAGTTCAGTGTTCAGCTTGTTCTTGATATTTAACACAATGCATAAATGCAATTATGTCGATCATTTGACTGTTTCACTTCCTGGTCATTATCCCCGTCTCTCTCGCTGCTTTGTCCTCACAGAGCTGTACAGCCAGTGCCTCTCTGTCTCCGGCCTCGCATGCATCATGCACAGCTTAATAGCAAATTAGATCATTGTGCTCTAATTGTTAAGGTGCTAATCACTCAGAGCACAGAGCTGTCATGGTTTTCAGTCGGAGTCTGCTCTCTCCTTCAGCCCGGGTGTTTGGGGATGTATACATGTTGTCATTCTGCTGTCGACTCAGATCCTCTACCACCTGTCTGCCCCTCCCACCTGCACAGTCACCTGACCTGCTCCTCCCCACTCACCTGCTCCCCTCATTAGCACCTCTGTGGTTTTCATTCTTGTCGTGTGTTTGTCTCTTTGGGTTCTTTCCTCAGTAGGAACATCTGTCTCCTCACTCATGCTCCTCAGGTCCTTTTCCATGCATCCATGAACAGTATGATCTGTCCACCATGAACCCTGCTGACTCAGGCCCAGTGAGTAAGGTGAGGAACTGTTGGCTCAGACAGATGTTCTTCGTTTCCACCACAACCTCAACCACCCCAGTTCCTCCAGCTCCTTTCTTTCCTCTGAAAGCTCTGAGGTAGGTCCACCTAACCTCCTGCTCTGTGGACCAGTCAGTCAGAGGTTTACCTGCTGTAACAGTCTCTTCTCCTCATCTCCCCCAGGCCGTGTTTCAGGATGATGCTTCTTCTCTGCCCCCCCCCCCCCCAATGGTCTCTCTACCTGACCCACCCAGGAGGTCCAAGGTGAGTTGCTTGGAAAAAATGCTTGACTCCTCTGTGAGTGTTGGTGGATGTTGGTCAGTGATGCAGATAATGAGTCAGTGCCTCTGCTCCGTGTGGTTGGTGTTTGTGCTGGTGGGACTGGTAATGTGAGAGCTATGTGCACACTGGTCTCTGCTGGCTAACTGTTTGAATGCTAACTGTGTGTTTGCTAAATGAAAGCTGGCAACTGTATGTTTGCTAACTGTTGTGTGTTTGCTAACTGAATGCTGTGTATGATGGCTTTCTGTTGTCTGTAGTTATGCCACTGTACTTCATTCTTCGTGGTTGGCTAAATGGCTCCTTACACACACAGTGAGATGGACCCACACAGTTTTTACTTTTTACTGACTCCCCTCCTGGAGCAGTGGTGGTCAGCGTGGGACCACCGCTGTTCTCGCCTGTTTAACACTCACTACATTACACATGGAAGCTGAAGTCAGCCACTGGATCTAATGTGATTTGCAGGTATCAGGATGTTCATTACTACCACTTCCCTCTCTGGCCCATGAGTGTCTTCTTGCAGGGAGTAACAAGGTCAGAGCCCAGACACCAAACATCAGCTCAGTACATATTACAGTCTGTAGTCATTTAATGCTTCCAAGGCTCTCTCTCTGTTCATATTTGGAATAAGTGCTGCAATATCTCCTCTGTCCACTAAACAGATTAGAAGCACTCAACCTTCCATCTTGGGGCAAATTGTACACATCCTTCATAACAGCTGTGTCCAACCTGGAGTAGGGATGGGTACATTCTCTTTGGCTGCATCCTAATGGCAGATTAAAACACCATGCGTGTAATTGGTGGTAATGGACACATCTAATTACTCCTCCTGGATAAACAAGCCTCTCATTAGTGCAACAATTAGCCAGGTAATGAAACCCTTGTTTTTGGATGACTTCTCAATGTCATAAATGAGGGAAGAGGACAGATCCAGATAAAATACTGCTCTTAGCTAACAGGGACAGCTCTGAACAACGAGTGCATGAAGCAACTTCATAGAGGGCTCTTATTTTGAAAAGTGAATTTGTTTTCTTGCATGTTGGACTGCAGCTGTAGGAGCTTCAATCTGTCCAGCTTCACGAAACTTTCAAGTAAACAGGCAACAGCAGCTCTACCTCTGACAAGTCCACAGTCATATCAGTGAGACTCTTTGTTTGTTTTGACGGTGCCAATGTGACCTGGCTGCAGGTGATGTGACATGGAAACCACTCGACTATGACTCACTCCACCTTTTTAGCTCGATCGTCCTCTGGTCTTTGGTCATTCGTCACAGATTACTTTCCTGACAGTGATTGAAATAAACACCACTGTACACACCACGCTGTTCTGTATCAGTGTTGTTTGGTCATTAGGAACAACACGGACCTGTGTTGCTTTGTTTTAGTGTCACATCAGGACAAAGAAGAATCTGCTCAGTTGATGTGATTTGGATGTGCTGTGGTTATTTCATTCTGTATTTATTGATCCTCCTCTAGTTTGTATTGTTCTGTGTTTATGTTGCAGCTCATCACTCGTGTGTTAGGAAATGGTGACTCATCACAGAGCAATGTGTTACAGTCTGGACTCACCTGAACCATCACTCTATTATTTTCCTTAAGATATAGTGTTGTGACCAGCAGGGGGCGCCTCAGTGGTACAGTGGTTCTATCTATCTAAAGCAGAGGTACAGTTATCACTTAGCTTTTATTTTGAAATAAAATTTTAGTTAGAAATCTGGAGTTGTCCCCTCAGGAGGACAGCAGCAGTGTGGGATGTGAACACAGCCGTAACACTCCATGGTTCTGGTCCATTCTGCCTTTATGTGCAGCAGCAAACAGTGCAGTGACAGAGAGCAACAGGTTTACAGCTGCCATCGAACCACAGTCATCTCCACACATGGCACCCTGAGGAGACGAGCTCCCCCTCTTTTTGCTCTTCATACTTTGTGGTTGTTGTTGCATCACTGTGCTTGTGCTTGTGATCAGTGAGCAGCAGTGAGTGTATTCACTAACAATGCTGCAATCTGATGATCCAGCCAGGACATCATCGGTTCCTCCCTGAGAACGGAGCCGCACCGTTCGGTCCGGTGAGTCATCCCTGGAAATTCCTGTTTTTCAGAAACATAAAGGACACACTAATGAGTGAAGTGTTGATGAACAAACACAACATATTATTTGTATAATTCAGGAGGTCGAGGTGCAGAGGCAGCTACGTGTGAATGTGAAGTGAGTCTGAGCTCTGTGACTCAAACTCATCTATGTGGAGACAAGAAGGAAAAACAGAGCCTGAGGGAGAAACTGAATTTCCAGATGAAGCTAAGATGTGTCAACACAGACGCACACCTCAAGTCACTGCGCCGCTAACTAGCTTCCAGCTAATATCTGTACTGTATCTGATTAAACAAACAAAACACCACCAACCCAGAGGCCACATCTAGGCACACAGAGCTAAGAGCAACATATTTGGAAGACACAGTGACAGACAAAGAGCAGTGGGCAGAGTGCAGAGTGGAGCAGCAGCTTCATCCACAGCATCACATGAGAACAATGTGTGAATGTGTTGGAGCTGAGTCTTTTGATCCATGATGGAAAGTGCGGTGCAAAGTTTCAGTTGGTGTGGGTTAGAAACCATGTGACACATCACCGCTCATCGTCAATGCCCCACCCCCCCTCTATGTCCTAACAACACCCCCCCACCCCAACACCTACCCCTCCCTCAAGCATCAATCCCACTCTTTGATGACTAATATATAAGATCTGCACTTTTACAATGCAACAGAAAGCATGAAGAGAGGAAACTATGACATACATATAAAAGTAGATTTTAAACTAAACAAGCAGAGGTGTTGTGACCAGGACGTCGTTATGTGCAGTGTTTTAAAGCTCTGATCTGACCTTCTGTTTGTCTTGGAGCTCATATGAATCAGTGGCAGTAATTACAGAAATGCATCACGAGGGAAGTTGTGTCTATTTATTGCACAACAACAAAGCTGGATGTGGAAGATGATGAAGCTGACTCACTGAAACATATTCACAGTTTTATTTTCTACCTGTTTAAGCAGCAGTAAACTGAGTGTGAACTAACACCCACCTCATTTCTTTCTATAGATCCTTCAGCTGCTCGTCACTCTTCCTGCTGCCTCTCAGGTTCAGGCAGTAACCTGCTGCAGGATACAGGATGAAGGTGAACACAGACACAGCAGGATGGATTCAAGGTTTACACTGACAAGGTAACACTGCAGTCCACTGATTAGCATCATTATTACTTAGTCATTGCATTAGGTCTATGCTCTGGATTCATTGCTCAGATGTAACAACACAACATATTATCAACCTGTAGGGTTTACATACTGCAATAAAACCATTAGCAGACTTGAGCCTGCTTACACAGTCATCAGATACAAAGAAAAAAGCTCCTGAGGGAAGATTGTGACTGAAGCAGAGCAGCGAGGGTCCAAACCATCGGACCAACACAACGAGCTGAAGGAGAAAATGAAGCACTTATCAACTGATCATTTCAGTGCAGCTTCCTGAACATCTGCTTTATATTACTCACCATGAGCTGAACAACAAGAGTAACTCCAACTGCTAACAGCAACCCAGCTCCTTTGCACACACACCTCGTTTTTATTTGATTTGAAAGTGTTTTGTGAAGCTTCAGGGCTTTCAGACTGAGAGCAGAGACCATGGCCTGTGGCAGGAAACACTGAGCTCAGATCTTCTGCTTGGAAACGTCTCAGATCTTCTGTGTCACTTTGTTGTGAAACTTAAGGTCATTGTTTTCTAAATCATCATGTGCGAGCTCTTCAGATAACATCCTGACGTTTCCACCGAGTCGAACTGGAAACATTTTTCGTGGGCGAAGACGAGTTTTCTTGCCGTCATCATCATTTTAATGATTTTAATGTGAAAGCGATGCTAAAGCTCTGCAGAGGTTAGAGCTCGGCCTGTCTGTGCATGAGTGTGCAGCACTTTGGGTGTGTGAGCAGGTCTGTGCTCGTGTGTGTGTGTGTGTGTGTGTGTGTGTGTGTGTGTGTGTGTGTGTGTGTGTTCCTTATGTGAACACAACCCTACACTAAGCCGTATCCTCAGTGCTCAGTGTATACCAACCACTTAGCACATGATAGGTCGACCCCAAAAGGTCACAACACAGCCGGTCTCCATGGTGACAGCTTGGCCAGTAGAAAAATGAGCCGGGATCAGAGCTGCAAACTAAACCAAATCAGCACACAAATCTATGTGTGCAACTGAACAGACACACACACGATGGAGGAGATGGAGTAAATGTGTTTTGAAGCCATCACTCGGCTCAGATCTTCAACTCTTTCTGTATTTTTAGCCTCAGAGCAGCAGAGACTCCGCCTCATACACACATCAGCTCTTTTATAGACGATGGTAATTGAAAAGCTGTGTCAGCTGCCCCCCCCCCCCAAAAAAAAATGCTCTTATTAAAAATGATTCTTCTGTTCCTCGCTGTGATCTCAGCACCTGGGCGAGCGAGCGAGCACAGGAGCCAGCACTCTGGATAAATACAGCAAATGGCCGTGGAGGCTGAGGGAGGAAGATAGAGACTCATTTTTCTGCCTCGCTTTTGCAATGAACACGCATTATGTTGCCATGGTTACAATTAACTGTTTGTCTTTTAAGGTAGCAAATCCTTAATATCCAAACATACACACAAAAGCTTGTTAAAGCGCAGGAGCAAAAAAAAAAATGTTCTTGTGGAAAATGTTCTTGTTCAGGTTCAGTATCAGTCGTGGACGTGTCCCTGATGAAAACCTTAGACATCATATATAATTGTAAATGTATAAATATAAATATACGTCCTCACTTCCTGTTGCAGATAAATGACAGGATGTTATACGGATGTACACGCCTGCAGAGAAATACTGTAACTGACGCCAACAGAATCAGCTCATCAGGGCAAAACATGGAGGACCACGGTAAATGAAACAAGGCCCACGTCTCCCAGCAGGAGCTCATTTATCAGTTAGTACAGCTCACACTGGATGGTTTTATAATCTGGTTATGTTCTACCCCCCCCCCGCCCCCCCCGCTGTCCAACCACAAAATATGTAAACTCTAAATGTGCCTCCTAACAAATCCCTGTCTGCCTTGTCAGTTTGTGAAGTAGGTGTTCTGGAAGGATCTGCCTCTTTTTAGCTGCAGAGGCCGTGAAAGCTCAATAATCCATTTACAATCAAACGGAGGATTTGTTACCTGATCCTGTTTCACTCTTTTTCTCTCTTGCATAAAAGAAAGAAAAGAGTGGGATCACTGTCTCTGCCTCTCTCGCCCTGATCGCCAGGTGAGGGAGTGATTCATCCTGCTCAATAGAACATCTGTGTGTCACATATCGACTGTGAAAACAACAGCTGGTTAAACCAGAAAACTACATGAGCAAAGATATAATGTACATAGAATGTGTGTGATATATAAAGTTGCCACAACATGCACATTTTCTATGTGTTTGTGAGTATTGTCTTAATTACTTTTACAGGCTTTTATTAAACCATTAAAAGGCTGTAATCAACAGAGCTGTGCCCAAGAACTCCTCATGTCAGTTCTCAGCTGGAGTCGAAGAGCAAAGTTGTTCAAAATAAAACACCATGACATTAAAACTAATAACACTTGAAATCAGCATCTGAGTCACACGGTTGGAGACGTGTAAATGTGCAGGTCTGGGTTCGGCCTCAGGTGTCAGAGTCATAAACTGACTATTGACAGCTCAGACGTGTAATTGGCTTCAAACAATAAAACTCTGCTTTCATCTGCTGTGACGCTTCTTCTGCTTCTGTTCAAGGCTTCCCACCTGATCTGTGGTTGTGCAACACCAACACTTTGTGTTGATGAATCATCATCTCTTTATCAGCAGATTAACTCACTTAAAGTCGTACAGTATCTCTGATTTCACACTGGCCCACAGTCTAAACACAGAACAGAGGTAGAACCAAGAACTAACACAGCAAACCTCCATTCCTGTCTGAAGTAAAGAATCAGAGCTGGTTTTCTCTCTCTTGTCCAAATAGGTCATCAGGTCAAGAAAACAACGGCTGTAGTTTAAAGTTACAGAGACTTTACAATAAGTCTGGGGTGGAGCCACTTCAGGTTTCATCGCTTCATTCTTTGTCCATCACGTGGAGCTTGAAGCTACAAACTACGAGCTCAGCTCATCTGCACTCTCCAGTGTTCCCACTGTGCACATAGGCCACTGAAAGCACCGTCCACAAAGGAACATGTTGGACCTTAAACACATCACGTTGCTCCCTTTGTCCTCAAAGACAGCAAACTGTGCACCAGCAGCAAACTCATCAAACGTGTTTAAAACCTACTTTTCTTTATTGTTTATTCATTTTATTATTCAGAATCCAGTTCAATGATCCCAACACATACTCACCTCCATTTTCACCTACCTGGATCCTGAACCCACTGCAGCTTGTTGATACTTTGTGAAATTAAAGGATGTAAATCAGATTAAACAGCTGCCCCCGTCATCTTAAAGGGACTATAACATAAAGAGCTTGTGCCAAACAGATCATTAATGAGTGATTAAATGTAATCAGACTATAAACATGATAGACCTGAAGTCTAATCTCAGCTGGAATGAACCAGACTCATTCTGATCTTTTATACCTGTACGTACCTGTGTGTGTGTGTGTGTGTGTGTGTGTAGTGTGGGGGTTTTCGGGGTGAACGCTCTGATCTCACCTGTGTGGAGCTGTGGTCCTGTGCTGTTGGTTAGACAAACACTCATCACTGGAGTTGTTGGTGGGAATGACATCAGCAGTGTGTTTATCTCCTCTGTTGCTAACCGTCAGTGGCATCATGCAGATGCAGCAAACACTGAGAGTGAAACCCATTTCCTTCAGTCAAACCAAACGCCTCTTTCTCCTTTTCAGATGTGCATCTGATTGAAGGTTAGAAGTTGCCATCAATGACGTCAGCGCTTTGCTCAAGGGCAACGCAAATCACACCTTCACCTCAGCTAACCTCAAAGCTGCAGTCAACTCATCTACTGGTCGTCCAGGGTAACATGCACAGACTTTTCCTGTCCCTGTTTCAAGAACAGGAGATCTATTGTACCTGGCAACCTGCAAAATGACTTAACTGCAAAACCAAGAGTCTATACTGTACTGACACTCAGTGATGTAAGATTATTTAATATTACTGCATCTTTTAAACACATTGTCCTGTTGGACGCTCTCAGTCTCATAATGAACAGTCTGAATCGTTGTCACACTTATTTGTCTGCAGGATTTCTTTCTTGCTCAGATCCTTTTTGCACCTGTGGAGAGAACTGTGGTTCCTGAATCCACTGTGGGTCAGTGACCTTTAACACTGCTGTGGCTCACAGTCACAAGAGAATATTTAACAGGAAGATTTCTCCTGTGAGGAACCATGAAAACCAGACGACAGGTTTCTCTTCATCGGGGCAGAGTGTTGTGCCAACAGCAAAGTGAAATGCAGCCTGTGGGTTGTAAAGCTGTCGCTGCTGCACTGTGTTGTCAGCTAATAGGTGTTTTGTGAAGCTGAGCTCTAGTGAAATCCTCTTTCTCAGCTAATAGATCATATTCCATTGAATCCAAAGGTCAGTGTGGTCAGTGGACCTGCAGGTTGGCTTCAGGCCTCGCTCTCTGTGCAGAGCAGACACTGATACTGAAGATGGAAATCTTCTGCCCTCGCTCTTTCTTGCAAGGAATCGAGCTTTCGCACATTAGAAGAAGATGTGTATCACAGACGTGATGGTTTGTGCTTTGACGCTAAGGTCAGTGTGGGGGAGATAAACAGATAGAGAGTGTGAGGGAGTTCAGCAACAAAGCAAATGAGCGAGTGGGATGAAGAGACATCAGACATGTTGCTGCGCTCTCTAAACCTGTGTTCAACATCACAGGACAGGAAGCAGATCAGATTAGTGCTCAGTGACTAGTCAGTGATCAAAGAGGACGAGGTAACAGCAGCTCAACTGAGGAGAAGAGAAGCAGCGCGTGTGTTACATGAGGCAGAGTTACAGAATGAGCAGCATATTATTTCAATATCTACCATATCCTTTCTAATGTACTGGACAGGTTGTCCTCCACTACAGTAACTGTACCTGCAGAATACACACATTCTGTGAGTGGCACATGAACTTTACGGAGCAGCAGCAGCAGCAGCAGCAGCAGCAGTGATGTGTGAGAATGAAAAGTGGAGACGTACCTGCAAAGTTGCATAAAATGGAAAAGCTCAGTCTTTGAAAACTGTGTAAATTACAGTATTTCAGTCAGATTCCTCAGATGCTTGGAGTTCGTTGACTATGACTTTATTTGAAGTAGATTTCCTGTCATTGTCTAAACTTCATGACATTCATTGTATTTCCCCATATATTTCACACACCACACCCACCGGACTCCTCCTGTCTCAGCTCTGCAGAACACTGTAAAAACCTCTTGGAACACTTTCACTGGGTGAAGACAGGTGAAACTCTTCACAGGTGTGCTCTCACATTTGCATCTTTGTCATGGCAGAGAGATCGACATGAGCCAAATGCCATCCAGCTCAGGGAAAGTATTGTTGCCATGCAGACCTCCTGTCTGGCCAGGGCGCAGTGCAGCTGTGTGTGACTCTAGGAGCCACAGTATAGTACAGTATGTGCTCATACTGCTGCACACACGAGCAATCGTCTGTCTAGAAATCCTTCCTTGCTGTGTCATTTTCATCTCTTCCTGCACTTTGTGTTTACTACCTATTGTCTCACTCAGCATATCCTCTGTCTGCAAGAAGAAATACCAAAGGGTGTGACCTGCCTGTTCACCTTAAAAAAGAAATCCTTCCTTCCTTTCTCTACTTCCTTCTTAAAAGAAATTCTTCCTTCCTCTTTGTGTGTTTTCTCCTCAGACTCTGACATAACTCAGCCCAGTGGGTTCAGCCCTGCTGTGGAGACTGTGGCTGTTCTGTAGTAACACACAGAACAAGACAAATGCTCTGATTTAGTAGGAATTTAGCTCGGTAATTAGAATTACTTGAGAGCAGATTCAATTGTGCTAATTTAATGTGGCGACTCAACCAGTTGATTTAGGTTTGATGTGGCTGTTCTTCTGGATTTATTTCTCCTTTGTTTTGAGCTGAACTTTGACCTTAAGGTGCAGTGATTTCATTAATGCACAGAACAACGCACACAACTCAGTGTGAAGCTTCATGTATGAGGCTGCACCAACGTCTGCCAGCGTCTCAATGAAAAGTGTCTGAGAGGATGGATTACTACAGCAGCGGAGCAGCCGTGTCAGGGCGGGAACAAGCAAACACACATGTCAATCATCAAACCAACGACAATTCATCCACATCTAATTATACTGCCGTTTATATGACAGTGTGAAACCTATAGGTGCCTGCTATTCAGTGGATATTCACATGCAGCTGTGTGGTGTAACCCATGACACATGCAGAGCACAAACCTATCACACAGCCATCAGTTCCCAGCTGCAGCTACAAGGACAACGACAAAGAGGACAGAAAAAAACCTGAGAGAAATCAGTGAACAGGGTCGGACACTGTGGTGGGCCGTGCACACTGGAGGACTGTGACTCTCGTGCATTAGTGAGATATGTTTGTAGAGGAAACAGACGAGCAGCTGTTCCCCAGGTGACTGAGAAGGTTGATGCAGGAAGTGATCCGACTGTGTGAGCACAATCAGAGAGATACAGGTCAATAAGAGATCAATAACACGATGCTCTGAGTGATCATGTGATGAGACATTTGCCTCCTGATGGTGCTCCATCATTAGTGCAGGAGGAGGGGTCACTGAATGGATGGATGACCCCAGTGGAACACCGATGGGAGACTTGATGCCCCAGGAGGCCAGAGGCCGCTCTGATGGCCCGACGTCCTACTGAGACTTTTTGGGTTGGTTTTTCCCTTTAGTTTGTCGCCTGTGTGTGTCGATGCACGTCAACCGCCGCACGTCTGGTGCTCTGCTGTCTGCTGGTAAATCGGATCACCCGTCGTCAGCCAGCTTTAAAAACTCACAGTGTTCCCTGTGATGTTTTGAGAACAGTGCGGTTTTCTCCGGCCCTGGGGAGCTCCTGCCTCTCTCCAGCCACACTGGCTCCTAATGAGACATCCACATGCACAGGACACACTCTGCTCCTTCTAATCGAATGACTTGCATTGAGGGCCACGCCTCCTGCCCCTTCCCCTTCTCCTTTTCCATCCTCCTCCTCCTCCTCCTCCTCCTTCTTCTTGTTCTTCTGGCTGCAGGTTTGTATCTGCCCATCCTTGGCATTGGCTCCTGTCCACTCTCTCCTCCTCCTCCTCCTCCTCCTCACTGTGCAGGGACCCACAGCTCAGACTGGTCCTTGTTCTTCTGCTCCACTGAAATGAATGTCTAACTAAAGTTTCCTCTGTTGTCCAGAGGAAGTGACCGTCTGAAATGCAGAGTCGTTACTGAAAGGTCACTCATCAGGTCATGTGGAGCTCAAGTAGGCCCTTTGAATATATTATGATAATTAAGATGCTTTCAGCTGTTTAGTCTCTCATTTGCCTCTGTGTATGAATTACTGTCATCATTCTGCACTGTGCATCATATCTGAGTTCACTGATGGACAGAGAGCTGTTAACTAAACAACAGCTGCAAGTTCCAGCTGCTCAAACATCAGCATCACTGTAAATTTATTACTGTTGTGTCTCTCACATAAATCCAGTGAACTGAAGTTTGACCACTGTTCAGTATATTTCTTGGTTTGGTTGTTTGTGTTTCATCAGAGCCCGTTTATTCACTCTGCACTGATTTCCATCTTGTATTTGTGGTCATTTCCTGTATTTTAATGCTGCTGAAGGTTTTTTTTTTTTTCTAACTTTTACACTGGCAGTTCCCTCTCCTTCCTTTGTGTGGTGACCTCAGAGGAATTCTTCTTTCACTTTGTCCTTTTCCAGCTGTTGGTCCCTTGGATGGCTTCATTGTGAGTCTGTATGAAGGTCACTTCTGTGAAGCTTTAATTCTGACAAGGTGCTGTGGGAGAAATCCAACTCAGTCCCTGAATAAAAAAACACTTCCTTCACAATAAGAGCCGTAACAACAGCAACAACAGCACAGACAAATATATTTAATAGCCTCTTTATATAAGAAACTGGGGTGATGGTTGGAGTCTCAGTGCTGAGGCTGCACATCTCTGCCCCCAATTACAGATGAGGAGTTGAACAATGGGCCTGTCAGCTCAGCAGCCGCTCGCTCATTGGACCAACTCTGGCAAGATGTCAGTGAGCGAGTTCGGAGATTCTGGCAGAGAGAGAATAAAAACAAACCTGAATCCAGCCTGTAGCGCGACGGACCTGTCAGCACCGTTCACTCCGGTTACCTTTATTAGCTCTCAGGGCTTTGACAACATGTTCCACTGGTTTTTAATGCTTCCTTGATGCAATATAATCAAGAAGAAGCACACAAAGTTCCACCCAGGTGTATTTACCAGTGCAGCCCGATGAGACTGATCAGGTGTTTCTGAAGGACATAAAGACCTGGATGAGATTCATTTCTACATTCAGACAAAGCTGAAATGATTATGTTTGATCCTAAACAGTGCAGAAGAACATTCGTATAGTTTGGGTGACATCGGCTTGGCCTCCACTTCTGCTGCTGGAGTCACTGTTGACCAGGACTGTTCCTCTCTGTGGGTAGATAATGGATGGCTTGAAGCTCGCTGAGATATCTGAGAGATGTTGAAGATGTCTATGGAGACATTCACCAACTGTCAATCACAGGCCTCAATGGCACAGCTCTGATGCTTCGTGCTTCTCAAGAAAGAAAGAAAGAAAGAAAGAAAGAAAGAACATTCCTTCCTCCGCCGTGTGTCCTTGTGTTTGGAGGGCGGGAGACGTCTCACAGACAGACATCATCGGCTCGTACCAAAGAGCTGCACAGACTCCACCGGGCTCAATGAGGAACCATGTTTATGAGTTTAGACAGAAAGAGGCTCTCTCTCTCTCTCTCTGTGTGTGTGTGTGTGTGTGTGAGACCTGGACCGTTGAGCTGGGTGCTCAGTAACTCAGTGTGTTGTTACTTCAGTAATCTCATGTCCGTGTCTCTGGTGTAACCCACAGTCCACACAGAGGAAGACCACAGTAACATATTTCTCCGCAAAGGCTCAGCTCCACATACATGACCCACGTCGAGCTCCACACGTGTGTAGGGTGTGTTTACTGTCTGCTGGTAAATCGGATCACCCGTCGTCAGCCAGCTTTAAAAACTCACAGTGTTCCCTGTGATGTTTTGAGAACAGTGCGGTTTTCTCCGGCCCTGGGGAGCTCCTGCCTCTCTCCAGCCACACTGGCTCCTAATGAGACATCCACATGCACAGGACACACTCTGCTCCTTCTAATCGAATGACTTGCATTGAGGGCCACACCTGCCCCCTCCCCTTCTCCTTTTCCCCCACCCCCTTTTCCTCTTCCATCCTCCTCCTCCTTCTTCTTCTTCTTCTGGCTGCAGGTTCATATCTGCCCATCCTTGGCATCTGCTCCTGTCACTCTCTCCTCCTCCTCTCCACCCTGCAGGGACCCACAGCTCAGACTGCTCCTTGTTCTGTGTCTCAAACACACACTGTGTATGTGTCTCCTTTTCTTCTACATAGTCACTGTGGATCATGGATGATTCTTCTGTTTACTGTTACGTCATTCACCTCTCTGTTAAATACATAAATTCCCCTTACATGTTATTGATCAAATATCATCTTACCACACCAGAGACTCTTATTTTGGCTTCTTATAACTGTTGTTCCTTCTCTCTCTCTCTCTCTCTCTCTCTCTCTCTCTCTCTCTCTCTCTCGTGCAGCTGTTGTAATTCACGTGTGCAAAGATCACTTGTACTTTCCCTCAGTGTGAAAAGCAGCTCCACAGAGTTCCCATGTTTCTTTTTCAATACATATTTATAGTGCAGTGTTGTTATTCTGGTGGGTGGGGTGTGTGTATAGAGAAATAGTGTGTTTTATAATTGTAAAATGTGTGTGTGAGATGAATTGAAGTGCCCCCACCCCCACCCCCACCTCCTCAGGTATAGCTCATATATACCTACACAGGAGGTCACCATGTTAGAGATTAGGGATCAGGCTTCAGCTCCAAGTGCTACTGGCTGTCAACTTGACCTTTGACCCCTCGCTCGGTGCTCAAACAAAGAAGCACCATAAAACAAGCTCTAGTTTCAAGAAAGTGTCTGACCAGTGACTGATCTGTTCTGTTTGCAGGTCGTCCTCTCTGGTTTGGGCCTGAGAAGATGTTGGTGGATCCTCCAGCAGTGACAGTACAGAGCACACACTGGTTTCATATCAGCTGGTCCTGTGAAATACCCACTGTGTGTGTGTGTGTGTGTGTGTGTGTGTGTGTGTGTCTATGTGTGTGAAATGTTAGATAAGGAGAAACGTGTCAGCTTTGAGACATGTTCAGGGCAGAGCTGTTTGCTCTCATCAGGGGGAAAACACACATTTCCTCTTGTTTGCTCAGAAACTCATTTGACCTTAAATGGACCCCCACGTGGGAATTTAACTTGGGAACTGAAAGCTTCAGGGATTTCTATACTAGTTAAGTGTGTGCGCGCGGTTCGGTGGTTGGGGGGGGGGGGGGGGGGGGGGGCGGCAGGAGGTGAGTAACGACCTTTAACTGCCTCCTCGCTCGGCCCCACCATGCGCAGAGGTTAGCGGCCGACGGGGACACGTTTTGACAGATTCCCCAGCAGCAGAGAGTTTGAGCGGGGAAAGGGGCGTTCACCAGCAAGTGTCAAACTAACAGCCGCGTCAAAGCCACACAGGTGGGCACGAGCTGACAGGAAGCGGAGCTCCTCTGCTGGAAAATAAAAGCAGTGACGCGTCAGTTGAACAACGTTCATTGGTTAAAATGTTAAACGACGCTGTGTGTTTTAGCCAAACTGGACTTTTCTACATGTTTTGTCTCAGATTTTAACGTTTATTCACCTTCATGGAGCAGAATGTGACTTACGTAATGACTGGAATAACACCAGAGCTTTTATTGTTAAAGGGCCAAGCGGAAGTGCTGCTCCTGCTCCATCTGACTCGACGCCCCCCCCCCCACCTCCGCCCCCCACCTCCGCCCTGCCCTGCCTGAGTTTGCAGTTGAGTGCGCCAGGGCAGCGCGGCGCAATTATATAACTTTAATGTAGTGACGGGCTGAACGGCGCAGCGGCGGAGCGGCGCGCCTCTTCTGTCGACTCACAGCGGATTTATCATCCACACATCGAGAAACCAGCGACCGATCGATCGCTCTCCGCTCCTCTCCACCCCCCCACCCCCCCTCCCTTCCTCTCCTCACCCTCTACCGGCGACGTGCGTTAAAAGTTATCGACGGATCGGCGGAACGGCGCCGCGCACACCACGGCGGATCGCCGAGCCCGAGCGAGGTCAGCGACGCTGTTGACTTTAGAGAAGAGTTGATAGTGCGGACGATGTTTTGCTGCCGCGCGGGGACAGAGGCAGCGACTGAGCCCGCTGACAGTTCACCAGGCGGCGGTGCCGCGACCAGGCGCTGACTCCACCGCTTCACCGCGACGACTCTGCGATCTTTTCCTTTTTTTTCTGTCCAGCTCGGGCTGACGGGAGATGACCTGACCGGTGGAGCGCACTCCTCTTTCTCTACAGGTACTGTCTGCTTCCACATGCACACACACACGCGCGCGCGCGTACACACTTGTCCTGTCATGTCGCTGCTGAAATGTTAAGAGGGAGGTTTTTTGGTATTTTATCAACAACAACAGCAACAACTGGCCGTTAACGCTCATGTAACCAGGCCGACGACGAGCGAGCGTCCCCGGTGCTGCGTTCAGGGCGCACTGGCAGCCGTGCACACCGTGTGACCCGCTGTCAGCACCAGCGGCAGCGTGTCACAGCAGCCGTTTGATTTTTGTGTAAGACGCTGAAAATGTTGCACAAACTTCCATGGGGCGGCTGCTTATCGCCCCCCTCCCCTCCCTCCCTCCCTCCCTCTTCCCCAGCTGGGGGCGTGCGGTCCGCGCACTTCCCGGCGCCGCCAACAGGTTGCACTAAAGCTGCGGAGAAGCGGCGTCGAGCTGCGCGGCAGGAAAAGTACAGAATGGAAAAGCAGCAAGTTTTGAACTCGTAACACCCTGAGCAGCCCCCCACCCCCCGAGACCACACACCTCAGGCGGGGGCGGGGGGTTGAGTAGCTATAGTCGATCGTATGCAATGTAAATGCAGTCGCTGTTGCAGTGTCACGTGGGCGGGGGAAGTGGTGACACCTCGAACCAAAACAGAAAACCTCGTCTTTTCTCAGCAGGACAAATTAACTTCTGTAGAGCTGACCCCCCCACCCCCCCATAACAAGTTCATGGACTTTACTATTAGCACCAAAGTGCAGCGGTAGATAAGCAAAGTGCGCGCTCTGTCCACACACACACACACACACACACACACACTGTCAGACGTGTGATGTGTTTAGGGAAGAATGTCACGACGTGGTCACAGACTTGCATAAGAGAAAGGAGAAACGGACGGTGGCCTGGAGGTGCTCATGGTGCAGTGACGGTTCCTCAGTGAATCCAGCTCAGTTGTGACCATGATCAGTGTTAATGATCAGCAGACACACACAGAGCTGTGGAGCCCTGACACGCAGAGCCTGCACTTTCTTTTATCTGATCTACTTGAGCTCTGTTTTATTCCAAACGATGGTTTATTTTTTTCAACTGGACTTTGACTGGTGGACTTGCTCCTTCCAGCCTGTGGAGACAGAGGGTCGGTGGTGACGGTCAGAAATGCCCAGAGGCCCAGAGTGGCTGAGTCCCTCTCAGCAGATGTGTTGTTGTCGTTAGTTCCACAGCCTGAGACTCGAGTTCTACCTGAGCACGTCCCGCAGCTCTCGACTGTTGAGCCGAGAGCACAGTTCAAAGGAGTAACATGAATCATCTTATGTAATGGCCGTGGTCGCCTCCTGTCTCTGCTCTCTGAGCTCAGCTTGTGCCTCCACTGTGGGTGTGGGAGCAGGAGGCGACGGCCTGGGTGATTTGGCTGCTGTCGTTTCTTGAAAAATGGAAATCAATAAGAGAGCAGTGAAGGTAGAGCCACAGCAGAGCAGCAACACACATCATACATCCAGATGCTTCACACTCTTATTCCTGTGGAGGAGCAGCTGTAGTTAAAGAAGTGTTGTAATGTGTCTTCTGAGGTGTTTGTTTGTTATCCATTGTTTTTGTAAGATAACTCTGTCTCTGCTCTCTCTCTCTCTCACTGTGTGTGTGTGTGTCAGGATAGAGAAATGGATCAGGGCGGACTGAAGCGTAATGGTAATCAAGACGACAGTCTGACATTTGGGGAGACAGGAGTCGCAGTCGGCAGAGACACAGGTGACACAGCCGGTTCACTGCTGCAGCCTGCGATGCACCTGCCCGGCTCCGGGTCCCTGGCCCCGCCCACGGTGGCCCCGAATGGACAGGCTGGACCCAAGGAGCAGGGGGAGTTTGTAGGCCTCTTTGAGTCTCCTCAGCACCACGGCCTGTGTGAGGGCTCAGACATGAAGGAGGGCAAAATGATCCGACTGCAGAAGCAGCAGCAACATCAGGATGTTGGGATGTTCCAGCTGGAGGACAATGTGTCGCTGCTGAACCAGAGTATTTCCGACCTGAACCGGACGTCCGGCTCCGTCATCAGCAGCTCCGACACCTCCGTCCTGGGCAACTTGCCTCTGCCCGACCTTTTCCCCCCACACATCAAGCAGGAGCAGGGGAGCTTTTCTCTGGAGAAGGACCTGGGAACTTTTGGTGCACATACAGGCCCCAGTCCTTGTGATTTGGATGCAAACAGCAGTCGCCTGCTTGAGGATACTGAGATTTGGCAGGACCTGGACCTTCCTACTTCACTGCCAGAGATCAGTGATTTTGAGTTGGATTCAGAAGTGGCACACTTGGATAACATCCTGCATGACAGCAGTGGGGTTGGAGGTCCTGATGTTGGCTTGCTAAAGGAAGTTAAATCCCTGGTGGGAAATGGAGGAAACTGTACCAGTGTGAATGGCACGGACCAGCAGCACCCCATGCACCACCACCACCAGCAGCAGCAGCTGCAGCAGCACCACCACCTACTACAGCACCAGCAGCAGCAGCAGCAGCAGCAGCAGCAGCATCCCCTTCACCATCAACATCAGCAGCAGCCAACACTTCTGTCCACTGTTATGATCAAGGAAGAAAAAGACCCGGACGACTCGTTCACCCACATCCGTACTCCTGGCGTGGTCAAACAGGAGAAGCAGGACAGCGCCGGTTTCTGCCAGTCACAGTGTCTCCAGAGCAGCATGGGCACTCTGCACGGAGGCCCCATGTCCTCACCCATGGGAATTGGAGCAGGACCTGGCTTCCTCTTCAAAGCCAGCCCGTCCTCCGCAGTGGGCCAGCAAGACCAGAAGCCTTTCGGCATGTTCTCAAACCTGCCTCCAGTGGGGGAGGGCTGGGCCAGGGGCAACAGGTATGGAGAGGCGTCTGGGATACAGAGGGCTGACGATGGGCTCTCCTCCGCCACAGCCCTGGCTCCTTTCTCTGTCAGCTTCTCCAGGTAGGTCCCTTTAAATCACCTCACCCTGCTGCTTTCTGGTGCTGCATAGTATAGACTTGACTTCACATTAGCGTGTGAAGAAGGAGTTAAAACATTAGAATATGTCAGAGTTTCAGTTATGATTGATTCTGTGCTGTGGTCTCAGCTGTGATACCTGGATCCAGACTCTGTCAGTTCCTGTATTTAGAATAATATACATTAGTAATATGACCACGCAGTCGCTTTAGTGCATTTAGAAACACAGCTTAATATTTTTGAGGTAATATTCAGATTATGAATTACCTTTTTTTTGCACTGTGCATGAAACAATTCAAGTGCACAGTGATGTGTCAGTGCACTGTGAGTGTGTTGGTGTGAAATCAGAAACCTCATGTCAGTGAGTTTAAAGAGGGCGATCAGGTGATCAGGTGTTTGTCCACAACAAGCTTGGCAGGTGTCTTCAGTCTTTTTGGAGGAACATTAAGGATCTGGCACTGACTCCTCCTGCCACAGTGAACAGCTGCAGGACACACATTGCCCCAATTCACATCATGTTTTATGAACAGCGTGACGTGATACGTGTGTGAGGAGTTATAAGAAAAGGTCACAGCTCTGATGAGTCCACATTTTGTTCGCTCAGAATTTTATTTTGAAAACCTGTTTTTTCTATCTGTCACATTGTGAAATGTGTTCTCATACACAGCTACTTATCGTAATCTGTCCACGTTCTACATGCTGGTAATTTTCCAGAGTTGCGCTGTAACGTGGTACTATAGCTTTAAAAAATATCCGGGTTATGAAATGTGATTCCCACAGGAAATGATTCATTGAGAAAACATCATATGTGCATTTGTGAGGATGCAGTGTGGTCATGTTTTTATTAGAGGGAAGTGAGAGTGACTGAGTGTGTGTGTGTGTGTGTGTGTGTGTGTGTGAGGCCTGGAGGAACCACCTGATAAAGTGCAGTGTTAAACGAGAGATATGAGTTTTGAGCCTTGATGAGTGTTGTTGTGAACGCAGCCTAAGGAGGACGGTCCCAGGTTGTTGTGTGTGTTGATGTCAGTCAGTCATGGAGCTGTTTGGCTCCAGCTGCTTTGTAAACAAGTCAAATCTGAAGCTGCTGTCACAGTGACGCGCTCCTGGGCTCAGCCACTTTAAACTGTGGACAAGTCTCCTGTCGTCTCTGAGCTTCCTTTCAAGTCTTTCATATACATCTAACCAACAAGAGACCTTTTAGTCCATGAGTCACTTTGTACAACTCAGACATATCACAGTAAAGTGCTGCTGTCAGTCCAGATGTCTCTCTCTCTCTCTCTCTCTCTCTATCTTTGATCACATGCTAATTGTCATGAATTGTGAGCTGTGTTGTTTTTTCTTAAATCTCAGTTGTGTAATGCCAATCATCCGAACCACACAGCTGCTGTAACCAGGCTGCTTCCTGGTGCGCTCATGTTGTTTGCAGCAGCCGTCATGGACTGCTGTGTTTTCATCATGTGTTCCTCTGATGCTCTGTAAGACCTCAGAGGTCCTTCAGACACAGAGGAGCCACACTTATATATTCTCATTTTTCATGACACAGGAACTTGTTTTCAAAATAAAAACCTGTTTATTGTGACTCTAAAGGTGCAACTAAAGCAATTATGACTTTCACCAGCAGTTAATTGTCAGGTTTCCAAAATGTCAGAAAGTCAAAATCAATATCCGTCTCAATTACCTAAATTCCACAGTGACATTTTCCACTGAACCCACATTCCACAGTTTATTGACAGTTTCACTTGTGACATGTGACGTGACAGTAACTCAGTGTGTGTGTGTCTCAGTGAGGATTGTGGTGTTCATTGTATTTATAGACACACACACACACACACACACACACACAGACTGCTCTTCTTTTACATGTGTGCATGCATGAGCTCCTGTGCACATCATTACATAAAGGAAGTGCACAATGTACAGCATCAGTACAACATGACTAACCATGTCACCAGATACAGGATCACTGTGATGCACCATGCAGTGTACTGTCTGTAACCCACAGTATAAGCTGCTTTGTATCAATGTAAGAATGAAAAATGACTATAGCTTCCCAAGGTTACCACACAAGTTAGCATAGCAACTGACTGCACGTACTGTGCTGTAGGTCGTCGAGCGCGCACCTTCATGTGCTGTGGGAATTTTCAGCACCGTTGGAAAAAGGCTTGGCTCCATCGTGTTGCTCGACTCGAGCCTCTGGTTATGTAACTGATAATCAAATAGACAAATGTTGATGCTTCCTGTTCAGGGCTCCCGATACACTCTTAAATTCTTGAAGCAGGATGATACCAGTAGACGCGTCTGCATCTTCTTGGCGTGAAGTAGATAACATTTAACTACGAAGGACATATCTGTGTGTGTGTGTGTTATCTTTTAAAAAAGTTAAAAAATCTCATCATAAAATGCTCTGAGTCATGCTGACTGTAAAAAGGCTGAGAAGCTGACTCCTCTCTGTTGCTGTGCTACATGCGTCAGTGTGGGCCAGGATAGCAGAGCCTGTGTGTGTGTGTGTGTGTGTGTGTGTGCGCGCTCAGAGAGGCTGAGAGGCCACGTGTACATATCTGCCCTGGTGGGTGCCGTTGCCTCTCTCTCCCTCTCCCTCTCCTTTACACTGTTAGTCAGTCACTTTTTTCTCCTCACCTCTTCACCCCTGACAGGCCCCTGAGAGCTCTGCATATTTCACACACGAAAGCTGTGCTGCACATCAAGATGTCATGCAAACACACACACACGCTGTTGGGTTAGAAGTGTGCTGCAGACTGTAGAAGTCAGGGCCGACACACACGCCCACATGTTTGACACTTGAATGTTTTAGAATCAGAGTTTAATTCCAAATTTTTTAGCATTGATCAACTTTGCAGTTATTGTTTAATTGATTTTAGTCCTTGCGTGTGGTCCGGTGCAGTCGACAGCTGATAATTCAGGGAGAAACACAACAACAGCGCTCCATACGATGATCTGATCTGCTGAGCTACAGCAACAATTTTTAAATACCTGTTTGTGTTTTGCATTTTATTGCAGCTGTTTCTTTTGAGTAGGACCAACACATAGAGGAAGAACCTGCCGCACTTTAAGGCTGCTCTGACCTCCTTCCTGGATGGGAGCTGTAGAATGAGGCCTGAGGACAAACTGGGACAGGCTGAGAGCAGCACACACCTAAACACCATTAGCAGTGATGGATCTCTGGTCTGGTCTGGTCTGGTCTGGTCTGGTCTGGTCTGGCGTGTTCTATAGATGGGAATGTGAAGGTTAATGATGATGGTGGTGATTATCATGGTGAATAGGACTGTCATTATTATTGTTATTAAGAACCCCCCCCCCCCGCTACACATGCTCATGCTTGTGGGAACTGTAGGCAGCAGAGATCTCACCTCCTCTTGTTGCTGCTGGAAGCTGTGACTCTGTCGTAGATTTAGTTTCAGGCTGCGCAGCAGTGAAAACAGCCCAGAACAAAACTGTTGAACGGAACTGAAGTGGAAAACTTCAGCTTTTGGTTGTTGTTTGTGAACACGTCGCCGTTCTTCGACATGTCGGTCACATACACCTGACAGGCCTGGTGTCGGGGGGGGGGTTGTCATGTCCTGCTATCAGTGGCGAAAGGTCTCTGAAACAAACCTGAAGCCAAACTAGGTCAGACTGATGTCTGTTGACTCAGCTTCCTGCATTTGTAATCTCTAAGATTATGCCAACCTCAATCCACATTGTTTGTTTGAGTTCCTGTTGCTTAATAGGCTTACTTACCTCTGCTGCAGTGCACGGCTGCATTTCACTGCATCCCACTCTCATCAACACTTTCTACTGTGTTCCCTCTCCGTCTGTCCTTCATTGTTCACAAGCACTGATGCATTCTCAGTCAGAAAACACAAACTCCAGTGTGTGTGTGTGTGTGTGTGTGTGTGTGTGTGTGTTGACTGTGTGGAAACGCTCAGTGATTCTTTGTATTACAGTGTGTGCAGATGCATCGTAATGCTATTAGTGGACACCCCTAAAGGTTTGTGTGGAGGCAGACAGACTCAGTGTCTCCAGCTCCATTAATTCATTGTTGAACAGAGAGATGAAGCTGATTCCATGTTGATGATACATGCAGCCTGAGCCCAGAACAGACATATCAGCTCCGATCATCAGCCCTGATGCATTTCTCAGCAAGATGCTATTTCTTGTCTTGTAACTCCTCTTCCCTGTGCTTGTCATGCCCCCCACCCCACCCCCGCCCCCACCCTCTGCAGCCTACTGTAGTACTGAGTGTTTGAAGTAGGCTTCTTGAAGGGTCACTGCAGTGCAGAGAACCAAAGAAGGTGTAGGCCTCTTAGCAGCCAAGCTGTTTGTAAGGCTGCTCATGGTTTGTTTACTCTGGTGTTAGCTGTTGTGAACATGTAACAGGTCACATGATGGATTTAACCTCCTTTTGCAGCACAAATAAAATGCATGGAAAAAGCAAAGTCAGAGAGGACTGTTAATATCAGACCTGTGATAACACAACAGAAAGCAGTATGAGCCATCTCTGGTGAAGACTGAAGCGGTGGTTTGTGATGTAATGATCCTGTTACTTCATCTGAATTTACTGTGTTTACTGAGATGTTCAGAGCTCAAGGTTGAATCAGCAAAGAAAAAACTAACTTTCAGTTTACGATGACTAAAAGAAGTTATATAACACTTTTAAAAACTACTTTTAAATGATGAGGCTCTTTATTTAAACTGCAGTTTTTTTCTGGAACTTGATTTTCTTCAGGGGAACAGAGCGAGTTTGCTCCGGTTTCATCAGCCGACCATCGTACGGAGCTTTGGTTTTTTATAATGACTGGTGGTCACGTGTGTTATCATTGAAAACTGGTGTAACATGAATTTTGTGACCTGGTGCAATGTTGTTCTTTGTTCATGTGAAGGTGAGAGAGGTGACCTGTCTGGTTTGTACAGTGTTTTCTGAGGGTTGGTTTTGAGGTCTGTTGAGGAACTGGACTCTTCTGGTACTTTGGTGTGTTTGTAGACTCAGTTGGTTCCCACATTCAGGGCCACATCCAGTGGAGCAGACAAACACATGCAGTCAGAGACGCCTCATTGCACATCATATGATGAGTGTGTACGGTCGCTGGGAGGAATGTCTCACTTTAGACTCTCAGTGCTCAGAATAGAGTCACAACTCCAGCGGGATTCTTTCTGAACATTTCTCTGTGTGATGATGAATTATGTGCCGACCTTCACTAATATGCTTCAAAGTTCCCGTCAGAGGTGCATATTTGTGAATAAGTCATAACACCCCTCCTCCCCCCTCCTCCCCCCTCCTTGTAGCAGCAGTCAGGGCCTGAGCTGACAGGGTGCTGATGATGATGATGGTCAGGACAATTGTCTTCCCTATTGCTTACTTTCCTATATAGCTTACATTCACATATATATATATATATATATATATATATATATATATATATATATATATATATATATATATATATATATATAAAAGAAAAAGATGAGTGAGAACAGAACTGTGATATGACAGCAGAGAGCATAAATATAGAAAGACTGATCTGACTCACTGTGCTTCATAAACAGTACTGAGCTTATTATGTTTGGCAAGAACTCAGTCAGGAAACAGGAAGTATGGAGTCTGGTGGCTAAAGTGGAGGAGGAGGCTGCCCCTCTGTCCTCTGTCCTCTGTCCTCTGGACAAAGACAGGGCTTTTAGAATCATCATTATTATGGTTATTATTGTTGTTGTTTTTATTATTGAGGTGAAGAAGCTGAAGCAGATTTTTCTCTTTGGTTGTTCATGTTCAGTTGTGATGTACGTTCCTGCCATGACAGCACACTCCAGTCTTAACTGGGTAAACTGGTCGGTGGCCACACCCCCAAACCCACCAGGAACAAAGAGACCCTTCTCCACCTCTGACATAAGAACGTGTGGAGCAGCTGGACTGAAGGCTTCTCAAGCACAGATCCATCTACATGTGCTTTCTTTCTCCAGCCATGAGTGGATCCACTCTATTTCCTTTCAGTCGTCTCTTGTCTGCACACGACTGAGCTCAACCAGTGGACACAGTCTGCAGAGGAACTGTCCTCATGTCCAGAGGCTGAAACTGATCCTGGTTCTGATCCCATCCACCATCAGATCACTTCACTGGATCTCTGCATTAAACAGCCGTCTCCCTCCCTCATTAGACATATGGCTGGTTATTGTGCTGCAGCTCCTCCTCCTCCTCCTCCTCCTCCTCCTCCTCCTCCTCCTCCTCCTCCTCCTCCTCCTCTCCCCTGGAGCTTGATAGTTTTCTGTGTAATAATCTTGTCTTCTCACACTAGGCTCAGCTGGAACACGCTGCAGGAATCTGATGACACTTTATTATAGTTTTTATTTGAATCAGCTCATCAAACAGGCCTCAGTGTGTTCACTGGGGTTTGCAGGTGTGAGAAGTGATCAAGGCAAATCACATCTAGACTAGAGAAGTTGTTGGAGCCAGATCCTGTGTATATAAATATAGAGTGTCTCCTCCCTCCACCGTCGTCATGGGAGACGAGTGTGTTTCATTATCTGTGCTGTTTGGATTGATTCAGACGAGGTAGAAAACAAACACCCAGAGTTGTGTCTTCGTGACCAGAGACAGTAACACAGTCGGTCCGTAGAACAAACTGACTCTTCTGTGTTTCGCTGTAGCTCCTGTAAATTCTCTGACGTGTTGCTGCTTGTTTTCTGATCGACAAATCAAGTTGTTGGAATTTCCTGTCTTTGCTGCGTTCCAGTGATGGCTTGTCACTGTAAAAAAAAAAACATGAAAGCATCTGGGCTCTTTGCCATTCTGTGTTTTCTGTACAGCCGTTTGCTGTCGGTGTGTTTGCAGCCTGTCGGCCTGAATGTGGGTCATCTTCATCCTCATCTTCGTCTTCGTCTTTGTCTTCGTCAATGCTTCTTCTTCTCCCCCTGACTGTCTCTCATCTGTAACACAGATGTTTAATCCCTCCTCTCCAAGTCCTTAATCCATAGAAGGAGTTCACATGTCCGCTGCCTGACAGACGCCTCAGCAGCCTGGGTGTGTCTGGGTCTCAGTGCCAAGGTTCAAGGATCACTGTTGGTTCATCTGTTTGTCTTCCCCACAAACACAGCCCACTCATTTTGGAGGGAATTTGATTTTCACTCAGTCGACATGTGATCTTTTTTTAGCTGTGTGTAGATTGAAGTAATAAAGTCTGCAACTGTAACTCTCAGTGATTTTAATCAGGATGAAATGATTGTATAATAAACATTTTAGTACCTCAGTGATACTGAGGTCCATATCATTTTATGGGAGAGTCCCACAGGTCGACACCTTCTCCTGACCCGCTGCTGTGTGTGTGTGTGTGTGTGTGTGTGTGTGTGTGTGTGTGTGTGGTGTGGGTGGGGTGGGGGGGGGTTGACCAAATGGGACTCTGACCCTGGAGACCACTGTTTGTTTCTGTCATTCAAAGTGTTGTAACCACGGTAACCGTGGCCCTATAACCTTCAGGAGTGACTTATTTGAATTCAGTCTATGATGTTACGTAACATAACCAAGGTCTTGTGCTTAAACCTCAGGAAACAGCAAAGAGATAAATGAGTGTTGGTCACTGGAGCCACGGTGACGAAGGTGTTTCAGATGTTGCTCCAGATGTTTCTGTGGGTCGTGTCAGGCAGCAGGTCGACTGATGGATGTGCTGTGTGTGGCTCTCTATGGCTGGATTTAAGTGAGAAGATGAAGTCCAAGTTTGAAACCAGTGTGTACTAAAGGACTTACAGAGCAGTGCTGGTGCATTTCTGGTTTCCTGGGGTGGTTTCCTCCACAGCAGGAGGCCACAGTAACCTGGGAGACGGTCAGCAGGAGGCCACAGGTTCAGACTCTGTTCACACTGAACATCCAGCCTGTTGAAGTGAGAAGTGAATCCCTCTGCTCCGTGTGCTGAGTGCCTTTTGATTTGCTGAGGGTCATTTAATTATAGCTAATGTAGAAGAAGGCTCGCCTGCTGTCCTCCGGCCCCTCTGGAGATCATGTGCGAGAGTTTGTGTTTCTGAGGAGCACATTCATTCTGCCAAGTGAAATACAATGAAGGCAATGTGAGGAAGGTGTGAGGGGAAAGTTTTTGCAATCGAAAGTGATCTTGATGCTTCAAAGAGAGAGAGAGTCGAGAGTCTGAGACACTTAAACATCACTTGATATTTATAGACACATCTACAACATACAGTAGTTACAGCAGGACATCTGCTGGAGCCCTGAAGCACACACGTCATATACCAGAGCCCAGTTACTCTACCCACTGACTCATTATTACGTATTGATTGCTGATCACTTGGAGTTATGGTGGATCCAGTATTTGTTCCGGAGCTGGTGTAAAGTGGCAGCCTCTGTGGCTGTGGCTGAGATGATTGTCATGCTGCCAGGTTTTAAACTGAACACAGTGTTGAAATGAATTTATTTTATATCATATAACGATCAATCACCTGCTTTTATCTGTGCATGTGTAGATATGCACCTACAGTATCTATACACTCTGGGAAGAAAAGAGGGTCAGCTTGCATTAGCAGCTCTGATTGGTCCATGTGTGCAGCTGGCTCTGTGATTGGCTGTCACCAGACAACACAGAGGACCTTGTGCCTCAGGCCGATCAATGATTTACCTGGCCAAGGTTACTGTACATGTGGAGGCAAACATTCCCCCCCCCCCCCACCCACCCCTTGAAGCTGCAGCTCAGACCAGCACCTTGTCTAATCTTAAGATCCTTTCAGCTGGACTGAGGGAAAAAACTTGATAATGGCCTAATTTCACCTCGGTCAAAACACCATTAATGAGATTCAGTGTGTGTCCGGCCTTTATCCTCGGCCTGACCCACTTCTCCTTGTATGTTTGCTGAGCTGCTGCCGTGCACTTAAATCAGCCTCTATGCAGAAAATTGACACAGCAATTATAAGCTGATTGCAGCCTTTGTTTAGGTTTTCAGTCCAGTGTCCAGGTAGTAAACTGCTCCCACATGCTGAACTACATGTTACAGATAAAGAAACATTCATCAGGTGCTACAGAGCTGCAGCTCTTTGTCTTATATATGGATTTCTCTATTCTTAAGTCAGTAAAATCTGCAGACATCAGTATTAGAGCAGCCCGAATGTGTCGGCTCTGCCTGGACATTCTCTGCAGCTTGTTCAAAGAGTCTCAGACTCAGGTTGTGATGTCGGCTGCATTTCAGTTTTTCCAAAGTCAACACAGGGAAACACTTGAGAAGTTGTGGTTTTTGCTGTGAAAGCACCGTCTCATTTTCCTGCAGCTTTTTGAAGAAGTGTCGTGCGTCTCTCCAAGTGAGCGTGGATCACAGCGGTGGCAATAAAAAACAACAACAGATCAGACATGAAAAAAACCCAGACCATGGAACAGCCTTTCAAAAACAACACAGATTAAATTTGAGTTAAAGTGAATTTGATTGCAGCTCTTGAAAAGAGATCAAAGTCCAGACACAAAGAAACAGGAGCTCCTTTGTAGAAGAGAAAACCTCAGACTGGGGCTGAAGAAGCAGCAGGAGGAGAAGTTGTTGGTGTAAAGTGTGTGATGGAGAAGATCATTCTGCTGGTGGAGATGGGTGGGGCTGTGATGTTCGAGGCTGTGGAGTCAGGTCTGCCTTGATACCAACAGTAGGATGGGCGTGTGCCGTGTTGCAGACGTAGGCTGACTAAGCAGCTGGTGATCAGGCTGCTGTGCTGCTGCAGTTATCAGTGACAGTGTGTGTGTGTGTGTGTGTGTGTGTGTGTGTGTGTGTGTGTGTGTGTGTGTGTGTGTGCGTGCACAGGGACAATACTGTGACAGGTCCTGCTCTGTAGAGCTTCCTCTCTGACTGAAGTCAACTCTCTCTGGTCCCTGTTGCTTCTTGTTGGATTTACTGTATTGGTTTGTCTGGGTATGATCCTGACCCACCTCTCAGCCACCATTCTGTCATTCTTTAAAATAGAAGCCCCCCCCCACCGTGTCTGGAGTGGGGCTATTTTCAGCTCAGTTGGTGCTAAGGCCACACTACTATTTTAAAAGGAGCTTTAGCAGGAGATGATAAAGCGTCGCTGTGACTTTCAGTGTGCCACTTTCTGTCCTGCCAAAACGCGCGTGTGCTTCGAACAGTGATGTGACGCTTGTCTTATATTTATTGCTCATTTATCGACAAGTTGGACAAAACTCAAATGCACCTGTGGCTTCTGGCTCTTTTAGGTTGATGTTGGGTTCAGGGTTGTTCCTCCTCCTCCTGCTCTGCTCTCAGTGGAGCTGAGGACACTGCTGTTTTTTTGTTTTTGTTTGTTTCTCATTATAATCGACGATTTTCTGCTGTTAATTAATGAACAAGACAAACACATTCCAGACAGCAGGATGAACCATGACAGACACGGCGAAGCTTCGAAACGATTCTGTCAGCTTCATTTAAATCAACACAACAAAAGTGAAACGTCCATGTTGCCGTCACATGTGTGTGTGTGTGTGTGTGTGTGTGTGTGTGTGTTGTGTAATGTTGCAGCCAGAGAGATGGTTTTCGTTGATGTTTGATCTATAACAGAGTAAATAATAAATGGAGCTACAGATGAACACAACCATGGCTCTACAGTTGATGTTCAAGACGTTATGATCTGATCCTCTAACGAACTGACTGAACGTAGCGTGGATTTACATCTACATCACTGTGGAAGGATTTTAAAAACCAGCAGTTTGATTTAAGCTCCTGCAACAACTAGTCAGTCCCCAGTGTCTCTGTTGTTAACATTAGTGCTGCTAGTTGGTTGATGCTAGCCTGCTGACATGAGGCTGATCAGAGGACATGACTCTGTTCATCTGAGGTGGTTTTACTGACACTTCACAAACCGTACATTCACTGGAAACTGAGCGAGAGTCTTACGTGAATCAGTGCGTGTTGTTTGTGTTGCTGTTTTCCTGTCTCACACACTTTGAGTCGTTCTGTTTCAGCTCTGAGTTTTGGATCGTGCAGCAGTCTGGTTGTAACCCACCACATCCACCACCGCCCCGCGCTCCACTCATCGACACGTGTTTAGTTCTGAAACATTAACATAGGTTTTCAAGCTCTATACACACACACACACACACACACACACACACACACACACCGTACCCTCTTCCTTTTCCTCCAGACTGTCTTCCCTCTTTGATGTCTCTGGTGGCTCAGACTCTTTCTACGTGTCTCTTTTGCCTGTTCAGGTGTTTTTCTGCCTCCTCTGTGTGTGTGTCTGTTGAGCTGTAAAACCTCTGTTTGTCACCATGGAGAGCTGCTGCATACCTCCACCCTTGTTCTCATCAGCCTTCTCGTCTTTGATTCTCTGCGAGAGGCTCGTTTAACATCTGTCAAACACAAGTTCACAGATTAGCTCCAATAAATCATCAGCCACCTGACATTTACTGTGGCAGCGAGATATGGAACATTTACCATCCTGTGTGTTTTCTTCCTTTAATCATATTTGATAAGAAGAAGAAGAGATAGAGTTTGAGAGAGAGACATTTAAATGGGACACAACTAAATATGGATTTTTTTTGGGGGGGGGTCAGTGAAATGAGCTGTGATAACAGTATGAGCTCCTTGTTGATGTGTTCATTTTATTTTAGATTTCATATGATGATCATTGGCTCGACTCTGCTCTGACAGACACTTGAATGGTTTAATGGAAGTAAATATATCCTGCGCTGCCTGTGAAGTGGTGCTAAAAAACCTCAGTCCACACTCCACCAGCTAAATCCATCAGCAGCTCTAAACTCAGAGCCGGCGCTGAATAGCAGCCTCAGTTTCGCAGGCACAGAAATGTAAATGATTCCATTATGGCCCAGCAGCCGCGCCTCGGCGCCTTGTTATTTCTCTCCCTCTGTCTCTTATGGGAAGAGGATCCTGGTTTGGAGTGAAACCCTGCTCTGCCTGGCGCTGTGAAACCTTGGCACATGTCAGGCATCCAGCAGCTAGACTTGGGCTGTTTCCTGAATAGCCCATAGCTTGACCTCGTTCCCCCCGAGCTACCGTGCAAAACAAATGGAACGAAGCCCGTTCCCTCGATCGCTCAGACTGAAAGATACATGTTGGGTCAAGATGTGACGTTGTTTGACTGGAAATGTCTTTTTTTTCACCTTTTGGGAACAAAATTAAGCTAAAAACTCGATGTGCCTGATGAACGAGGCTATTTTAGCAGCTGGCAGCCGAGGCCACTATCTGGTCCTGCCGCTCTGCAGAAATAGCTTCCAGAGTGTTAACAAGCGTGTGGCCTTTCTTGAACCTGAATTCTCAGAAGGCATGCAGCAGTTGCACCTTGCTGTAAAAGTGCACCGCTCGAGTGCGATTCTAACTGGGAGCAAGCAGCTTGTTTGTTTACAGTGGGACCAGAGCTCAGTGTAGCAGCAGCACAGGTCTGTCATCGTGCTACGGCAACAACGGGAACCCGTATGTTAACCAGTGATAACATGTCCAGATATAAATGTATGTGAGATACGTGTTTCACCTGTTGCAGAAAGCCCCTGTCACTTTGGACTCGTTGTTCCAGGATACTTTAAAAAAAAAAAAAAAAAGGCGTCTTGTCTTACGCATTGATTGGTCGGGTGTGTTTTCTAAGAATTTGGTCACAGGCAATTTACAGCTCCTCCATATCTGGTTTTTCATGTTCCTGTGCTCATGCTTGGACGCCAGCCAGCAGGATTATATAACATCTCTGAGAGCTGTGTTCAAGCAGCTCTTTTTTGATGAGAGCCTCGTCACACACACACGAGTCTTTTAAAGCCTTCATCACATGCCATTAACATATTTGTTGTCCAGTGACTGGCAGGTGTGATGATGTACTGTAGGTGCTCTGTGACGTGAGCGTGCTGCCTATAGGATGAGTATGGAGAGGGTTAAAGCTGATGAACATGACGGAAGCTGGATGAACTAATCCTGACCAGCTGCTCTGTCACATGAAATAAAGACGTAATTATAGTGATTTTATCATTTGGCTCTCTGAACACCTTGTCCACACACACACACACACACACACACACACACACACATGCTACTGCTGCTCTTCTTATTCACACTCTTCTAATTCAGTACATGGATCTTTTACACCAGTTGAGATCACTGCTAACGAAGCCCTTTGTTTCTCCTTGTGTGAACTCTTGATTTCCTGTACGGTGAGCGGCTGCAGCTCAGTCACATGCCCACAGCTGCTGCACCGAGGACAATCAGACAACTTCATTTATCACATCAAACCACAGCGTGAGTTACTGCATTAGAGTCGGACAGTTCAGCCCTGTCAGGGACAATTCTTGATTTTAATTGACTGTTTTTCAGTCTCTATGAACTCAAGGCCGAACCTGGCTCATAAATGGTTTCCTTAAACAACGTGCTGCCTTTGTGCAGCATCAACAAACAACTACAGCTTGTTGGACCATTTGTTTGTTTAAGTTTTCTGCTGTTTAGCTGTAGTTTTTGAAATGAAGACACACACACACACACACACACACACACACACACACACACACACGGACCAACTGTTCCTGCTTTTGCTGGAGGAGCAGCATCAGGTGCAGGACCGGGAGCAGGTGAGCTGTGCACAGGTTCAGAAGTGACTTGTGATGTTGGGTGGTGTCAGTTGAGACAAGAGGGAGCAGTGCAGGTCATCTTCTGTAGCTACATCTCCAGATCTCACCTAAACGCCTCACAGCACAGGCAGATGTTGGTGAAGTTGGTGTGTGGCCCTGTCAGTGAGTCGTGTATGGGAAACCTACAGACTGTATGCTCCTTAGCTCCTGTGGCAGCCGTTAACTGAGTGACGTTCAGGTGAGCTGCTCCAGGTGAGTGTGGCGAACCTGCTGCAGCAGATGAAACACTCTGTTCTGGACATTTTTCTCATGGTTCAGAAACAAAGATGGTGCCGTCTGTTTTTCTGGCCGTGCTGAGGAAAATTCCTTCTCGTTCCTCCTGCGACTGTCTGAGAGGGAGGAGGAGGAGGAAGAGGAGGAGGAGCCTGACCCGACCAGCTCTACTGTAAACGGGCCGCAGTCCAGCTGAGCCACAGTCTGAGCTGCTCCCTCTCTCTCTCTCTCTCTTGTTCTCACTCTTTCTCATCTCATCCTGTCTCTCTCTCTCTTTTCTCCTCTCTTGTCATCTCAGTGTGTTTGCTGCTCTCTGTAACTAACTGTACACATTGTTGTTGTTGTTTGCTCCGTTCCCTCTCAGCAGCTGAATGTTGGCCAGCAGCACCGAGGCTCAGCTCTGTTTGTGTGCTGTGCTTTCATGTCGTTGGAGAGGCCGCTCTAAATTTGTTATTGTTCTGAAGCTGCTCTCTTTCACTACTGAAATTCCTGACAAGTTTCCCTGCTGCCACATTTAGGTCACCTATTTCTTCTCACATCTCTCATGCACAGAGGAAATACAGTGCACGCTCTCTGGTGATCGCTCACAGACAGTTAAAGGGAAGAAGTTGCAGTAAGAGCAAAGGGAAAGAAGGAGGAGGAGGAGGAGGAGGAGGAGGAGTATTGATTGTTGACATTAGAACATGGTTAGTTGGATTAGATAATGCAGGTTATTGAGTGTCACCACAGTCATGTCATTATTTTTCAGTGAATCGATCAGTCCACTGGAGGGTACAAAAAGAACATGTCAAACTGTCTGAGCCAAAAATGACATCTCCAAACCCTCTGTTGCTTCAGGGAGGGGGGCACAGCCCAGAGAAACTACACAACAACTGTGCTGCTCACACGGGGGGGACGTTTGCAGCAGCAGTGTCTGATGATAGTTTAGCTGATAAATGATTAACAGGAAGGATTAACTGTCTACATCCTGGCTGAGGCGACCGGGCCTCCTGCGCTGCCTTGAAGCAATAAAATCGATCATATAATGATGATGATGATAAACTTTGATGTTTCACTGAGACCCGTCGATCAGAGCTCCTCCTCAGCTCTGTCACGTCTGTCCAGGTTTTGGACTGTTTTGTGCCGTCATGGTCGATGGCTCGGTCTAATGTCTGCTGTTCTCCATGTCTCCCTCCTCGCTGCTGTCAACCTTTTATGCATTAATTAAAGCTGACACTCCCTGCCTCCCTCCCCCCGCTCTGCTCTCTGCTCTGCTCTCTGTTCTCTGTATCTCTTAGTGCTGTTTCAACCCCCCCACTCCCTCTTGCACCGAAATGGTAAATGGTGTTTGCCAGAATTCATTAGCCTTCTGCTCTGCTCTGCTCTGCTCTGCTCTCAGAAACATTTCATGTGTTAAATTCATTTTCCCCAAAATCAGAACAAAGTTGTCAGAGGAAGTCGTTTACCTGGTCCCTTGCTGGTGACTGTTTCTGTTTGATAAGAGAAAAGAGGGATTTTGATTAAAGCTACACTGACATACTGTACAGGACATGGTCCAAACTCAGCTGCTCAGTGTCCGTGGTCTGCTCAGGTTCCACAGCTTCGTGTTGGACTTTAAGTCTCTGTCTGCTTCCTCCTCTGAGCCGTCGCTCAGCTGGTCAAAGGAAAGGTGTTTAGAAACTGATGGACTGTTGGACAGCAGAGTGGACACTGCACTGATCCGAGACCTGTGGACGTCTGCAGACTGAACCTTACTGATGCTGAACCACAGAGTCTCTGTTTACTCTGAAGTCATTATAAACTGAAGTCGATGCAGGAAAAATCTTTTTCTTCACTGTGAAGCCGACAAACACCTGCAACAGGCAACAAGCTAACAGGTGACGTCAGCCCCCCTTCATTCAGACTTTACCATCTATGGTGCTTGTGTTTTGTTTCTTCTTCTCCTCTCTCAGACGCCTCCTGTTGGAGAGCAAGCAGCAGCTGAATCTTGAAGATATTTTTTAACACATTATCTTTTTGCACTTTGGAGCTTTGGACGAGTTCCACACGTGTTTTGTTAATTAGCTCACCGTCATGTGAATTAGCCCCCCCCCCAAAAAAAATGCAGCTAACGGTTTAGCAGAGGAGGGTGTGGGCTTTATAGAAGAAGCTGCATTTGGTCTGTTTCCCATCAGCAGAATTAAAGCAGGTTGTTGGTTGTGTGTCACGTAACTGTTGGACTGAGCTGTAATTTCTAATGTGGAATAATAACTTTTAATGCTCTCACTAAATGTTGGCTCGGCCCTCAGCAGCTCCATGTCTGTGTTAAAGAAAAGAAACCAACCTGGCTTTGATTTCACTTTTGAGGAAGAACGCTTTCTGGCAGGTTCGTCTGAAAAAAACAAAGTGACGTCTCTTATCTGAAGCCAGATATGAAGAAGAAGCCGTTGGCAGCTTCACACAGTTGAATACCATGAGAACAGGCACTTATTTGACTCTGAGACTTGAACACCACAGTCACATGACAGTTTACATCCAGCCGCTTCTGATTCACAGTCACTGAAGTTAAAACATCAGTGACATAACATCAGTGTGTAGTTAATGTAAACATGTGTTGATGTGGCTGCATCATATCACTCTGTTAGACTAATGAATGATGATGTATGTGAGTGTGTTGACTCGACCCTGACAAGGCTTCACACTCACTTTTGTAGCGTCGCTGCTTTTATTGTAGCTTTACATCAGGAAATCAGCCAGAATGAGCTTTTTGTTGTTGTTGTTTGTTTGTTTGTTTGTTTGTTCTGGGAGAAAAATGAAAAAAAAATCTGCGTGCACTGAAAAACGATGGAAATCATTTATTTTTATTTGTCTCCTGTCTCAGTGTTGTAAACGTCGTTGCCAGTGAATGAACCTGCGCAGGTGGATAATCACACAGCCCTGACTCAGGCTAATTAAGCTCTGTTTTATAGGAGATATTAAAAATGCCAAAAACAATACAAGAAATTGAGATCTCTGATGTCGGCTCCTCAGCATCATCAGATCACAGTCGAGACATTTGTAAATCACAGGTCTGTTGCGTGTCTCTGACAGACTAGACATTCACTCAGGTCTCAGGTGTGTCACCTTTCACTGTTGGTTCAGGTTTTTCAGCAGCATGTGTGTAACATTCCTCGTGCTTCCTCTATACTGCTGGTCCTGCTTTGTGATCTGTTTTAATGGTATTATCATCCCAGAACACACTGCAAAAGCATCATACACACACACACACACACACACCAGCACTCACTGAGAAAACAACAAAAGAAGAAGAAGGATTTAGCCGTTCATCCCACCTGTTACCAGTTATAGTGTACAGTCGGGTGGAAAAACACAGAGCTTCATCAGGACTCCAAACGTCTCTGAGATACAGTAGAGTGTGGTGGTGGTGGTGGAGGAGCAGAGTGAGGAGTGGGAGGTCTGTCCTTAAAAGATCTTTGCTTGGCTACTCACAGAACACACAAATGGCGAGGGAGCTCAGCTCACACATTGGCAGTGTGTGTGTGTGTGTGTTGAATCAGGATGAACGTGTGCTCTTGAACGCACCACCTATGCTTTGTTGTGGTTTCTCCATTAATGTCGACCTGTGGTGAAAAATACTACTTTGACCACTAATGGTTTTGTTTACTTCCATTAAATCAGTGCGGTGGAGGCGGATTTTTGTTTGTTTGTTTGTTTTTTTGCTGCAGGAGGACGTTTCAGCGCTGATCCCACAGCTGATATCTCCTCTGTACATTATTTTTGGTCCATTCTCTACATCTCTGAACCAAATTGAATCCATATGGTCTCATTGATGTCCTCAGCCTCTGACAACAACAACCACTGAGCTGCTGCTGCTGCTGCCTCTGGAAATCTAATATCACACCAATCATGTTTATTCTGTTCCAGCACTATTTTCGGCAGTGTTGACAGAAGTGCAGGTAATTTCCACCCCCCCCCCCATGCAGTGAACTTGTTGTTGCTGCTGTCTGTGGCTGTTTGGATTACAATAATAGGAGCAGGGCCAACTGAATCAGCTCTCCACAGGCTGTTATCAGGCTCTTTATCCTCCCTCTCCTCCTTTTATATCAGTCAACAGGTTCACCTGAGTCAAAGCTGCACATCCGTCTCCTCCTCAGTCTGTCTCAGTCTGTCTCAGTCTGTCTCAGTCTGTCTCAGGTTCACAAAAAACTGAATTCTAAGAACAAAGTGAGCGTCTTCTGGATTTTCAGCGGAGCAGCAACAAACACCATCTCCACTGCTGTGACGTTAGCCATGTATGCTAGCTCCTTTTTAATGTTAACTGAGTCAATGTGGAGCCGTTGGAGACACACACACCTGACAGAGTGTGCAGGTTCTATCTACACACATAGACTCTCTGCATGATGTCGTTAACTGACAGGTCCTGTCAGATAGATATGGACGTGCGGAAGCTCTAAACATGTTTCCAGCACTTTGTCCAATAAGACAAAGTGTTGAAGAGGTTTCATCCACCTCTTGTATATTATTATTATTATTATTTGGTTATTGACACATTGTCATCAGAAACAACGAGGTAACTCACATTATAATTTATAGTTAGAGTCTGAACCATCGTCAGTAAAACTGGAAATATACTGAAGACCGATCACAGACTGTCACAGACCTCCACTCTGATCCCACCTGCTCTCCTCTTTCTGATCTCTCCGTCTCTTATCAGCACACGCTCACTGTCTTTGAATCAGGCCATAACAGTGGGCGCTGTTTGTGAAATGTGAGTTTTGAAATCTGTGAAAAAATGTTTGCAATCTGGTTCTTTTCTTCTTCATTTATTTATCTAATCTTATCTCTGAGCTCAGAGCGCCGCTTTTCTTTTCACTCATCTCTTCCCTTCAGCTCCTCCTCTCACCTTCTCTCTTCTTTCGTAGAAACGCTCGTGTCACAGATCACATCTCTCCCCTCGTATCATTTCAGAGAGGAGGGGGAGGAGGAGGATAAGGGACGTTATGAAGGCATATGTAGCGCTCTTGTCTGGGTTAATGATTGCCCCCTTTCATGGTATGTGTGTGGTAAAACCAGGGCAGCCAAATAAAGTGCTGTTGTGTCCTCATGGACTCGGGGTGAAAGTCTGTTGAGTCTCTTTGATTTCACCCACAGACACATGAACCTGCACCAGAGGATCAAACTCACAACAAATATTTGTCTTCACGCACGCGCGTGTGTGTGTCTGTGTCTGTCTGTGTGTGTGTGTTATAATGATCACACACTCTTTGCTGTCATCTTGTATAGAACTCCCATTGATTTGCACAGAGTTTGATTGAGGCCATCAGACTCTCCCTCTGTCTCCTTCACAGAGACTCTGACAGCTGCTCAGAACAAACATTGCTTCAGTTTTCTAATAACTGATGAATATTTAACTGAGCCTGGTTCTAATGAACCAGACTGAACTGTTTGCTGGAATCAGATTTAATAGAAGTTTTTGTTTTTCTCCAAGACCAGTTTTATCATTTTAGGAGTGTGAGCTGGTTTGTCTTTTCTCTTGTCACAGGTTTGACTCGACCTGTTCTTTTCCACCACATTTCTCTGTAGCTCGGTGGTTTTCTCTGACACTTTTGTTTAGGGTTCTCACAGTGTGATTGTCTATATTTCTACTGGCTATAAATAAATCATGAAGACAGAGTTTCCTGAGGAAGGAAACCTGACAGTGAGTCTGTCACTCTCAGGATGTTAATTATGATGAATGTTGACGTCTTTTTTTCTTATGAAAAACACAATCGAAGTTGTTGTTTTATGTTGTTTACTGACTTTATGTTATTAATATTAAGATGCTGGATTTTCAGCCTGCTGTGATTTTAGTTCATATCAACGTTGCCTCATTAACAGGATTAAACTTGTGTCTTGGTTTCCATGCTGGGAACTGAATACAACTGATGCTTTATGAGGGTTTAACTGCATGTAAATGAGTCGAGGCATCATGACGTTGAACCACTGCTGCAGTGCAGATGTTGTTTTTCTTTGGAAATCCTAAATGCTGCCAGAGCGGGGATTTGAGGGTTAATGGGCAACCTGCAGTCAGTCTGATGTCGGCCATGTTTTACTGTCCAAATGAATGAGTCATGTCCAGTAGAAACATCACAGAGTGTTAATATACTTTCAGCAAGTTTAAATGGTGTGACATTGTCTCAGCTGTTGGAGGCACAAAACGTTGATGTGGACTTAAAACTTAAAACTCAGTTGCTGCTGTCGTGTTTCTTCTCTGCTCTGAGTTGTGTGGTAACAGCAGCTTCTTGCATGAGCTAAGGAGGCGAGTATGTACAGTGTGAAAATGCTTATATATACTGTAAGTCAGCACTTTGCTGCAGAAACAGATGCATTTCAATGTGGATATTTGATAAACTGTTAGCAGGGGGGCACCGTAGGAATGAAGGGTGGTCAGTTTTCTACAGTTGCACTTGAATGCATCATGACGGAGAGCATTCATCTGCACATCACACTCTGTGTAGTGAGAAACAGCTGCTACGGACGAAGGTTAAATCTTCTGTCGCTCTCAGTTCTTCCAGCTCCAGTGACTGAACTGTTGACTTCCTCATTTTAAGTCTTTGTTGTGAATACTGTCGTTCTCACTGAGCCTGGGCTCAGGAGGCAGCAGATTCAGCAGTGTCAGTCTGTCATTAGCAATTATCTTAATTAATTATATATTCTTTAGATAATGAAAACCGTCAATATTCTCTGCACGGCTCCTTGAACTTTAGATGTGATTATTAAAGTGTCAACGGCCTCTGGGCTGCACACTCTTCACTAAGTGCTTCGTCTTCTCTGTAACAGGAATCTAGTCTGAAGACATGATCGTGTTGCACAGCAGCATCGAACTCTGATCCACTGATCCACTGATTGTCTGATTGTCTGATCCTTATCGATGATAAAGAAGAACCCGTTTCAGTTCAGTACAGTCACACAGTGGAGAATGAAGAGTCTCCTCTGCTCTCGTTGCTTCCCTCATCCTCTGTCAGCAGCGCTCATTTTGCATCTTGAACTTCATTAATCTTTTTGCAGACTGAAACGGTGGGCGTATGCAAATTTAACTCTTTGTTAGTCAGTGTTCTCTTCTTCTCTTGTCTCTTGCCTTCCTGTCTCAGTGTGTGTGTGTGTGTGTGTGTGTGTGTGAGTGACCTGTTTTCCACCATCACTCAGCCTGTTGGCGGCTGTAACCACAGGGCTCAGCCTCAGCCACCCTGCCTCCTCTTTAACAGCCCACTCTCAGGTCTGCACGTCGTTGGCTCGCTGTAAAGTTGCTCCGTCAGTGTTTCAGTGAATAAAAATGAAGAGGCCTGCCCACACACTGACCCCAATTGAAATCACAGGGATGTAACAGAGTTCGAGGGCATAATCTTTCACAATTCAAAACTAACCGTGCTCAGGCCCAGGTCAGGGATGTTTCTGCTCGCTGGTGGCCAGCGGGCAGTAATACAGCTCCACTTGAATGAGGTGGGAGCAGGCAGTAGTCATGTTTGCTGGTTGTAATCTCCCTCTGTGTTTCCTGCGGCTGTGTCAGGTCAGACGTCGAGGTGAACGGAGGCGCCAACACCGAATTCAGCTTCTTCTTCTGCTGTGGTGTGTGTGTTTATGTCAAACAGTGGAATGAATGGTGGATCTTTTTCCCTGTTTAACCCAGATGGCAAACATACAAGTGTTTTTACATTTCTGCCTTTTCCACTGAAATCTCCCACGACTTGTTGTTGTTGTTGTTGTTGTGTTGTTGTTGTTGTTGTTGTTGTTGTTGTTGTTATGTAAGTCAGAGCACTGTAGCTTAATATAAAATGTGGGCTGTTGGTGTGTTTGGTTTTGCATAAAGACTTTCAGACTCTTTTCTCTCTCACATATAGATCATTACGATTTCCATGTTTATGGTCTACATAAATATTTATGCTGCCGTGCTCAGCTCTGTGTTATGTAACACTATCTTGGCTCGCAAGTACACGCTGCAAGTCACTACTGTTTGTTCACAGCAGCAAAAAGGAAAGTGTGAACAGAGGCCGACGGCTCCCCTGGCACAGCCCCCCCCCCCTTTATTAGTGTCCTGACATTAATAGTGATATCAGTGATGTTTGTGGTAATACTGGTTTTGTGTGTGTGTGTGTGTGTGTGTGTCAGCTGCTGTGAGTGTGAGGGCGAGAGGAGACCTTCCTATGGGTAATTTGTGGTGGGCCAAAGTATTAAGGTGCTTAAATGAAGATAATGACATCAGGGCACCGGGGGAACCGGGCGCAGTGTGTCCTCAGGTCCTGGTCATCCATCTGATTTAAGGCACACAATGTGTCAGCGGCAAATCGAATCTGCAGGGAGCAATGGAAGGTTCCCTGCACCACACACACAAACACACACACACACACACAGAGTCGTCCTCCCTGGTTGTGGATAAGCCCCTCCCACTCAGGCATTTCTAGGATGGGTCATTGGAGTCACTCCACGTCTTCTTAATCTGACACTGGTTTCTAATAATACACCTGCAGTGTATAGTTCATAGTTAACATTTTATTTACCCCCACCCCCACTTCTTCTCAGTTTTTCCCAGGAAAACACTCGAGTCATCTTTGAGTGTAGAAAAAAACAACAACAAAAAAACATGTTGCAATAATGATCTTAGCCACTTTTTTTATGTGGTGTCCTTGGGAAGAAGTAAAGAAGCTGTGTGCCCAGTTCAGGACATGTAACACACAGCACAGCACAGCACAGCACAGCACAGCACAGCACAGGGATAAAGTTAAAAGATTGTGCCATCGCCCCCTCGCTCTCCATCCTCAGCCCCCCCAGTCCCAGGCCCCCCGCCCTCCGTCCTCCTCCCTGTGGTCCGTACCATGTGGCCCAATTTCCTGTACAGCGCCACATTCCAATAGCATAGCTACGCTCCAGGGATTCGACATGTGACCTCATGTAGCCTGAACTGTAATGACTGACAGAGGAACAGAAGACGCTGCTTTCAGCCAGTTACAGAGAGGTGTCCTCTTCTCTCCTCTCTGTCCCGTTGACACACTTTTTAATGTGGTCTGAGCTTTTCTGAGCCGAGCTGAGCTGAGCTGAGCCGCTCACACTCCTCTCAGGGCGCTGTGTGTGTGTGTGTCTGAGGATGGATCAGGCTGTAAGTCTGGCATCTTTTATTTCATAAACCCGAATAAACTGGCTGCAGCACAGTGTGTGAGCGCTGCTCTGTCTGGAGAGAAGGAATCAGCTGGTTCGTCTCAGACTGAATCCAAAGTTGTCTGGTTCACTGTCACAGTGGAAATGACTGTTAATGAGACGTCACTGTGGCTGCTAATGCTAATGCTGCTAATGACTCTTTATGAGCATCTGTGCCGGTCTATTTTAGTCCACACACAGAGGCACTGTGTGTGTGTGTGTGTGTGTGTGGGTGGGTGGAATGACACAGACATCAACTGTCACTGGTGAAGCTGAGTTCAGATTCTTGGCTGAATTATAAACTTGTTTTCCTCTTTTCAAGCTTTCACTTCTCCTCCTGTGGCCTGACTCACCTCGCCGGCTTCACAGCAGACCACTCAGCCCCTGTTGGGATTATAGGATTTAATTTACATGGGTTTTGTTAACGACTGTGTGAATGAAGATGAAGTAGATGCAAAAGGAAGCTTCAGTGCCTCGACAGCATGTGCAAAGAAAGGAGGTCTGAGTTTGTTGTGGTCCGGTGCTGCCATCGGTTTATCGTCTGCTCTCTGATCTGCTGCTGGGATGATGATGACACTGGGTAGGAGACTGATGTGAGCAACGGTCACACGATCTATTGACTCCATCCATCCATCCATCCATCCATCCATCCATCCATCCATCCATCCATTCATCCATCCATTCATTCACCCTGGTCTCCTCTTCAACAGCTTCTGCAGCACCACCTCTTCTTCAGCCAACAGACATTAATCACATGGTGGTGAACTGAGGACTGAAGTCTGATAAACGTTGAGTGTAAAACAAACAGCCAGTCCTGCATCGGTGTGTGCAGCGCTGAGAAAAACAACTGCAAACAACCTAAGTAATGGGAGCAGAGGGGGAGGAGGGAGAGGAGGTATAAGGCTGATGCAGTGAAGTGATGATTGAAGTGACAGCAGTGTGTGGGAGATGTAAGACATAGAGATGTGAGGGGGGGTGAGAGAGAGAGAGAGAGAGAGAGAGAGAGAGAGAGAGAGAGAGAGAGAGAGAGAGGAAAGGGAGCCATCACACAATCACATGATGATTTCTGAAACAAGGGCAGCTTTATAACTGTGCTCCTCTCTAGCAAAGGCTGCAGTCAGTAATTCAAAGACCAAATCACACACACACACACACACACACACACACACACAGAAAACACACATACACTGTGTGTATGTGTGTTTGTCTCTGGGTAGGTGAGTAATCCCATGACTCGCCTGACCTCCTCCATACTCCCGGCCTGTAGTGACACTCGATTGGCTAAGAGAGGGAGCTCAGGGTAGGGAGGGGGACTGGGGTGGGTGGGTGGGGTGTATTCTGCCCCGGCAGCAGCAGCAGTAATACGACTGTTATATAACCTTAGCTGATGAGGCGTAGTTAGGGGAAGAGGAAGGAGGAAGAGGGGAAATGAGCTGTGAGAGAGACAGATGTGGTGGAAAGAGGAAGTGAGAGCAGGGAAAGGCAGGAAGAGGAAAGTACAGTAAGACAGTGACATTACACAACGAGGAGTCAGGCAGGAGAGAGGGCAAGGGCTTTTCATTTGCTCGTGCTTGCTGTAAGTCTTGGGCGTGGTCTGATTCAGGGTTATGTGATGTGTAAAGGTACAGAAATATATGGATGTCTGTGAGCCACAGCTGCTCTGACTGTGGTGGGGGGTGGTGGGGGGGTGGCTGGGGGACTGAGAGTTGACCTCAGCTCTCTATGTGTCTGTTGACGAGATATAATCTGTGGTTATTGGATGTGAAGCTGTGGACATGGAGTGAACAGTGAGTGGATTCTGCTGGGGAGCTAACAGCAGCTAACAGCTGCGTGCAGACATCAGGCTCAGGTCCCGTCAGCACACACAGAGCAGATGAGCTGGTGAGCAGCCCGTCCTGTCGGTGCCGGCTGAAGCTCGCGGTCCTGACGGTCCATGTGTAGCTGTCGTCTGCTGCTTCCTGGTTGATATGCAGAACGACGACGCTCCTGAAAGTGGTGCTTTTTGTTTTGTTTTTTTTTTAATCCTTCAAGCTCAAATGATTTGCACGTGCAGGTTTAAGGAAAAAAAACATCCAAATGTGCCTCGGTGTTTTCTAACAGGCCAATGTGTTTACAATTTAGCTCATTATGTGCATTTCACAGTTTTATACTGAAGGAAACAGCAGTCAGTTACTCTGTGGCTGAATGCAGCAGAAAGTTCCCAGGACAGATTCTGAGAAGTGCTTCCCACATCGCTGGTATTTATCTGATGGATAAGTGAATCATCAAGAATCAAATGGAATCAAATTGAATCAAAATGAATTGGTTCTGGGCTGTGTGAACTGAAATTCAATCAAATGGGTCGATCAGTGCCAATAGCCGGGCCGAGTGTCCGCTAATGGACGGCCTTTTAGAGAAAGAAAGAAGCCACTCGCCATCGGAGAGTGGGCGCAGCGTTCATTACGGATTCAGAGGGTTCGTTTAGAGCCGAGAGGCCGTCATACAAACAGATGGAAATAAATATTGTATTGAATGGCTGCATAACGGCTCCCTGGTGGAGATGCAGTTCAGTCAGGCTTCTTTTCTTCCTCTTCTTCTTCTTCTCCTTCTTCTTCTCTTTCTTCTTCTTCTTCTTCAGTGGTTTCTGGATTTGACAGGAAATGAAAATTATAACCAGAGGTCAGATGCTGTATCTGCATCCAAAGCACAGCTGTGTTTGTCATCAGAGGTGTTTCAGGCCTAAGTCAAAGAAGAGTATTCTTCAACATCATCATCCAGCTGTTTGACTCACAGTTTCCACAGAAATTCAGTTTTATGTGAAACTGCACCAGTGCTTTTTACGTAACGTACAGTTTTCTCATGGAGTGTGTGGCCACGTCCTTCAGTTTCTATATCTGTGTCAGACTCATATTCTACATTTCTGTGCAAAGGGGGAAAAAACCGCTGCCCGCCTCAAACTCTCTGCTCCCACACATCGGCCTAAAAAAGCTTTGATCTTGATGGAAAAATGATGTTTGCATGGGTTCCCAGTGTAGTCACTGGTATACAGCTCCCCAGTGACAGAGCCGGCTGGCCCAGTTCAGACCCGCCTCCTTCTTTGGAGACTGTTTGTTGTGATCTGTCTTTTCCATCGCCTCCTCCTGCACGTTCACGGCTTCATGAAAACACACGTTTATTTACTGTAAACTTCATGTGCTCTGGTTTGATTTCACTCAGTGTTTTCATTTTTAATTAAAAATCAATGTTGTGATTATTGGAAGATGGAATAAAAAAAACACAGGAAACTAATTGTGTAGAGATATTGTGTGTCCTCAGCAGAAACCTGCAGAGACACACACACACACACACACACACACACACATGGTGCAACTGTGTTAACACACGCTGGGGGCAAAGTGGACAGAGATCGAGCAGCAAAGGGCAGTGAAGTGTGTGTGTGTTTATTCATATCATTTGCTGAATAGTGGTGGTTTTGCGTGTGTGTGCGTGCCTGTGTGTGTTTGTGTGTGTGCGTGCGATTGTGTTTCTTTGATGGATTATTACATTACTATTCTGCAAATATGCACCAGACCTTCTCTGTTTGTGTGCTAATCACAGTCTGCAGTGTTTGTTCCATCAGCATCAAGTTGTTTGTGTGTGTGTGTGTGTGTGTGTGTGTGTGTGTGTGTGTGTGTGAGAGAGAGAGACTGTAAGTGCACATGTTTATTGCGCTCTGCTCTGACATAGACACATTCCTAATGAGGCTTGAATCTGCACTCCATGGCTGCGAGCCACGCCTGTTGGCCGAGCGATGGGAGGAGCATGTGTGTTAGCGCAGAGGGGTGTGTGTGTGTGTGTGTGTGGTGGGGGGGGGTTGTAAATTTTTAATCCAAACACCACCCTGTGGTCATTTTACATTACAGGCATTTTAAGTCAGAGCTTCAAGAGCACAGAAAAGTGTTGTGTGAAGAAGCTTAAAAAAGTCACAGGTAAAATATTTCAGTTAACACGTTGCAGGGAGATAATAAACGTCTTCAGTTCTAAAAGCTGAACACTGTGTGATGAATGCCTACACTAGGCTCTGTCTTTGTTTGTCCCCACTGCACTCGCAGGTCAAGCCTCACCTGATAATTAGCTGTTCACAGCATCTTCTCTCAGATCCTAGCGTAGCTGCTTTAAGTTGACAAGTAATGAGAGAGCCAGCGAGACGAGCACACGACACCTCGGCTCGTCGAATCTCCTCATAACTGAGGTTAACAGAGGGCAGTCTCTATAAATACCCCACTACCAGCAGACCTCACCATCCACAGCCAACACTGGGACATATGAGAAAGCATGCACCAAATTCCACAGAGCCCGTCCAGCTATAGCATGTTCAGGTCGCGATAAGGCCGTGTGATTTACTGTGATTCATGTTGGAACCTTATCGATGACTTGATTCTGCACTGCAGCGTCTATATTAACGTTGACCTGCAGCTGAGTTAAAAACAGACACAGTTTGTGGGTTGAATAAGTTTCACAATGAGCCATACACAGTCATTTAGCTGTGAGTCGTGTTACCTTCAAGGTCTGAGGTTAAGTTGTGTGTTTTAAGTTTGAATAAACCTTTTTCCCTGACAAATTTCTCACCACTTTCATGTTCAGGTTCAGAAAGCGACTCAAGTTTTAACTGTTGTGCTAAGAATAGTTGACGAAACACGATCAGATCTTTGATGCAGAAAGAAAAATATCTCTGGTTTCAGTTCGACTTTTAAAAAGACGCCTGTTCAGTGCAGATAACGTGATCACTGAGGGTCACTCTGCCTCCTGCAGACACTCAGAACGAGCGCCCTGCTCCTTCTGCCATCTGTGAAACAGTGTGATTGTGTATGTATTTTCCAGGCAACTGCCAATCCTATGTGTGTGTGTGTGTGTGTGTGTGTGTGTGTGTGTAAGAATCTTGGCTTGTTCACTATCAAGCCACGGCTAAACTTCATATTTGGACGTCTTCCAAGATGCACAACCTCTGCTCCGCTTGGTCACACTCCAGTTTACATAAGCAAGTGTTGTCTTTCCAATGACCATGAGGCACCAGACACGGTCAAGTTTGAGGAGATGGGTGAGGGGGGATGGGGGAGAGGGCGCCTCCCAGTCTGTGTGATTGACACTAACAACTTTCATTTATACACTCTGTTTTTGCAAATGTGACTCTGTAGCTCGGACGCCACGGGAAGAAACTGTGGCGCGTCGTTCGACGACAGAATCAGCATCAGGGCTGAAAAATCCACTGAGCTGAATGTAAAGTCATTATGAAGCTGAGCCAGAATCTGTTGCATAACACCAGTATACATTCCAAGTGGAGTGTGTGGCTAAAACAAACCATGGAGAAAAATGTAAGCCCTTCTAATGCTGTCAGATTCCTGTCAGGGATTACACAGGAGTGTCAGTCTGGAGTGTGTTTGGCCACAACACACACCTACAACCCAACAAACGCTCCGTCGACACGCTGGCAGCCTGCCTGCAATACATCTGACAAATTGGTGTTTGCTGCCTGGTTAAGCTCCAGTTCAGGTGTCTCACTTACTGTAAGTGTAATTATAGACAGTCAGGGGTAATGACAGCAGTGTGTGTGTGTGTGTGTGTGTGTGTGTGTGTGTGTGTACGCAAGTTTCTCAAGAGGTTTATACAAGGCTTTCATTTGCATTGTAACACAACTGGAGATTTAGAGATTAGTTACTGCACAGTAAGGACGAGCTGGCACCAGTGACAGCGTGTGTGTGTGTGTGTGTGTGTGTGCGATTTACTGGGTTTAACCTGTAGAGAGCTCAATCAATCAATCAATCAATCAAATTTTATTTCTATAGCACCTTTCAATAAAATCAAATTCAAAGTGCTTTACAGTTTGATTGGAAAACAAAACCAACTAAAGAAGTAGAAGACCGATGCACCATGACGTATGAAATATGAGTTCACAGGAAACAATCAGTGAAATAACAATAAGTAGGAATAAAAACAAACAGCAGTGATGAGAATAAAAGCTCAAAATGATCCGTTAAAAACAATAAAATACAACAAATACAGAACAGAGTCATAAATAGAGGAACTATAAACCACAGAGTTTGGATAAGATGCTGCATAAACACCAGAGGAAGAAGATAAAGGTTTTCAGAAGAAAAACATCAGCTCCTCTCAGATCCTCCAGCAGCTTGTTCCACAGTGTTGGAGCTGAAGTCATGATGTCACAACTGGACCAGCACCAGTCGCTCCAAGGACAGGGAGAGGAGCTCTGTCTGTGGTTGTTGTTGTTCATCTCCCCTGAGGGACACAGCAGAGCAGCAGCGGACCGATTCTTCTTCTTGGTTTCATTCATAATCAGATAATAATAAAATATCATTTAAACGTCAGAGGAATGTCTCCGTGGTTTTTTTCTGACTTGTGGAGCCACACCTGTGTGATCTGGTTTCTCTTCAGCTCCATCTGCTCACACACACACACACACACACACACACACACACACTCACTCACACTCCAGCAGGTATGAGCTCATCAATGTGAAACCAGCAGCCATGACACATGAAGTCAGAGGTTTATTTGTGGACAATGTCTCAGTCAGTCAAAGTGAAAGTGACTCAGCAAATGTCGGTTATTCCAGTAATTAGTGTCCTTCTTCCTGAAACACAGGATGTAGTTTTACCTATTAACTGTTTGCTTGTTTGGGAACCTGTGGTTTCTTTTATTTTTTGTCAAAGTTATTTTTGGACATTGGTCGTGGGACAGAGAGCAGGGGGGTCACAGACAGAACATAATGTACAGTATTATATTACGATCTGTATTTTCATTTGCGTGTAATAATGCCACTGTTCTAATGATGTAAAGCCCTGGTGTGATCAGCAGAGGATTTATAGACTTCATCTTACACCGGCAAACCTTCGGCCTCTGACCTTGACCTCAGATTTGCAGCCACCTTCATGTTCTCTCTCTCTCTGTCTCTGTGTCTGTATCGTTCCAGCTCGTCTCCCAGAACAGGAGAGAACAGCAGCTCTGTGGTGCCGGGTCAGTCCAAGCCCAGCGGTCAGACCCATAAGATCTGTCTGGTGTGTTCGGACGAGGCCTCCGGGTGTCACTATGGGGTCGTGACCTGCGGCAGCTGCAAGGTGTTCTTCAAGAGGGCCGTGGAAGGTTGGTCAGATTTCAGAGTCTACTCACTCTCTCACTCACTCACTCTTTCACTCATTCACTTGTTCACACTGACTGAGATCACCATGACAACAGACGATAGTATTAACACAAATCTTTGTGAGGACAAAGTTTAGAAAAAAACAAACGTAATTTTATTCTGTTTTCCTTTTGTCACGTTTACAACAGCTGCTAATCACACGTGCATGGTCCTGTCCATTATTTTACATGATGAATCCACAGCCTTGTACATCTGCACCTCTGTTCAGTGGAAAACGTCCATGACACTTTGTCCCAGAGGTTTATCCTTCATGTGAACGTCGGCTCCTGAAGCTGTTGCTCAGGAGTGAAATGTCTCTGCTTTCTCTCTTTTCTTAGGCAGCAAAGAAAATGTGCTATGTGTTACAATTGATGGTCAGAGTGGGGTAGCAGGGCTTCTGCTGAGCACACGTTGTGTAGTTGCAGTTTTTGTTGGTTTGAATCTTAGTCCTTGACACTGCATGTCATCACCGATCTCTGCTCCTGCCTTGTTTGTCTTGTGTCAAAGCAGAGATGACTCACAGGTAATTTATCGATCGACACCAAAACATTTCAGAGGAATTCTCCTGCTCCAAAAAACACAACTACCATGAAGACTTTCTGCATTTGACAGTTTAGTGTTGAGTATTTGTAACGTTGTTCTGCTTTGCTTCACAAACATTCGACCCTGGTATTTCACTATTCACTTCTTGTCTCTGGCAATAGGTTTGTGTCGACATGTTCGTCTTCAAACTAATTGCCTCAACACAGTTTGGTGATGGGAGGGGCAGGAATGCATCTGACAAACAGAAAGTCATTTGTGTTGAAGGCTTTCTGCCATGCATTCCACCACGGCCCCCTGCTCCTCTCTCCTATGGATTATTATTGTTTTTATAGCACACACAGAGTCAGCAGCAGGGCTCAGGTAATCCCTGGGGGAACAGTCACTAAACCACAGACTTACTCTGGACTCAGCACTGGTACTAAAAGCACAGAACTGAGCCACTCTAACGCTTCTGTCCCTGAGTCCCAGTTAGACTGACGGTCTGCTCCTTCTTCTTTCACTCCGTCTCTACATCCACTCTCTGTCTGTCTGTCACTAACGCTGCTACTGAATTAACACAGTCAGGAAGTCATTGCTCTGAATGTAAGGTGATGGTGTGGACATGGATTCTTTGAGTTCAGGACTAAAATGTGGCTGCTGGTGATTTTTGTTTCCTGCACATAGTAACAAAACACCTGACGTACCTGAGGCCACTGTTCCTGTAGAGAATGTGTGTAAAAATGTTTCAGTATAAACACTTGACATGAAGCTGCTACAGTTAATGTTCTTGGATTTGTGTGACCTAGCATTATCAGCCTTTTAATCTGTGGGTGCTGGTTTTAAATCCCACGCACTCAAAACGAAAGTGTGCATTTTATTTTGAAAAGACCTGCCTGCAGTAGCACTGAGATGTGTTGTTCTTGTTTTTCTCCCCCCTCTCCGTTCTCCGGTCGTTGTCTCTATGGTGAAGGATGGAGAGCACGACAAAACACAGATGGTAAATAAATGCACTTTTAATAATAATAATGATGATGATGATGATGATGATGATGATGATGATGATAATGATGATGATGATGATGATGATGATGATGGTGATGATGATGATGATAATAATGATGATGATGATGATGATGATGATGATGGTGGTGGTGGTGGTGGTGGTGGTGATGATGATGATGATGATGATGATGATGATGATGGCGGTGGTGGTGATGATGATGATGATGATGATGATGATAATAATGATGATGATGATGATGATGATGATGATGATGGTGGTGGTGGTGGTGGTTGTGGTGGTGATGATGATGATGATGATGATGATGATGATGATGATGATGATGATGATGATGATGATGGCGCTGGTGGTGATGGTGATGATGATTTCAGCTCTGAACCCAGTATCTGCAGCTTCTCTGTTAATACACGTCTGGTTTAAATCAGAGGAAAGTGATTTTTGTTGATTTGGTTTTTTTGCTCGCACCGCCTCATCATCCTCACAGGTGCCAATAATAACTGCAATCATGCCCTGTCACTAATTAGGCCTCTTCATTCACACTTGACCCACATTAACCCCCTGTGACCTGGTGTCAGAAATCACTCCTCTGGGTTTTTGTTTCTTCCTCATGTGCTGCTTGTGTTGTTTTTTCTTTCCTCCGTGTGTCTCACTGTTCCTGCAGGTAACCACGTTCAGGCCTTGTCCTGGTTTCTGTGGAAGCAGTGACTCACATGTTAAAGGTGCTTCTTAGTATAATGTCTGATATCATCCTGCTGGACTGATCAGCTGATGTCAGTAAATCTGATCAAATACTGATCTATGTCGAAAGTAACACACAACACTGAGCCCATTCAGCTGTGAAAGGCTGAAAACAGCAGCTCTGGTTCCAGCTTGGTGACGATGCCATTTTCAGAGAATCACATCATTTTTTAAATGGCTTAATGAGTTTAGTGTAAATTATAGTAAATAATCAATTGATTTATCAAATCATCTGAGCTGACGTGTGCTCTGAACAGTATCTGAGTGTTGCAAAGGTGCTGTGAAAGGCTTCTGTTCTGTGGCCTTGACTCAAGCAACTCCCGGCTCCTGCATTAGCTGAGTCACTGAACACAACGCAAGAGACAGTGGGACAGGGAGGGGAGGGGAGGGGAGGGGAGGGGGGAGAGGAGGAGTCTGACGCTGCATCTTCGTTTTATCTGGAAAAGCCCAGATCAACACATGTAGAGATACAGTCTAATCGATCAGTGACGGACATTGTTATGATGCTCTCACTGTGTCTCACTGTGTCTCACTGTGTCTCACTGTGTCTCCCTGTGTGTCTCACTGTGTCTCACTGTGTCTCACTGTGTGTCTCACTGTGTCTCACTGTGTCTCACTGTGTCTCCCTGTGTGTCTCACTGTGTCTCACTGTGTCTCACTGCGTGTCTCACTGTGTCTCTGTGTGTCTCACTGTGTCTCACTGTGTCTCCCTGTGTGTCTCACTGTGTCCCACTGTGTTAAATCAATCATAAATATTAGCTTTGACTGGTAAGTTCATATAAACCTCAGTATAATCACTTGTTGACCTGCTGGTTTGTTTTGTTTATTATTAACGTGTATGTATTACATGAGTACATCTACATATTGATTAAGCTAATGTTACAGTGAAACCAATCAATCTTTCTAGGTTTTGAGACACTACAAGGAGTTGACGCAGTGGCTCAGTGGATTTGAATTGGCTGGTTACAGAGTTGGTTTCCTTGAACTGAAGTACACAGACTAAAAGTTAAAGTGAATGACCATTGGTTTGGTAAATATTTAAACAACCAAACCAAACCTGTGCTAGTTAAACCTTCACAAACAGCTGCTTGTTTTTTGAACTGACGTCCAGTCAGAGGACATCACTGTGGTCAGGTTCAGCCTGCTGCTCCTCCTCCTCCTCCTCCTCCACCACTCTTTGAGGCGATGGTGTCACTGTCACTGACAATCAATGCAGCGTCGGCTCTGGACAGAGCCTGAGGCCTCAGTAGCTCCAGGTCCCTGTTAACAGCTTAGTGCAGCAGGATGAAGGAGAGAGGATATCAGTGGGAATCAGCTGGCACTTCTCACACCACAGATGGTTGTTTACGCCGTTGTTTGCACCGACTTCCTGTGAGATCAGTGAGCGGTGGCGGCTGCTGTCCTGTCGTCACACCTCCAGCCCAGTAGATTCATTTCCAGTCCGTGTGGAATATGATGATGATGATGATGATGATGATGATGATATTCATTATTACAGAGATCCAGAGGTGATTTCAACACTTCTGGAGAAACTTTGTCTGTTCCAGCGTATTTATACATGAGCTGGACAACAATACACACATTCATGCTTCTGCAGCGACTCGTCTGTGTCGGCTGTTGTTGTTAGGCTCAGCTGTCACTTGCCAAATAATGTGAAGCACCACATCATGAAAGAAATTAAATATAGTACATTATATTTCATGTCTCGGCTCCGTCAGATCAGATCATGTTGTGTGTGAACACAGAGGCTCACTCTGTCTCTGTGCTCCTGTTCTTTGCTGCCTGTGCTCTTCGCTGCAGTGATCCACTCTGCCTGCATAACAGTCATGAAAAAAATGCTGGCTCACCTCTGTACTTACATTTATGATTCTCATAAACATATAGCTGAGATGCTGATTCCAGTCATTGATCATCAGTGGCCTGTTGATCCGCAGAGGACACTGATCCTTTCTGACGTGCCATGTTGAGTTGGTGTCTTTGTCGATGCTCCACGCGGCTGATCGTTGGGTGATTAGATTGAAGTATTGACGCCGACCTGTCAATCATGCATTTTAAATGTAAATCGATGTTTAACAGCAGCTACTCAATCAGAGCATTTCTAATATGCAGCATAGTGTGACGATTATTGTGTGTCAGTCCGTCTACACACACTATTTCCACATTCTATTACACGGCACCTGCAGTGTTATCGAATGCCCTTTAGTTCAAAAAGCTGCATTAAACATGTGGTATTTCAGATCAGTGGAGACAAAGATCAGTCAATGTTTATGGTCCTAAAGGGCATTTCATCACAGCAGCACCGGCTTCGTTTCAGCTCTGATTTCAGCTGATGATGTTTTTTCCTGAAGTTCACAGTAAATTAAGGGTTGTTGTCGAGACGCAGAACAAGCAAAGTGTTTATTTAGTCGTCCAGCGTGTTGATCTGTGCATCAGTGGCCCAGGAACATGAATAGACTGCAGATTATACAGTATCCCTCAGGTCATGTATTGAATCATCTCTCACAGAGTAAGATCTGCTCCATAATGAATAATGTCATGGCACCAGTAGACACTAATGAGCAGGCCTCCTTCCACCTTACTTTGCTGTATGTGCAGTAATTTGTGATGGGGAGTATGTTATAATTCAGTCCAGTCGCACACTCCTTAATAAAGTGTGGAAGAACTCAGTGTTGCGATGATCTGATGATGGTTTTCTGTTGTAGAGAGTGAGCTAGAAAAGTTTGAAATAGTTGATTAGCTGATAAAGTATGTGAAATGACTCTTTAATACATGACAGCAGAGGAGTTCTGCTGACATCCTGTTCATGGTGAGCAGTAACTGAAGGATGTGAAAAGGACGAATCCTTTCAACTGGCAGGCGTTGGGTTATCAACATCTCTCTGAATCTCCGCCTTCGCTCTGTTTTCTGCAGCATTACATGATCTGAGCAGCAGATGTGAAGTGGGTTAGTGACTCATCCAGAGCATCAGTTGTGATTCTAGTTAATCGTGACCGTTGGATTTCATAGAAGCTCCGTGATTGTGAAACCAAGAGAAGACTTTGGCTCAAGCGTGACGGGACATCCCCTGATTAATGTGACCTATCAGATCGATCATGCCTCAGTCTGAGCTCAGAGAGAATGTGTTGATGGGAACAGATGAGATTCATGTGACATTCCTCAGCCTTTGTCACACTTGTACTGTATGAATGTGCCAAAAGCAGGACACTGTTGCTCAGGGGGCCCAGGGTCAGGGGGGCCCCGGGGCCGTCCCTCTGAACTGATGCTGTAACATGGATCCTTCAGGATGGACCGTAAAGACGCCTCACACTGCAGCTCCAGCGTGAGGTGTGGTGCTGGTGTTAGTGTGTTATTGTAGGAATAGTTCAAAATGACTTTGGAGCTGTTGAAGATGTGCTGATTCAGTTTGACGGTTGAACGTCTCTGGACTTTTGTGCACTATATGCACAGCATAAATGGAAACAGGTCATACAGACTTCATGGGACGGTTTCAGACTCTTCTGAAAGGTCACATACAGTTTTAACTAACGAGATAATTAGGTTCATCTATAACTCTCTATAACTCTGTCATTTTGAAATAGTCAGCATCAACATGTTAAACACAGATTTCATCAAATGACTAAAATAAGAACTCAGTCATTTGAACATCACTGGTGCTTTCTTGTGAAAACAAACATTTTAGCCTCAAACATCCAGAAACTAAAGTGTAATAATGAAACACTGGTGTTTGTTTGGTCTGTTGACACAAATGTTGTACAAATGAATGAGTTCCCACTTTGGAGTAACTGCTTCAGGATGTTTGAAAGTGTTCCTCTCTGTGTATAAACTGGCACAAACAAAATGAAATAGTTTTACTCTCATCCTGGTCAGATCATCTAACTCAGTCAAGTCTCCCTGTAGATGTCAGTGGTTCAGTCTGCACAGACACAGACTGGTATCACTTCACCGTGGAGACTCAGGAACGTTGTTAAACTTTGTTAAACTCACTTCTTGTGCTTTCATTGTGTTTGTGCTGCCAGAGCTGTGAACTGAGGGAGAGTGTTGTCATCAGAGGAGGTGACTCACTCCACCTTGTTGCTGTCGTATACAGCTTCTCCAGCTGCTGCACACACACTCATGACCAGCCCGTGGTGGACTGTTAAATGGTGACATCACTGGACGGTGTGTGTGTTTGTTTGTGAATTTCATGCTGGCCTCAGAAAGCTGCATGCGGTGCAGAAAGCACGAGTTGCAGTGGTGACGTTAAATTGTGAATATTAATGAACCGTGTCAGATTTCAGTGTCGGAGCTCAGTGTGTGTGTGTGTGTGTGTGTGTGTGTGTGTAGGGGAAACACTGTTGCCGTGTGTATTCATGAGGGAATATTGATGGGAACGAGTAGGAAAGCTCTTCTCATCGAGGCGTGTGCCTCTGGATAACAAATGCGACGCATGTATTTTGGTTGAGCTGAGTCATCAGGAGGCAAATTTAAATCTAAGACGATAACAGCACTGCGGCCTGATCTCAGTAATGAGACACAAAGATGGAAAGAAACACAACAACAGAGGAAGTGACTCTCATGCTTCCTAAAATAACAGCAGTGGCTGGGATGGCAAATCCTGTCCACTGCAGAGATCACAGCTCCGCCAGGTTTTACACCAGAGTGTGATAAATGATCCATGTGAGCGCAGGACAGATCTGCTCATCAGAGTCTCCAACCTTTACTGCAGCTGCACTTTATTTTAGGAGGATGAGTTGTCAGTTCACTGAAAGCTTGTTGTGATCGTCAGGGTCAGGTCACACTGACCTGAGCCTCTGCTCTGCTCCACCTCCCTGGTGAAAACCACGGTTAGTATGTTGTGTTATGGATGTGGGCAGCTATGCTCTGCCTGCTGTCATATCACATGTCACTGACTCTCTGAGCACAGCACACACAAGGTTTTCAGGGGGTGTTAGTCTCTCCTTTATGTTCATGTGTTTCCATGGTGATCTCTTAAATGACTTTTATTTATCTATTTATTATGTAATAATCATAATTTGGAAATTATAATTGGCTGTGAAATTCTCCTGTTGCGCTCCTGCAGCTGTGTGATATGCGCACATCTGGAAGTTACAGGATGAGTCTGCAGATCATCACCAAACCACATGAAAACATCACCACTGTGCAGAGATGAGCCGTGTGTGCCACGGAGCTGCAGAAACACATGAAGCAGCGTCTCTGCTGCTCAGACTTGAACATGCTCCTCCAGCTCCATGAACGCAGCCATTGTAGTTTATTTTTAGCCGAGCCCACATACACTGTCCTGCTGCTGTAAATACGCACCAGAGCTGCAATTCTGTGGTTTAAGGAAAAACAAAAAGTCCCGACTTCTTCAGTTACATTTGCTAAAAGAAAATAAAAAGAAAGTAGTCAATGAGCTCAGGTTGTTGTCAGGTCAGATACTGTACATGTGGTGTTTCACTGCTCCACGTCTGGGCCTTTATTCAGATAGATTTGTTCTTAATCAGACTTCCTGGTGGATAAAGTTAAAATAAAATCTCAGTTGTAAGACTGATATGTAAGGGTTATTATTAAAGGGTCCATGCTGTGGTGTAAACCTGGACCCTGTAGACTGTGATTTGGCCTCAGTAGGAATGTGGGCCACGTGGACCACATCTGATAGTCGGCCTCTTTCTGCTGCAGCAGAGGGGCGGTGCAGCCTCAGCTTACTGTTCAATCAACAGGTGGTTACTGTGGTCATAATACATACTGTTCACTCACACTAATCCATGTCAGACCTTCTTATCGAGCTAATATGTCTGTCCCCCCCCTCCCTTCTTCTTCTCCTCCGTGGTCTCCCTCTGCTCCTCACAGGCCAACACAACTACCTCTGTGCAGGGAGGAACGACTGCATCATAGATAAGATCCGCAGGAAGAACTGTCCTGCCTGCCGCTTCAGGAAATGTCTTCAAGCCGGAATGAACTTGGAAGGTAAACAGGCCGAGCCGTCTCTAAATGAGGCCATGCTGCATTCAAGGAGCACACACTCACACACTTATACACACACACACACACTGACTGTAGAGTTCAAGTCAGGGAGGATTTAGCCTCTAGTGAGTGAGGTGTGGTTGACATGACAGGCTTTGATTGATTTGATTGGGTCTCTCAGAAAGTGGGCGGGGCTTAGCAAATACAGAGCTACTCTTTAGGCCTCCACACACACACACACACACACACTAGCCAAATGAATACATTAGCTGCATTCTTTTGAAATGTAAACACTTCTTGCCAACTGACCTCCTAAAAGTGAAGTTTTATATGAAGGGCTGGGTTTTACCACTCGCCCCAAATTACATCTGAGTGGATAAATGTGTGTGAGCTCTCAGGATGAGTCATCAGGAGCATTTTAATGTCTTACAGAAGGATGAAGAAGGATTTTGTCATGAAAATAGTTGTTTGTCACACCTTCATGGCGACAGATGAAAGAGCAGCTACAGGACGCAGGAGGACGTGTCTGTGATTTATTATTCTTCACCTAACACTGTCACCCCTCCCTCCTCTGTGTAGTTTTACTTTAAATCACCCTCCCACGCCTGTTGGTTCATGATGGTCTAATGGCCTAAAACTCCAGTTACTGTCACAGTAACACGTCACAGTGTTTGTGTTCAAGCTTTCTCTGGGTTCACGTTGTTGAATATTTTAACAGTGCAGTTTGACAGGAGAGAAAATGTGATCAAGAAAAATGAACACAGCAGTGTGTGTGTGTGTGTGTGTGAGTGTGAGTGTGTGTGAACGGAGAAACAAAGGGAACAACATCAAACTGAACCAAAGCATTTCTGTGGAGACTGTGTGCAGCATCACAGCAGGATGGATGAGGATGGATGAGGATGGTGGTTGAAACACAGCGTCTCCTCCTCCTTTTACTCACCTTGTGGAAAAGTCTCAGCCGCTCTGTTCTGTTCCCACCTCTGTTACCTCTTATGTAATATTTCAGTGCCCATAGGGATCCAGTCAGTACAGTGTTATTCCTCTCAGAGCTGTGATTGAGACAGATGAAAACAAATCACCTGCAGGCTCCGAAAAGACTTTGTGAACTTGAGGTTTTGAGGTTTGTGTGGATTTGAGAAAGACAAAACAAGAACAGCTGAATGTGAATAAATGGCCTCTGGTCTAGTGGAGTGCCTCAGACCCAGCAGTGCCACAGCTGTTTGGAAGATGTTTCAGATTCTTCACAAAAACCCAGCGACAACACGAACCCTGGGAGAAAAAAAAGAAAATGTAGAAACCCATGCTCCTTCCTCCAGAGTGTTGATCGGCTGGTGTGTGTCACTCCTGTGGGAACATGTGCCGGCCTCTATGAATGTGCTGTTCTGTACACGTGTGCTGGTGCGCCCTGTCCTCTCACACACATTAATGAATGCTGCATAATCCACTGTCAAGTCCAGGTCCACAGTCCTGGATCACCTGGTGATCTTTCACCTGCTTCTGCTTCAAGGGATAAATGTTAAGGCAGCGATATCACACTGAAGGTGTGACGGGGGTTAAGGAAGATGGACGTTAGAGTTGGTGTGGGGGGCGGGGGGCAACAGGTGAAGTTCAACACCTGCTTTGAGTGCTGGGAGCTGGGTGGATGTGTTGTTTCATGCAATGCTCCCCAAGGCCACGTCCAAATCAGCACTGAGTGAGGTTCCTTTCAGACGGAGCTGTGTTAGTCAGACGGAGGTGAAGGTGCTTTCACAGGGGAGGCAGAGAGACACAGAGAGGATTTGATGGACGTCAGTGCATCAGCAGACAGACTCCCACCAGAAAGGCTCTTAGTTGCCATAGAAACACCAGGAGAGGAAATTAAAAAAAGGTAGAGAAGAGGAAAAAGAAAAAAAACAGATTTTTTCACGGTAACCTCTCAACTCCCGACATGTTTTGCACATTTAGTGGAAGAAAATGTCAAAATGATGCCCACGTAATGTGTGTGTGCTGCTGCCGCGAGCGTTTTACCACAGGAAGGAGGGAGGGACAGAGATGTGGATGAAATGATGGTCTGAGAAGAAACGTTTGGAGAGTGTGTGTCTTATTACATATTCTCTGACCTTTAACAGCCGTCACTTCACTTTACTGTCGTTACTGTAGCTGCTCTTTGTTTTCACTTAATTCATCTCACAGTTCATTAATTAAACAACCTCTTTATTTCCATCACTTTGGATCTGAACAGACTGAGACCAGGGGAAGAAATAATGATGAATAGGAAGAGGATGATTTAGTGAGTTATTTATTGGTTCATTATCAGATCAATACTTTGTATATTTGTCCCTACATCACTGTAAGAAATGTTTGATTGAGTCACTGTGGAAGTTGGAAATGGGCATAAAGATTATTTTTCATGGTCGAACCAAAGAGCAGAAAGAAAACTGAGAAACTCTCGGTTCAACATGTTCACAATACATGAAAGTATGAACTGAGTTTGATGAGTTAAATGTGAGGTGGATTCGTCCTTTGTAAAAAATAAATAATAATTATAATAGTGACATCACAGTGACCCTGACCTTTGACCTTTTCCAGCCTAAATCTAAACAGTTGATCCTCAGTACTAGTGAATGTCTGTGACAAAAAGATATTGCCAAGGTTAACGAGCTTCAGACAGACAGAGCTGACAACATGAGCTCATAAAGTCATAAACACAGAAACAATGACTCTGCTCACTCTCTCTCCTCTGTCTCTGCCCCCCCCCCCCAGCGAGGAAAAACAAGAAGCTGATCAAGATGAAAGCCCCGCGGCCTCCTGGATCGTCAGAGCCCATCAGCAACATGCCTGTTCCAGTCATCCCCAGATGCATGCCCCAGCTCGTGCCCACCATGCTGTCGGTGCTCAAGGCCATTGAGCCGGAGGTCATCTACTCGGGCTACGACAGCACGCTGCCCGACACCTCCTCGCGCCTCATGACCACTCTCAACAGGCTGGGGGGGCACCAGGTCATCTCTGCAGTCAAGTGGGCCAAGTCCCTACCAGGTAACAGCAACAAGCTCCACCTGTTAGCTGGTCTGGTCTGGTCTGGTCTGGTCTGGTGTGTCAGCCGTTGCAGCAGCAGCTTCAGTTCAGTCTAATGTGCAGCGAAGCAAATCAGCAGGAAGACAAAGACACGCGTGTTCTCTCATATGCTGCCTTTACTAGGTGCAGCTGGTGGAGGAAGTGACATCGCTGTAGATAAAACAAAGGAACATTTCCTTGGCTGCGCACTGCAGCGTTTACAGGGCAGACGTCTAGTCTTCACTTTCACCCCTCCACCCCCACCCCCCCACGGAGCATCTGCCGCTCAGCATTGTTGGCATTCCTCTGTGAAAGTGAAGATGTTCAACCTGCAGAGTAATTCAGACGATGAGACGTTTACTGTGAAGAAACATAACAGAGCATAGGCCAATATGTCACAGTTCATCCTGCCGCTTAGATAAGACATCAACCAGGAACATGGATATGGAGATGAATATATGAATATATGTATGTGTGTATGTGTATATACACACACACACACACACACATATATATATATATATGTATGTATGTATGTATATGTACATAAACTGTGAATTCAGGCTGAATAATTTTCCAGTTTCCTTTAGTCAGACAAATATTATAGGAGTTGGCTGTGGAGCCAAAGAGCAGCAGATGTTCAGAAAGCATGTAATAAAACATGTGACCTGTGTAACTTACAGACAAGTAGAGTAATTGTGGCTTATGAAAGGACCCCCCCCCCCCAGACTGCTCTGATTCTGATCAGGTCGTGACCATGCTTAATGTCCCTGTGAATGCACATAGAGACAGTGTTCCTGCTGACGCTCCTCCGACCTGTTCACACTCATTATCTCTGTTAAGTAAATGTTCCTATAGTGAGTGGAAATTTCAGCCTTTTCATCTCGGAGCAATTAAAACTGCAGCGTTTATGGTCGGTGTCATCTCGACTTACTTAAGCATAAAGTGATTGTGTCAGTTTCTGGGTTATTTTGTCTCACATCGGTGAGAGGCAGAGCTGTCAGAGGGAGAGCAGGGCACCACCATCATCCAAGTCTCCAAAATAAAAGCCCTGGGATTCGATTCATAGAGGGATATATTTATATTTTACTGTTCTCTGCAGTAAACGTAAATTCATGTTATAAACATCAAGAACAAAGATAATTGCTGGGCTCCAGGGCTGCACACTTTCCATCCACCAAAACAAAAATGGAAACACAGACTCTGGATTTTTTCTTTTTTTTCTGTTACCTCCCATTTTGGTTTCTAATCATGAGAAAAGAGGCACATGACCTGATAATCGCTCCAAGTATTTGCCTGGAGATTTTCCCTCCTCCCTCTGATTGTTGCCGTCGGCCATACCAAAGATTTAACATCAGGCTCCTCATAGAAACCAAAACGCATGCTTTTTAAAAGTCATTATTATTATTATCATTTCTATGGCTCTGAGCTGCTCTCAGGTTTTCTCTCCATACGTACACTGTAATCCTGGTTTTAGCTTTTATCCTCTGTTAATAATTGTGTGTGACAGTGTGATGAGGGACAAATCTGGCTGCGTTGTAGTTGTGTGCATTGTGCACAGCTGGCAGCCAGCCAAGGTGGTGGTGGTGGTGGGGGGGTGGGGGCTGGGGGCTCTTACATAACAGCCATGGCTTAAAACAAATGTAATGTGAAAGGACTTTTCATGTGCAGCTCCACTTGTCCAGTTTTGACAGTGTGGAAACAACTGAGGTGAATTTTAAATCCAGTTTGAACATCGACTTAACAACGACGTCGTCCCTCTTCTGCTTTGTGTTTGTAATTGGGTTTTAATGATACATTGAGCAATGACCTTTGGTTTTCCTCAGTGTTCCTGTAATACAGATGTCACAGATAGAAAACGCTGAAGTAATGTTTTACTCATACAAGGACAGATGTTTCTACCGTTTAGCATGAAGTGATGCTGCTTTGCATTCGGCTCAGACTGAGCAGGAAATCCTGGTATGAAATTATTGATATTTGACTCCCTGTGTGATGACGCTGTGTTGTGTTGAATTTCTGTGTCTCTCTTTGTTCACCTGTGTCACAGTTTACTTTTTAATCCCCTTTTTTTTTGACCCTCGCAGGCTTCCGCAACCTGCACCTGGATGACCAGATGACTCTGCTGCAGTGCTCCTGGCTCTTTCTCATGTCCTTCAGCCTCGGCTGGAGGTCCTATGAGCAGTGTAATGGTAACATGCTCTGCTTCGCCCCCGACCTCGTCATCAACAAGTACGTAACCCCCCCCCCCCCCTTCAAGTTGCTCTCTGATTCTCTCATTTTGAAGTGTCACTCTCACTCTCACACACGCCCATGCCTGGGTGATGGTTTATTGAGGTATTTTGTTGCTGATGTCGTGTCCAGCAGAGGAAGCACATGGATGTTTGTTTCTCAGGCCCAAGATGGACAAAGACAAAAACAGCAGAGTGAGACCTCGGTGAAAAGAGCCTTGGTTCGAAGCTTACATCCTCTACACACCACTGTCACATACAGGAGGATTTTCACACTGTTGGAAACACGCAGCTTTGCTCTGTTGCAGAAGCTCTGATGTGGAGATCGATAGCATTCTTATGCCTGAGCCTGAAGTGTGGAGCTGAGCCAGGACGAGATGGTCCAGCTCTGCTCTGTATCTCACAGGTTTGATCCAAACACTAAGTGGAGATGTGAGACAGAACTGAGCTCCTCCTGGCTGCAGCTTCTCACTTAACACACAGAATCCAGTTCATCAAACCATTAGATGAGGACATTATAGAAAAAACTGTCTTGATCATTTCTCTCATCTGCAGCTGTCAGTGCTCTGTTACTGTGCCAGGTGTATAAATGTCATGTAGCCTTGAAGACCATAAATCAGAATATGATAAACCCTCAGTCCCAGATGCTGCAGGAGTGAAATGGAATGAATATAATCTATAATAAACAAATATGTATCAGAAAGAACCTCTCAGCTTTTGAAATATACAGAAGTAAAGAAGCACATTGTCCACGTCCTTCCGACATCAGCTCCACTCTGAACCGCACAGTAAATAACCCTGTGTGCTAAACCAAAGGCTCAGGTACGAGCTGCGCCGTGTTAATTACACAGGCTCATTACTTTAACAGTCACTGGCTGCAGGAATTGATTGTGGTCGGGTGTATCTGTGCTCAGCAGAGTGTGTGTCGTCCCCAGAGGAAACAGGATAGAGGCTGATCTCCCGTCAGCTCGTCGGCCTCCCGACGGCTGTTTTAATTCAGAGCTTCAGATTTTTAACACTCAACACACTGACAAACCACATCGTGTCATTTCAGCCATCTTCCTCCTTCGCTGTTGTGGACGTTCGCTGATTATTTCTGACAACAGGTCGTTTTTGAAACCATGAGTAGCCACAGAAAGAAGACGACCTGGGTGTCTCTTCAAAATGTTTGATATCAAAGATAATAACTTTCCTAAGATTGAGCATTTTTCCTCTTTTCCATGTTTCCATGTTATTTTTCTGGTCTATAAAGTATGAACTCTCGACTCTGATCAAACATTTCAATGATTGTTAAACCATAGCTGGGAGTTCATACTGATGGTGGCTCTAGCCGTGACCAGTTACAGGTTGCCTCTGCTGTGTAAATGGTGTTTACTGAATGACTCACACACTGACCTCCTGCTGCTGCTGCTGGCGCCCTGCACACAGCTCATCATCCTTATAGGAAAAATGTAGACAGAGAGCTGTGAAGAGAAAGTCCCAGGTGACACATGAACTGGAAAGAAAAAAGCAGATATGAGAGGTGAAGGAGTCACGGCCAGTGCTGTGCACATGGTCAGTGAAGAGACGCCTCTGAACCCAAGGCTACAAATCTGGAGAATGTGCATTATTGATTGTAGATGTAGAAAGTGATGTGGGCTGTGTGTTGGTGGAAGTGAGGTGTGAAAATCCATCAGGATTTCACAGTCCGGTTTTCTCCTGCAGGGCTGAAGCTCTCTCCTGCTGGGGCTCTTTATCAAGAACAGGATGAGTGAAAGAGCTTTAAATCTAATCTGTATGTCTGTTTTCCCTCCCCCCTCCCCCCCGCTGTCTCTACCTGCTCCCTCTCTCCTCTTCCTCCTCCTTCCAGGGAGCGAATGAAGCTTCCCTTCATGAATGACCAGTGTGAGCAAATGCTGAAGATCTGTAATGAGTTTGTCAGACTGCAAGTGTCCTACGATGAGTTCCTGTGCATGAAGGTCCTGTTACTGCTCAGCACAGGTAAAGGAACAGAACACACACACTGCAGGCTCGTTGTTTTGAATTTCAGGGACTGCAATTATTCTGGGATTAAAAACAAATCACAAAATCACATTTCTACCATGTCCAACATAAAACGCTGCTGCTGCTACTGCCGCTGCTGCCGCTGCTGCCGCTGCTGTGGCCTTACAGGAGTCACAGCAGAGAAGTGTTTGTTGTGGAGTAAAAGTCAAAGCAGTGTTTACACCTGAACGTCTCACTTCACTGTGGTGATTAAAAAAAGATTCACAGCTTCTCTACATCTTACAACACAGAGATAAAGACTGAAACATTCACTTATTCTGTCATTAAAGATGTTTCTCTGCTCCAGTTACATAAACAGCAAAACAACCAACCAGCACAGATTCACTCAAGTTTGATTTAAATGATAAAATTTACAGTGAAGTCAACTTCAGCTTTGTTTCTGATCTTAGAGAGTACATAACATAGAGCTGTGTGTGTGTGCGTGTGTGTGTGTGTGAGTGCTCAACACAGGCACAAATTACCTAAATGGAAAAACTGATTACAAGAAAATGTTTTTCTTAATTATGATGATTTTAGTTTTGCTGAGTGGAAACTGTCCGGAGCAGAGATCTGTCATCACACCCTTTGATTTGCAGGCTCCAGTTAAAAATGTACAAATTAGATGGACTGAGGTGAAAGAAGAACAGCAAAAACAGCTTTATAATTAGCACCATACAGTATGAAACAACAAAAAAACACGCGATCAGTCTGACTTTTAGTCACTTATGTAAATGTGCCTTTGCTGTGGAGGAGAGCGCTCGTCCTCTCACAGCAGCAGGCAGATGATGCTCTTAAGAGGAGATTTGCTCTTTATGCAGAGGAAATGACATTTCCATAGTGAGCACTGGTTGCATTTTCATACCTGAGAGCTATTTCCATCTGTTCCCATCAGGGATGGAAATACTATCAGGTCAGGACGACTCCAGTCTGAGCTGTTGGAATCATTTCTCATGCACATGAGACTGAGAATTAAAATCACCTGTGGGACAATTTGATTTATTATATCATACCTGTTATGCAGACAGACCTCAGTCTGAGCAGTTAACATTTCCCCCACAACATTTGAATAATAGGTCAGACAAAGAGCACACACACACACACACACACACATACAAACAAAGAAGTGGGTTGTAGTAGGTCTGTTCAAACACGCAGCAAATTCCTTGTTAAATAAAATAACACTTAGACCAGAAAAATCCGGAAAAAGCAGAAAAGAAATCAGTTTTTACTGCAAAAAAAGTCTGTGTGCCAAACCTGCAGATGCATAATGCAGAGGCCAGATAGCACTTCCACTTATCTGATTATGTAAATCGGACAGTACTTCATTCTGATCCTGCCCTCTTTGGCTTTGCATAATCTCTAGGCCAGTGGCTGTGGCTTTGCCTGGGCACAGTGCCAGGCACCAGACTGACAAGGAATCCGTCATGTGCTGACATGGTCATCATGACAACTGCATACTGATGTCTTTTGTAGTTTTTATCTCCTCACCACCGCTGTGTCACGCTGTGGAAACCCCCAGCGTGAAATACATGAAACACATCGAGATTATTATGTTGTTGTTGTTTTCTGTTTGGGAGGTGTGTGTGTGTGTGTGTGTGTGTGTGTGTGTGTCTTCAGAACCCTTCCACTGTTCCTCCTGGACTGGGAACACACAGCACACTAGCATTTGATGTCATTTTTTAGTTTTGCATATTTTCCACTGCCTCTGCAGCTTTCTGCTCAGGAGGTGTGTGCATGCATCACTGTGTGTGTGTGTGTGAGAGAAACCTCACCAGGTCACACAGTTTTAATGACCAGGATCAGGACCAGAGCAACACACACAGCTTCACATGGGCCTGAAGCACAGACACATACAGTCTGAACATAGAAGTGTCTCTGCTCACAAGTCTAAATTACATCACATGGGTACGGCTGAAGTTATTCATTACACGTTACATGAGAAACCATGGAACAGTGAATACTACACTACAGTAGAGACGTTCACCACAGTCCAGGATGTGTTCACTTCCTCCTCTCAGACACCTGATCTGTGAGATAAAAAAAGAAATACTACAAACTACAAATGAACATGAGGCAGTGTTACAGGCTTTCTAACATGTCTCCAATACCTGCATTTGTGTTTGTCTGTGTGTGTGTGTGTGTGTAGTACCGAAAGATGGCCTGAAGAGCCAGGCAGTGTTTGACGAGATCAGGATGACGTACATCAAGGAGCTGGGAAAAGCCATCGTGAAGAGAGAGGAGAACACCAGTCAGAACTGGCAACGCTTCTACCAGCTGACTAAGCTACTGGACACCATGCAGGAGGTGAGACACACACACACACACACACACGGATAGAGCACATACTGTAGTGGTCCATGTTTTATATGGAGGTCACATCGTTGTCTAGATTGAAGACCATCTCTGTCAGTACAGTTTTCCATCTCTTTTCATATCAGTTTTCTTTCACATCTTGCATCAGTAACTTGTGTAAAACCCTGAAGATCACACTCAGTCCTCCCTCTAAGCGCATCATGTGTCACTCTCAGCTGCTTCTTGTAAAGCCTCTTTATTGCAGAGGTAAAACTCCACTGTACATAAACCTCAGGCTGATTTAAAGAAGAGATTCAAATTAAAACTAAAAAGCTTTACGGTGCCTGATCTGTCTGTTTGTCCTCCTCCTCCTCCTCCTCTAGATGGTGGAGAATCTTCTCCAGGTCTGTTTCTACACCTTTGTGAATAAAACCCTCAGTGTGGAGTTCCCAGAGATGCTGGCGGAGATCATCACCAACCAGATACCAAAATTCAAAGACGGGAGCGTCAAGCCTCTGCTGTTTCATCAGAAAGGACTGCCTTAAACTGTGAAGCAATGACTCACACCCTCCTCCAGGAGCACAATACCTGCGGCCTCACGCCACATTTGGCCAAACTACAGTAGGAAACCCTGCTAACCCACCTGCAGCCTGTCCTCTTGGCTAACCAAGAAGAATTTGGCCTCCGGGGGCAGGGGGCATTTTGGCTCTGAATGTGTTGTGGGCAGGCTGCATTTTGGTGATCTATTTGTTTCCCTGAGCCCCCCCCCCCAACCCAACCCTATGCCCACGTCTTTCCTGCGTCCAGTGTTTCACTGCTGTTTTCACTGACAAGCCAACACCCACACCTTCACCCACCTTCTCTCTGACACCTCACACTGTCCGACTCCATGGATCAGCAGCCTGGTGAATCTTGCCCCCACCTTGAGTTTGTACGCCTGATGTTCCTCTGCTCGGCTTGCCGACTCGTCTCTTTTTGCCCTCCACAGCTCCACAGCTCAGAGAATGTAGTGTGTGTGGGGGGGGGGGCAAAACAAAAATCAGATCAGAGAGAAATGAGAAACACACTTGAGAGAGAATCTTTATTTTTCCCTGCGTCTGGACTCGAGGGCAGAGAGGACGGACTCTTTTCAGCTGTGAATCAGTTTCTCTTTTGTGACATGAAACAAATCAGATCTACACCTGACCATGGATGAGGAAAAAACATGTAGAGGAATATTCTCCATTTATTTTATGCAGGCACGCGTTTCTGACCACACATGCAAAACTCATGCTTACACACACATGCACACACACACACACAGAAGACGCAGACATGCATTCACACAAATCCAAATGTTTACACAGGATGTATCCGAGAAGGGAAAACCAGTGCCTTTTTAGCTTTTAAAGCGCTTCATAGCCATCCTCTCTAAAACTGTTGTGTTTCTTTGCATAAGAATGTAACCTTGACGTCCTTCCACATATTTTGTCTGTTTTAGTTTTTCCATGCTGGCAATTTCTGTTTTCTTTTCAAACCGCCATGTTAGCGTTTTTAATGTGGGCAGCTCTCTCTGTTCTTATCCCCCAGACATGCACACAAGGAAGACAGCCTTAGATAAGTGTTGATCAAGTGTAGAGATGAAAACAAGACAAGAAAAGTGTCACAAAATGACATCTTTTCCCCCGTGTGATGTAGAGTTGATGAGTTTACTGCATCGCCCAGTTTAAAATCACATGATCCAGGTTAAATCAACAGAGCTGATGCTGAACACACTGAGAAACTGCAACTGGAATCAAACAGGACATATCTGATGTTGTCTCATGTTGAGCAGCAGTTGGAAGGATCATGGAATAATCAGACAGTTGTTAATTGGAATGAAATTTGTTTACAGAGCTCTGCAGTTCATTCAGGTGAAGTTGTAAGTTTGTTGGATTTTTTTTTTTTTTTTTTTGGGTTGTTTTGAAAATCGAGCTGCATTTGAAAAACACGTCCACAATGTCACAAGTCCAAGGTGTTTGTGTTGATACGTAGCCATGATGATTCAAAACCATCCTTTGACTGCCAGCTGCATTCACACTGAGGTTGTAGCTTCGTCAATGGTTTCATGCAGCTTCATTTAAAAAACAGCAACAACAACATGATTTCATGGAGCTCCAGGTGAGGGGACGCACCTGTACCTGTCCAGGCTGCTGTGTTTCCACCAGAAGGCACAGCAGCGAGGTCAGAGGAGAGAGGAGGACGTCATTCCTGCTGCGTTTGATGATTTAGATAATAACATTTCTCCAAACCTCAAAAATATTCACAAGTTTATTCACTGATTCTCTGGAAACGATTCATTTCACCATCAAGAGCATTATGAATTAGTGACTAAAGTATTTCTGTGCATTTAAAGTTATGGTTTAATCAGCTTCATCTGTTTGCACAAACAGGACCTGAGGTTTATTATTAAACTCATGAGCTCAACATAACTGAAGGGTAAATTAACACATATATATATTTTCTAATATGAGAGAGAGAGAGCCATGATTTATTGAAGCTCAGCAGCACAAAACTTCACCTCTGGAATATTTTTGCAGTTTGGTCCAAATAGTTTGTGAATCAAAGCTCAGGCTGAGTGATGACATCACCTGGACGTGTTCCACTAGTGCCAAATTGAATAGAATATTTTACTCATATATCTACACACACACACACACACACACACACACACACACACATATAATACATCTATATATATGAATGAGTGCTTATTCAGTCTTTGACATCATGTGGTTCTTGTAACCTTGCTTCAGGATGCTGATTTCTGATAAAAGGTCTTAGTTGAGTGTCACACCTTCACCAGCTTCAAAAGGAACTGATTGTGTTCATCCAACTGAGTGTATGATATAATAATATACCATATATATATTATTATTTTTTTGGAGATGCACAAAATATTGTATTTTTGAAACTGCAGTACTTTCTACTGCTGTCAGCTCAGACAGGTGGTGATCAGCATTTGGTACATTTGCAATGTGAAAATATGATTGTACCAGCTTCTGCGACAGCCAAAGCAAACACAACCCCCCCCCCCCAACACACACACACACACACACACCTACACTTCCTCCACCCCCCCCCCCTCTCCTCATAATAGATGCTCTATTTTCCTAACTGTCTCAGCTGCCAGGCCTCTCTGCCTGAAATGTCGACCGTATAGATTTTCAGCTGTTCACTCTGAATGGTACTCGTCCTTCCTCAGCGCATAACTCTGAATGGCAGTTAACAGACCAGGTAGCAGGTTGCCATAGAGACCGATCATTTGTGTGTTATTTACAGCTAAAAGCACAGCAGGCTCTGGACACACACACACAGAAGCCATGGTCTTGTTAATCAGGACAGTGACTCGCAGCAGCAGCAGCTGCAGCTTTTCCACTTCACCTGCTCACTTTGGTCTGGTGGTGTTGGACTCTTACAGAAACATGGGACTTGATGTCACTCACGACGTCACTGATTATTCTGGGGAAGACTGATTTGTGTGTTTGGGTGACTTTGCATTCAGTATTACAGCTGTTTCCAGGTGGTGGTGCTTCAGAAAACCAGCTTTAACGCGTAGATGTAACCATATCCCTGCTCATTTCCAAACGGCCATAGGTGTATATAGCAGCGCCGACATATCCAGTGCAACCTTAACAGTGTCTATTATTACAGAATATTTTTTACACAGACGTAACCTCTATACTCCTCCACATTTTCTCTTTTGCCTTTCAGCTTCGTGTTTGACTAAAGGCCTTGTGAAAGGGAGACAGAGAGCCATAGAAATAAGACTTCAAATCAGGAAACAGACTAAACCCTCAACAAATATATATCAATGCTTTTGGAGATTGATCTGTTCTGTAAAAAAAAAAAAAAAAAAAAAAAGACAATATTTTCTGTGATTTTGAATACATCAGCTTGATCCTCTTTGATATAATAGTTTTACTCGATCCTTTTTGTACATTGAACGAGTCGAGAAAGTAAATATTTTTCTGTTTGTTGGTTTGTGTTTGATAAAAAGGTAGATGTGTTGATACATTAGGAAGTGTTACACATGTTTGTCTTGTGAAGTCAATGTAAATTTTACGAGTCGATGGGGGAAAGTCACTGTGTTTTGAAGTTCTATACAGAAAGCAGGGAGGAGGGAGGAGTCAGTAAGACAGGTGAGCGTCTGTGTGTCGTCCCAGAGTGACCAAAGCAGAGGAGAGAGAGAGAGAGAAAAACTCACAACAAGAAGTATTCAGTCAGTTACATTATAAGTAGCACTTATTATCCAGCTCATAGTACTTCTTCTTGTATTTGAAAGGAATCTTTTGTAAAGGTCAAGGCTTTGGTTCCTGTGTATATTGCTGTGAGGATTTACTGGTCACTTTAAAATAGAAACCAAAACACACACACACACACACACACACACACACACACACACACACACAGTTAAAGAAAAAAAGTTGAATCTCTGCGTGAAAGTAAATCTGCCAGAGCCCGATGGAATTGCACTACCCTCCTCTACTGGTCGATAAAAGTCTATTTTGTATAAAATACATGCAAATATTATCTTTAAAGATTAAGGGCAGATCATGTTTCACTGGTATATATGGCTATGGCTTTCATTGAAATCTGTTATGTTCGTATTTCAGTTATGTAAATGTAATCCAATGTAAAAAAGAAAAGAAAACAAAAAAACAAACAAAACAATGAAATGTTTGTTAAAACAAAAACAATAGTTTGTATTACTTCTGTATTACACCTGTAGTCAGTGTCGATATTTTCACCTATTTGATTAAATGTTGAATTAAGTTATCTGTGTTGTTCTTCAGCATCCTGTCGGTAACATCTTGGTTGATGTTGTTTGTCATCACTGGTTCAAAGTGGAAATTTGGAAGAACTGATTTCTCTTTAGTTCAGACATCTTACACAATAAAGTTTTCTGTTTTCCAACGCTCAGCTCCAGCGCCTTTCACTTTGACTCATTTTAAACCTCTTTAAAACTATTTCACACTTCTGCACATTATGTAAAAAGATTCATAAGACCTTTTTCCTGTCTGTAAAGATTCAGAGGCAATTAGCTTACCTTAGCTTAGCTTAGTTTATCGTAAAGAATTAGGGTAGAGGTGAAACAAGCAGCTTCGACTAACATCTTATATAACATGTTATGTATCCTTAACACAGACACATAACTGCCTCTGAGCTTAACACACTAAAATACACACACACACACACACACACACGTGTGTGTGTTTAACTAAAGTCAATTAGCTTAGCATAAAGAATTAAGGCAGAAGGGGAATCACTTTGTTCAAAGCTTTAAATTACACTGACCTGAAGTGTAGGGGAGAACGGGGCCAGTTGTCACACTCTTTAGTCTTGCGTGAATATCTCCTCATCAAGACATCCTAGAGTCGTCATTCCAACATTACAAGAAAGCTTAAAGTCTCGGCTTTCAATAGGTATCCTGTTCACTTGTTCTAACAATACTTTGTAAATCATCAAAGACAATCTGAGACATTGTGGGACACATGGGATTTCAACAGGGAAAAATTTTAAAAATGATGGTAATTTTTAGAATGAAATTTAAATGTATTTTTTATTCAAATGGCATGAAAAACCAGAACGTAATCAGGACACATGGAATTTGTGTTTTAACAACTGTCAGATGTTGAAAGAAGTCATCCTGAAAAAAGGGGCAAAAGCACCCGCTTTTATAAATCAAACTCAAGGAAGTGTGCATGTGATGAGGAGTGCACAGTGCATGTGTGTGTGTGTGTGTGTGTGTGTGTGTGTGTGTGTGTGTGTGCGCAGTTAGTGTACAGTTTTCTCCAACTATATTAACTGTTAATTCTCATAAATTCCTGTTAATTTCCATGGAAAGTTTCCAACTTTGAAAATTCCCAGAATTTTGCAACCCTCTTGATTCTACTGAGTGTGTGAATGTTGCCCCCTAACCCTAACACACAACTTTAACTTTTAGGTTTAGTCTTTAGTTTTTAGCTTTTAACTTTTAGTTTTTAGGTTTTTAGCTTTTCATTTTTAGTTTTTAGTCTTTAGATTTTAGCTTTTAGCTTTTAACTTTTAGTTTTGAGTTTTTAGTCTTTAACTTTGAACATTTAGGTTTTAGTTTTCAGTCTTAAGTTTTTAACTTTTAAGTTTTAAGTCTTTAGCTTTTAGCTTTTAACTTTTAGTTTTTAGCTTTAGTTTTTAACTTTTAGTTTTTACGCCTTAGTTTTTAACTTTTAGTTTTAAGTCTTTAGATTTTAGGTTTTAGTTTTTACTGTTTAGCTTTTAACTTTTAGTTTTTTAGTTTTTAGTTTGTAGTCTCTAGTTTTTAACTTTTAGTTTTTACTCTTTAGCTTTTAACTTTTAGTTTTAAGTCTTTAGATTTTAGGTTTTAATTTTTACTGCTAAGCCTTTAAGTTTTAATTTTTTAGTTTTAAGTTTTTAGGTTTTGGTTTTTAGTTTTTAGCTTTTAACTTTTAGTTTGTTAGTTTTTAGTTTTTAGCTTTTAACTTTTAGTGTTTAGTCTTTAGATTCTAGTTTTTAGCTTTTAACTTTTAGTTTTTAGGTTTTTAGCTTTTCATTTTTAGTTTTTAGTCTTTAGATTTTAGCTTTTAACTTTTAGTTTTGAGTTTTTAGTCTTTAACTTTGAACATTTAGGTTTTAGTTTTCAGTCTTAAGTTTTTAACTTTTAAGTTTTAAGTCTTTAGCTTTTAGCTTTTAACTTTTAGTTTTTAGTTTTTAGCTTTAGTTTTTAACTTTTAGTTTTTACGCCTTAGTTTTTAACTTTTAGTTTTAAGTCTTTAGATTTTAGGTTTTAGTTTTTACTGTTTAGCTTTTAACTTTTAGTTTTTTAGTTTTTAGTTTGTAGTCTCTAGTTTTTAACTTTTAGTTTTTACTCTTTAGCTTTTAACTTTTAGTTTTAAGTCTTTAGATTTTAGGTTTTAGTTTTTACTGTTTAGCCTTTAAGTTTTAATTTTTTAGTTTTAAGTTTTTAGGTTTTAGTTTTTAGTTTTTAGCTTTTAACTTTTAGTTTGTTAGTTTTTAGTTTTTAGCTTTTAACTTTTAGTGTTTAGTCTTTAGATTCTAGCTTTTAGCTTTTAACTTTTAACGTTTAGTTTTTAGTCTTTAGTTTTTAGCTTTTAACTTTTAACTTAAAGTCAAAAGCTTTTAGATTTTAGCTTTTAACTTTTAGCCTTTAACTTTTACTTTATAGTTTTTAACTTTTAAGTTTTACGTCTTTAGCTTTTAGTTTTCAACTTTAAACTTTTAGTTTTTTAGTTTTATGTCTTAAGCTTTTAGTTTTTAGCTTTTAACTTTTAGTTTAAAGTTTTTAATTTTTAGCTTTTAAACTTTAAGTTTTTAGTTTCTAATTTTAACTTTTAGGTTTTAACTTTTAGCTTTTAACTTTTAGTTTATAGCTTTTAACTTTTAGTTTTTAGTTTTTAGTTTTTAAGTTTTTAGTTTTTAACTTTTAACTTTAGCTTTTAACTTTTCACTTTTAGTTTAGGGTTTTTAGGTTATAATTGGAGCTTCTAACTTTTAGTTTTTAGCTTATGGTTTTTAGTTTTTAACTTTTAGTTTTTACCTTTTAGGTTTTAACTTTTAACCTTTACCTTTTAATTTTTAACTTTAAGTTTTTAGCTTTTAACTTTTAACTTTTAGTTTTCAGTTAAGTTTTTGTTAATGTTGGTTCCAGAAATCCCTGAAATTTCCCGGGAATTTTTACGGAAATATACCAGAAATATCCTGAAAATTTTCCAGGAATTTTCATGAAATTTTCTATACAGAAAGGAAATTTCCCATGAATTGTGGAAACTTTCCAGGATTTTTCTGGGAATTTCCTGAAAAATTTCTCAGAAATTTCCTCCAATCTTTCTAGAAAACTTCCAGATTTTCCAGGAAAAATCCTCAAAATTTCCGGTCTTTCTAACTAATTAAAAAAATCCTGGCAAATTTCTGGAAAAATTCCGGATAATTCCCCCAAAATTTCCGGAAATTTTCCAAAAATTTTGGAAACTTTCAAGAAAGACAGGAAATTTACTGGAATTTTTGGAAATTTCCAGGGAATTTTCTGGGAAAAACCCAGAAATTTCTGGGAAAATTCCGGGAAATTACCAGAACATTTTGTTTCCTTATAGAAAAAGAGAAAGGAAGTTTCCCATTTTTCCGGGAAATTTAAGGGAAATTTCCAAGATTTTCCCGGGAAATCTGGAAGTTTTCTAGAAAGATGGGAAAATTCCAGGAAAACTTCAGGGATATTTCTGGAAAATTTCTGAGAAATTTTTCTGGAAATTCCCAGAAAAATCCCGTGATTTTTGAAAATGTCCAGATAATATACACGGAATTCCGTGGAAATTCCGGGAAAGTTAAAAGTTAAAAGCTAAAAGCTAAAAGTTAAATGATAAAAGCTAAGAGTTAAAAACTAAAAACTAAAAACTAAAAGTTAAAACCAAAGAGTTAAACCTAAAAGCTAAAAGTTAAAACCTAAAAGCTAAAAACTAAATGTTAACAGTTAAAAGTTAAAAGCTAAAAACTAAAAGCTGAAAACTAAAAACTAAAAGCTAAAAACTAGTTTCCACAATTCCTGGGAAATTTCCTTTCTGTATAGAAAATTTTCTGAAAATTCCCGGAAAATTTCGAGGATATTTCTGGTATATTTCCGTAAAATTCCCAGGAAATTTCAGGGATTTCTGGAACCCAAAAGAACTAAAAGTTAAAACCTAAAAACTAAAACCTAAAAGTTAAAAGCTAAAAATTAAAACCTAGAAGCTTAAAACGAAAAGTTAGAAGCTCAAATTTAAAACCTAAAAGTTAAAAGCTAAAAACTGGGAACTAAAAACTAAAAGTTAAAAACTAAAAGTTAAAAGCTAAAAGGTAAAGACTAAAAACTAAAAACATAAGCTAAATTAAAAGCTAAAAACTAAAAGCTAAAAGTTAAAACCTAAATGTTAAAAGTTAAAAGTTAAAAGCTAAAAACTAAAAGTCAAAAACTAAAGACCAAAAACTAAAAGTTAAAAGCTAAAACTTAAAAACTAAAAACTAAAAGTTAAAAACTAAAAACTAAAAGCTTAAGACTTTATACTAAAAGTTAAAAGCTAAAAGCTTAAGACTTAAAACTAAAAGTTGAAAACTAAAAGTTAAAATTTAAAAGTTAAAAGCAAAAACTAAAAGTTAAAAGCTAAAAACTAAAGACTAAAAACTAAAAGTTAAAAACTAAAGACCAAAAAATAAAAACTTAAAGTTAAAAACTAAAAGCTAAAAACTTAAGACTTAAAATTAAAGTTTAAAGCTAAAAGTTACAAGCTAAAAGTTAAAATTAAAAACTAAAAGTTTCAAGCTAAAAGTTAAAATGAAAAACTAAAATTTAAAAACTAAAGACCAAAAACTAAAAACTAAAAGTTAAAAACTAAAAACTAAAAGCTTAAGACTTAATACTAAAAGTTAAAAGCTAAAAGCTAAAGACTTAAAACTAAAAGTTGAAAACTAAAAGTTAAAATTTAAAAGTTAAAAGCAAAAACTAAAAGTTAAAAGCTAAAAACCTAAGACTAAAAACTAAAAGTTAAAAGCTAAAAGTTAAAAACTTAAAGACCAAAAACTAAAAACTAAAAGTTAAAAACTAAAAACTAAAAGCTAAGTTTCACTTTGACTCATTTCAAACCTCTTTAAAACTATTTCACACTTTTGCACATTATGTAAAAAGATTCATAAGACCTTTTTCCTGTCTGTAAAGATTCAGAGGCAATTAGCTTAGCTTAGTTTATCGTAAAGAATTAGGGTAGAGGTGAAACAAGCAGCTTCGACTAACATCTTATATAACTTATTTGTTACTTGTTACTTGTACCTTGTTACTTTACTGTCCTTAACACAGAGACATAACTGCCTCTGAGCTTAACACACTAAAATACACACACACACACACACACACACATGGGTGTGTGTGTTTAACTAAAGTCAATTAGCTTAGCATAAAGAATTAAGGCAGAAGGGGAATCACTTCAAAGCTTTAAATTACACTGACCTGAAGTGTAGGGGAGAACGGGGCCAGTTGTCACACTCTTTAGTCTTGCGTGAATATCTCCTCATCAAGACATCCTAGAGTCGTCATTCCAACATTACAAGAAAGCTTAAAGTCTCGGCTTTCAATAGGTATCCTGTTCACTTGTTCTAACAATAATTTATAAATCATCAAAGACAATCTGAGACATTGTGGGACACATGGGATTTCAACAGGGAAAATTTTAAAAATGATGGTAATTTTTAGAATGAAATTTAAATGTATTTTTTATTCAAATGGCATGAAAAACCAGAATGTAATCAGGACACATGGAATTTGTGTTTTAACAACTGTCAGATGTTGAAAGAAGTCATCCTGAAAAAAGGGGCAAAAGCACAAACTGACAGCAGCTTGTACAACACTTTTACAGCTCAAATATCAAAGTCAGTCTTTTCCATTCAACGCAGTCTTTTATCTTTAAACAACATATATTTGTAACAATAGTAAATGTGTTTTAAGTTAGAGTAAATAAGTAAATAAATGGTTGAACGCTTTTATAAATCAAACTCAAGGAAGTGTGCATGTGATGAGGAGTGCACAGTGCATGTGTGTGTGTGTGTGTGTGTGTGTGTGCAGTTAGTTAACAATAAGCAGTTTGCTGCTGTGTGCATGTGATGCACAGATACTGAAGTGTGCTTCCATTAAATTTGGTTCTTTTAGCCAAGATTATGATCAAATTGATTTTCTCCAACTATATTAACTGTTAATTCTCATAAATTCCTGTTAATTTCCATGGAAAGTTTCCAACTTTGAAAATTCCCAGAATTTTGCAACCCTCTTGATTCTACTGAGTGTGTGAATGTTGCCCCCTAACCCTAATACACATAATAACACACATGAATGACAGTGGAAGCTGCTGCTGGTCAACACTGATCTTTAATTCTGCACATGCTCATCAATCAATTCAATCAATCACCAGAACATCTGAAGGAATATTTAAGGCTGTAGATAGAACAGAATTAGATGATACAAAAATCTGGGGAACAAAGAAGGAGTTAAGTTAGTATGCTAAAAAATACAAAATATAAAATTTCATACTTAAAAAAATTATACCTTATCAAATGTTGTGTATTTTATATTTACAAAGTCAATAAACGAGCTCAGAGCAGAAAACAGTTCAGGATTCGCCTTGAAGAAAGTCTCATAAATAACAAGTGTAGATATGAACAGAGTAGTCTCACTTCACATTTGTTTTTTTTCTTTACACTCCCATTTGATTTTCCTGTTAAAAGCTCTAAATATTCTTTCAATATTCAGCTCTAAAAGAGAAAAGTTCACCAGAAAGTTTTTTGTTTTGTTTTGTTTTCTATGAAGAATCGATTCATCAAAGTGGTTCAAGGAAAAAAGTTGAGGAGCCTCGAAGCCGACCAGCGTTCACATGACAGAATATTCACTTCCTTTTTCAAATGTCTGACACACACACACACACACACCCACATCTGCATTTCATTTTCTTATGTCGTCTGTAAATGTCTCCACTTCACACTGTTACTCTGTGGTTGTGTTATAACATCACACGATACGACTCGACTTCACTGCTGCTGGTCAAGACTGAAGCAGCTTCAGTACCAGAGCTGATTGACTCCTTCTGATGGACACAAACAAGAAGGACGACGACACCAACAAAAACATGTCGGTTTAAAAAGTCCAGCTCAGTTGCAGAGCTGAGACAGAGCAGTGAAGCTCCAGTGGTGTGTGTGATGTGGGAAACGCAACTTCCTGTTTCATGAGAATTCCCAAAAACCAACTGAAATAGTGCAAGAAAAAAAAAACTGTGTTTGATAGAACGTCCAGTTATTATCCAACAATCAGAGGATGTGTACGCCGGGGGGGGGGTTGTGGTCTCACAGCTGGGCCTGTATGTGAGCCGCTCATCAGCTCGTTGTAGATCTGAAACGGTTCACATTTTCTTGTGAGGGTTTTGTAGGGAGAAAAACTAAAACGGAGAAACCTGACGCTGACCTTTCAGCTAACTGCTCTGCAGGCGACCTCGTCCTCTGCTGCTCTGCTGCTCTGCTGCCTCAGGCTGCAGCAACATCAGCCAGGTTCAGTCCTGTCCTGGAGAATCACTGCACCGACACACAAAGTGCTCATAAAGAACATTTGGAGCCATTCAAGCCAAACTCAATCATTTAAATCTGGTTTAAAAGCTCCAACAACCCCCCACCCACCACCACCACCCAATGGGATAAGCAATCATGCAAACACCACTTTTTTTTTTTTTTTTTTTTTATCACGTTCACTGTCATCACGTCGTTCTGGTTCTGTCTGAGGAGGTGCTGACGTTTGACCAGTGCAGCTCAAAACAAAAACGAGAGGAAGAAGAAAAGCTCAAAGATCCCAAACCTCACAGCTCAGAAGGATCCGCTCATTTATACCAGTGACCCACCCCTCCCCCACACACACACACACACACACACACACACACACACACACACACATTCCTAGTTCATTACCACATCATTTTCACCAGGACCTGGGAACCCATCCACACTAATCCAATAACAGTCAGAACCACACGAGGATTCACTACTACTTTTTTTTCTCCTTTTTTTGTTCCAGTGCAATTCACAGGTCTCTGCTCGGTCCGGTCCGGTCCAGTCCGGTCCACTCCGCTCCGTCCACCAGGACTCTGCTCCGTCCACTGTGTCTCTGCTTCAGATCCGTTGGTCCAGTTTAAATTCTAGAGTGGTCTCATCAACAGTGGTCCAGTCCAGCTTAATATCAAAGGTCCAACACAGTCACATGCAGTCAGATCTAGTTCGATCCAGTCAGGTTTGGTCATCTGTGGTCCAGTATCCTCATCATCATCATCGTTGTCGTCGTCGTCGTCCAGTTCTGGTCTGTTTCTCAGGCCTGACCTATAAAAACTCCACATAGTTTTCTGGTATCAGTCCAGTCCGTCCGTCCAGCGTCCCCTCCAGCCAGCCCGGCTCCCTGGAGGCATGGACTGAAAAGAGAGAAGGAAACAATGAATTTGTTTTTTTAAATAGATCAAAACACAGACACACACATTATTTTCTCAAGAAAGAGAAGGAGACAGAGAAAGACAAAGAGAAAGAAAGAGGAGGAGCGGCTGTTAAAACTGGACTGACTGAAAACAGGTTTATTAGCTGAGAAGTCGATGAAAAACTCCACACAGGTGAGTTTCCTGCTGTTTATCAGGTGTAGATGAAGGTGAGACCTACGTCTTCATTGTGTTAAAGGGAAGAAAACAGCTAAATGATTAAAATGATGTTTCCTCTGACACATGAAATCATGATTCAGAGTCTCATTAGCTTTGTATATTAGCATGTTAGCTTTGTTTTGGTCTCCACCAGCTGTCTGCCTGTTTAGATGCTGAATGATCCACTGTGTTCACCAGTGTGCTGGTGTCGTGCAGGTGCAGGCTCCTCCTTCACTCTACTTACTGTACATCACACACAAAGGCAAACAAAAGACCTTCCTTATTAATCGAGCTTTTAGCTGAATCTCATTTATCTATTATTTTACTTATTTATCTATTGTTTCATTATTTCTTCAGCTATATATATATATATATATATATATATATATATTATCCTGTTTTCTGGGATTGTGGGGGGGTGGGGTGTTTTGATTATGTAAAGCACTTGTATGAAAAGTGCATAGAATGAGTGTTACTGTTGTGTGAATTGTGGGCACTTATTAAATAATTAATTTGAGAAGTTCTGTCCTGTGTTGGTGTGAGTGTGACACAGAGACAGGATGTAAACATGTGGCCAGAGCTGATGTGGAGGAGGTTATGAGAGGAAATCCAACAAACAGGCTTGAAGGGTTGAAGTATGTGCTGGTGTTGTTGTGGAGATCCACTGGACACGTTGGACCTCTGGCTAAAGAAACAGCAGGAAATTAAAAAGGAACATCTCAGCAGGAGTAAATAAAGCGTTCACCACAGTTTGTCTGCGCAGGGAATCACTCAAACTCTCAAACCGTGGCTACCTCACATCAGAGAGAGACAACACAAACTACAGTGAACTGAGGTGAACTTCATTGATACAGAGAAATCAGACTGTGATGAGTGTGAGGCTGCAGGCGGAGCTCAGCGGGGACAGCTGGATGCAGATGGACACACCGGGCTGTGGAGGTGCCTCTGTGGGGATTGCATGTCCCCAAGGTCACACTGTGACCCAATGGGCTCAGGTGTCAGCACTCAGCATTACACAACTCAGTAACCGTCTTTACTCTGAGAACTCTATTTAGGGTCTGAGAGTCTGAGAGACGGCATGCACCGACCGCCATGACCAAAAGAGTGAATCCCTACCAATACAGAGAGTGTGTGTGTGTGTGTTTTGAGGGAAACTACATTTTTCTGCAGGGATTTACAATGTACCATAACAGTTATTCACTTCAGCTGTTACTCTGGCATGATGACCAGCGTTAGCTGCTTAAGGACTTTACATTAGTGCCAGTCGGGTCTTCAGTGGAGGATATGAGCAGCAGAACTGTGGAAACATCAACATGATTCACAGTTTGGGAGCTCACGGATGGAGAAAGTGAAATTAGGCAGGAGAGGACCAGGGAGACGTGTCTGATGAGATTCGTATATTATGGAAAGGAAAATAACAGTGAATGTAAAAAAGAAAGAAGGAAGCTACTGAAAAATAGACAACAATATTTTCAACACTTTCCTGTGTGAAGCAAATGACTCCTCCATCTGAAACATATTAAGTTCTTGCCTGTGTGCAAAAAAAATCAGTGCGTTGCACTCGGCTGCATCTGTTACAGTGCAGGCCGCTTGCCAAACTCTAATGTGTAATAAAAGCAAGTGCATATCTGAGTTGGTTCTGAGGACAAGAGCTGGATAAAAACACACTTAACAAACAAAACACATGAGTCTCATTCAGCCACTTCAGCCTGATACCGGTGAAAAAGCTTCTGCATCTGACTCCAGCCCACCTCCTCCTGCCGTGTTCCTCTGGAGGAGGAACTTTAAAAACTGGGGAGAAATGATGGGGAACCATTAAATTTCAGTGCTGAGAAGAAGGTGGCCAAGGGAACATGGTGTTAAAAGCCTTTTAGCAGTAACTCTCAGAGCCAAACCCACTGACCCACTGGACAACTTTTAACATATTTTCAACCCTGGCGATGAAATAAATGAACTCCAGCAAATTCCCCAGGCTGACTATTCTTCTTCTTTCTTTTGGTTTCAACAGTTAATTGTTTGTTTTTACACAAACACCGACCCACATTCTTTCCTCCGTGTCGGCAGAGTCCTGCAGCCTGACTCACCGTTGTCGAAGACGGTTCCAGCGATGAAGGACAGCTCCGAGTCGTGCTCTGCCTTGCAGGCGTACAGCGCTCGAGCCTTCCTCCCCACCAGGCTGCACAGAGTCACAGAGTTAGACAAATGTTTTACACTTCCTCTTGTAGAGTTCACCTTAAAAACACTGCACTTGAAGTTACAGCAGCTTTAACTTTATATGTCTGATGTAAACTGTTTTATAGGAGCCACATGGCTTCACTTCATACATGATAATACATAATGTTGTCAGGCTCCAGTCATGTGATCCTCTTGGACTGTTGTGGATTTCATGTTCTTATTTTTTTACTGGACACACAGCGACTATGAAACTGACATTTAAACTACACTCTTCTTCTCCTGCATGTCTTTCTTTTGTATCCCAGGGCTCCTACCATGACAACACTTGAAGCTTGAAACTTGAAGCAGTGAAATGTCATGACAGACACAGTTTGTCTGCCAAGGCCGCGTTAGATGACTACACCCGAATACGGTACATTTTTACACCAATTTAAAAAGAGGAGCTTATATAAGAAGCTCTGCTGTATAAATAGATGGTATATTGACCCCCCAGGAGCCAGTTAGCTTTTAAATTCTCTCCTATCACTGGGAAGGTCAGAGGTCATGGTACACTACATGATAGCTGCCTGCTCGTGTGCTGATGAAAGACTCTGCAGCTTCGAGGTTAAATAACTTTTTCTTGAATTACGTTGCTATTTCTAATGAGGGCGACTTAAGTGAATAATAATGTATTAGCATATCGCTAACAGCATTCAGTAAATGACTAAACAGCACTTGATGAGGGCTTGATTCAGATTTCCTGGCACTGCAGCAGCTCTGCAGAGGAGAGAGAGAAAACAAACACGTTGACTCGGGTTTATTTTCTTTCTTCTCTCACATCACTGTGTCGTCTGAGCAGAGTCACGCACACCAGCGTCTCACAGGCTCTGCTCTTCTTTTACAAAGCCTCTGTCTAATATAATCTCCTCTGTGGTTGGTGGAAACTCACATTCCTCACTTTCCTGTTTCACTTGTGGAGTTCCTCAGGGTTCAGTCTTCGGATCTGTTATTAAGGCCCATTTATACTGAAGTATAATGTCTCATTGTTGTACTTCTGTACACTGTTACAGTACGTTGGTCCAGGCAGCTTCACCTGACGTCCACCTCAGTAATGACATCACAGGTCGGCCCCCAAACTGCCACAAACTTAATAATGACAGTCTTGTTCACTTCCACAACTCCCTGATTGACTTGTGTTGTCTATTGTCTGTTTGGTTACCATGGGTTTGAGCGGGGGGGGGGGGGGGGGGGGGGTTCATTGATGTTCCTAAAATGTAAAAAGGAAAGAAATTGTATTTTTGCGTACACTAGATGTCTGTGACCTGCATTCTATAAATAAAGGTTATATATAAAAAAAGGTTTTCCACTGATAGTTTCCAAACCTCTTCTGATTTGTGTAAATTTTATCACAACCAGGCATCTGTAGAACTGTATATCAAAGATAAACTGACTCCCTCTGAACCTCAGTGGCATCTTAAGAGGAGCTGATACATGTCTTTGTGTTGTTGTCAAAGCCTGAAGAAGCTTCATACTCAGATCTGTCACTGCTTCTTCATCAGCATGAAGAACTGATCAAATACAGAGTGTGCTGAAAAAAACAAAGCTTCTTCTTCTTATCATCATCATAAATCATCACACAAACAAACTCTGACCAACCTGATGGGTGAAGAGTCACTGGAGGCTGAGGACATGGGCTGAGGACTCGATGGAGCTGAGAACATCGGCCAGGAGGGAGAGCGAGGAGAGGTGGGGCTGGGAGACGTCGCACTGATGAACACAAACACACAAAGTGACATGTGGTTCTATTATATAGTAAAAAAAACAAAACACTGTACACGTACATATGATACATATCTGGACAATGTCAGCTGTGAAAAGTGTGAGCTTCCTCTCTCACCTGGTCGGGATGCTGCCACGACTCTTTGGGTTGAGCCTGCAAACAGAAAAAGGCATGAAAGATGAAATCATTGATGCTGGTTCAGACATTACAGCTCGACGGTGATTATCTTCCTAAACTGTTTTGTCTTCATGCAGAATAAACCAACAAAGCTGCTGGACAACAGAACTAAAGTTTAAATAAACAAAACCCAGAGCATTCAGCTGGAAGGAGGAGCTGAGTCCTGACAGATGAAGACCTGAGAAGCTCCACCTCCGACTGAAACAACCACTGAGCTGAAGGAAGAGGAAGAGGAAGAGCTGTGATGAGGAAACAGGGGTTCACTTCAAAACCTGTTGTGCATCATGTCTCAGGCTCTGACTTATTTTCTTTCTTGTTCTGCTTCTCTGTTAAATCACTGTTCTGCACAACATGAACTGAAAAACTGAGAAAACCTTAAAAGGCGAGCTCTGACAGAGGAGTGGACGTCGCTCAGTGTTCGACACTCAGCACATCTCCTCATGCAGCCACCTGAACAGACTCCTTCTCTCCACTGTGTAAATGCTTCAAAACGACTTTTCTCCTGAACATTAGAGTTTAATTTCAGATGTAAGATCAACACAGATCTGACCTCTGGATGTATTTAACTCCTCGGTCTGTTCAGTTCAACATGCACTCACACTTCTCCCTTAATCTCTGACATGTGGTTACAAGACGTAAAAATGGTGCCAGTTAAGCTAAAGCTGCTAACGGCTGCTAATCTGTTTCATTCTGCACCAACAGATAAACGTCTTCAGTGTGTTCAGATCTTGCTGTAAACGCAGCATTCAGTGAGTTTGGAGCCGTTGTGTGAATAACTGGGGTATTGAACCAAAACAGAGAAGCTTTGAGCTGAAAAAACTAAAATAATGAGCTGAAAGAAGCTGAAAAAGCTGCAGTGACTTGTTTTGGTGCATTAAATAACCACATGATAAAGGAATGAAGAAGAAAATGATATTTCTCAGCCAGTGTCAGGCATGAAGAGGATGTGGAATATGGTTGCCATGGTGACACTGATACAGTATATCCTCAGATGGATTTGGGGAACGGTTCAGTCACTGACTGAAAAGACGCAAAGACAAGACGACGGTGATGAAATGTTTCCTGTGCACATGGGTCAACATCACAGTGACTTTAACTCTACGCTGGAGTCACACGTTACCACGGCAACAAACATAAACAGAGGGGAGGATGAAGTGAGTCTGCAGACCTTGGAGTTTGTCTGCGAGCTCCATCCAGAGCGATTTCCAGCTGATAAGCAATACCTGTTACCTACAGCGGCTCTTACAGTGTCAATCACTGTACACACACACACACACACACACACTTCCATCTCATTAATGCACATTTTAATGCTGACAACAACACCTTTCTATTTTTACAGCTTTAACACTAAAACCAAAAGGAGGTCAATTACTGTCTTTGTTCATGATACTCTGTGTGTGTGTGTGTGTGTGTGTGTGTATACAGAGACACATACACACAATGCAAAGAGGCAGGTGTTGTCTTGATGTTTGCTTCTGTTAATCACATCTGTTCTCACAGTTACACACTGTGCAGATACTTAAAGCAGGAATGTAACGTCCACTGCCAAAAGGCTGTTTGCACACTGAACCTGCTGCGCATTCAAAGACCTGCTCTGGGCACCAGAAGAAACACGTAGTCACACATAGTTCAGTAATGATGAGCAGGTCATGAATTGTAGTTGCTACTACCCTTCATTATCTTTGTCTTAATGAAGGCAGCACACAGGGAAGAGACCAGACGGGTCGGGCTGGTTAATAAACTCTGTACAAACGAGCACGTAACTGTTCAAAGCCAACGAAGCAGCACTGACATTTCCCATTCTGTTACTCCACACCTGAACGCTACAGCCTTTTTGTTCCCACTAATGCAAACACAGAATCTTTGCACTGGTGCAACACCAGTTCACCAGTGAGCTGCTGCTGCTCCAACACAAACCTCGTTTTCATTCACAAATTAACTCCAGTCCTTTTCCTCTCTTCTCCGCTCCTCCTGATCGATGTTGACCTGCTGCGAACGCTCCTGCAGCTTTTTCAAATTAAAAGTCTCTCTGTCTTCCTTTTGTTATTGTAAAGTGATGCGGATAAAACTGGTATTTCTACTGAAGGAAAGAAAGAGAGAGCAGAGAACAGTGAGTGTGGCCCAGTAGTTTCAGTGGACGGTGTGTTTTGTGTCAGTGACTGGATTTTATTTATTCTCGCTCTAATTCATGACACGATAGAGAGAGACTCCACTGAGCCATCAGCTGTTTTAGATGAAGATTAAAAACTCACTCATCAGTTCAATTTATATGTGCGACTGTTTATGTGGAGTTTTTACTTCCATCACCACCATCATCATCATCATCATCATCATCATCATCATCATGCGTGATGCAGCGTAGTTGAAATGATATTTACGGCAGAAGGGTGAAGACGACAGGAGCAGGAACTTTCTCAGAACTTAATGTCTCTGAAAAACGTAGAGTGTTGTCATGGCTTTAAAACCTCCCGTCATGTGTGTGCGCGCGTGTGTGTGTGTGATTTCTACTCAGGGCAAACAAACAAAGATAAAAATAAAATGTGATTGCAAACCCCACTGAAGAGGCAGTGAAGGCAGCAGAGCTCGTACATGTGAAACCTGGTGACTGGCACCACAAGTGTGTGAGAGAAAGGGAGTGTGTGTGTGTGTTATGTAAGTGTGTGAGTGTGTGAGTCTGAAGTGTTTCGCCGAGGGGAGGAAATATTTCTGTGGCAGGTTTCCTGGTCACTGGAGGTTTTTTCTTCTGCGGTGCCGTTTATCTTTACAGATGTTTCTATCTCTTTATCTCTGCTTCATTCATCACTCTCTTCACCTCTGATGCTTTTTCTCTCTCTTTCTCTCTTCTCTCTTTTCAGTCGAATGCCAAACAGACACGAGGAGTAAATTAAAAGAAAAGTTCTCGATGACTTTTCGCTAACGAACAAAGTGCAGACAGGAGGAGATGTTTTGCTGCTCTCAGCTCAGTACATCAGGTCAAAGGTCGAGTTCTGTCTGTTACTAGAAAGAGTCATGGGCGTGTGATGTGTGTGTGAAAGAATGTTAAAGGTGTGAAAACCTCCAGGTATTTTCCACCTAAAAAAAAAACAAACCAGAAAAGAGAGAAGAACACTATAAAAATAAACGCGAGCTTCAGGTGCCGGAGCTGAAAACACCACGTGTGATGAGGAGCCTCCAGAGACGAGTCGTTAACCTCTGAACTTTGTTCCTCTCTTCTGTCTGTGATGAAGGCGCACGCCGCCTTTTCTTGGAAAACTATGTTTGGCTCAGGTCTGACTCTGCAGGACTGAGAAAACATGAGCTTGGCAGCATTTTCTGCTGTAAATGGACTTTAATACATCATGGTTTTATTCCCCTGAGACGCTCAGATGGACACATCAGCACGTTGGTATTTGCTGTCGTCAGGACGGCAGCTTTGTGAGAAAAATCAAAAATCAAAGCAGCAGAGGTCAAGTATGAGTAAAGATTTAAAAACAGATACTGCATTACCCATAATGCCTCAGTGTCTCTGTCTTTCTCTTTCTTACCAGCATCAGTTGTTGTTCATGGTTAAAAACAGTGTAGTGAAGCTTCAAATTGGTGCGAGGTGACATCAGAAGGCAAACTCTGACTTTAACAACTCAAACTAATGTGCCGCTACAAGGCTGTAAAAGAAAAAGCCTCTTTATTAGATTCCCAGCTGAACCTGAAGCAGACAAAGAGCTCTTTGTCAGCATGTGTTGTTAGTCAACACTCACACATACATCACTACTGTATCACCATTAAGCATTAACTTAATTAGCTTATTATCATCAACACTCAAAATCCATCACTTCACAGATGAAGTGTTGCTGCGAGCGCTGATGTTTAATCTGATTAAAGCTACTGTAACACAACGGGAACTAGTGTAGCGTAGTGTTAGCTTCATCAGAGCTAATGTCTCCATCAGAACATGTTTAGGAAACACACACGGTGAATGTGGAGCTGATGTGGTTCCTGTCAGTCTTATCTGCGAGATAGTAGAGTGTGTTTACATGCCTTCAAGCACTTCAACACATGTGGTTCAATCTGGTTCCATTAATCTGTGACATCACCTCCTCACCTGTGAGTGTATTCAGATTAGATACAGATGTCAGAGGCTCCCACACACACCCCTTCTTTTTCTTCTTCTTCTTCTTCTTCAAAACTTCAAGTAAAGGCAGTTACATAATAAAAACCACATTTCTCCAGTTGAAAACAAAGCAACACGACTCTGTCCTCTGCCCCAGATTCATCTTCGAGTCACAGATTTCAGGGACAACATGGCCGTCTGAGCAGCAGTGAAATTCCTCATCTGATTTTTCTATTTTTGGATCCAAACAGAAGTAAAAAAAAAAAAAAAAAAAAAATCCATCGAGGCTCGCCAACCTTTTCAAGACCGTTGAAACTGAACACACTGGACACGTATTTAAACTTAAAGAGGGAAGATTGTCTGAAGCCTTTTATCACTGCATCATCACCACATATCAGTTCTTGCAACCACACACTTATACACATATTACAGCACAAGGTTTTCCATTTAAATAAACTGACACTGTGTTAAAGGGAGAGACAGGGAGTCTGTTAATCTTTGATCAAATATAACACACAGATAAGGAGCTGTGTGTGCAAAACACTCGACAGCACTCAAGCGTGACCTTAAGAGCAGAGAAAATAAAGCAAGAACCTTGTGAAAGTCTCATTTCTCGCTCCACAGGTGTTTTATCAGGACCAACAGGTTCTGGCTCTGTAACGTGGCTTCTCTCTCAGGACCCTGACCTCACTGCTCTGACTGTCAGTCGTCGTCATGGATGACAACAGGTGTAAATACATGTTCACTGACAAACAGAGTGACATGTTTGACTCGATTCATTACGGCGTGTCTGCTCTGTCAAGTCCTCATTTTGCAAACCTCACGTCTTGTTTTTAAAAGACAGTGGATTTTAAACTATCAAGACGCTTTTGAAGCAGCTGAGTCATGATGCAGCAGAAACACAGATACAGCTGATTCATCTCTGCTACAATCACTGCACAAATATAGAGAATATCATCACATCATCATACAGCAGGCTGCATTTGAGCAGTCTGATGTAATACAGCAACAAAAGAGAAAATGTCTTCAAGGTGCTTTAGAATATTGACCCTATAATGTTGATCCATTGTAAAAGGACTAAAGCTGTACAATTGCAGTCCACTCTGTGTTACTGACATGAACAGGGACAGTGAAGTCATTTCAATCAGTTTGTTACCACCTGATAGAGACATAGAATAAATAACTGACACAATAATCACATCCTGAGGCGACAACTCAGAATAAGAGATCAAAGAACGAGGAAGGCAGAGAAGGTAAAGGAGGGGGAGGAGAAGAGTAATCAGGATTTAAGTGTGTGTCAATGTCAGAGTCACAGAAACAACAACACGGAGCAGTGTGTGTGTGTGTGTGTGTGTTGTGTTTATGGATGAAGATGTGAGCTTGTTCTCTGAGCAGGACGAGCTCAGACCTGTGAGTTATGTAAACTGTTCATCAGACTGAAGAGAGGAATCAAAGACATGCAAATTATGTAACTGATACTCATTATGTTTCTGTGTGTGTGTGTGTGTGTGTGTGTGTGTTTTCTGTACTGATCCAAGTAAAAACCTTTGGTGCAGTTTGAAGTTTAGCTCCGTGCTTCAGATATTTCACAGATACTTTTGAGATTTAAACCGACAACCTTCCAGTCACAGGACTATTTCTGCTTAAGCTCTCAGCTGCCACATGTGAGTGAGTGTGTGTGTGTGTGTGTGAGGACCTTTGAAGTTAATGTTTGCATATGTGAGTGTACACACACTACATCTGTGTGTGTGTCCACATGTGTCCAAACACCTGTCCCTCTGGAGCTTTGGTTTATTTTCTGATTTCTTGATGTCTTCATTTAGTTTCTCGTTTTTGACTTGTTTCTGATTCAGAGTTTCTTTCTACATTTTTCACTGCAGCTCGAGGTAAATATGTTTCACTGTAAAGATTAGCTGCTGGTTGGTTAAATATTTGACCTATTTTTTCATTATTTGCTCAATAACTCCTTGTCAGTGAAGCTGTAAACCACAGGAGCGGTGTGTGGGGTGAACTCCAGGTGTGTACCGTGGCTCTGGGACACTCACAGTGAGCTGGGTCTGATCTGCCGGCCGTCCTGCTCTCCATCGTTGCTGGTCAGGCTGTGTCTGGGCGTGCGGCCTTGGCTGCTGCTGCTGCTGCTGCTGCTGCTGTTACAGTTGGCCGAGGAGGAAACGGGCTGCTGCAGCTCGTTGACTGTGGCGTTGACCACGCTGTTCCTCTTTTCACCTGCAAGGATACAGAACAGTTTTAATCCAGTGTGGTGCATTTTTCTGCAAACGGCCACTTCATACAGACGAGTCTTCTCCTGTTCTGAAAGCATCCATCTGTTGATCACTGTGAACTCCAGCCAACTCTCTCACCACTCACAGCCTCTTGTTTATGCCTTTCAATGTACAGCGGGGCTCAACATTTTGCTTTTCTCACTGTACGAGTCGACCTTATGGCGACTCGTACAGTAGCAGGTGTCAGCTGACTCTAATGGAACGGAAAGGAAACAGATCACAGGCAGCTCCGCTCACCTTTCTGTGAATGTGTCGGTGTGTGGAAGAGTGTGAGAGGCCTCTCGCTGCAGGACGGAGCTTTGCTCTCACTGCTTTTCCTTCTGGAGAGGTTGAGCTGCTGGTTGGTCGAAGCTCCTGCAGAACTCGGCACGTCCCTGAATATCTGCACAAACCAGATATTTAACTCGGAGTTAAAGCAAAGCAAAGGTCAAGAAATGTGTTCTCTGCAGGGTAATGTAGGTTTTTTTATCTTAACACATGTAGGGCAAAGGCAGTGACCACAGAGTTTCAAAGTTAACACACACACACGTAGAGCCAGGCAACAATATGCCAGACGGAGATCTGATCCAGAACCAGAACTAAAAAAAGCAGCCTGACATGTTGAACCAGCTGCAGCAGGAGCCACTTGATGTCTGGTTGATAATTCTTCCCATCTCGCTCTCTGAAATGAAACAAACTCTAACCTTCAAGCTGTTTGAGTTTTCATATTAACATTAATTCCAGGATTCAAGCAACTGAACTTTGACCTCTGCGGCTCAGTTTCTGCCAAACACAGCGAGCTGCTGTCCTTTAAAGCTCACACCAGGCGACAGTGTGACGCTCTGAAGCACCGACTGGGAGAGCGCTGAAATATATTTTTACTCCCTGATGTGACATTGTGTAAAATGCTTAAAATATCAAGCTGTGATGTGAATGTACATGTACTGGATTTCTCCTCAACACTAATTATATATCTCAGCATGGATTTTTTATTCCACAACGAATGCTGCTCTGCTTATTTCAGCCTGAATCAGACGTCATCACCTCCACATCCACTCATCCACCTCTCAGCTTCTCCACACACACACACACACACAGCTCCCCTCCTGGAGGAAGGAACCATCTAAACACACTGAGGCTGTTGTTGTTTGCAGAAAAGCAAAATAAAATTATATAAGTAGAATCACATGAAAATATTTACTGCACATGAGCATGAAGGAGGCAGGACTGTACTGCTCCTATGTGCGTGTGTGTGTGTGTGTGTAATGCTGGAGTCTCTTGTGGTAGCACTGATCTATCTGTTGCCATGGAGACATATGTAAGCAGCTTGACTGGCCAATAAGCTGCTTGGATCTAAAGGGGGGAAAGTGGCTTTGAAGTGTACATAGGCAGCAGAGCATATAGAGCTGTTGTGTGTGTGTGTGTGTGTGTGTGTGTGTGTGTGTGTGTAGCAGGTGTTCAGATACAAAGTGTTAGGCGCATTAATTGTTGGTTTAATGTGCATTTACACAAAAGTTAATCCCTTTGACAAAGGTAAGGGATTAATTCAAGCCTGTACCACGTCACCACACACACTGCTGTGTTGTGTCCTTCATTTGGAGACGTGTTCACACTCACACTCACACTCACACTCACACACTCTCGTACTCTTTCATGGTGCTCTATGAGGATCTCCACCACTATGTTCTGGAACTTAATGTCCATGATGGCGGCCACCGTCTCCTCCTGAGGCCGCAGCAGAGTCGGCCCGAAGACCACGCCCAGATTAGCAACGGTCATGAGGTTCTGCTGGTGGTGACTGGCCACACTGTGGAGGGGAGAAAGACATAGAGAGGGACAGGGACAGAGAGAGAGAGAGAGAGAGAGAGAGAGAGAAAACCAGTCATTAACGTTTAGCAATTAATTATCATCCTGCTCTGTTCTCTCTCTCCACGCTGTTTATGTTTCCACTGTTTATTGTTTGGGTGTTGTTTCTAATTATTGATGCCAATAAAGTTTTGAAACCAAACTGAGAGAAAGACACAGAAAGAGAGAGAGAGAGAGAGAAGTGTCTTCTGTCATAGGCGTCAGTCTCCTTTCTCTCGTTAAGGAACATGAAGCTTTAATACACGGCCTGTTCCACATGAAGCATTTATCAGAACCGACTCTATTGTCCAGGAGAAAACACCAGTGTCATGTTTATACCTGAGTCTCTTCTCTCATTAAAGACACTCAGAACCAAAGGCACCTCTCCCAGTCTCCCAGGAGATAGACCCCCCCCCCCACCTGAGCCATTCTATAAGCCAGATGATTCAATGATGAGAACTGCCAGCAACGGGTGTGATCCCCTAAACGTCCAGTAGGTCACAGAGCACATGCATCTGTATTCACCTACGTGTTGTATAAACATGGCCGACGTCCCATCCCTCACACATTATTTCCTGCTGCTGCTGCTGAAGAAAAGCCAGGTAAAGCCACAGGGCTTAGATGTGGGTTTAGAGTGAAAACACAATGCCAGTTGGCTGCATTAGAGGAATTATTACCCATAAGCCAACAGTGTCATCCTCTGTGTTTTTTGTTTTTTTTAACTCGAGGGTTGCTGCAGCTCACGGCGTCCAACAGTCAACCTGTTTGATTCTGAGCAGAGACTGATCGGGGCTGCACTGAACGAAAAGACACGAAAAGACAACAGGCTGTTGGTGGAGTCTTACAGCAGATTTGTTGAACCTATTCATGTGGAGTGCTCATCAACATCTGCCCTGCTAAAAGGCCCTTGAGTTAAAGAGTGAATTCCAATCAGCTCAGAGAGTGAGCAGCATCCTCTCATCTCCTCGGAGGAAGTGATTTGGTGAAGTGATTTGGTCAGTGACATAAAAACTGAGGCGAACTGAGCTCTTTGCAGCTTCAGAAAGTCACAATTGAGCTTTGCCAGGTTCATCACTTTTTAGTGTCCCCCTGGAAACACTTAGTCTCTGTCTGTGAACCTGTGCACAGGCTCTGGGTCTGTAATTACAGCAGCTCCTACGTTTCCTGGCCTCCAGGCAAAGACCTGAACCTGAACACCTCTCACCTCTCCACCTCCAGGGATCAAGGACACAGAATAGATCTGATCTGGTGGGTTTCTATTTTCAGTCTACACCACTTTAATGCATGTGGTCAAGAGATTACATGGAGGGAGCACTAATCCTTTCTGCAGATGGACGACAACAGAAATCAAGCTAACGAGGAGAGGAGAGGAGAGGAGAGGAGAGAGAGGGAGGAGGAGGAGGAGGAGGAGGAGGAGGAGGAGGATGAACTCATGTATCTGTATCCAAATGTGTTATATCTCATCTTACGTGGCCAGATGTTTCATCAGCAGCTCCAACATCTGTCTGTTCTTCTCAGGCAGCCGATGCACCAGGGCGTGGATCTCTGTCACTCTGGCCTCTGGGTTGTCGAGCTCTGCTCACAGAGACAGAGAGAGACAGACTGAATACTTCCATACTTACACTAACGATTCTGAGTATGTAAGTGCATTCACACCGACAAGTATGGCCAAATACAGCGTAGGCCGACTGTGAGCACCCGGGTGGAGAACTCATAAGTTGAGTGTGGAACAGTGGACACTTCCCACCTTCAATGATCGCTGTCTTGTCTACGTAGCAGAATATAATATGATTAACAGACTGGTGAGCCAATGTGTTCCACCAGTAAGAGGAGGCAGCTGATGTGGTGGTGGTGGTGTAATCTCCACCTCGCATTAAACTGGTGACGCACACAAGCAAAAAAAAAAGAAAAGTACAAGGCGTTCGTTATCGACAGTATTTGATTTGAGACAACACTAACTGTCGAGCTGTCACCCACTACAGAAGAAGAACATAGTGTACAGAGCGCTCTTGTATTCCTGCCGTTAGACAGATGTTACACATCTTGCAGTAAGTTTTCACTGTACAACCACTTTCATTCATTTGTAAGAACGAGGAAAGACCAAAGTGGACTCACAGCTTTGACCAGATTCTGCTCACTCACAGGTCAAAGCTGCTCAAACTCCTCACTACCCACATCCACCATCCTGCTCTCATCAACAGGACAGTGCAGAGTGTTAATGCACAACAAAGCTTCACACCTGTCTGAGTCATTCCTATAAGGATAATAAGATAATAGCTAATAAGGACTTTTTAAAGACAAAACTCTTGTTTGTGACATGTTTTCATCCTCGGTGATGTTGGAGCTGATTAACACAGACAGAGGAGTGGAAAAAACTCTCTGTCTCTTTCCTTCAGTCCCGTCACTTCACCAATTTGTTGGCAATAAGATAAATACAACATCAGCTCTGTGTCTGGATGTGATTATCACCACAGTCAGTTATCACACTCCTCATACAGGCTGAGACCTATTCATTTCAAAGCAGAGAGACAGACAGACAGAGACAGAGAGACAGAAAGAGAGAGAGACAGACTGGAGGGTTATTAGTCACAGAGTGATGGATTCAACAGCAGAGAGGAGATGAACAGACTGGCAGACAGGTTACAGACAGAGAGACAGACAGGCAGGTTACAGACAGTCTGTTGGTGATGAACAGCTACACTAAGTCATGACCACAGAGTCGGTCGATGGAGAGATGACAGCAGAGACACAGTAGATCAAACCTGAGGCCCAGACTGTCAGCGCCAGGTAATACACTCACCACACACACACACACACAGTAAGTTTAGGTTGAAAAGTATAATTTCTTATCCAAAGGCCAGTTACACTGTTTTTTATCTTTCTCTCATTTTTCCATCATATTCAGCTCTCGTCCCACTGAAGGCCACTGAGTCCTGGGAGGGAGATACAAACATGAATCCACAAATATTAATCTACCAATTACTTAATGAGGTCAGTTTGAAGTTGCATTAATCCACTTTGTGTTGGATTAATCCAGTCATTTCATTTAGTCTCATTCTGCCTCAGTTTGACAGTGTAAAAGTTCGACCTGTGGACGCTGAGGTCACACAGACACAACGTGCAGGTGAAGTCCATGAGGATTCAAGTGGACGGGGTGAAATCAGTCATCAGTCTTTTAGCAGACACTTGCCTCTGCAGCAGGAGCACAGAGCTGCTCTTTGTCTCTGTCTAACTTCCACACATTTGTCTTTCTTCATAATCACACTTCTGCCGCACGTCACAAAACGTCAAGATCTAATTTCATCTAATTCCATACCTGCATCAGAGGAGATTACTGCAAATGAATCATGACCATACAAACAGGGACATTTGCTCTTTTTTCTCAGACTGATGATGAGTACAGACACACACACACAAACAACACACACCGGCCAGTATCTGACACTGGGTCACAGCCCAGAGAAAACACACATTCATAAAAACCAGTCTGAGTGCTGATTTAATCCTGTGGTCAGTGGCTGCGCTGCTGCAGAGTCAGAAGTGATTAGAACCAGCCTTCATCAATCACTTCCTTCCTCTTTCACCTTGAATTTCAGCTCTAAACTGTGTGTGGGGGTGTATGCATCTGAGTATAGGCCCCAGCTAAATCATGTTAAACTATCAGACCCCCACCAAGGCAGGGACAGTGTTCATGCACACCCTCCCTCCTTGTCATACAAGCATGTTGCTGCTCTTAGGGCTGATGAGTAACCAGCTCTGTCTCACCCAGGCTGAAGCTGCAAAATGACTAAAACAAACTTATTTTTAACTTCAGATCAGATGTGAATCAGAAAACAGAGCTTGAAAGCACGGCTGTGTCTGACTTCATCAAAATTTCATTTGTGCATCTCTTGGGGCGAAATTAGCTTTTGATTATGTATGGAGAACATACTTTTACAATCAAAGGCAGGAGAGAAAGCAAACACACACACACACACACATAGAGTAAATGAAGCATGCTCAGCACATCTGTGGACCATCAGCTGATCCTCGACAAACTCCAGCACCGCCACCTGTTCTACTTTCTTATCATTCATTATTTATAGTTGACATCTCCTGGCCTGGGCCGTGTATCCTACATTTCAGTGCTGCCTGGACTCGACTCAGACTGTGGAGGAACAGGACACACAGTTCAAATATAAAATACCTACAGCTTTCACAAAGCAACTCAATCAGTCTTCTCATACTGACAGTGAGTCACATGACCACATAAGATCCAGGAGTGTGTCTGTGTCTGCCACTCAACAGCCTCCCACCTCTGCATCCTTCAGCTCTTACTGTAGTTTTAATGTTACAGTGAAGGTGTTAGATGTAAGAGTACACAGCTTTCATCTCAGCACCAGGCATCCACAGATTACAGGCTGACTGTCAGAGATCTGCAGGAGCAGTAAACAACCTCACTTTGCAGAAATGACCAGAGTTATAATGCAGGAGAAGTGAGAACATCAGCTCTCAGCACTGTTTCAGACCCAGACTGAAATGACACCACCTGGCTGCAACAATACAACACTGGCTGCACCCATTCATGCACACAAGGCGCTGAATTATTGACGACAGTGTTTCCATCAATGAGAGTGAAGCAGAGGCGAGAGAGGTAGGTGACTGTTGGTCCGGCTCTGGGCTGTTAATGTGCTGCTGCTACGTCCACTGGACAACAACGACTTTGTCCTCTTTGCAGCTGACGTTGCATGAGCAGCTCATGATGACAGAAGATCAACATGAGACGTGCACGTACAGTGGATGTCAGTGGATCTCTGCAGGATCTGCAGCGATGTGGGCTCTGGAGCCAACGACCGAGGTCAAAACAGAGTGAAAGCATGAAGGCGAAACTTTCAATTTACCGGTTTGTCTACATACCAGCCCTCATCCAGGGTCCTCAGCTCCGGAGAGTAGCAGGGAGATTGTGAACACAAGATACTAAAAAATAGTGTACAAAGGGTGTGACCGTAAAACAGAGTGAGGAGGCTTGAAACTAACTAGTGTCATATCTGTCTCCAGGCAAACCTCTCCCCCAAAGGCTCAAACTCAAAGGCAGAATGAAAACCAGACTGATAACCAGGCAGTCGCTCACACAGTGCAGCGCAGCCACTGGATCAGGTCTAAATACTAACAGGTGAAGCAGGTAAACGTCAAAACAGTAGAAGTAAAATAAAAGTTAACAGTTTCAGATGTTGTGAAGAGCACCATGCACCGCCTCACTCCGGTCAAATGTTTGAACTGATGCGCAACAAGAGATAAAGATGAGAGGACAGAAGACAGAAAGATAAAGAGAGAGAGAGAGAGAGAGAGAGATGTGTGCTCATGTTAAAGTTTGACCTCACGCCCTAAATGCTGAACCTGCCACGTGGCTTCTATATGATCCACGGAGCCAAAACAGAAACAGATCACTCACCTGGTATTATAGGTTGATACTTGTTCATAGGGAGAAGAACTGGTTTGGGGACTTACCCCAGCCTCGGCTTCAAGTGTGGGAAACATGAACACCACTCTCAGTGTCACACATGTACATTGAGTTTAGACTAGACTTAATGTGTGGTGATTTATCTGTCAGCTCTCATGAGCTCTGTGGAAAATGTGCTGAGTCATGAAACACAAATTAAACCTGAAGGTGGATGGATGGAGGTCTTTACCAACGGGTTTCCAGCAGAGACTGAAAGAAAACAAGTGGAAATGTTGGAGCAAAGAATCAGAGGTGAGAGATGAGCAAAGGTTTAATTAACGAGGAGCAGAGACATTAATGACCTGACGCACAGACATTACTCTATATGTGTTTTCCTGTTGCCACATGCCTGAAGGAGGGATCTCAAATCCAGGTGGCACCATCCTCCCTCCCTCTCTCACATTCCTCGTTTTTCCACTCCATTTCCCCCCCTCCCCTTTTTTTTTTTTTTTTTTTTTACTACCTCCGCCGCCTCGGCTGCTCGCTGTTTAAACCAGGAGGAGAGATGAGATTTGTGAGGGTGGAGCTGGACAGGATACGTGAAAGAGAGGAGGAGAGTGGGAGGGAGGAGCTGAGAGAGGGAGTTCAAGCGAGGACAGTGTCCTCACAACACCTCGCTGCCTCTGCTCCATTCAGCCTCATATGGGAAGACACAAAATTCAGCACACTGCGTCCTCTGGCACACACACACACACACACACACACACACACACACACACACACACACACACACACATTTTTGCACATATGCATTCACACACACACAAGTTCATAATATGCAAAAGCCCACAGCCACATAAAATGATATTGATGAATGGAGGAGAGAGAGAGAGAGAGAGAGAGAGAGAGAGAGAGAGAGAGAGAGAGAGAGAGAGAGAGAGAGAGAGAGAGTATAAGTTAAACAGAGGGAGGTGAGATGAGAGATAGATCTCTGTGTGCATGTGTCATACTTTATGATTATTACAAAGCCATTATAGAATGGGCTGGTATCAAACCAGCTGCTTTGGCATTTCAACCCAACACACACTCACATACACACACACACACACACACACACATTTTCTCCCTCTCTGTCCAGTTGGCTTCACTATGGGACCATTTCTTGGTTGTGTTGCCAGAGACACGCGGTCATTTCCTCTGGTTCCTTCCCCCCGTCAGCTCTCAGCCTTCTGCAGGCTGAGCTACTGACAAACAAAGAAAACAGGCCACTGACACATCCTGTCAGACCAGACTGGACTGGATTGAACCAAACTGCACCTGAGCTGTCAGGTTAAATCCAAAACGTCAAACTTTTAGTTAACAGAGCAGATACACCGATCACACGGAGCCAGGCCAGAGGGAGAGACAGAAAGGCCAAACTTAGAGCTGCAGCTCTGTGGATGAAACGGAGCCAGACGACACCGAGATGTAGAAACTCTTCATCCAAAAAAAAAAAAAAAAAAAAACAGCAGCTAGTGCTTGCAAAAGTTTATTTTGTTGCCTAGGAGCCACATGAGAGGAATCTAATACGCTGAAATGATTGCAGTTGGAGAGTTGAGGCAATCTGTCTTGAAGACAGCTGAATGTGGAGTATTATGAAATTACTTATAGTGAATCAATATGTGCCCCCCCCCATCAGGTGCTGCTGGGGCAGAGGAGGGTGGCGTTTGTGCAGCTGCTTTCTGTCTTTGCAAACCTCCCACCCACAGGCTTTCACTGGGCTGTCACTGTCTCATCAACTCAACTCAATGTGAAATATGAACCTAAACATCGAATGAAAATCCTACACACACACAGCAGGTGGGTCACACACACTGAGCCTCAGCACCAGACCAGACAGACACACTACGGCGTCGCGGTGGCGGAGGGGCTATGCTGGTATCTCAGCAGGTAAAGCGTCTCTTTGCAACCGGGAGCTGGTTTAACGGCAAGTCGTGACCTCATCCACGTGATGATTCATATGATGCATTTATTTTTCAAACCGAGCAGCTGAAGAGGAGTCGATAGAACGACTCACCGACAGAGGAGCAAGAATCAAAAACAAGAATCATTTTAATCAGTTCATAAAGTGTGACACTTCATCTTAAACCAACAGCAAACAACAAGGCGCCTGAGGATCCTGCTGCTTAACAGCTCAGTGAAAGAACATGCGCAATTCACAAACCACATGATCCTCTGATTAATCCTGACTGTTTATTCACTCCAAGGTGGCGTTAGAAATACTGTTTGTAATGTTCTTATCCAGGTCCACACATCAGACTGCAGGAGGGTTGGTGTTGTGTTCTGTGTTCACCAGACACATTAAACAGGACAAATGAAGGAGAGCACACTCACTGGCAGCTTTGATGAAGCTCCTCTGGTACTGGTAGGTCATGAGAGGAGCAGGCAGCATCCTGCAAACAGACGCATCAGATGGAGAACATCAGGTTAGAAAACAGAGCGAGAGTTTGGAGTTGGCTGCTTTACACACATGAATCAATCTAAAGAGTAGCAAATGGACACTGATCTGCACCACTGGGAGCTTTAACAGCTGGACATCACATCAGTGCTGCAGGAGGAGTGTGACAGAGCCTGAGCTGAGGCCCCCCTGCTGGGAGGGTAAACGTGTGTGTGTGTGTGTGTGTGTGTAGGTGTGAATCTGCCCATTTACTGTGCTCACATAATCTTGTCCACATGTGAATGTTTGTGTGTCGGTGTGCAGTGTAGATTTATTCAGTTACAGCAAACTGAGCACAGCTTGAGCTCCCCTCTTTTTATCCCTGCATGCCTTCCTGTTCCCTCACTCCCTCATTACCAACTGTTCTGATGCTCTTGAGGAAGTAATGTAAATGTCAGCTGCTGTACGGAGGCCAGCAGCTATGACTGTGGCTGCAGCACTGATCATAGGAGCGATGTTGCTGAAACCAAAGATATGAGAGCAACTCTTCGTTTTAGAAAATCAATAAAACAGGTTCAACAAGAAAATACAGCAAACACTGCATGAATAAAAAGGGACAATTAACAATCCAGGGCAGAGGTACAACCTGCATGAGAGGCAGCGAGTGCGAATGAAAAGAGCAGGAAACTGCAGTGATTCATGACTTGACAAGTCCTGATCTAACAAAACACTCTTAATCCCTGAACACTGAAACAACTTGATGACAATGTGCTGCTGAGTCCATCAGATCCTCTGTTGTTGTTGCTGTTGTTGTTGTCATTTGAGCCTTTTCACACAAACCTGAGATAGTGCTTAATGGCACTCGTGATCGTCTTAATCTCCCACTCTGGGTTCTCCAGCTCCACGTCTGCACATGTCTTTGGATCTGATGGGCAACAAATATGAAGATTAGAGCAATATAGAGGAAAAACAAATCCAGAGTTTTGACTGAATGTGATGATTATTTACCCATGGCTTGGCTCAGTAGTTTCTGCACCCTGGAGTTGACGCCAACGATTCTGTACAGGCCCTGCTCATCAATACCTGCAGAGGAGGAGGAGGAGGAGGAGGAGGAGGGTAACTAATTAGTCTGATTCAATTCAAGTCATTTTCACATTCAGTTACACTAACATCCACTGGTTTTTTCACCATGTTTATTTCCATACATGTCGCCCATATAAACCATCGCCTTGGCAGCTGAAAGACACAGAGCTGTCATTACACTCACTCTAAATGTAAATGTGTTTGCAGAGGAGAAGTGAGCAGTAATGGAGGCAGCAGATGAAGGACCCACGTGTGAAGCATTAGTGCGACATTTCAGAGGAGTGTGTTGTGCATCAGAAGATGGAGGGTTTAGTTCCTGCAGACGACCTCTGACCCCTGTCATTTCAATCCAGCCTTTGTGGACAGAACTATATTTTACCTACCACTCACACCTCAACATCTGGAACCTACATGCATTTATTTATTTATTGAGACTCTTCAGATTTATAGTAACAGTTACCAGAAATATAACATGATCAGTTTGTTCACCGCTCTACAGGCTCTGAGAGTAGCAGAAGGGGGTGAAGAAAGTGGAAGTAAAGTTGAAAGATGGAGTTTTTTCTCAGAACATGGCAACATTAAATGGTCCTCCACAGCATATGAGAAACAGCCAGGGGCGGAGCTTCAGGGGGGGCTGGGAGGGCAGGTGTCCCCAGCCCGGGATTCAGAGGGGCCCGTCACTGTGACAAGTTTTTTTTGTCCTTTAATGATGTGACCGCTGGTCTGGGCCCGATGCGCTCTACATTACAGGGCTCTACGAGTAACCCCACCCCCCACACACACCCACACACACACACACAGCACAATGCACCGCCACCCCACTGCTCAACAACAGGCAAACTCGGCCGAATCAGCGCGACTGGAGTTAGGTTTAATGGGCCCGATCACAAGTCCCGCCCCCCGGCCTGGTTTTGACTTGTTCCGCCACTGGAAACAGCAGCGTAGAAACGACTGGGGGGGGGGGGGTAGAAAGCAACTTGCAGCGACGACGAATATTCACCTTCCCATTGCCTCCACATTTTCCATGGTCATCACTCCATCGATAGAAAACATCATCTTGTACATGACAGATTTGGAGGAAATACAGAGAAACCAATGGAATGGAACCAAATGGAAACCAACCTACGCCACCGACCTCCACCTGCGTAGGGCTGCTGATCTTAGCAGGTGCCTGCAGGTCCCGAGGCGAGGCTACAGCTAGTCTATGGGACCAGGGGCTGAAAGTCTCTCGCACCTACTCCAGACTGCCAAGATCCGATGACCGTGAGTCAAGACCCATGCGATGTGCCACTGACAAACTGGCAGCCATAAGAGAGGTCAGGGACAAGTGGGTGGAGCTGCACCTCTGCACCCCAGGGACTGAGGTAACGATGGTTCCATTCAGAGCGCGCTGCTCTTCCATACTGCCCCGTGTGGGCTGCTGCTAATGTGGGGACAGACTGACCTGGAGGGGGTAGTGGGGCATGCTGTGATAGGAATGGGACAGGACCAGGACCTGGACCAGGACCAGCATATACATGTATATATGTGCTATATGTACATGGTGCTATAAAATCTTTTCTAAGATAAGTATCTAATAAGTTACAGCCTGTTGTCGTCGCTAATCATTTGGTTTATAAAATCTGAAAACACAGTGAATAAGAAATCTGTTCTATATCTTGAACATGTGATTATATGAACACATGTGATCCACCGCTGCACTAACATCACAGCGGCTCCACAGAGTGAGTGCAGCTCGTACCTCGAGTCTCCACAGCGTAGATGAATTTCTTCATCACGTTGAAGCCAACGACGTCGAGCTGAGCCACTGAGGAGAGAGTAGAGACATCAGAGGAATGAGTCAGGGTCAGAAGATTAAAAAACATTTTCATCTTATATTTAGTTTGATGTGAGAAACTGAATAATCACGTTATTTGTAAATGGGTTAAACTGAAACAACACAGTGAATATTGCATATATGAATCGGACCCTAACGCTGCCACGAGGACAAACACACTTAATGAAGAGACTTACTGCCTTCGGCCTGGTTGTCTTTGTTGAGATTGTAAACCTGCAAAACAAAAACATTTTTTTTTTACTGAGGCTGAGACTAATGACAGGACAGAGACACTCCAACATCACATCATCATCATCACTGACAACAGCACGTCAAGCACACGATGCTGCTGCTGTTAATCTACATCTGTTATGAATGGACCTAAACACAGCAACAAAGACTGACTTATAACATATACATGTATTAACCTGAATGTTACCTTTACGTTTATTATAATCCATGAGTCTCACATGAAAACCCAGTGAAGAAGAACAAGTGAATGTGTTTGACTGTGTTCAGATGCTCCCTGTGGTTCTGACAGGCAGCACAGTAGCACCTGCAGTCAGTGAAGAGTCTCCATTGACTCTCAGTATTAAAGGAGAACCACAGAGAGAGAACCACAGAGAAGAACATCAGAGAACCACAGAGAAGAACATCAGAGAACCACAGAGAGAAGAATCACAGAGAAGAACATCAGAGAAGAACATCAGAGAACCACAGAGAAGAATCACAGAGAAGAACATCAGAGAAGAACATCAGAGAGCCACAGAGAAGAATCACAGAGAAGAACCACAGAGAAGAACATCAGAGAACCACAGAGAAGAATCACAGAGAAGAACATCAGAGAACCACAGAGAAGAACCACAGAGAAGAACAGAGAACGTTAGAACACCCGGAGCGTCCACATTTCTCTCCTCATCACTGATCACCACTGCTTGTTCCACTGCTTGTTCCAGCCTGCGGTGACTTTATGGATGTTAATTACATCTGCATGTTTGAATGTAGACATGAGGTGAGAAAGGTGTCTGGACATGAACAAGCAGCACACACACACACACACACACACACACACACACACACACACACACACACACAAACACACACACACACACACACACACACACACACACACACACGCACACACACACGTTAAGCCTCAGGGTGATGAAGCTGTAGATGAAGAAGTGCTGGTGAGACTGCCTGTCAATCAAATGCCCTGGTAGGAACATAACACTGAAATTATGTGTAGGATAAAGGCTCCGGTGTTTCCATAACCTCCTCTGTTTACGAGCTTCCTCCTCCTGCTCCTCCTCCTCCACATGACACTGTGTCTATCTGCTCACTGCTGGGCGTACAGTGTATATCAACAGGTTGTAAGCAGCTCTGCCCTGACACTGATTTTCTCCTCTAAGCCTCTGAGATTGGTTCATTGTTCAGAGGCTTAAAGTGGCTGAATTACCGATTGTTTCACAAGGAAGACATTAGGGAAAATGGCTGTTTCTCCTCCTTTCACAATCCCATCCATCATCTGTATCTGTGTGTGTGTGTGTCTCAGACTTCTCGTCCACCAGGAGCCGCTGATTGGAAACCACTGTTTTATCAGAGCAGGTCACAAATAGTACATGGAGCAGCGTCGAACCAGACGCCACTGTATATTTCCTATGTTATTTCTTTAATGCCGTTTTGCTGAGCGGACATGTTGTCCCTCCTCTCCGTCGTCTCCGTCATTCACTCTCTCTTTGATTGTGTCGCATCAGAGCAAACCGTAACCGTGGTAACCTACCGGCTCTCTCCCATCCATGGCCTCCATCCACAACCTGCGGTCTTCTTCTGACAGAGCCTGCATGGTGATCACTCCCGGCCTTCACACACACACACACACACACACACACACAGAGCCTCGTGAGCTTATCAAATATCAAGGCCAGTTGCAAACATTGTCCGTTAAAATGCAAATACACACACTGTGATCGTAGCTGCACACTTTCAACACAGAGCTTCTGCTTCAGTCTTCAGTTTAATCAGTTTAATAAATGTTTCAAAAAGTGTGTTTCTCATCTTCAGACCAACAGCCCAGCCTGCAGCTCTCACACTTATTGTATATTCATTAATGGGTGCCTGAGCTATGAACACTGTATTCATCTGTAGTAAAGTCAAGAAGAAGAACACGGTTATTTCTCCATAAAAGGATGAAGAGACGACAAAGAGCTTTGACTAGAAATTAATAGAATCTAATGAGGATTTGTTCAAGTCAACACACACACACACACACACATGCACGCACACACACAGCGTCATTAGTCACAGTCCTGCTGGTTTTCAGTCGGTCCTGTACAGTTATTCAACAACAACCACACAGCATTTATGTATAAACACACCTTTAGTGGACGTGTTTCTGACACAAACAAACATGCACCAACAAAGTCACATATGCACACACACACACACACACACACACACACTTGTTGTGAACAAAAGCACAAGCGTGAGAGCAGGAAATAAGAGCATGTAATGATGACGAGGTGAGCTGATTTGATGCGAGGGGGAGGTTGAAGTCGAGGGAGAGGCAGAGAGGGGGGAGGAGAGAGAGAGGAGGGGGGGCACTGCAGGAGGCCGAGCCTGAGAGGACAAACAGCCACACACACACACACGCACACACTCTGGTCTTCAGGTTCAACTTAACTGGGCAGCGCCCTCGTGTGGATCCTACCTGTAATTACACCATGTAAAACACCTGAGGCCTCAGGTGACGTGAAATCACATTATTTTAAATAAACACAGAGTCATGTGTCGTCTTGATATGAGATGAAGTCAAAGGATGAGAGGAAGTTGGTCAAAGGAAGACTGATGCACATACAGTTCAAACACACACACACACACACACACACACACACACACACACTGACCTGTCCACTGCCTCCACATCAAAACAGAACCTCTTCTCGATGGAGTCCGTCTTCCTCCTGGTGCAGGACTTGAGCATGAAGCTTTCTTCTTCTCCCTGACAAACACAGAGTCAGAGAGATAACGACATCAAGATACATGGTGTTTGACAGATGCAGAATAATCCTGAACCTGATCATGGATGACTCTGAAATGATGATTGAGGTTTTCTTGGGATGAAGATGAACTCTGAAGTTCTTCTCTTTATGAACTTTAATTTTCACATTTTCTCTCCTTCTCTCCTTCCTCGTGTTGGAAAGTGACTTCCCTCATGTCCAGTTAAAACCACACTGAGATAACTTTGGAGAAACACTTTGGCATCGACACACATTTCCACTGAACAAGAAAATGAATATAAATAGGAGCTGAGCAGAGTGTGAACCTCATCACACACTGGTGAGTTCGGGTTCACCGGGGAAATGTGGTTTCGTTTTGTCTTTATTCATCAGTAAACTGCAGTGACTGGAGCAGTGACATGAAGTTAATGTCATGTTGCAACTTCACCACATCCACAGAAAAAAACATTAAACTGGTTTTACACAATAACTGAAAAACCATGTTCACTTGATTCTTCATAAAGCCCCATAGGTGAAAGATCAGAACATAACAGGATGGTGGTGAGCCTCTCAGCTCCATGTCCACACTCCCACTCCAAACACATGTACATGCATGCAGAGTTTTGAGTCTCTTCCTTTAAAACAGTACAACAACAACAACAACAACAAGCAGCAGCAGCAGCAGCAGCAGCAGCAGCAGTAACAGCAGCAGTAGCAGCAGCAGCAGCAGCAGCAGCAGCAGCAGCAGCAGCAGCAGCAGCAGCAGCAGCAGCAGCAGCAGCAGCAGCAGCAGCAGCAGCAGCAGCAGCAGCAGCAGCAGCAGCAGCAGCAGCAATAGCAGCAGCCCTCCTCATCATCTTGACTTCTTTTGTTTGAGTCTAATCCACTGCAGCTGCTCTGGATCCACGATCCTCTGCTTCCTTCACTCTGACCCATTTCACATCTCTGTGTTTCTCTTTTCTTTTGCTGTTGTGCTGATGTTTCTCTCTCTCTTTCTGTTGGAGTTGGAGATCTCTCTCTCTCTCTCTCTCTCTCTCCTCTGTTACTGTAATGACTCTGAATACTCTGTGACGCCCATCAGAGAACAAGTTCTGACCTGCTGCAGCTTTTTTCAGTTTGTAGGTGGAGTGATGAGAGACAGTAGATGAAGTCAAGCTGCTGACTCAAATATCATCTGGCAACACAACACCCTGTTTTATTAAAGCTGCTGCTGCTGCTGTCGTGAGAGAATATGTTTCTCCCAGTATCTCCCAGTATAACTGTGCACTGGTACCAGTTGTTAAATGCCGTTCAGCTATTGGCCTGGCTTCAAATAGTTGAACACTTTTCTTAATTGCTGCCCTGGATCCATCTCATGACAAGATAATGAGGACAGAGCCAGTGCTTGAGGCCTTGTTGTACTCAGCAGTGAGCTGAGTGTGTAAATGAGTGTTGGAGAGGACGAGGCCCAGTGGGATGAACTGGGTGAGAGACGACATGATGATGATGATGATGATGATGATGATGATGATGATGATGATGATGATGATGATGGGCTGAAGTGACACTCGGGCCAAAATAGGTGTGAGTGATTCTGTGTGTGTGTGTGTCTGTAATATACAGATCTGTGCATTTAAAGGGACGGAGCCACTCACCATTTTACCTCCTGATTTAGGGTCAAACAGCACCATGGTAACCCTCTTAGGCTCACGATGGTAGGTACAGTAGTACTTCACCCAGGTAGATACAAACGAACCTGAGGGAAGAGAAAGAAAAATGAAAACCAAAGACAGAGGAGATAATAAAGGAAGGAAGTTAATGACCAAAGACAAACAAGTGATGTCAGGAGGGCAGAGAGGAACAGAAGCAGAGACAGTGGGAGGAGACGGAGTTAAAAAAAAAAGATGTCTGTTTCTGAGCTCAATGCGTTACCATGGTACCTGCTCAGAGCTGCTGTCACGTCTCCAGCAAATCAGACCTGACTTCATCAACTGTAGGTTCGTCATGGTTTGTTTGTTCTGCTGCTCTGGCAGTGTGTGTCTGTTGTGTGTGTGTGTGTCTGTGTGTGTGTGTGTGTGTGCACGTGTGCATGATACAGCACCACTTACTTACTTATGTGTGTGTTTTGTACCTAGAAATACACAGAGAGCTGCTCACATGATCATCTATGTTTCCATGGTTTCTCCTATGTCAGAAATGTGTTGCTCAATTATGTCCTCATTGTAACACACACACACACACGCACTGATACATACGTTTCTCCTGTACGAACAGGTATCCCTCCATCGTGTGCTGACTGACGCTCTTGTGATCGTGTGGATTCTCCTTCATCTTCCTCATCAGACTCTCCACCTCCGACCTCGTGCTCTCAAATCGGTTCCTCGTCTGTCAAACACAAACACAGGAGAAAACACACACTCAGGTTTCTAATAAGGTGAAACTAAAGCTCTTCACTGGAGGGATCCAGTGTTTCCATAGGATTCTGAGGAGGAGTCTGAACTCCTTTCACCCTGCAGCTGCTTCACATCTGCTGTGTTATTTTATTTTCTCCACTGGCTGCCTGACCTCAGCTCTGTGTGGCCACTGAACCTTCAACATGGATGCTGTACTTTAGGTAAAGCAGCAGCAGCTTTCCTCAGAGGAGTGGACCACCGAGATGTGTCTCTCATTCTAATGAAGCCTAATGCCTATGTGCATACGTTCAGATTTCTGTGCTCTGCCTCAGGTTATGATGTGACCTTGTATGTGTGTGTGTGTGTGTGTGTGTGTGTGTCCTTACGTTCTGTATGCTGATGGTGAGATCAGTCTTGAAGTGATTGAAGTCCTTTGCCAGCTCGTAGCCGTGGTGATAGTAGGTGAAGAGGCCTTGGAGGAAGGCCAAGAGCTGAGGGAGAGAACACAGCAAAACAGTGAAGACAGTGAAGGAAGAGGAGGAAGAGGAGGAGAGAGAAGGTAGAAGAGGAGGAAGAGGTTGAAAACATGCAGGAGGAGGAAACACAGGTGGGTTGGTGAGGTGGAGAAGAAAGAGGAGGATTGTGGGAGATGAAGAACAGCAGGCTGAAGATCAAGTGGAGGAGAAGAAGTGGACTGAACAAAAAGAATTTGCAGCCATGTGTGTGTGTGTGTGTGTGTGTGTGTGTGAAAAACAGTGATTGACTATGAAACATAATGTTAAATATCTGCGAGCACAAAAACTCAAACAGAGACAGTGAGTGTCTTCGTTCTTCCCTACAGATCTAAAACTCAGCTTCGTGTGGTGTGTGTGCAACAAATTGTCTTTATTTCCGCTGCAGCTACCACCAAGGTGCCCCGGAGCAAGGCACCACATCCTCCAGACTGCTGTTTGCCAACAACACAAGACTGATGTTGAAACACAGCTGCTGGGTGTGTGGACATGTCAAAGTGAGAGAATGTGATACAGGCCGCTGCTGAACAACAACATGTGTGTGTGCTCAGAAACCTCAGGGAACAGAGGCCAATAATAAAAACAAGTGTCATCTTACAGGCTCCACAAAGTCAAACATCTTCCTCTCCTGGACCTCCTGCACCTTGAAGACGTACTCCAGAGAGACCTCGTAGAAATGCTGTCGCACGTTGTCCACCTGGTTGTCGGCCTGCGACAGGAGGAGGAAGGTGAGGAGACGGACAGACTGACATGATGTGACCAATCAGGAGGGAGGAGGACAGAGGACACACGCAGACTCTTACTTCATGCAGATGTGACTCCTTCTTCCTGGCTGAGAGGCTGAGATGTTTCTCCAGCACTGCACAGTACTTCTCTGTCTCCTTGTCATATTTTTTCTTTGCTTCCTGTAAAGGAGAAAATAATGAAAGTGACAACAGTGCGACTCCTGTGGGATGTTTAATAAACTGAAACATCTAATCTAATTAGATCAGCATCAACCATCTGCAATCAACTAGAGCCCTGGAAACAGCAGCGCGAGGTAACCTGGATCCTCTTTTAGCTTTCACATGATATTTTCCATTTGTCAGGCGGTCCGGTCTAGAAAGTGCAGCTCTGGGGAGCACAGCTGCTTATAAAACAACAGGCTGCTTCATCAGAGCTGAGGTCAGCGACAGGAGAGGCCGACAGATGGATGGATGATAAACCAGGGACAGATACAGCCGGGCGTGTGTTACTGCACATCGCTGCGTTAAAAAAAAAAAAAAAGGCAGAAACTGAGAAGTGTCCAGGAGGAAAGAACAAAGGAAGCCGTTGTTTCTGCTCTGAACGCGTTTTTATTGGCTGCTCAGTGATTATCAGTCACGTTAGGATCATTAAAGTCTAATCTAATCCAAACCGACGGAAGGAAGAGATACGAATACAAAGAGACAGAGTGGAGAGAAGTGAACAACTACACAGAGGAGGGGCAGATCAGGGTGGGTCCCCTTCTGTCAGAGAGGCCCTGGGGTAATATTAACCACACATCTGCCCCACTCTGTTAATGTTATTGGACTTCTTTATCCAGAACTCATAACATGAGCAGACTGTGGCTCAACAAGTGGTGAAAAGACTGGATTCACTGATACCGATGATGATGATGATGATGAAGATGAAAATAGTTTGTAATTCCACTTTATTCCACATCTGTTGGAGCAACATGGAGTCAGAGACAGTTTTTCAACATCAGTGATGATCCGTCTGCATCCGTCATGTTCTCAGTTTAACTCCACTGATCTGCCTGTCTGGATATTCCCTGCTCTCATTGGGAAGATATTTGTGAAGGAAATAAAATTCCCAGATCCGTAAAAAAGAAAAAGGAAATAATGTCTCATCAGTCTGCACTCAGACAAACCCATGATGTCACCCCCCTGCTGCAGTCACATGACCTAGGTGTTTTACGCTGCCAAAGCCAGATTCAACAACAACAAGTGGAGTGGTCCGGGCCGAGCGGGAACAGACAGCAGCTGCAGAACGCATCAGAGATGATGAACATTCCTCCAAACAACAAGGCCTCTGTTTAAACTCTGCTGCTCTCTGACTGACTGTCACAGTCACCGTGGAAACCATGTCGGCTGTGACAACGGCAAAACAGCAAAACTCTGAGTGTCTGCAACATCGCACATCATGCACCAACATCACGCATCAGTTCTGCATGACGGCATTCATCAGACGAGAGAAGTCTGACTTACTCTATTAAAGGTGTGTGCTCCTTTGTGTGTGTATGTGTGTGTAGGTGTGTGTGTGTGTGTGTGTGTGTGTGTGTGTGTGTATAAAAACATAAATCACATTCATTAGAAATGTCAATCACCTCCTTTTTCCATCACTTCTGTGATTTTTAAAATGTCACTTTGAGTCACTTCCCTCCTCAGCCAGCAGGTGGCGGTGTCTCACTGTGTCCTCCCAACAGACTGACTCATGACAGCCACAGCCACCACACTATACACTAAATTGTCATGTCAAAAACAACCAGGAAGTCCCACTGAAACATCATCTTCTTCTTCATCATCATCATCATCATCTGTCTGCTTCTGTTTGACACACAACTTTGTGTAAACCTTCTTGTCTTTGTGTTTGTGTGTCAGACACTGGACTGACCTCATCCACTCATCAGCCTTCAACATTTCAAACTCAACAACTTGTTATTATCACATGAATCTAAGGAGAAATTACATGAACAAATGAAAATACAGCTACACACTGTGTCTGAGCCTGACACTGACAGCAGCACGAGTTTCACTCCTCAACCCACCAACGAGCTGGTTCCTGCCGCACTGGATCATGTCAGTTTACTATCAGTGTGTTTCAGCTGTAAGAAGCAGCTCAGTGAACTCAGTGGGACTCCTCCGGTGTTTCCAGGTCCGTCAGCTCTGCAGCTTCCAGACAAGGTGAAACTGTACCAGCAGCCAAGATGTTGCTGCTTCTTTTAGGGCTAAACTGGGATTAGTGCATCTCTCGTGGTGACCTACCCATACAGATTATACGTTCACTTCTTAATCTGGCCACCGTGTCACAATCAAACAGTGACCTGTTACAAAGGGGAGGAGGGGTGGGGGTGAGGGACAGGGAGGGGGGTGGATTAGCAGAGTATACGCTGATACCATGTTAAATACAGCGTGTATCAGTGAAACCTCCCGTGGCTACTCATCTAGCTCCTATAGCTAATGACAGCGCAGGGTAAGTGCACCACGACCTGATCTGCAGAGATTACAAACACTGGGACATGGAAGATTTAACAAAGTGGACGAGGGGTCAGCCAAAAGTATGAAGCACACAGGAGGGGAGGAGGTTTGATCTCAGGACTGTTGCTTTGTTAATATGAATGACCTGACACGTATTTACAGTCACTGCACAGTAACTTATGAAAGATGAAAACTTCTAGAAACTACCCCATGTTATAATAACGGAAATAACATACAGTTAATCACATTATCATTTGAAAAGCTCAGCTACCACCTGATATTTTCTCAACACAAATTCAGATCATGTTTTGATAAATCATTAACGCTGTTAAATAACTTCAGTCATCATGGAAACGCTGCCGACTTCAGGCACTGGTGTAATATCCTCACACGACATGAGCCTTCACTTAGTCCGCGCCCTTTTAGCCAATCAAGTGCTAGCATGCCTGAATCGGTCGTCTTGGAGACGCAGCCTGTGGGAGGGCACATAGGAAGGATCCAATACGACTTCACTGCAAACACAGTGTGAACGAGTTCACTCAAATATTGGTGAACATTGGTCCATTTGGAAACCTACACTCACAACAATATGAAACTTATTTAACCAGAAGAAACACTGAGTTAGAATAAAACAGCCTGAAGGAGACTCTGATGTTTCCACAGTGACTCAGTAACGCAGAGCTAATCGTCCTCCCTGTTTTAATGTGCAGCCTTTCCACAGCTTCCTGTGACTCGGTCAAAGTACAAGACATTTATCCTGAGAGAAACACTGAGACAACAGCTAATGCACCAGGAGGAGAAGGGGGTGGGGGAGGGGGACCTGGAGACCCCCCGGTGAGAAGCAGTGATTTATGTCAGGATTATATATTCCTCTAATCTCCGATCCAGGTCATGTGGTGACGGCACAGACGGTGACACACAGGAGAGGAGACCCTGACACATGTGTATGTGCTCATACTATAGACTCCTGTTAGAGGAAAGGCAGCGCTGTTGTGCAGGCCTGAGCACAGACAACATGTCCTATCACTGATTCCAGTTACATGATACATCCGACTGTGTTTGGCTTGTTCCACCATCTCCTGCTAAAGTCCCTGCTGCTAGTGAAGCAGAAATATAACAAAGCTGTTCAGGGCCTTACACTGAACATCACTATTGATCACTGTTGTGATCATGGTTCGCTGGACCTCACTGGAAATTAAAAACATGTGCCAGCAGTTTTGAACATGTCACAAGCTGCTGTGATGAAGAACACGGAGAGTGTAAACACAGAGTGTGTGACCAGAGGACGAATACAGACACCCTGCTCTTCCATCAGGTCAGGGGTCACTGAGACTGAAAATCTCTTCACCTCCATTAAAGTGTCAAAGGTCACACATCAATTACCAACAAGATCCCAGATCTGATGAGTCACATCTGAAGCTTTTACATATTAACTGATGATGAATGATAAAGTCAGGCACTGCCTCATGGCTCAATACAAATGTGTCACACACAGACATATGTTGTCGGCCGGTGTTGTGTAAAGCAGCTCTCCTCCATCAGCACTAAAAGGATATTATTGATCCACTGCTGGTTCATGTATCAATACTGGTTTACTGTAAACATGTGGGGGCGAGTCAGCTCAGACACCATCTCTCTCTCCCTCTCTCACCTTGGCTGCACTGATCTGTTCTTTCCTGAAACGCTCCAGAGGCATAATCAGCACGTCGTTGGCGTTCTCGATCTGTGGGCGCACACACACACACACACACACACACAATGGTTACTCATTATTTTCTTTTAAAATGATTAATGATATATATTATGTGACCTCTGAGTCATTTGACTTTGGGGGAGTGGCTTCAATCAATGTCACATATTATCTGTTTAATCATGTAAAACTCCGCCCACACTCCCTCCCATCAGCCACCTGTCGTGTCCCTTAGCACTCACCATCCTCGTCCTCTCGTCCTCCAGGTTCTGTAAGACGGCTGCAAACTCCTGAAGAGACTTGGCTGAGGACGGAGACATTGGCAGACAGAGGGGGAAAAAGACAGAGAGACATAAAAAGACAAGACACGATTGGAAAGAGAGAGAGAGAGAGGAAAAAGTCAGAGGTGTGAGACACATGTAGGAACCGCAAACAGCAACAGAACGTCCACAGCAAGTTGGCATCATAAAGAAGGTGATGAAGGTGATGAAGGTGCTTGGTGTCTGTTGTTGGAGCTCAGCAGTAAAATGAATTCCTGACGTGGAGCTGAAGCTGCAGCTCAGACTTTTAGAGCTTCACTGGCAGCTGAAACACAGCTACAATGTTCTGGGCCAAAGTTTCCACTTCAACTGCCTCTGTCCCTGTGTACACACACACACACACACACACACACTTCACATACACCATTCTTTAGACTCAGTGAATGCAAATACAGCACATATGTATTTGTGCTGCACTGACATGTTCGTAAATGCACATGCATTTGCAAATACAGTGCAGCTCTGGATTATTTCTTAATATTGCATGACAGACACACACACACACACACACACACACACACACACACACTGCTCCAGACTTCAGGCTACAGGATTTTGTTGCTGGGAGTTTGATCCAACTGTAAAAGAGAGGGAGCTCAGCACTGTGGAAGGAATGTATTAAAACACAACGACACAACTTACAAGCTAAAACTTATAAAACACAGTCAAACAGTTTCTGAATAAAATCCCAACAAATGATCAAAATAAGAATTACCAGTTAAAGTGAGAGTTTATTTTCAGACACTGGTGTTTAAGAGGCCATTAGTAAAACACATTTCTAACTGATCTGCAGTGGATCAGTTTGGACTGAAACTACTGGAAGAAGAAATCAGCTGTGACGTGAGTACAACTATGAATATCCTATAAACACACCAGTGGTGTGGTGCAGCAGCCGAGCAGCAAGCTGTTCAGGAAAGATAGTTAGAGACAGTTAAACAACAGATGGGAGGAGGCGGGGGGGTGAGGGGGGGTGAGGGAGGGTGAGGGAGGGTGAGGCCGGTGATGAGCAGCAGCAGCTCTGGGTGTGGTGGTGTTGGTGGACACACAGGGAGCTCCACAAAGCCTGGATGAGATCATGGAAGTGAGGGTTTGACTCTCAGAGCTGTCAGTGTTCTCTGCAAAAAAACATGTCCTCTCATGTCAAACACTCAGTTCTGGTTTCATCATAGAGGATGAAGGAACATGGACAGTTTAATCAGGACTCTGTTTCTTCTGTGGATGAAGTTTGAAACTGGATTATAGATTTTACATGATGTGAACAACACTTATTGATTCATGGCACATGGTCTGATGACGACAGAGAAATGAACATGAGGAGGATTCGTGACCGTGTATCTCACTCTGTATCTGAACAAACTCAGTGAGGAGTTCATTTTCAGTTGATGAGATCATTTCCACTTCATTAAACAAGATCATGTTTTAAAGATTCATTGGACATGACATCATGTCATTTGGATAAATAGTGATTTAAATATAGGATCAGTGTTCACGGTGTTCAGATGTTCTGCACCAGCACTATTTAAAGCATCTGTCTCTGTTTCTTTATCTTCTTTAGACCAAAATAAAAAGAACAAAGTTTCCATTCTTCAGAGCTTTGACACGGAAAACAACAGGAGCAGGTTCAGAGACAGTCTGAGCTGATGTGCTGTGTGTTTACAGGCTTCTCCCTCTGACAGGACAGAGGATGTGCTGGGTTTCACAGCACCACGCTCACCTATGCAGATCTCATCGTCCGTCTCAGCGTCTCCGATGCACTGGAATTTAAACTCGTTGAGAGAGTCAGCAAACTTCCTCTTGGCCGTCGACAGACCTGAGATCAGAGAGAGGAAGAAGGAGAGAAGCTGTTAGGTTAAGATTTCATGGTTAAAGCATCACTCTGTGTGAGAGCTCATACTAACAAGTTTTTCCTCTCACACTCTGAACACACTCACACACACTCACACACACTCACTCCAACATGTAGGAGAAGAACAGTCTATGTTACTGAGAGTGAGAGGAAAAAGCCTGAAGACAGACGAGTCAGAGAGAGTGAGTGGATCCCCAGAGGCGTCAGTGATGAAGGCCGACAGCTCCCTATATTCATATGTGTGTGTGTGTGTGTGTGCGCGCCTGCACATGTCTGTGTGTGTCCTGAAAAGTGCAAAAAGTTCCATTTAACTTGCGCCACATTAACCAGGCGAGGCGCTGAAAAGCTTCGGACAGATGGATGCCTTTCAAATAATACATGAGGCGCTAAGAGCTCCTAGGAGACAGACACTCACGGAGAGTTTGGCTTCCTGTCCATTTAAACTCAACGCAGGGTCACCTCCACCACACTACAACGTCTCCTCCTGTTGCTGGGCGGCACACACACACACACACACACACACACACCGAGTCTCAGTGTGAAACAGGGAATGAACCAAGAGACAGAAAACTGTGCGACTGACATGGAAAATGCAGTAAACACGACCACAGAGGCTACAATGGATTAAAATGAACATTTACATTGATGCTTTGGCTCATTTACTCCTCTATGTCCATGACAGAGTGAGACAGCCTTACAGTGACAGGAAGGAACTGTATGATGTGGTCAGTCCCTGCAGATATATCCCACGAGAGGAGGAGGGAAATTTGCACTAAATATTCACAAGAAAAGTTGATTTTCAGTGAATGATTTTTATGAAATGAAGTGAAGCCAGGTCAGTGAGGAGAGGACAGAGCCGCAGTGTCATGGACAGACAGAGGGAGTCAGGGAAAGGACAGAGAGAGAAGACAGACAGAGAGAAATTGGCCATGATCATGTAAATACCACAAGTCCTCCATGCAGATCTGTGTGTGTGTGTGTGTGTGTGTGGGGCAGCACATGCAGGAGCTGCAAAGGCCTGTGTTTCATTTCTGTGACTGCCAAGCTACACACACACACACACACACACACACACACACACTCCCCTCTCTGTGACTGACTCATGAACACTCTGCAGGATGTCAGCTCTCTCTGAGTCACGGTGGCTCTGAAGCCTCAAAATAACTAAAGTCCGACCAAAATGAAACCACTCTCCGACCTTGAAGGATAAACTGTGGTTTCACAGCGTCGGTGTCCAGTGGAGAAAAAACAACTTTCATTCAACTCCATTTCTCACGTTGTGTCACGTGATGATGAAATGAAAACGACAGCACAGAGCTGAAGGACAGAAGAGCTTCTCTTCTTTCCACTGGATCGAAAATGAATATTCATGAATCAGTAGCTCAGTCATCAGTGTTTGTGTTTCTGTCTGCAAGTAACAAACACCCTCTAACCCCAACCCTGCTCTGACACACTCATATTGAAATGAAGTCTCTTGTGTTTGAGTTTGTGGTTCTGCAGCAGAGTGAGACCTCCTCCTCCTCCTCCTCCTCCTCCTCCTCCTCCTCTAAACTGCTGCGTTTGCATCTAGAGCTTCAAAAGGCAGAAACTCAGCACCTGGCAAAGTCGTCTCTGAGAGACCGGAGTGACTCAACAACAACAAGCTCGACGAGTGGAAGCTCTGCAGACAGGACACGGTGCAGTGAGGCGATTATTGTGAATGTTGCTGCATATAGGTGATTGATCCTCTGCAGCATCTGATCGATCACCATCACCATCACTTCACTGAGTCACTGAGTCACTGAGTATTCACCAAGTGGCTGCACAAACACGACAACACAACAAGTCCTGTAATCTGACACAAACTGTAACTTGAATCATCATCATCATCATCATCATCATCATCATCATCATCATCATCATCTCTGTCCTTTCGTCTCCTCCTCCTCCTCCATCACAGCCGACCACAGACTGACACCTGTGGCTCACACACATTCACACTCTGAGATTTATGATTAACAGTCACAGTCACACATCATCCAGGCACTTTATCGCTTTTTTAGATTTCCCAGCATGCCTCTGTGCCCCAGCTGCAGGGACAACAATCAGCTGCAGACAATCAGACTATTCTCATGTGGCATTGATTTCTGATCCTCTGCTGATACGATCAGCACCGATGATGTGGAGCGACGAGTGTCCACGGTTAATTCAGCCTTTACACCTAAAACCAGATTAAAAGACTTCATCACAAGTTCAAGTGATGAAGTTCAAGAGACAAATCCAAGACTCTGCGATGATTTATATTTCAGCATGTGTATTTTAAAACAGCGGGAGGTGATGGCTGCTGTCTGGTTGTTCACGGGGACACTGGTCTGTGATGAACTTTAAATGCAGAAACACAGACTTGAACCGATGAGACGAGCTCCTGATGTCGACCAGCTGACTGAAGAGAACTAAATCTCCAACGTTTGAAACCACTCACTTCATTTTTTAAACTTTCATCACTTCTGCAAATGTTGCTGAAGTTGTGTCCGTGAACAATCAGACGTTACACACAGTGGAAAACACCTTCAGAAAACCCATGTTACAGGAACAAGAAACCACTCCTATGAATCATACGTCGACTTTTTACAGAGAAACTTTTTACACTGTGTTTGTAAAAACAAACAGTTCCCACTGAGAGCAGCCCACATGAGCTCCTCTGGAACATCTGGAGATCCTGAGCTTTATGTTTTAACTTCATCTGAGAAATATTTTTAATTTAGCACAAGGTTCAAACTTTGTATGAACTGAAATCCGTCTCATGCAGAGTATTAAAACATTACAAAAGCATTTTTAATGGACTTCGCCTCGTGTGAGTCTTATAAGGTTGGCAGAGGCGCGTTAGCTTCGACCATTATATTTTATAGAGGCTTTAAAAAGTGTAACACTCAACACAAGTTTATTCACCAGTGAAATCAGGTTAAACAAAGGTTAAACAATGATTCTGACAGGAAACCTAAATACACCAGAGAAGAAGAATCACCTCAGTACGACTCAGTGTTGTACATGAACCGGACCATCCGTTCACCTGAGTGAGCTCCTGCTTCCTGTTTGTCTGCAGGTCGACGCAAACTGAGCCGGTGTTGTTCACTGAGCCAGTGGAGAGAGGACGGGACAGAGGCCAGAGCGTTACAGTTCAGGCCACATCTGGATCATGTATTATTATCAGTTTCACATTTTCCCTCAGAAATCTGCTGAATGTTGTTTGACACTGACCACGACAGGAACGAGCTCGACCTAACACCTCCTCTAGTTTGTCTGACAAGTTACTGAACTTACTCTGCATCTGTTTAGATTCATTTGTGGAGTTATATAAATACAGTACTGTGCAAAAGCTTTAGGCACCATGAGTAACGTGAAGATGTTTCCATGAACAGTCTTTATTTACGGATGAACTTCATCCAGAGTTCAGTCAACAGCAGAAAGTAGTTCTTCGATCAGAGGCCTCTCTGATGGTGCTGTACAATCTCAGCATGTGAAGGGCCTGAAAGCTCTGCACAGCACTGTATGTGTACAGCTACTACATTATAATGCAGCTCCTTGTGCACAGAGGCTAATATTGAATGAGAGCCCATGTGTCCAGATGTGTTCACTTCCTCACAGTGATGTGGTGCAGTAACTGAAAGCTGTCGCCGTGTGAGCTGCTGGAACGATCATCATCTCATTACACTTACTGTAAAATCAGCTGCTGCTTATTTGACGCTGGTACTGAAGAGACGTAATTTGGAGTTGACAGGGTCCATGTTGTATATACACACTGACATGTAACGTTACCTCGTCCCTGTGTGTGTGTGTGTGTGTGTGTGTGTGTGTGTGTGCTGGCTCCTTCATCACTGACTTCAGTTTTCTTCTTTGGAAACAATGACTTCACGCTGCATCGCTCACAACAGTGGTGAGGGACTCTGAAGTGTGCAGTGGTGTTTAGTTTACTCGCCCTCGGAGGACTCTGGCAAACACTGTGATGAGGTAACATGAGGGTTTTTTTGTTTTTTGGCTTCTACATGTAAATACATCACGCGTGTCAGATAAATCATGCGTGTCATATCACTCCCAACGCCACGTTCTCAATAGATGTTGCCAACAGTGACACACTCAGACACACATGAGTACCTTCATATGTTTGTACATGAAAACACACACACACACACACACACACACACACACACACACACACTCCAGCCATGTTGTCAAATCAGAACCACATTGCTGGCTGTTATGATTCTGTCACATGTTGCCAACACAAATTAATTACTACAAAACACAGAAGGAAGCAGAGTCCAGAGAGAAACTGTCTGCGCACACATGTAGGAAGAGCAGTGATGCCACAACGGGCTTCAGTGCTGACTTAATAAAAGATACTGATCTGTGTGTGTGTGTGTGTGTGGAGTGTGTGGTGTGTGTGGTGTGTGATATGAAGAGAAGAAACAATTAGTTTGAACAAAAAACTGAAATCACACTCGGTGGTGTTTTGGGCCGAGCAGAGTTATGAGACGAGGGTTTCCAGATGTTTGGATCAAGGGCTCAGGCTTTGGGGTGTATGTGTGTGTGTGTGTGTGTGTGTGTGTGTGTGTGTGTGTGTGTGTGTGTATGTGAAGTTTTCAGTAATTTCTACAGTCAGCACTGTGAGGTCAGTGAACTACTCAGAGTAACGAGGACACTGAACGCCACACAGTGAATTCATCATTCATGTGCAAGGAAAAGTGGAACCATCACAGGTAACAAACAGAATCCGCCCTCAGCCTCAGACTGCAGCTGACAGTCCACGTGAACGAACCACCACACACAGAACTATGCAGCATGCCATCACTGGTATGAGCGCGTAGGTCTGAAGATAATCTGATGAAAATCAAACATCTGATGGAAAATAACTGAAATATTTTGAATGTGTAAGTTCAGAGCTGCAGCTGGAAGCAGGAAGAGAGGAGCACTGAACTGTAGCTGATGGTTCACTGTCACTGCTGCTCAGTGTGTGTGTGTGTGTGTGTGTGTCTGTCCATGTCCAGGCAGGAAGGACAGCAGAGGACAGTGACAGCTAAAAATAGGTGACCCTGTTGACACTGGCCTCTCCGTCCTCTTCCCCTCTTCTCTCACACTTGTTCAACAGAATTCCCCTCGTTCTTCCCTCTTTCACTTCCTCCTGAAATAATGACTGTACCCACCCCCCACACACACACACACACACACACACACACACACACACACACACAAATAAATACACAAACAAACAAAACCAAGTCCCCAGTAAACACAGACCAGGGCTCAGGGACATTACAATCCGCTCTGACACACACTGATGACAGGACAAGTGGCTGTTTTCAGCTCAGTGAACTGATGTATTAACACTGTAGCTCACTTTAGAGATTCATTCACATTTACTACAGGAAATCTGAGCCCAGTCCAGATGTTCACATCTGTCTGAGCTCAGATCAGAGCTGGTTACCTGCTCACAGGAGCTGCTGGACCACTGAGTGTCCTGATGGTTAATAAGGTGTTCATAGCTCATCTGTGTCTTTATGTGTCAAAGGTCCTGGACTTGTGTTTGTTTTCACGCCTCCATCTTAAATCCAAGGTTAATTCTTCGTGTGCAAATGATTCTGATTCTGTCGCTTCAAAGTGTGAATCATTTCATAATAATCAATTAACAACAGTTTGAAGCAGAAATAAGAAAAAACATGAATGTAAACTGACAACCTGTCCACTACAGTGATGTCGTCATGTTCAGGTGAAACACAGGTGTGATGCAGGTGTTCTGCTGCTGCCATGACAACAACAGGTTTGTACTGAGTGACTGTCCTGATCACATGTTTCTGTCTGCAGCTCAACAAAGACATTTGAAGGGCAGCGGTTTGGATTCTGCTGGAACAAGGCATCCTGCTTACAAAAGACAGCACACACACACACGCACACACACACACACACACACACACACACACACACACAACACTGTAAGCTACACAAAAAGGAATCTGTAATTAACCACAACTATCCAGCAGAACTCTACAACGCCTGCTATGTGTATTAACACACACACACACACACACACACACACACACACAGTGCAAAGAATGGGTCTGTGTGATATCAACAGGATATCCAGCAGTAGCTTGAACTCTGCAGTAGCTTTGTTCCACAAGCATGTGAATAGAAACCCTATTCATCAAATGGGACAAACACACACACACACACACACATACACACAGAAACACACACACACAGAAACACACACTATTCATCTGCGCAGACAAAGACAGATTTCTCCTCATCTAATTCTTTACATGACCCAGAGAGGAGAAGAATTCACTGACTCATGAAGTGAAAGTGATTCACAGTTAAATCAGTTACACTTCAGACCAGTTCATCATCATCATCAGCACCATCGTCATCATAATAGGAGCAGTGATGCTGTTTCCATTGTCACAAGACCAAAAGAGAAAAATGTGGCATTTTAACCCAGTTTTCTTCCACATGTGGCCTCAGATGAAACATCTGGCAGCAGCAGCTCCTCCTTGGCTCAGTTCAGGCTCAGCTGGCGACAAGAATTTATCATAAACTTATTTAACTTATTAAAAAAATGTGTTTCATTTCTTCATTCACTGAACCAGTTTCCTGTTTAACAGCCTTTATGAAGCAGTGGTTAAAAAAAAAAAAAAGTTAAGTGATGTTTCTCAAATATGAAAGAACGATGGATTCAGACTCAGAATCTGTGTGAGTTGGACAATGAGGTCGTCTCTGTCCAGTGTCTTTCCTTACACAAACAGTGATGCTAACTGAAGCTAAACAGCTATCGCCAGAAGCCTTTGTAGAGCAAATGCTAATGGGAGCTAATGGAGCTAATGCTAACAGGTCATGCTTACTTTAGCACCAGTGCTAGTGCAGCTGTACGTAACAAAGAGCAGCCAAAGTGAGAGAACACTGTGAGACCCTGGTCATGGACCCACAGTACAGAACCTACAGGCGGCGGTGGTGGTGGTGGTGGTGCTGATGCTGCTGCTGCTGCTGCTGCTGCACAGAGAGCAGGAGGTCACCTTGACATTTAGCCAGGAGGAAACAATAAGTCACAGAGACTCAGAGAGTGTGAAGGAGAAAAACCAGGAAGCGGAGATGGCTGCTTTCAGGCGTTGCCATGGTGAGTTCAGGCTGGGGGTAAAGCAGTGGGGTCAAAGGTCAGCCCCAGACTGTCCACTCTGCTTGGTGAGCTTCACTGGAGGCTGCAGAGCATCTCGCTGCAGGTTGATGGACAACAGAAAGTGTCTCATCACTCTTGCTGTGACCACAGCAGAGCAGATCTGGGTGATTAAGGTCAAATCTGACCATGAATGTAGATCCCATTACTGAGCCACAGTTCAGCTCCATCATCCTCCTGTAATACGATCCAGCAACGCAGCTGGAGAGCAGCAGAAAACAGCTCACAACTGTCCAGTGATATTAAGTCTGTAGTATCTCCTGGCCTGTGGTCCGGTCCCTGTGGGCTGAGTAAAAGTGGGTTAATGTTTGGAGGTTAAAGGTGGATTACTAATCGCACTGGAATCAGCCAGTTGGAATATATCACGACATGGATGTTGTTCATTGAATGTTTGACTTGAGAGCGTGTTTTCCAACTGAGCTCGAACAAGAAGTGTTAAATGTTTTGTTGCAGCGCAAGAGAAATCGAATCCAAGATCGTTTCAGCGCCGCATGAGTTTGCATTGGACACGACGGCAGAAACGTCACCGTGGAGGTCGAGAGCGAGAGAGGAGTTATATTTTATCTCATCACCTACCAGAGGCAACATGGCCGCCTGCACCGTAAACATGTCATCAGGACAAACAGCGGCCAAGAAGCCTGGACCAGCTCCAGACCGAGGTCCAACACACACACACACACACACACACGCGTGTACATGAACACACACACACACAAACACACATGTGTACATGAACACACACAGATGTGTACATGAACACACACACACAGGTCTGAATGGGGTTTCTTCTGCATAACTGATGCTGTAAATCACATTAAAGAATCAACCAAACATGGGCACATGGGTCACCATGGTTACCACGCTCCATCCTCTGGAGACCAGGAATGTCACAACCAAAGTGCAGCTGTAAACAGCTCAGTGAACTGTGAGTTTATTTAATCCAACACTGATGAGTCAGGTCAGTGAAGGACAAACAGGTGCTCTCATCAGAACTCCTGCTCTTTCCTCTGCAAACCTCTGCACATGCACAAACTGAGCTGCCTGTGATCCAAGAGGCACAGTAACATGGTGTTTCTCTGTTTCCAGCACAGTGCTCTGCAGCGTACCTACCACATCAACTACAGCTGCTGCACAGAGTTAATACACACACACACACACACACACACTCTACATACCTCTCAAACACACACTAACTACTGCCAGTTGTATAAATACTGGTGCTGGTGGTTGAACTACAGTCGGACACACAGACCTGAGGTCAGTGCCTCGGTCACACCCACACTGAGCCGCTCACTGTCAGTTTCATATCCAACGCTCATGTGACCACAGAGAGCAGCAGTGAAGGAGGAGGAAGTGACATCACATTAAAGCGACAGTGTGATGCTTTAGTTTGACTGAGTCCTGGGATAATGAGTCTGAGTCTGATTTCTGATTCTTCAGTTTATGACTTGAATCAACATGAGACTCAGAGACTCAGAGACATTCATTCATGTAAACACTGACACGTGTGCAACGTGGTGACAGTCACTGTGTCACTCTTCACGTGACAAACACGTGTTTCAGATCAGCCGGTGAAAACCTTTGTGTGTTCGCCAGCAGCAGCTCAGTGCACCGTAAACACCACTAACACCACTGTGATGTGATGGAACTCCCTCACATGTGGGAGAGTACACACACACACACACACACACACAGAGGGCCTAGCAGGGGCACTCACTTGCCCACATTTGGAACCACTTATAAAAGCAAACATGGGCCAACACATGACACAGCAGTGGGGTTGACAAAACACACACACACACACACACACACACACACACACACACACACACACACACACACACACACGCACACACACACACACACACACAATGGAAACACTCCCAGTGTCTATCTCAGCAGATGGCTTTCATCACTTCTGATTGTGTCAGTGTAGCGAATGAGTGTGTGTGTGTGTGTGTGTGTGTGTGTGTGTGTGAGTGAGTGTGTGTGTGTGTGTGTGTGTGTGTGTGTGTGTGTGTGAGTGTGTTGTAAAACATCACTGTAATTAGCTGGGAACAGTGAAAACCTTTTCATTTCCACACACAGAACAAGCCGATCTTTCATCCCACTAAACAATCTAAAAACAACACACACACACACACACATATGTACACAGCACACACCCCTCTTGCATCTTCATTCCTGTTTAATGAGTGTGTGTGACTGACTGCCCATCCCAGGGAGGAATCCCAGCAAAGGAATTTAAGAAAGAGACAGAAAGAGGGAGAAAGAGAAGGACGGAGAGAGCAGCTCCATGTTTGCTGCTGGTGGCTTTTCTTTGCTCTGTAATAGTTGAGTGCTCATCAGAAACTGGGTGAATGGTGGTCAGAGGCCAACAAAGTGATTAACAATGGCTAAATAAAGCCTGGGAACAAAACGACTCCAACAATGACAGACACACACACACACACACACACACACACACACACACACACAGTCCCAGCTAGAATCAACTGCTGCTGCTGGATGGAGGAGTGGAGGCAGGAAGAGACGGAGGAAACAGGAGAAGGTGGAGGAAGAGAGTCGTAGAGTTTTAGAGGCAAGGACGGAGGGATGTGAGAAACAGCTGTTAGAGGAGGGGGAGTCAGAGAGGAAGAGGAAGAGAGGAGGAAGGAGGAGGAGGAGGAGGAGGAGAGGTGTTTACCAGGGGAGGGCACAGGAAGGACAGAGGAGAATAAATCAAACAAACACCAATAATCCATGTGTCCATCTGCTTATTGACTTATTGATCATTCAGTCAGGAGTTCTGTTGTTTCCTCCCACAAACAGTTCAAAAACCATAATTACGACGTTTTGATGAAGATGAACATCTAATTCTCATCTTTCAGAATCCAGATCTTATAAACTATAAACCACTTGATTGACTGATTATTGATGAACGTGTATCAATATTCACCAGGTAACACACATGACAGAGAGGGAAACACTGTACATCACTGACACTCCTGTTCTCCCTCCTCATGACCCAGGCCACATAGCGACCGTATCGTAGCAACAGGCACAAAGACGCCAGGTCACCACACAGAGCAGGAGGTTCAGGCTCTGGGTTTGTTTTTCTCCTCCACAGTGTTTTACACCTCTTCTTCTTTCATCCCTCTCCTTTTTGTCTTTACTTCTTTTTTCTCTTCTTGTTTCTCTCACTTCACTGCTCTGCCAAACTCGGCCCCTCCCTCCCTCCCTCCCTCCCTCTCTGGCACTGCCACGCCTGTTGCTGACACAGCGAACAGAGGCGACCAGGGAGGTTTTCCTCCTTTTTTTGTCAGTGGGGTGAAATCATCCTGCGACCGACCGACCGACCGACCGACCAATCGACCGCCGGCCGCTGCCGCTGCTGCTGGAAAAATCCACAGCAGGAATGTGGGACAATCTGAGTGTGGAATCCGAGCAGAGGACACGGGGCCAGAAATGCCCTTTTAGCTCCGGCTAAAAACTGACCCGGTAATTTTAAAGAGGAAAACACTGAGTTTTCAGGCAGTTTTACAACATTCCTGCGAAGTGAGGAGAGGCCATAATTAGACAGCAGCGAGTCCCCGGTGTCGTTCACTCCACAGCTCCGAGACGGACGTCAGATGAAGACACAGAGGAATTCAGATTATTCACTGTAGATGAACAGCTGTATTATCAGCCAGTGTGTCGTCACTGTCAGCGCCTCGCTGTCCCCACGTCAACTCACTGTGGCACCACTGTGTAAAAGCTTCAACATGAAAATCACTGGACAACTGGACACAGGCTTTCTGTTTCTATACATGACTCTAATGACCTTCTTACAGCTCAGGGTTTGTGAGGTCATTTTTCACTACTTTCTGCCAATAAGGATAAAAATAATAATCAGGCAACTGCAAAAAAAAAAAAAAACAGACAAGATGATGAAAAATAATCATTAGTTCCAACAACTCTTTAATGAAAGTTAAACACAGACGTTTTCCCAGGTTTCTGACATGTTACAGCTGAAACTACCATCAAGACGTCCAGAAATAAAACACAGATAAAGTGAATTTATTTATATATTAGTGGCTGCAGGCCGGAGGGCGACTGATACTCCCCCTGAAAACAGCAAAAACAACTCATGTAATAGCATTCCCTGATAAGACAACATGAGTCAAGCTGTGAGGCCGGGCTGCTCTTCAAAACAGGAAACACTGAGAGAATATATGACCTTGTCTTTACAGAGAGCAGCTGACAGCCTGAACACGGGATGATAGAAACACACACCGGGCTACATCCACATCCACAGACACACACGGCGACACACAGGGACACACACATAGTGACAGAGACATGGAGGGCAGCGAGGAGTTCCTGCTCTCAGAGACTCTGTCTCTGTCCCTGTTGAGGTCACTGCTGCTACGAGACAAACTCGATGCCATTCCAACACAAACAATGGAAAAAGAACACAAAGTCTCATATCACTGTGTCGAGAGGTTGTTAATAAATCAGGAAACCTTGTTCACACATTTTCCATCAGCTCTGCCCAAACACTTTCACTCCAATAATGAACCAGTGTGTTCGTGCACAAACACGAGAAAACACTTAAATCCTCTGAAAAGGCCATTTCCACTTGAGCAGTGCAGGCGGCAGAACAAAAAGGCCTGCTGGGCACATGATGCATCAGAGCAGTACAGCACAGTGCTGTTAGGAGAAGGACAGAGGCTGGAAACCACACTAACCAGATTAGTGCCAGTCTCCAAATAGCCTTCATCCACTTCCTCCTCTCGGCTCGGCACAAACCTGTGACCTCTGGTCCAGACAACAACACAAACACAGAGCAAGACGCTGATGCCTGAGAGCCACAACTGTGACCTTCAGAGCTCAGCAATACTGACGCCACTGTTTACTGCTGGTCACTGTATAAAGCCGTAAAACCTCAGCGCTGCACGGTGGTGATGAGCACCGCAGTTTAGGTGCAGATGTGCAGAGAGGTGGGGGATCAGAAATGTGCAGCATGCATGTTGAAGCAGTTTGATTTTTGGAGCTGCTCGGACAGATTTGGACAGAAAGTGATTTTTCTTGCTTGTTATTTGTGATTTTACTTTAAACTTGGCTGCTGTGTTTAAATTCACACTCTTGACTGGCATCATTGTGCATGTTTTATCATTCCCTGTTGGTGAAGCAGCTGACTGAGTCCAGGTTTGTGTTAGCGACATCTGGATCATTTCAGGTCATTTCAAAGGCACAGGTCTGAGAACATGCTCTCAGCTTCCTCCATGTTAAACATCAACAGTCGTGACCTTCCAGATCGCGGCTGCATGAGTCAGTGGAGTTTTTAACAAAGACCTCAGATCACCTCGACCTGAACAGGCCCAGACACTGTTGTTGTATATTTGATGCAAACAAGTTGTGCATGAGTGACTTTACGACGACTACAGCAGCTATCCCGTCCGCTGTGCCAGTCTTAAACACATTACATGGCTAATGAAGTATCCGTCGGATGCCAGCTCGACAGCGTGGCAACTTGCCTTCCAAGGATGCCAACTTCAATTCCAGCCGAACGCTCGGATAAAAAGCCAGAGGATCGGCTGCCAACACGGCGTCAGAGCGCCAGCGCTGGCTCAACTAAAGATGTTTGTCCCGGTGCCAGCCGGTCTTCAACCTCTAAGACGACACAGGACAGCAGCTCTGAGGCACGAACTCTCCGAGACATTAACCAGGAAATAAATCAGCACTCTCTAACAGGATTGGCCAAAATCCTCCCTGACCTCATTCCATCAACTCTTGTGAGACAGATGGAAAAAAGGATCAGACAAGAAGTCCCAAAAAAAAAGAGAGTGAAAGTCGTAAATGGAGCTAAAATGAGAACGTGTGATGATCCACCGCTGACTCATCGATGAAAACACTTTGTCAGATAAGTCTGACTTTTGATAACTGAGGCAGCTCGACCACATGAAGCCTGTTTGGGTTTGTTTAGATATTCCAAAATATAATGGCTTGTAAAAATTGTGAGAACTGGTCGTGAACTGAGGAATTTACAACGTGGCCAGAGCTCGTAAAGGCAGAGTTACTGCTACTGTGAACCGGTGAAGCGACATACAGTGTCAATGTGGTGAGAGAGAAGCAGCAGAGATACAACATCAGTGATATGAACTCCAGGTTTCACCACAGCAGAGACGTTGCTGTTGCTGTTGTTGTTGTTGTTGTTGTTTTTAACTGAGACTTAAACGACTCACTTCATCAACAGACAGAGGAACAAATCTGCATCGACCAATCATGTTGCGTAGAAACCATTACAACAATGTCAACATCCTGTGTCTCTCACCACCCTGTCTTGGTTGACCAAGGGATACAAACATGACAAAGACAATGACATGAAGGGCGATGTGCAGGCGATCAGGACAGTGATCAGACAGTGAGCTGCTGAGCTGGAGGTCGTAGAGTTGGTAACAAGACGACAGCGACACGGCAGGTCTGGATCTCAGAAACAAAGCAAAGCAAATATATATTTGATCAGTCATTGATGGAAATAAAGAATCTATTCTGTCACTATATCCACACCCAGCACAGACGCAGTGTGAACGGTGTAAGTGTGTAAAGTTTTCCCAGACTAACAGTGGACGCCCTCCTCACTTTCTTTTTAGCCCCTTTCAAACAGGAAGTGCCAAACAAGAACAGGAAGAGGAAGTAGGTTCTCTGTCCTCTGTTTTCCAGCCAGAACAACGGAACCCAAACGCTGCCATGGGAACATTGTGTGAAATTATAGACAGGAAATAATGTCACGTGTTCCTGTGGCATCCCAGGGTTTCCTACGAACGCCTCCATATTTACAGCACGTCTAACAACCTTGACTGCTCCTGTCGAGTTTCTGCTTCATCTGACAGACAGAAAGAGACAAAGGCATCACAGGACAGAGGCTGGGATAAGGGAGCACTCAAATGTCTGACAAAGACAAAGAGTCAGTGAACACATCACACACAGTCTGAACGGCCACATGGCTAAACGACCGGTTCTCCAGTGAGCATCATCATGTGGTGCATTCGATGCCATCTGATATTCACCAACCAGGCCAGCAGCTCTGCCCCCACCCCCTTCACCCCCCCACCCCTCCCTCCTCACACCTTGTCTGTGGCAGCAGAGAATCAGTTGAAGGTATTGGAGGAATTCAGAGAAATCCAGCTTCAAACAGAATCCAGGAGCAGGAAGAAGAAATTCTACTTTGATGTGTCTGTGGGCATGAACATCTCTCTGTAACCCCCCCCCCCCTCGCTCTCTCTGGCTCAGACTCCCCCTCTCCTCAGAGGCAGTGAAATATGCATTTGAATCAATATTCTTTTGGCTCCATGAATGAAACTCAAATGTCAGTCCTCATCAGCCCCCTGCGGTCCCCCCACCCCCACCACCACAGCTCTGAAGCCTCGACCTCCAGCCAGAGCCCGAGCAGCCCGAGCACCTCCGAGCTCTAATCTCCTTTCAGGCTCCGTCTCTGCCTCTTGCTTCATTAATCCTCCGTTCTCCCTTTCCTGCCAGGATGCTCCTGCTCCTCAGGACAATCCCATTAATCCACCAACGTGTCCTCCGCGGGACATTTGTCCCTTTGCACTCGTTTCCCAACATGCATCTGCACACAAGGGACAGAGGGAAAACTCAGGGAATCTTTTGTCATTTGGTAATTGTGAAAATGTGCTGAGCTGTGTGTGACCATAGCTACAAGGCAAACTAAGTGTGTGTGTGTGTGTGTGTCTCAGCATGCATGTGCTCATGCTGCAGTGCACACGCATGCATGTGTGAGCAAGCTGTCTCCGACACCTGCTGCAGCCCAGGGCAAGCTGCTGCAGGGTTAACAAAGGCCAAGAGCCGCGGCTCAGCTTAATGGTCAGGTTAACGTTAACATCAGAGTGTGAGGTGACGCTGTCGACAGGTGAAGAGCCACACGTCTTACAAAAACACTAATATTTAATCTACTGTGACAAACTACAGAAGGAAGACGGACAATCTTTTTAAATCTGGTGTCAGAAATGAGTCACATGATCCAGCTCCAGGTACCAGCTTCATCTCACCAGCTGTCTGTTCATCTGAGCAGCTGCAGGAGTTCAATGTTGAGGAGGAGCTGTGGTCTGAGAGGGTTTGAGGTTTGAGGAGGGAGTGAGCAGAGACACAGAGACACAGAGTCAAGGGTCGGGTTTTCCCGGCTCAGGATTAACACACAGCACTTAACATGCCACAGTCGTCATGTGAGGCCGCGCTTGCATCACTTTGGAGGATTTTCACATTGAAACTTCACAAACAATGAGTCTAATGTGGGTGGAACCATCTGTGGAGGCGCTCGACACATGATGCTGTGTCAACGCACACGTACAACTACAAATCACAAACACACAGTTTTACACGTCTGAATCAGACGCAGTGACTGTGCTGCCCTTCAAGGTGTTTTAACCTGTGTCTAACCTTCAGCAGGAAGAGAGAGGCGGCGCTCTGTGCTCTGTGTTACACACTGTATATTAACCTCCAGGCCCACAGTGACAGCCATTCCACCTTCAGTCACAACCTTCCCATTCATCACACTGTTCATTATGTTCTGACTTTTTAATAAGTTAACTCCTGGACAATGGAACAGAACAGTAGTCCATTTATTTGGGTCATAAATCTGCAGCCATGTTGAGACAGAAAGCTTCCATCGCTCTAACAGGCAGCGTCCACAGAGACCAGGGTCACTTCAACTACAGTCACCTGTAACTGCAGCACTGTACGTTTACACAGTGATGTATTACAGCATGAACAGAGTCTCACTCTGAGGCCCCCCCCCCCTCCTCCCAGCCTCATTCTTCTCTCCCAGTAAGAGACTGAAAGCAGCCTGAAGGCACCATTATACGCATTATTAGCATCCAAACACACACACACACACACACACACACAGTCTCATTTTCTGTTCATAGGCTGTTAGTGTGTGCACAGTGAGCACAGATAAGACAGTGAGTCCATATTCTCTCCTCAGAGTCTGTCACAGTCTTTTGTTAGTGCAGCCATTACTCCCTCTCTCTGCCCCCCCCCTCGCTCTCTGTGTGTCAGGATGCATCTCAGCAGCCTGAGGGATGAGGGACGTGCGGCCGAGTGGTTGCTGCTCAGTGGTTTGTCAGTTTGAGTCAGTGACATAAACAGAGTCTGAGAGCAGAGAGAGAAATAAAAAGGGTTTGTGGGTCTGAGGTTTAAAAACTGAGCATGATGACAACAAACTGAAACTGCAGCCTGCTGATGCACCGACACACCGTCTGGTACACACACACACACACACACACTCAGTCAGAGGGTACAGTGCACAGCTTTGAGCCTCGAGGCAGTGAAGTGTGTGTGCTACAGATTCCACCATCTTTAACATTGCTGGAGCAGATTCATTCATCATCTTCACTAATGTCTCAAATGACAGCTTCCTTCACAGTGTTGGGTTCAGAAGAAGAAACCTACAATGACACTTTATCACACACTGTGAGCAAATGACAGCAAATTCAAGCGCAGCTAGATTTCAACATACAACATGTAAGATGTGCACACGCTCTGTCAAATGTTCACTCATGCATGGTTGTGAATACTGCTGAACACTGAGACGCTGCTGCAGAGCCACAAACACTGGGACAGACAACACTAAGAACCTACCAGTTATTGACAGACATGTTGATGTGCAGAAGCTGAACACTGCAACTACAATTCACTAAAGCACGCGTTTTGAATTGTGCATCAAATTAAAGCAACATTTCTTTGTGCTATTTATAAAAAGTTACCCAGATGAAGTTCTGCAAAGTGCATAAAAGCAGTAAATACAGAGGAGTTTGAAACAGAGGCTGAGAGTGAGTGTCAGTGTGTGAGTGAACCTGGAGCCAGTCAACACTGAGAAGCTGAAACAGGGGGATTCCACTCAGTTTAGCATTTGGACTTGTCACTGGCTTGGTCTGAAACAGTCTAATCAATAGTCACTCAGCTGGAGATGAGATGAAAGCGTGCAGCGTGTGATGGTCTGCTGACACTGAGACTAATGAGCTTTACATTGTTGTGGTTTCACTTCTGGACCAGATCGTTTGCTGTTGTCACCATTTGATCGTCCACACTGATCCTGTGGTCGCTGTGGACTCTCTCTCCTCAACGTGTCGTCCTCAATCTAAAACTTCAAGTTTCACCAGTTTAGTGCATCATTACGTTTCATTCAGGAGTGATGTGTTTCTCATTGAATAATAATGTAACATAATAAACACAGGCAGCAGCATCTTGACGACACGAATGCTCATTATCTTCAGTGAGTGTAAATTTACAGACGTGTGCTCTGTCTCCATTCATTCTCATTTCTGCTCTTCACTCACTGACTCCACTTATTTACATCTCGTTCGTCCTCTGTCCTCGTTCTCCTCTTCACAAAGAAGAAGCCACAACTAAACAATTCACTTGAGGAGAGTGTTTCTGTCAGTTCACAGCTGAGGAAATGTTCTTTAAGACAAAGAGACAGTCGAGTATGAATGACCTGAATGACCTGAGAAAACACCTGTAAAGTGTCACTTCTGCTCAGTATCTGATTATGTTGAGATTAATCTTTTTCTAAATCAGACTTTAAGCTTCAGCTGCGTCTCAGTAAAACACAGACTGTACAGGGTTTACAGTCCACATCATAATGACAACAACGACCTACTGTGTCTCTGTCTGTTCGTCCTCATGAAGAGAAAAGGCACGACTGCTGCGTCTTTTTTTTGCTTAATGGGACAAAGAGTCGCTGCTTATTCAGCTCAATGAGCTGTTAGCGCTCAGTGGACCACAGAGCAGAGCAGGGTCGGACTGAGCAGAGTGAACTCTGACCTCAGGCCAGTTCATTATTCTGTTTTAAAAAGTTAACAAACCTGTGAAATGGTTCAGTGAAGTCAAGTTCTCAAACGTTCAGTCGCTTTGTTTTAAAATCCAAACAGCTGTGTGTGAGCTTCAGCTGCCACTGACCAACACCGGAGGAGACAAACTGCTGCAGAGACGCAACCTCACATGGAACACACAGATATATACACATGGTCACACTGAGATCAAGTGAGACCTGAGTGTGAAGATAATGATGATAGAGGTATTCATTTAAACGTACACTCATGTGTGTCTTCATACAAACAGTCCTGACCTCCTCACACACTCACCACCTCAACTCACAGTTTACAGAAACCCTGAACTCCTGCTGGTTCTTGAACGTCTCTTCAGGAGCTCAAAATACAGTCAGCCCCTCCCACTGCTGCCACCAGCATCAACCAAACACTGTGAACACCGTCCCCCAACTCAACCCCTGCCCCACCTTCCTCACCCCCCCCAGCATTAATCCTGGCTTGCCCTCCTGACCCTGAGGCCGCGACCCTGCAGAACATGATCAGGACCAAACAGCAGAAAATAAAGATCAGGAACAATATCTCTGCACTTCTGAACATGAGTCCTCTGGTTCCCCCGGTGATCTCCAGCCCAGAGTCAGAGCTGAGCCAGAGCCACTTCGCCCCCCCTCCACCCCACCCCGCCCTAACCGACAACGACACCAGACGCATGAAAAAGGATAATAAAGCAAATACACCACAACCAGACGACGCACACTAAGCCTGAGTTCTGGCTGGATTTACATTAGGAGACCCCCCCCCCTCACTTTACTCACTCCATACCCACCCCCACTCATCCTCCACAGCCCCTCCCCCACCTGAATATGCGATGTACAATATGCACATGAAATGTGTGAGGTTCAGATAAAGAGCAAGGCAGAGAGAAAAGAGCGCCGCAACCTGGGGATTAAATATTCTTAGCAGGGGGGTTATTTTAGGAGCAGGCGGGACCGAGCGGATGGGAGCTGCACACACACACACACACACACACACACACACACACACACACACACACACACACCCTCTCACCATGCCAGTGGATTGTGGTTTGTTTGGGTTGGCTCTGGGCAGCACTGGAGACGACCCCCCTCCTCCTCCTACACGTGCAGCAGCGTCACTTTGCACTCGAACACACCGAGTGAATTTTAACAAAGTGTTTGTGTGTGACAGTGAACGCATCGTGCACCACACTGCATCAGTATATCAATGAGCTGCTGGTGTGCAGCCTGTTGGGCTGCGGCTGGAGGGCTGCCAGTTCAAACTCCTGCACCAGCTGGGAAAGTGGAGGTGGTGGAGGCTGAACAGTAGCTCACTTCCTTCCCCCAACAAACAGCGCTGCAGTGCTGCTGCAGCTCCAAACATGGAAAGAGCAGCAGTTTGTCCTGGTCCATAAAAGTTCCCAGAAAGTTCTGAAAGGACCTGAAGCTGAAGTAAAACAGGAAACTGTTGTTCAAGTTGTTCAGAGATTCAACAAGTCAAAGTGACACGGTGTCGTAACTTCTTATCTGATTATCATGTTCATTATCAACATCACACAGACACAGAGTGACATCAGCATCATCACATCTGACCAACAACAACTGGACTTCAACTCCAGCTTCTGTCCGTCCTCTCCTGTGTGAGGAACCTCTCTGTAGCTGCTAGAAGTTCTGCTCCGTTCTCCACTTTATCTGCTGCAGGACCCGTCCCGTTCATCTCATTCTGCTGCTGTCGTGACAACAACTGCACCAAACACAGTAAATGTGGAGACTGCAAAACCAAACCAACTGCATAAAGGAGACCAGACCACATTTCACTTCACAGTTCACGTGTGTGTTCAACACTGATGTCTATGCGACAGCAGAGATGCAGGTTTATTTAGTCCATTGTAGCTAAAGAGTATTTAGTGCTAAAGAGGTTTAAGTCTTTTAAACTTCTAAACCTCACTGAGCACATGCTCATTTCTACCATGAGTTAAAGTTGGATTCGTTTCATTTTTGCCTTGAAACCACATTGACACATGAAGCTTCGCGTCCTTCCACTAACTTTGCATCTCCAGTGTGTTTTACTGGAGGACGTGCAGCACCACAGAGCTGCTGTCTCTGCAGGACGACCTGTCTCTGTCTCTGCTCTCAGACTGCTGACTCTCCACCAGACAGGACGACAATAGCTCCACAGCCTCAGCTCAGGTCACTGCATTGTGTTCAATAATTCAGGGCATCCGTTTGCTTCTTTTTTTAAAAAGAAAGAAGAAAGAGAAAAACCAGAAATCAGCTGGTACCATTCACTTTCTACTAAGAGCCTCAGAAAACTATGGACTGCGCTCCACCAGCCGACTGCTGCAGACCAACGTCCAGCGTGATTACTTCACCACAGAGGGGGTTAGCTCATGTCTCGTTGTTATAAATATAACACAAGCACTGGCAGCAGCAGGAGGATGGAGGCCGGGCCAGGCCTGCAGTGGTACACACTGAAACAATGGAGGAGTGATGGAGAGTGTTAGAGCCTCCTGCATTTCATTTAATACGCACTCCTTCACTCATCCGCCACGCAGGAATGGCCAAGTCAGGTTTCTCTGCAAGCACTTATCCTATTTTATTAACACGAAACAGAGTTAGTTCAGATGAGGGGGGGGGGCAGGAGGAAAGGAGGAGGAGGCATTTCCATGTCAGACTGACAAAAGGAAATGAAGGGGGAAAGCAGAATGGAAAACAAGAAGGTGAAGGAGGATGAGATTAATGTGTTTATAGCAAAATATGCACAACCACAGCTAAGAGGGAAGAGGAGGAAGAGGAGGAGGAGAGGAAGAGGAAGAGGAGGAGGAAGAGGACAGGAAGAGGACAGAAGAGGAAGATCAGGTCTCCTTCAGGACCAGTCTGACTCTGAAGCCTGAAGCTCCTGTTGAAATTCCCTGAGCATGTGATAAAGACCTTCTTCGAGGTCGACAGTGGGAAGCTGACACAACATTTTACCGGTTGATGATGATGGTGATCTTCTTCACCAGCACGCATCACTTCCTCTGCACAAAAACATGCACGTCACACTGGTTCAGCAACATGGCCTCATCCTGGGAACAAAGATGGACGTGAACTCATCTGAGACAGAACGAGACGTTCAACAACAACAAGGTTCAGATTGTGCTCGGTGAAAACGCTCTGAACATGGAGCTCCTGAACGTCCACCACAGCTCAGGATGACTCTCACATTTCTCATCTGGAAATAAACTCTTGATGGACGTCGACCTCGTCCTCACAGGGACAAAACAGAGTTCTAGTCCTGCTAACACACACACACACACACAGAGTCAGTGGGTGGGTTGTTGTTGTGTGGCTGGTGGTGTCAGACCTGTGGTTAGTGGAGAAGAGTTTATGAGGAATCACACACAGATGGTGATAAGGAGGAGCAACACAAAAAAGCAGACCGTTTCAACTCTGCTCAGAGTTCCTACATTTCCCATAATCCTCCACCAAGTACAATCTTTAGCTCTGACCTGTGGTGTGAAGAGCGTAAAGAGGCCTGAATGGAGCAGAGAACGACACACGGGTAAAAGTAGCTGTTTGATCTCAGAGTAACTGAGCTTCAGGGAAACAGGACTTGTTTTCTGTCCAACGCTCTGAAACTCTGGAGCTGCAAATAACGTCCAAGTTGTTTTTAGAAGAAAACAAAGAGCGACTGTTCTGCTCCGCTCTGCGTCCAACTGTGTGTGTCGTCCCTCCAGGACACAACAACAACAACCTGCTTTAACCTCACACACAACCTCCAGAAACAAGGAGGGTGGACTCCTGCTCCAACGCTGTAGCACTGGCTCCGCTCCTCCTCTGACTCACTGCGAGAGCTTTGATGTGAAAGCAAAACAGCTATTTTATCAACAGCATGTGTCAGCATGTGTGTGTGTGTGTGTGTGTGTGTGTGTGTGTGTGTGTGTGTGTGAGTGTGTGTATTCCTGTCTGATCTAAGCCATACCTGTCAGGATAATCCAGCTTCTCCTTTAAGTGTGTTGGTAACATTTCAAGAGTGAAAACCTTCAACCTGAATACGACACCTGCAGCAAGTCCAGGCACCGAGTCCTGCTCTGCAGACACACCTTCCTCCGCTGCAGCGTCATTAACACACACATCCTGACAACTCAACCCTGCGGCTGAAGCACTGAACGACAACCTGGAGCTGAGGGTTCATTCCCATGATGCTCTAGAGAACAATCCCTGCCTGGAGCTTCCTGTTTGGAGGTTTGGATAACCTGGGCATCTCTGCACTCAAGAATGTCTTCCACCAAACCGACATAAAAAACTAACTCTGCAAACAAGTCGTTTTGATCTTGTGACACTTTATGGACAGTAACGACTTCCAGCTGCCCGGCGTGACGCTGATAATAAGACTCATCATCCAAAGAAGTAAGAAAGAAAAACCTCCAACAGGTCGGTTATTAAGAGACACACACACACACACACACACACACAAGGATACACTCATATGTGCATGCACACACCTGCACATAGCATTCATGAAACCTTTGACCCTTGCTGGGGGCCGGCTGGAAGTCAAATTAAAAGGCTGTAAACAGCAGGAGGAGCTGGAGGAGGAGAGAAACGTGCTTCACATGGTCAGTGAAATGAGTTCAGACCTGAAGCTTTCAATTCTTCTTCCTCTGAGTCTGAGTTTGTCGCCAGGGAAACACACAAACAAACTGGAATCCATCTGACTGACAGCCCTCTATCCTGCACGGAGTACAGTACAGTACAGTACAGTACAGTACAGTACAGTACAGTACGGTACAGTACAGTACAGTACAGTACAGTAAGTCTCCGTCCACCTGCAGCTGAAGCAGAGCTGTGAAACATGCAGCTGTGTGTTTGCACTGATCAGGTAGCTGTGTGTGCTCAGTTTAACAGCATTCTTCAGAGTTCACCCTCCCCCTCCTCCTCCTCCTCCTCCTTCTTTCTGATCCGAAGAAGAAACTGAGGCTCTGTTCAAGAACATTCTTGAATCGAGTTGGTTTTGGTTGGATAACAGGTGACAGTATCCGACCCTGAGGCTCAGGTACATGAGCAGTGTGACTCCAGGCTCAGATAACGTTACAGCTGACCTCAGGTTACACTCAGATTTTGTTACCACACTGTTACTCCTTCCATCTTTGCTCCTTCTTTAGATGTGAACGCACAGAAAGAAAAACAATCAATTCTAAATATCAAAACAATAAGATTAGAGCTTATTACAGCTTATTACAGCTGTCATTCAAGCTGAAGATGTGCATGTGTGAGAGTTTGGAGGCCAATCATGTGCAACTCACACAACTCTTATTTTACTGCAGCAGTTTGAATCACTGTTGAACTGTGGATGTGTTTCTGAAGAAGCTGCTCACTTCTGTAGAAACTTCATGTTTCCTGTTTGAGATGAACTCATTTTGTCTCAGCGCTGTCTAATAATACATACAGATGTGTGTGTGTGTGTGTGTGTGTGTGTGTGTGTGTGTGTATACATATATATGATCAACGTCTGCACTGACTTACCAAAGGCACAGCCACATGTGTCGCTCTCACCTCTGCAGAGCAGTGACTGTGACTGTGAGTGGATCATTTCCATCAGCGGCTGTGATGAAGCTGAGGATTCAAAGGTGTTGATCCAACTTCCTCCTTTTCAGTTTCATGTGTTTCTAAATGAGAATTTCTTTCTTTCTTTGGTGTATTTTTTTTAACTCTGCCATGAGAACACGCGCTCGTTTCATAGCAGTTCCTCTTTCACTTCCTTCAAACATCTCTCTATCTGTACCTGTGAATCTCTACACTGTTACCTTCCTTCATCTTTCTATATTTACTGTAAACCCACGCTGATCTTCTCGTCTCTGCATATCTGAGCTCACAGTATATGAAGAGTGAGCTGCAGACCAGCGCTCACTGTCGAGGTGTCACATGTGTGAACACTGACACTTCAGAGCAGCTGCAGCAGAATAATGATGCAGGAAAGAGGGAACATGCATCATGCTTCATCTCCACAGATCTGTGTGTGCACATGCATCCTCACAGTGAGGCTGCATACCACTAAAATAAGTCACATACTGTCTTAAGAGAAAACACACACTTGTGTAAGTGATACCACAGGGTATCGATGGGCTGAGTCACTGTCTTACTAACGGGAAGAGCAACAGAAACATTCACCAGCCTGAGTCCAGACAGAGTCCAGGTCCAGCACTCAGCACATCAAAGAGTCGACTGAGGAGATGCAGCAGCAGGCTGGAGCTGCAGGACAGTGTGTGTGTGTGTGTGTGTGTGTGTGTGTGAATGTTTTATTTATAGTTTTTATTCTCTCTTCTCTTTTTCTTTCTCAGTATTCGGCAGCATCAGTTTCACAAGAAAGAAAGAACGAGCTACAAACCCTGAGTGTTGCTACAAAGCTGCTGTGTGTGTATGTGTGTGTGCGTGTGTGTGTGTGTGTGTGTGTGTGACAGACAGCCTGCCCTGATGAAACCACGAAACAACAGCAGTCGTGCCCTAATTTTCCTCCTCACTACGTCAGAGCCAGAGGACGACCACCAGCCTATCTGCTGAACTGCAGAGAACACACACACACACACACACACATTACACACACACACGCACGTACGTACACACACACAGACACACACACACACACACACACACTTCATCTCAGGAGCAGATATCAGTCCATTAGTAAACATGTTGTATGATGTCTAACTCTTCCTCACTGCAGATGATACGTTGCATTAAAACACACACGTCTCTCTGCTGTGTCTTTGTCCCTGTGAGACGTCTGTAGAGGAATGTCCTCCTCACAGTGACACCCCCCCCACTTCTCTTACCCCCTACCCCCTCACCCCCTCCCCCTCTCCCTATAGGCAGCTATGGAGAAATAAGGCCATGTCCTGGCTTTTAAACACAATTGTCAAAGACAACAGCACCCCCACCCCCACATCTCTGTGTCTCACACACACACACACACACTTTTTCTCTTTCCTTTGCCCCTCGGCGACTCCTCTCCTTTAGCTCAGGACCTTTTAAAAGAGGGTCCCCTCCCTCCATCAGCCATAATTGAGAATTAGTTATGGTCTCTGTGTGTGTGTGTGTGTGTGTGTGTGTGTGTGTGTGTGTGTGTGTGTGTGTGTGTGTGTGTGTGACCCTCATCTATCAGCACAGTTGACAGTTGAACCACTGAATGACGGCCATTATCTTCCTTATTACACACCAACAGAACGGAGGGAGGGAGGGAGCAGAAAAACAAAGACAAGAGGTAAAGAAGGAGGGAGGACAGAAAGACAGAAAGAAAGAAAGAAAGAAAGAAAGAAAGAAAGAAAGAGTGTGCTTGCTGCTGTGGGGCAGTTAAAGGTTCAATTTGCAGTCAGACACAAACGAGGCTGTTATAGAGACGGTGCTAATGGTGGGGGCTGTTTTTAACCAGGACCAGGCCTCACACAGGGACACACACACACACACACACACACACACACACACACGCCTGAACAACCTGTGTGTTTCAGGGTCAAGGCCTTGAGGATCTCCATCCTCCTTCACTTTGGCTCCTACACACTGACGCTTGGACCGTTTCTCCACCAGGAGACGGATTCTGTCTGAATCTGCTCCGTCACCATTTCGACCAATCAGAACGTTCAGCTGTTGAGCTGTGTCTGTCCAAACTGAACCAGAGGCCGCCGCCGCCTCCTCCTCCTCCTCCTCCTCCTCCTCCTCCTCCAACCATCAGTAGAGGCAGACTATTTTAAACAGTGCAGGCTCATCCGGTGGCCTAATGGTTACAGCTCACCACACAACCACAGCGTCCAGGCTTCAACTGCTGTTAGCCCTGCTGCATGTCAAACCCTGGCTCTCTCTCTCTCTTTCTCTCTCTCGCCCGTCCACTGTCAAAATAAATCCAGTAAACAAAGTAAACAGCTTCAGGTCTCTCCTCCTCCTCCTCCTCCTCCTCCTCCTCCTCCTCTCTCTCTCTTTTACATCCTCTCACTGTGGTTTTGGTTTGAGTGTAAACTTTCTTGGGCTCAGAGTGAAGCGCTCATCAATCACTCACTGGATTTAACCAATCACATGATGTAACACATTGTTTTCTTGGCTCACTCACCGTCTCCCTCCTCTTCCTCCTCTTCCTCTGCTCTCTTCTTTCTTTCTCTTTCTGTTTCTTTTCTCTCTCCGTGTGTCTTTGTATCTGTCCTCCTGGTTCAGGCTCCATCTGGCAGCATCACCTCAGCCCACACACACACACACCCATAGTAAACCACACACTGGTCACTTGGCCTGATACATACTTCACTACTTTAGACTTTGGATTCAGCAGAAACAGTAAGATGCTCAGCGTGTCACAGTTACACTGTCACTACTGTAACACACAGACTGTGCACGACAGCGTGATAACTCTCTGGTGTCAGACTGAAGCAGCGCTGAGTGCAGGACAACTGGAGCCTGACAACTTTCAGATTCCAGCACTGTTTCCTGAACACAATCACAGCTGAGGCAGTGAACCATCTACTCTGCTGTCTTTGTTCTCTTGTTTGACGTTGGGCGGAAAAAAGGTTTCTGGAGCTAAACATGTGACAATTTTAGGATTTTTTCTAAAACTTTTGAGCCAAAAAAGTTCCAACAAATACAAATCTTTAAGTGCATGTATTCACTGTCAGAGTCCAAACAGAAACACCTACAGGATGAGTTAAAGCTCCAGCTCCTGGTATTAACACACTGCGTGGTAACATACAGTGTGTTCCTGTACTGTGACATCACAACAGGCCTGAGTGACACGTTGCTTCATGACACTTCTTCAACACACAGTGATGTCTCACACACACACACACACACACACACAAACTAACAGACATGAACTGACTCCACTCGGCGGCGGCATCATGTGTCGGTGTCGTACGAACTGTTTCCTGTCACAGCAGCCGTGGAGGCTCAGGCTGTAATTAGGGTTTGTTTGGCTGATTGAGCCGTGTCATGTTAGAGGTGGAGCACAGAGCCCTACATTTCTACAGGCTCCATAATGACAAGCTGGAGCTGCCCTGAAATGACATCTGGCTACACACACACACACACACACACACACACACATATACATCTGTGAGTGTGAATGCAAAAGCATCTGTCACCTCAGTGTGTGTCCTTCTCACATCAACACATTCAATGCGACTTTGTGGTTTTCAAAGTCTATACTGAAACACTTGTGTGTGTGTGTGTGTGTGTGTGTGTGTGTGTATGTGTATGTGTACGTGTACATGTTTAATTGCTACATAAACCAGTCTGACACCCACAAACAAGATGGAGGCGCGGCGAGTCTGCAGCAGAGCGGACGGTGTGTGAGTGTGAAACTTTCTTCTAACTGTGACACTGAGCAAAACAACATCTCTGAACTTACACGCACAGAAAACCAGGAGAGACGGCGACGTCTCATTGATCTGTTATTGATCTGTTATAACGTGCTGTTATTCAAAGAGGACAGACAACTTCATGATGATGATGATGATGATGATGACGACATGTTCCTCCTCCATCAGCATCACTGGATCACTGGCTTCATTCTTACATCACAATGTGTTTTAGGTTCAATCTCATTTCACTTCAGGGGCCACATGCAGCACCGTGTGACCCCAGGTGACAGGTGCAACAGCAGCACCTCTGCCTTTCTCTCCTTGTTTCAGTGCAAATGAACAAAACAAAACATCATGAACAGTCTGAACTTCCTTGAGAAAAATACATGACATTTCAACAATATTTTGTCTCTTCTGTCTTCTATGTCATTTTCACAGGTGACAGCTTCATCCTGTATGTGGGGCTGGACCCCGCTGCTGCTCCAAACTGACACAAGAAGATTCAGACCAACTGAGGACATGAGATCAGCTCTGGAGAGTTTCTGAGTGTGAACGCTGCACTGTGTGTGTGAATTCAGTTATTACAACAAACACGTCCATGTGACTGAAGGTGTCCAGCAGCAGCAGAGGTTTCCCCAGGACGTCAGACCTGCTGTAGCCGCTTCAGAGCGTGTGCCAGCACAGGGCCGACGACGCCACCGAGCCGCTCGGCCACAAAAAGATTACACAGGAAAATTTGCTGATTTGCTCTTTGTTAGGCCGCACCCTGCTACAGTGGCACAATGTGTGTGTGTGTGTGTGTGTGTGTGTGTGTGTGTGTGTGTGTGTGTGTCGGTGAAGCGCTCGTGCTGTTTGATTTCTGGATCTCACCAACAGACAAAAGCAGACTTGTCTTTAGAGCGAGACGTCAGCTGACAGAGCTTTGTGGAGACAGAGGACTGAGCTCGTTTGTTTTTAAAGCCACAGACGATGAAGCGGGGGGGGGGGGGGGGGGGGGGTGTGGGGGGGCTCAGGTGGACTGTCCTGGATCTGTCCTGTCTGTAGCTGCCCAAACACAACACACATATTCATGTTTATCAGTGTTACACCACCTAAAGTACACACACACACACACACACACACACACACACACACACACACACTTCACAGCTGCCAGTGTTGTTTCTGCAGAGGAGGATTATCAAATATCACTGATCCAGGATCTGTTCACGTTAAAGACAAAACTACTTCTGCAGAGAGACTTTTATAAAATCAGTCTGAAGGCTGACAACAACAAACCCACTGAGCTGCAGGAGAAGATGATGATCCTGCTGAAGAGGAGCTGACCTCACAGTGACATCACAACGTGTCTGAGACCACGCCGGTTTAAAGCCCAACGTTATTCAAACATCTGAAGTCAACGTCTTGTCTGTGTTTGTGCTGCATCGCTCTGTGACTGTCTGAAGAAGGAGTTGTCATGTTGTCACAGGCTCAGAGGAAATCCTGCAAACAGGCCACGACATCATCACCTGGACGTCAGTGTTTGTTAATGATTCATCTGAAGTAAACAAGTAAACAAGCTCCAACCCCTGAGATGACACGCGTCAAGTCCAACACACAGTCAGTGATCAGTTTCATCACCTCTGTCAATCATCTGAGCATGACCTCTGTGTTACAACCAGGTCACACACATGTCCTTTGTGCCACACACACACACACACACACACACAGGTGTTCACTCATGAACATCTGACATCATAAAGAAGCAGAAATGAACAGTCACCTCTCTGAGTCCTTTACAACGACTCAGCTCACACACTTCATCAGCACCAAACAACCTCAGCTCAGTGACACACACACACACACACACACACACACACACACACACACACACACAAACAGAATATCTTATAAAGTGTGCTGACAGCCTCAGGTGACACAACACACTGCTCACACTGATCACCTGCCTCTGAACATCTGTTAGTCTTATCATACATGATCACACACACACACACTCACACACACACTTACATTTGAGGGCCTGGATCAGAGCCTTCCCGTCCTTGATGAGCTCCTTGATGAACTTGTTGGTCTTGTCCAGCTCCAGCTCGTGGGACTTGAGTCTCTCTCTGAACTGAGGACTGTCCAGGTAACAGTCACTGAACTCCAGGGCAGGTAGTCCCATCTTCTGCTTCTTCTTCTTCTGCACCACTAACACCACCACACACCACCAGAACACCGGCCTGGACACAACCCGCACCACCCGGCACACAGCTCCGAGGGGGAGCTGGAGGAGCTGGAGGAGGAGGAGGAGGAGGAGGAGGAGGAGAGGAGCCGGAGCTGCTGCTGCTGGAGATGATGAAAAATCCTATTAGAACATGTCAACAACGGAGCGAAGGTGTGTGTGTGTGTGTGTGTGTGTGTGTGTGTGTGTGTGTGTGTACAACCTTGCTGTGCTGAACACTGAAGTTGTGCGTCCTCGTGTGTGTGTGTGTGTGTGTGTGTGTGTGTGTGTCAGCGGCTCCGACGCTGCGTCCACTTCAATGAGCTCAGGAACTCAGAGCATGTTTGAGGCGCTCGCGGGGAAGAGTCCGGTCTCTCAGGTGAACCGCTGCTGCTCTCCGCTGCTCCAGCTCATTCTGGACCGGACCGGACCGAGTCACCGGTGGAGGGGGAGGGGGCCCGAGGGTGGAGGGAGGGAGTCCGCGGGACAGCAGTAAAACACACGGTGGGCTCGTGAAGCCGTGTCTTCCCTGGGCGGTTTAAACGCTCTGTTCCTCCACGGCCCCGCTCATCGCAGCGCTGCAGACCGACTCCAACCTACCCCGAGCCGGATCATCCCCTGATGGACGGCGCCCTCCGCCAATCAGCTGAGCGGAGCGGGTGCGCGGTGAGCTACTCCAGTGCAAAGATAGGGGGGGAAAGAGGATGATTCACTCTGATGCGGCATGGTGTGCAGTGTAGTCCGTTTGTCTGGGCGGAGACTCACAGGCTAATGGTATTAAGGTGTTTAAAAAAATGTGTGTGGAGTATCACCTCCTCGCGCTCATAGACGATCTTTGTGTGCAGCGCGCCGCGAGCCTGGTTGGTGGGAGGAGCCGCTGACGTCATTTCAGCCAAAGCGGGGAATTTCTGCAGAGCTGAATGTGTCGTGGATTAAAGCAGGAGCTGCTCTGTGGCGCCCTCTGCCGGCAGGTCACCGTACTGCAGGAGGCTTTTATTCTGAAGGCCAGGCAGGAAAAGCTTGTCTTTTCTGTCAGTACAACTTCGTCCTGGTTCATCAAACCTCGGTTGCATGTTTGCTAAAGGTCATAGGTCAACCACAACATTTCATTTATGTTTTAAAACACAGTTCCTGCTTCAGTTTAAAGTTGATTTTGTTATTGTTCAAGTCAAACTGGTCAAAATGTAAAGATGTTTTTTCACCATTCTAGTCACAAATTATGATGATGAACGACACAAAGGTGTTGTGAAAAAGAAACAAAACAAAAACCTAAAAAAGAGAGCGGTCAACACCATGACTTCTTGGCTAAACCCTCCTTGCATGGCTGCACCCTTCACCTGTATTGATCACTGATCACCTGTGATCATGTTCCATGTTCAGTAGCTGTGGGAACACGCTTCCAAACTTGATGCAGACACAACCATGTCATGGATATTTATATCATAAACTTTATATCAAAAACTCTCAGAGAATCAACTGATCAGTTTTGATCAATGAGACAGAAACAAGTGATTTTTGTGCAGATTTGCAGAGAATTGTTCAACAGGACAACACACTTGATCGAGTCTCGAACCAAAGTGAATGAGAGAAACTGCAAAACATGATGACATCATCTTCCTGTAACAGAATAACATGATGTAAGTGCAGATCAAATCTGGTTCACCTCAGAAAACACACGTCACGTTCATGTTCAGCCGTCTCTCACACACACACACACACACACACACACACACACACACACACAGCGCCGCTCCCTGTATGAGCTCATGTCCTGGAGCTGATTTGCAGTTTGTGTAATTTCAAAATAAAACGTCTGTTCTCGTCAAGGCCTTGCAGGGGTTCAAGAAAAATGAAAGTCCATTCACACATTCGTCTCTGCATGTATTTACAGATGGTGGTTTTAATCAGCATCAGTGCGAGGAGGATGCTTTATGGCCATCAAGATGTTGTTAATTACATTGTCTTTGCTCCTCAGTGATGTCGTCCACTGCATCAGAGAAAACACTAATGTCATTATCAGCACGACAGTTAATTATATCTGCAGGCATATTTCCATCTCCTGCTGACATGATGAGAGCTGCTCCCTTCTTCACAGCTCCTCAGACCTCACCTTCAGTCTGATCCTGAACTTACATTCAGTGAACTGATCTTTGCTCTGTGCCTGTTTCTGCAGGATTTATGTCTCCATCACTGCATCACAACCAGAAACACATGCCTGCATGTTCCTGTGTTTTATACACATGCTCCGGTGTTTAGGAAACTGTGGAGGCTCAACAAGAATCTGAGACGTAGGTGTGCAGCTCTGAGGCAGCAGCTGGAGGTCTGGAGCAATCACACAGGGTCTGCTCTACTTCTGCTCTCCTCTTGTTGTTTCTCAGTGTCCTCCTCACACTTACGCAGTGTGTCATCGCTGAACATGGAAACTGTGTGTGTTGTCTTCCTCCTTAAAGCATCAAGGCACAGTGGTTACAGCAGGACACTGGTGACGTGTGGTTCACATAATATACAGTTAATGTAGGAGCAATCAGTTATTAGACACTAAATCAATCAATCACAACAAAATAAAACACCCCCATCCTCTGGTTCACTTGGTTTGGTCCAATTAAAATGGCTGACTGAGCTGCAGAGGCCTCATGACAACACAAACAAACATTAACATGAGTTGATCATCAGACTCTGTTTATTGTTCACAGGCCTCGATCATTAAAGCTGCAACGATCAATACTTCAATAATGACGACTGATCGAATGTGTTATTAACATGTGATCATCACCTGCAGGTCTCCTCAGGTCTCACTGCTGAGTTTGCAGAAGTTACAGAGAAAAACACAAACACCTGAATCCTGATGTGTCTCCACATGTGCACAGGCTGGATGGGCAGATGTTGTGACGTTTTTAACACAGAAGGGTTAAACATCTATAAATCTGGATCTAACCATCATCAGGAGAGACATGGTGCCACAGCTCCTGTACTTACCTGCCACAGGTCACAGGTGTGTTGGTTTAAGCTCCTCCCCCAGCCATAGACTGCAATGCAATAGGACTAAACACTGTTTTATCTTGTGCACATTAACCAGTTGGGTTTACACACACTGTGCAGTGACAGACTTAAATAACTCATTCACTTCACATGCTCCCTCTTAATGTGACTTTGTACTGAGTTTTGATTCAGTGCAGTTTGATCCAGATTCCTGGGCTCTCCTACCATCTCCTGGTAAACTGTGGGGAAAACAAACTGTTTCCAAACAACACAAGCAGCGCAGTGTTGTTCAGGTGAGAGGAAAGTAGGTCAGACGAGTCATGGTTATGAAACTGCAGAAAGGCTGCAGATGATACATTACACAGAGAAGAACCTGAATGATCCATCTTCATCAGAGAGTCGAGGCGGCTGCTGCTGCGGCGAATAATTCACCCAGGCTGCAGACGACGGCTGTTTATTGTCGTGTGAGTGTGAGACAGACAGTGAGTGAGTGAGAGAGAGAGAGAGAGAGAGAGAGAGAGAGAAATAGATGCACAGGGTGGTGTGTTCTTAGAAACCACTTTGAAAAAGCAGATCACAGTAGATTAATATATAATTGTGTGTGTGTGTGTGTGTGTGTGTGTGTGTGTGTGTGTGTGTGTGTGTGTGTGTGTTCACTCACTTGGTTTGTCCTGCACATTCGTAAAGCACTATCATCATCACACACTTCAGACCCTGAGGCTGGTCAAGTCTATTTGTTTACACACCAGAAAACAACAGCAGCAGTAACAGTAACAGTAACAACAGCAGCAGCAGCAGCAACAGCAGCAGTAACAGTAACAGCACAGCAGCAGCAGCAGTAACACAGCAGCAGCAGCAGCAGCAGCAGCAGCAGTAACAGTAACAACAGCAGCAGCAGCAGCAGCAGTAACAGTAACAACAGCAGCAGCAGCAGCAGCAGTAACAGTAACAGTAACAGTAACAGTAACAACAGTAACAACAGCAGCAGCAGCAGCAGCAGCAGCAGCAGTAAAGTAAGAGCAGTAACAGCTTTATGTCAGGCTCAATCTGGGAACTGAAGTCATCCCATTTGTGTCTGTTTTAAGTGTTTATATTGTGTTGCTCACCAGTGTCTCCAGGAGGACACCACTGTAAGAATGTATCAGTGCTCAGTCACACAGGCAGCGCTGCTCATTTCCAGGCTCTGGCTGGGTCCCATTGCATCACTCGGTCTTGGTCTCTCTCTCTCTCGATTGCAGCGGGGTCATTTTTAGTCCTGACGTTGGCCTGTTAAAATGAGTCGTCTGACGCTGTTGGAGGGGCGGTGAGGTGAGGAGAGGAGAGGTGGATGGAGTACAAATATAGACATTCACACTGAAGTCCCTGAGGTCCTGTCGACGGGGGGAATGAGGAAGGACGTGTGACAGAAAAGACACAGAGAGCTGGTTTCACCCAAAGCTCAGTCAAAAGGAGGAAGAGAGGAGGACATGTTGGCTCAGCAGGAGCTCAGGGCAGAGACGTCATCACAGGTAGGAGACAGAGGAGGAGACAAAAAACACTGATACTGAGGGATTCATCAAGAAAATCTGGCTTGTGTGTGTGTGTGTGTGTGTGTGTGTGTGTGTGTGTGTGTGCGTGCAGTCAGGCCTCTGTTCTTCTTCTTCTTCTTTCTTTAATATCATCACAATTTTTAATGATTTGTCAAAAATCAAACATGTTCATTTGTCATCCTGATGAACTTTGCCCCACTTTAACCTGAGCATCACACACACACACAGGCACACACACAGGCACACACACAGACACACACACACACACACACACACACACACAGACACACACACACAGACACACACACACAGACACACACACACACACACAGACACACACACACACACACACAGACACACACACACAGACACACACACACACACACACAAACACAGACACACACACACAGACACACACACACAAACACAGACACACACACACAGGCACACACACACACACACACACACAGACACACACACAGACACACACAGACACACACACACACACACAGAGGTTCATCTTCCCTCCCACGCATCTGCACTCTGACACATACACACACACATATATACACACCAGTTTGACGTCATTCCCAGCGGCAGCTCTGTCCAAAGGTCCCTGTGGACCAGTGGGCACTGACTGACCACTCGTTCCCCTGCAGGTCCAGGTCCAGGTCCAGGTCCTGGTCCTGGTCCTGAGAAAACAAGCTGTGAGTGGGTAGAACCAACATTCCTCCTGTGGCTTTGCACGGCTCTGTCTGTCTTTCACTTTCCTTCTCTCCGTCTCTTTCCTCTCCTCTGTTTCTTATGACATTCCAGATGTGGGCCAGCTCGGTTAGACACAGCAGCTCTTCTCCGTCTCTCTGTAGAGTCTGAACCTTTTCAGTTTCCTGACAGCTCCTGCTGCTCGGGGATCTTTGGGATCTCGACATCGTGGCTTCAACATGGACTTGTTTTGTTTTTGGAAAAGTTTTTAAAGGAAGCACAAAAGTCCAAGGGTAAGAAAGACAGAGAGAGAGAGAGAGAGCTGTCTGACTGAGAGCAGGCTGTTAGTAGAAAACTTCAGCTTCACTTGAAACAGTAAGATGAGAATGACTCTTGTGTTTCTCTTGTGATCCTCACACTGTGGTGGTGAAGTGCTGCAGGTTTTGTCCTGGCATGTGCAGCATGTAGAGCAGACAGAGAGTCCATGTGTTGTTTATCTGCTGGGTTGCACTGATTTCAGGTGTGAGTTACATCACTCATCTGGAACATCTGGAAATGATTTTCACGGCTGAAGATCCTCAGAGATGTTCAGCCAGAAAACAACAAGTCTGTTCATGTGGAGGCTCTGATCTGATGATCCCAGCTGGTTTCATCACTCCATTAACAAACAGAATGCCTTAAAAGGTTGACAGGGAAAAGTGGAGACAGACAGAGGAGGGGGGGTGGGGTGGGGTGGGGTGGGGGTAGAACAGAGAGGGAGGCTTTTCCTGTAATTACATCATGGAGGCGGAGTTGTCCTCCCCCTCCTTCTTCCCCTCACGGCTCAGACTCAGTCCATCCAGGTGACATGAGCAGTGAACAGAGGATCTCTCTCACCACAGGCAACAGGAGCGTCGCTCTGCTTCATCTGAGCCTCTGTGACACTGAAGGATGTCTGAGGGCCACGTCACCCTGCTGCCATTCGGACCTGCCGCTCTGGACCTGTCCAGGCCGGAGCACCGGACCCTGACCCGGCTCTACAGCAGGAGCGGAGGTCATCACCTGAGGATTTTACCTGACGGAACCGTGAACGGTGGGAGGCAGGAAAACGACCCCTATGGTGAGGATGACATCATCATCATGACCTCTGCTGCCTGTCCGACCTGTGAAGAAGAGGAAACAGTGTGTTTTAGGTGGCAGCACAGAAAAGATTAACAACAAGCTGAACTGAAGCTGTTCATTATGGAGACTGATTCAACTGTAATTGTTAAAAGGTTTTATTGGTGATTTAAAGTCGTCATGGTTGTTAAAATAATGACAGACAATGGGGGGGGGGGGTTCAGGAAGAAAGAAAGTTAAAGCTCAGAAGAAGTGAAACCTCCTGAACAGAGTCAGGTATTTGAACTCAACAGTTGGGTTTATGGTCGGGCCTGAGCCTGAGGAGAGAGAGGAGGCAGCTCTAAGGACATGTGCTGTATCGTCCACTCTGTTGTAGGTGTTTTTACAGTGTCCTCTGTGTGTGTGTGTGTGTGTGTGTGTGTGTGTTGCAGACGTGCTCAGGCTGAAGGCCGTGAGTGTCGGTGTGGTGGTCATCAAAGGTGAGATGACAGGAAGGTACCTGGCCATGAACAAGAGCGGACTCCTCTACGGATCAGTGAGTCCTTCACTCTTCACCTTGACAGCATCTCACTGTGGTTCGAATGCTCCCACACTTCAGGAGCTTCTCTGATCCACAGCTGTTTTCATCCGATCACATCATATCCTTCATATTAATCAGTCACTCCGACAGTTTCGCTTTGACTTCTTTTTCTGTTCCACAATTGCAAAACAGTGGAAAGTCACAGAACCAGGGGAGTTTTTTTGTTGAACTATAAATCACTGTGAGTAAGAACCTGTCATTAGGAAACATAACGCAGATCATCATTACTAATATTCTGCATTACACTGATGTGTAGTTGTGTATAAGGACAATGACCATCCTCCCTCTCTCCTCCCTTTTGTTTTCCTGTCGTAGCAAGCTCTGAATGACGAGTGTTACTTCCTGGAGACGTATGAAGAAAACCACTACAACACGTACCGCTCTCAGAAGTACAGCTGGTACGTAGCGCTGAAGAGGAACGGCCAACCCAAGGCAGGACCCGACACCCACCAGGGTCAGAAGGCCGTCTTCTTCCTGCCGAGGCCGGCAGGTGGCATGTGAAGCAGCAAGGCCGACAGGAAACATGGACACACTCACTGAAGTCTTTAAATGCACATGAATAATGAAAGGTTATTGATCACGTCACTGAGAGTGAGCGGAGCAGCCTGAGGGAAACACAGTCTGTTTGTTTATATCAGACTGTTTCAGCTCATGTTACTAACTCATACATGATTATCACAGTTAACATCCAGAGCTCCTTCTGCCTACACACACACACACACACACAGAGAGAGTCTCTAACAAGAGACAGAAAACACATCAGTACAAAACAGAGGTGATAAATGAGTGTTCACTTTGAGCCCCGGTGTGAAATATCACTGCAGGGAAAAGGCCATGGAGCCATTTTACAAAGAAAGAGCTTCACAAAGCAGAAAACACTGAATGACCAACATCCAGATGAGACTGAAGCTCTGGAGTAAGAAGAGCAGGAAAGTTACAGCAGTGGACGTCCTCTGACTTTGAATGACTTGACAAACCTCTGTTTAATGTGTGATTACATGATGAACGTGGGTCAGCTGACATGTTCAGGGTGAATGTGAAGAAACAGACAGGTTCAGACTTATCCCTCCTGTTACTGTAACACTTTACTATGTTAAAGTACTATTGTGAATATTTATTTTTAACCTTGTAGTGCTGTTGATAGAGGAAGTTAATCTCACTTTCAAAATAAAGTACATATGATGGTAAACACACACAAAAGTTATTTCAGTCAACTTTTCACACAGTAATACATATTGTATTAAACCTATTTAAATGAATTTAAATGTATGTTTTATATGATCACTGTTTCAACTGTGCATTTAAATAAAGGTTTGTTAATATGAAGTTACACGTGACGTCCAGTGTCTAATAATACATCTGGTCCTCATCGGCCTGAGAGTGAGTGTGTGTGAGTGTGTGTGTGTGTGTGTGTGCATCTGGTATTGCACGTCAACATCTGTGTTTGTGATGATAGATCCACTCCTGACCTGCAGGTGTTCAGACACATTCCTCCTCCAGGCGCCGCTGTGACACGGTACAGATGTTCAACCACTAGGTGGCAGCATCGCTTCAGGTTCAGCGGTGACCTCAGTCGCGCTGGCACTGAGGGCATCAACAGCTCCGGTGTTTTGGACTCAGTTTATTGTCCCTACATGTTTAGGTCTCCCCACATCCCTGTAAAAATAAATCAAGAGTGAAGCAGGTCAAGTAAGAAAGCACAGAGCTGCAGGACTGCACCTGGAGACAGGACACGCAGAGTGACAGCGCAGTGGGACAGTCAGTGTCATCACAGTGGAAATACATAACGTCATTAAATGTTAAAGATAACGAGGATGAGAAAGATGAGGATAATGTTTGGGAGACTTAACACAACTGTAACCAGGTCTGAGCTGAACTTTTGACCTCAGTAAAGAAAAATGAACAAAAGCCTCCTCAGGAACAGAGCAGTGAAAATAGAAGAAAGAAATATTGATTTAAATCTGAACATTTGTGATCAAAGAACAGAGTCTGATCGATCCAGTGATTGATCCGCTGATCACTGTTCCGGTGCTGAGACACAATTTGACCTCCACTTGAACAGTGTCATGGTTCTGTGCAGCCCTAAGGACTCTTTCTGTGCAGGTGTCAGTCAACTCAATGACTCTAATATCCTCTAAAGAAAAAACCCTGTTTGCACTGGCATGACCAGATTAACCTCTCAGTGGGCCCCGGGGCCTGTACGTTTGCTGCTGGGCCCCTACACAGAGTCAAAGTCATGTCTTGTCCAGGCTGACTCCTGCTCCGGTCCATCAGTGTGGTCTGACACTGAAGTGAACGGATGAAGTCTGTAACAACAGATCAACAGTAAGAGGCTGAACCCTCAACACTGTTTCCCCCCGGAGCAGCTTCATGACAGCTCGACCATTGTTGGGTTTGAGCTGCTGCTGGACAGTGATGATGGGATGGAGCTTCCTGGTTAGCATGCTAACGCTAGCCAAGAGACTTTGTGGACTGAGGCCTTAACACTTGAGCTTGGTGCAGAGTTGCTCTTCAAGAACAAACCTGAGATCCATTTTCTGAAGAAACAACTGTCATACAGGACTGTTTGGGCCCCGGGGGTCTGTGGCCCTCAGGCAGATGCCCACTGTGCCTGCTTGGTCCTCCAGCCCGGGGCACTGACTTCTTATTGTGACAGATGATACCGGCACCATGACGCAGAGAGAGAACTCCACTGACCCGGTCGAGTATTTTCACCACATTTTCTGGAGCGATGGCATTCTTCAGCTAATCCACGCTTAATGTCGAACGGCTGAAACACAACATGGCCTGAAACGCTGTTTCAGAGTTCGCTCTGCCAGGAAAAAAAAAAAAAAAAGATCCTGGAAGAAACTCTGGAACGTGGTTTAAGATGTTTGGGAGCAGCCGAGCTGATTCATGGCTCCAATAAGTTCCATATTACTGAGGGAGCTGGCAGAGACCCCCCCCACAGGATGACTGCTCTCCAAGGACCAGGTGTGTGACTAATCACTGTTTCAAACTGACCAGTGGATTTACACGTCTCATTTACCAGGACTTTATGATGAGCAGGTGAATGTCAGATCACAGCCCGATTGTCTCGATGAACCACTGATCCTCATTTCCATCCGTTGGTTTGTGTTTCTCATGATAATCCTCAACTTCTCAGGTGATGAAGCATCAGCACCTCTGCACTTCTACACTCCAGTAAACTGCAATTATGACACAAGGATCAACTCTACATGAGGTGAGCTTTACTGTACCAAGATATTACATACAGTACAAACAGCTGGTTAACTCTGCACTATGCCACATTAAACCAACAAACAACATTCAAATCTTCTGATCATTTTCATTCATGTTTTTACTCATCGTTCTTTCTCACTTTTATGGATTTGAATTCAGGACTTAAATCAACTAAACAAAACATAAATGTTTTTACAGTGCAGTGTTGTCTCAGCTCCTGAAACCACTCTGTTAGATTATATGGATTTGATTTGATTTTACAAACCAACAATATTAACAGAAAAGTAATAAACTTTAGGTTTGAGACGTTGAATAAACAAACAAACAAACAGACAAACAGGTCGTTCCTGGACACCAGACTGCTGCTGGAAAAACTTTGACTACTACAAAACCTGTGACCCCTCATTTACAGGACTTTCCACCAGGCCGCCACACACACACACACACACACAAACCTGCTTGGCCATTGGCCTGCAGGGTTGTACAGGGCAGGAAGGGAATCATTCACTGTAAACTGAACAAGGACTGGCTTCCTCTGGGAGTCCCCTAGCCTGACAGCAGCCAAGATCCATGCAACACAAACCACTCTAGCAGACACGCACACACACGCAGACACACACACACACACACACACACACACACAGATCAACGTGTACACACCCTGGAACTGGGACACATTCTCTCATCTGTTACTCGTCTCTCTTTCCTCAGCTCCATCTTTCTTTACTCTCCCTTCCTGTCCGTCTCTCAGTTTCCAGCCTCCTTTAACCTCCGTCTCTGTCTTATTGCTTTCTCTTCATCATTTTCTCCTCTCCTCTCCTCTCCTCTCTCTCTCTGCTGGTATCCTGCCATTTTTTTTTACCATCTTATCTTCCAGTCTTTGCCTTTTCATATCTCTCTGGATATTCTCTCCTGTTCTCTTTCCCTCCGTCTGTCCCCCTTTAATCAAAAAGCTTCACGGTGCACCATCACGTGGACAAGTTGTGGTCTTCATTGTTGAAACCACGTCAGGTCGAATTAAATCTCTCTTCATTTCTCAGGGTTAGAGAAGTCACTGAGATCCTGCGGCTGCTCCACTCCTCTGTCGCTCTCATTCTGTTCTGGTGGCCTCATCATGAAAGCAGAGATGCTTTGTCAACGTTACTGTATGCATGCTATTCCCTTCACCTTTCTCCCACACACACACACACACACACACAGCGACAGGAACGGAAACAGGGGATGCATATCCGTCAGCTGATCCAGCTGGAAACGCTGACACTGGTCTCCCCATCTGCTACTGCTCTCTGAGACGACAGGGAGGAAGAGGCAGAGAGAGGGTGGGAGGGTGGGGGAATAAAGAGGGGGACAGGGAGAGCAGGAGGGAGCTTTTTGACAACCCAGAGATTTGCCCGGATGCTTGTGGTTGGCCCTGCAGCAACTGTTTTCCTAGTAGATGATTTGTGCTGGATAGACACATTCTCAGGGGGCTCCTCCAAACAGCAGCAGCTCTCCCTCTGGGTGAGGACGGACGGTGACTGCTGTTGACCGGTGCAGTCTGCAGCCGCAGGAGCTGAGCACAGACACACGATGAAAAAAGAGGAAGAGGAGGTGAAACTGTAAAGGAACAACAACCTAGAAAAGTCTGTGCCTCTGTGGTGTTTGACTTGGTCCCTGTGGCTCTGATTTAGATCATCTCTCTGCCGTTTCACGGTGGCATATGAGCAGCTTGTGAGCTGTAAGCTGAGAGTCGCTGCACTGTTTTGGGCAGAACCAAGAAAAAACAGTGAACAAACGCTGGTCTGCAGCGAGTTCAGAGGTCCGATTCATCTTTTATCCACTTACCAACAGGCAGCGCTGCACTTGTAACCGAAGCTGTGATGTGGTCAGGGTCTTTTTTTGTGCTTGTCCTGAATGATTTGATCAAAGCTGAGTTTTTCTAAAGCACGTGAGTTATGTGCAGAGCAGAAACCAGAAAACATGGGGAATGCATGAGAAGAAGGAGGAGGAGGAGGCAGCAGCACGATGCACCAACAACCTCTCAGGCCCTGACACAGGGTGCTGGTTGTGTAGCTGCTGTTGGTTGGTTCCTCACAGGCCGACATCAGCACAAAGATTCAGAGGAACAAACCAAACACAGGCCTCACACTGGCTTCAAAGCCTCTTCACAACGCACTTCCATAAAGGCACAAGTAGCTTCTTTGATACTGTTAATTTCCACTCACCTCATCATCAGGTACGTGGCAGGTCGTTGGTTTTATTGGCTCAGGGGTCAAAGTTCAGACGCTGCTTCAGGTCAATGGAAACAAACTGTAAAATAATTTAGATTTGTCAGCAAAGTGTTTTTCACAGGAGCATATTGCATCACATTTTAATGGACTTTTAACCCTGATGATCCTGTACATCAGTCTTTACTGAGTGACATCATTATATGAGCAGAGGTTGTGTTTGCTTCTTTATACCTTTGTACACACACGTCTCATTGTGGAGGATTAAATGTCTCTGTGTCTTTGGCACATTTCTTCTTTGTTGGTTACATAAAATGCAAATGGCTGCTGCAGGAAACTGTCCCCACATGAACCTCCACTGTCAGAATAAACCTCACACTTTTTTTTTTGCCATTGTCCTTAAAGCTGTGAGAGATAGATGATAAATATGAGGTGATTGTCGCCCATGTCTCACCTGTACTCACAACACAAACACTGTGACACACACACACACTTTGCCTCAGAGTCTCACACGTCTCGAGTGTGTGACTCTGAAAATCGCTGCTTGTGCTTCCGCAGATATGGCAGAGCTGTCATCCATTGTTTTAGTTCAGTAGGCACGCACACACACACTCTCACACACACACACACCTTGTTGAGACCGGAAACTGGCATGTCTTCTCAGCTGTGATGTCTCACATACACAAATACACTCTCTCTCTCACACACACACACACACACACACACACACACACACACACACACAGACCAACTGCAGCGATGACGCCTGTGGAAGTCAAAAATATCCTGAATGGAAGAGTTGGTGGTGAAGTCATTCCTCTTTCTGCTGCTTTCATACTTATATCATCCTGGAAAGGTTACACACTGCACTGACATTTATGCTCCGGCCTGTCACCGGGGATTATTCAAACACACACATACACACACACACTGATTAACATCAGGTTAAGTTGCTACAAGCCTTTTACTGGATCCTCTGTCAACAGACGTCTTTATACGTCCCAGATTACTCAGCATCCTCTGCTGCTGCTGCTGCTGTGGTTCCTTTCAGCTGAAAACACCTTTTATTAGCTCGTCTTTCAAAGTATCTGTGACGTCTCCGACTTCCTGAGAAGAACCGAGGAAAGAACCCACTGTTCATTTATTGAACTATTATTCACTTCAATCCCATGATGACATCAAAACAGAAACCAGGAGTCAACACCACCACCAGGTCCACTGGAAGAAACCCACTGGTTTCCCAGCAGACAGTGGAATAAATGAAGATGGTGGGGGGGGGTTAAAATCCCTGGATTAGGATTATTCATTACAGTAGCAGAAGGTGTTTCAGTCACTTTATTTTGTTGTTGTGATTTAGGCAGCTAGGCTATAACAAGGCTAACAGTTAGCCTGCCTGCAGAGGCATCATGGACACATCACACCGTGTCATTAACACAGTGTAAAGATCTAATTTACTCCAGAGAGAAAAGCTGATCAGTTCTCAGATCAGATCAGATCAATCCTCCCCCAGCTTTTCCTCTATAGCCACTAACAAACTAGCAACCAGGTAACTTGCATCACCTCCTTCTATATGATGAACCAACCATTGACAGCTGTCTGATGACCTTGTGGCTCTTTTCTTTCGGTTCCTGAGCAGAATTTGGGTTTGACCAGTTACGACCTGTGACACTGGCTGGATTTGAATTATGTTCTTGTCTGTACCTGTCGGACTATATTTAACTCTAATACATTCACAGCTCACTACAAAAAAAACACAGAAAGGGTCCAGCAGGGCCTGATGTGTCAAGGCCATGATGCAAAAAGCATGACAGTATCCTCTTTTCATTTCCCTGGAAGTCGTCATGGAATCGTTCTTTTTCTGGCAGCGGCTGCGTAAGCGAAGCCATCACACCCACTCCTCCTCTCTGCGCCGCTGCCCAGTCTCCTTTCTGGGAAACAAATGTCCAAGTTTAACCTCTTATCTCTTCCTCTTCCCTTCTCCTCTCCCCTTCCTGTCATTCAGAACATGAAAATAAAATTTAAAAAAAAAAACACTCAACTCCAACTGAGGGGAAAAATAGATCGCTGAACAAACGGCTCAGGTCTATTTATGGCGAATGCCGCACATTCCACACACCTCAGATATCTGCCAGTGTTTGCTTGTGGCTGCGACCATGTCACTGCAGGATGCTGCGGCTTCCTCTCTCTTTCTTTTCAATCTTACTCACTCCCCCGTTTTATTCTGTCCCCACTTCCTTTCCTTTCTGTTTTTTAAGCAACATCCTTTTTGGTGTGTGTGTGCCCATAGACCAGAGGAGCAGCTATAATTGTTCTGTCGTTCTCCAGAAGGAATGTCTAAAAGCATACCGGCCTTTTGAAGTGGCCCATTGTCTGTTGACCTCAGTAGGTGAGGAGGTGGGGGGGGGTGGAGACGGATGGAAAAGAAGCAAATAGGACAAAAGAGGGAGGGATGACGAGAGACAGAACGGCTGAAGTTATGTTACATATATGAATAAATGGTGCTGCTGCAGGTTTCATACGTTCCTGTGACACGAGGTCAAATATAAGGTCGTGTCTTTGTAGATGCAGGACTCTCAGATTCACAGTGGTAAAGACCGTGTGAGAAACATGGAGAAATGAAACTATGGTTAAAGTCTGAGATCTTAAACACGACCATGAAAACACGTAGTGTCAACACCACTGAAAAACGTGTCGACACTGAACATCTACAACTTTTGCAGATACAGAAAATAAAAAGTTTCGTCAGTAAGCTGGAGAGATAAACCTGTTTGACAACAACAGATCACTGGACACAAGACAATCCATCACTTTTGGTTTTGTTGAAGCTGCAGCCACAAACACACACTTAAAGTTTGACATATAAAGGAGCTGATACACACACACACTCTCAGTGTGGTTTAACAGCTTGCTGCTGTGGCCCGGTGTCGGTGCAGGTACCTGCCCCCGGGTTCAGGCCTCAGACGGGTCTGAGGGTGGAATCTCCTCGGGTTATTTTCTCTCTGGCCTCGTCTGCTCACTTCCCTCCCAGAGACCTTTGTCTGTATAATTTTACTAAAAATGAACGCCAAGAACCTCTGGCTGAAAACAGTGCGTCAGTTACTGTAACACAACAGTGGGAGGGTTAGTCAGCGGTCCAACAGCGAGAGCAGCGAACACGACCGAGCTGCAGTTTATATGAAGGAAGTGGAGAACACACAGCTGCCGTCGTGTCCTCTGGTTGCTGACTGCATGGTTCTGGTCCAGAGCTGAAACAAGTCAGCTGCCTCAGTTTGAGTCACATGTGCAGCCTGAGAGTGTGATGATAACACATGCACACATGAGAGAGTCGACAAGAGGTTACAGCACAGACTGGGGTCAGTGCTGCGTCTTCAGGAGTGTAGGCTACAGTGACTGGGGCTAGCAGGTTAGCATGCTAACTTTACAGAGGTGATCAGACCAGAGTTTGATGCTGAACTTTGACGGTTTCTTCTAGACCAGTGAGTAAACAGCTGCTGACTCCAGCTCCTTTAACAATCTGGTTAGAAGCTCTACAACTGAGAGGCAACACAGCAACAACTTTAACAAGAAAACCAACATGTTCACAACATCCAGGTCTGTTTTTCTGCGTCTTATCATCTCCGTCAGTGCTTCAAGTTAAACCACATAACTTACAATAAGTCTGTTAACTGTGATGCAGGAAGCGTCTTCCCTTGTTTTCATGCCAAGTGGTGAACGGATCTAAAAACACACACTGGCCTTTGACCTGGAGACGAAGGTGAAGGTAACACAAGGCGAATACTTTTTAGAGTTGTGAAGAGACGTTTGAACGATAGCAGCTTTAAGATCATCGTCTTTTAAAGTCTAACATCAACGACGACCAGACAAGAGTTTCCTTTGTTATATTGATTGAACTGTGATGATAAGGCAGGAAGTGGGAGGCACTGCACATTAACATGGTTTTACATTGGGAGTCTGGTCTCACAGTGCACACACACACACGTAAATGTGTGTGTGTGTGTGTGTGTGTGTGTGTGTGTCGTCACAATCAAATTTATGAGGATGTGAATATGTGTGTTTGTGTTACCGAGGAAAAGCTTTTAGTAAAAAGTCTTGTCCAAGCAGCTTTTGCAATCGTTCCTCCTCCTCCTCCTCCTCCTCCTCCTCCTCCTCCTCCTCATTCAGAAACACAACACAAAATACTTGCTCCCCTCTCTCTCTCACTCTCTCTCTCTCTCTGCCATGGCCCAAGGCACACAGTGTACAGTTACTCACATCCCCAGGAAACGGAGGTATGACATCACCTTATTATCTCCTGTGGGCCCATGGGAAGACCGGAGGGGGGAGAGACGGAGGGAGGGAGGGAAAGAGAGAAGGAGGGAAGGGGGTGAGAAAGAGAGAAAGAGAAAGAAGAAACGACAGAAACAAAATCCAAGAAGAAAAGACAGAGGAGAAAGAGAGAGAGGCTGAATGGAGGCTGAATGAGCAGAGGTGTTTCCAGATGTGTCCAAAGTGATTCTGCGTCACAGCTAAATGTGACAAATGGACTGTTTCTCTGTTACACAACAGCAACTCGAAAGCTGTTGCTGTCAATCACACACACACGCGCGCGCACACACGCACGCACACACACTGAGGACTTGCTTTATGAGGTATGCATTAAAAGCAGAGGCCGGTGGAAAACAATCACTGCGGTCGGTGTAATAATCCTCGTTATGTGCGAGCTCTGAAAAGAGGTCAGGTCGAGGAAATAAACAGTGTGCTGGCTGTTATTACTCACACATGACCAAGACTCACTCATTACCTGGACTGACAGTGCTCCAGGATCCAGGATCAGGTCTCTCTGCCTTTGGGAGAAGAAACCTTCCTCCTGTGTGGACACTGTTGTTTCTCCATCAGGCTGTGAGTGTGGACCAGGAAACACTGATTGAGACACAGACACTGATGTCATTCATAACGTTAGAGAATGTGAAGGTTTAGACACTTATCTGTTTCATCATGTGATATCCACACTGCCCCCCCCCCAGAGGAACACCACAGGTGACTGGACCGAGCTGCATCACGACCTGTTTCAGGTCAGTTTATGTTCATCATTATTTTTATCTCACTCCGCTGATAGCTCTGACCAGCTCGTCCTCGTCTGCCCCATCCCTGTCCGACAGTGACTCACGTTCGGACGACGTCTTATCGTCTCTTGTCCTGCAAACACAACAGTAACAGAAGGATCCTGTTCAGTGAAGTTATCATCAAGTTCAGTGGCAGATAAATGTTAAACTGCACCGACACTGATACACTTTAGAAACTGACATCACTCTGCAGCTGCATCACTATCTGTCAGTGACTCAATGATGAAACACTGCTGGAGGTTTTGAGCAGAAATGGATCAAATAAACAACATCACAGGACTCAGCAGCAGCTGCATTAACTTACTGGTGTGAACATGGAGGATTCATTGAGACAGAGCTACAGACAAACATGAAGCTAAACATAGAAAGACAAATACGACGGCTCTCAGCTAACAACACATGAACCTTTTAAAAATAACTTTGATTCACGTCATCTGGGTGGAAATAGACAAAGAAACACAAGTTCATTGGAAAATTCATCACCTCCAGTCGACTGTGTGTTTGATTCACACACAATGAGAGGAAATAACTGTTTGAACACTGCGTCAGTTCAGTTCACTCAGGTCTGAGGTCGTTTTACATCACATCTGTCGACCTCACACTCAATCTGACTCTTGGACGTAACTCACACGTCTCACAGAATTATGAATCGTTCTAATCTCTGTCTGCAGCTCTTTGTCTGCCCCCCCCCCCACATGATGTACAACAGACATTCAACAGAATGGAAAGTACCACCTCTCTCTCTCACACACACACACACACTTTCAGATACTAATAAAAACAACGAGTCGATGTTGAGGGACATGGATCAATAAACCTCGTCAGCAGTGACGACGTTACAGTCAAACACCTCGGATGTTTCCGATCAGAAGTTCAACATCATCACAAAAAGTAATATAAAAACAGGTCAACACCTACAAACCTACAACTGTCAATCAAACACACACACACCACTGAGACACTACTTCCTGTTTGGAAACTGCTGTCAAAGTGGAATATTCACAGATGTTCTGTGTTACAGCGACGAGCTTTATGTTGAACATTATCATCCAGTCAAGTGGTTGCACCTTTTATCAGAAGTGTCAGAGAGCTGATGATTTCTGCTGCACACAGCTGATGCATCCTGACAAAACTGTCTCTGAATGTTTTAGCTGTTTGACTCTGTGTGTGTGTGTTGTATCAAGGTTTGTGAAAGTGCAACACACACATAATTTAAAGGGCATCGAGTGATGCTGACACACACACACACACACACACGCACACAGCGAGCGGATGCGCCCTGGACACAAGAGGAAGAGCGACAGTGATGGTTTTACATTGCAGCTGTTTTGACCTGTGTCGTTTCTTGTGTTGCCTTCGTCCGACTCTGACAGCAGCCACAGCTCAAAACAATACGAATCTGCACCAAGCAACACGAACACAGTCCGTGAGGAAACTAACTGTAACTGACTAAATGGAGGATGCAGATATTCATACTGTAACAGGCTTACAGGAGGAACACTGGACACTGAAGGCATCACTGAGACATAATCCTATTGTCCACTTCCATATTGACTGAGACGTGTGATCAAGCAGCAGCAGCAGCAGCAGCAGCAGCAGCAGCAGCAGGTCTATAAATAGCTGCAGGTCTATTTATAGCCTAATGGATGGATGGATGTAACTCCCCTCAATGTCACTGAAGCCCGATGACATAACAGGAGGCGACGAGCTGCTGCCTTTGTGCCGTTAGTGGTCAAGGAGAGACGACAAAGAGTGACACACACACACACACAAATCACACGACCTGCATGTTTCTACCCAGAGAAAATGTTTCTGCAGCCACATCAACCATCATCTTCATCTTCATCTTCATCTTCCTCACAGCCTCACAGTGTAACCTCAGTGAGCTGCAGCACAGCGTCTCACTGTGGAGCGTTTTTTCCTCATGTTAACGTCCACTCATGCATGCATCCGTGTGTGTGTGTGTGTGCTAAATATAGCTTTGTTTCCTTGGTAACACCTGAGGATCATACTAATGCCTTTAGTGCATCTGCTCCCATCAACGTCTTTGTCAATGAAGATGTGATATTTCTGAACTCATTCACAAACTGCACTTGTACAGTACGGTTTCATAAAGTATCACACACACACACACACGCACACACACACGCACACACACACACACAACTCCACCTCCACCTCCCAGCATCCATTTGTGATCATGTATAGTCAGATGCGCTCCAGAGCGGAGGGGGTGGTGTGGGTGTGGGTGTGGGTGGAGAAGGGATCCATTATTTTAGCTCCTGCCTGCTGCTTTGTGTGCAGCTCAGCAGCTGAAAGGAGGCAATCAGCCAACCATAACAATCCAAAATGGCTTTTCTGCCTCATCCACAAGTCTAGAAGCGTGCCTCCGGTCGGGGCTATCCCCATGTGCAGCCCCCACCCACTCCACTCCACCACCCACTCCACTCCCAGAACTCCACCACCACCACCACCTGATTACTGTGTGTGTGTGTGCACATGGGAATTCAGGGCCATGGTTGTGACTGTGACAGCGGAAGACCCCATTGAAAAGAAGTGGAGTCAGCCACTGCGACCGGGGGCCCCTGAGCCCGTCTGATCACGCAACGTCAGGGGCACCAGGCTCAGCCGGCTGCAGGCTCCCAGGGTCAGAGTGGAAGACTTACTGTAGCTTCAGCAACAATAATAAATCCATAATAAAAGAGCGACTCTCTGATCGTACAACACTGACGAGGCTGCCTGCCTCCTTGATTTACTTGTATGGTTTAAAAGTTGACAAATTCATACTGAAGTTTTCCTCTCTCGTATTTTTCTACCTCTGTAGATATAAAAACAGTGAAGGGGGATAAAGCTTCATGTTTTATCTCCATCAGTGGAGAGCTTTCTCTCCGTTTCAATGTGGAAAATTTGCACAAAAATCACTTTCCACTTTCAGATTTATGCATCTGCAGCTCAGATGACACTTCCTGCACAGTTAGGATCCATGTGATGTAAATTCTGCCGTCCGCCTTCAAATTTATGAATGGACATCTGAGGATATTTCTGCCTGTGCAGACACCCGGTGCGGTGTAAAGGAGCGGATATACCCCACAAAATGGAGAACACACACACAGTTGCTTTGACACTACACTGGCAGTGTGTTCAGTGTATAGAAGGTATAACGTCTGTGCAGGACAACAGGGACAGAGAGGAGGATTTGAATGTCTCACATCAAACCTGAGCTTCAGATTTAAAGCCATGACTCTGAGGTGAAGTGACAGCAGCCGTGACGACCGACTGCTCTTAGATGAAGGAGACTCTAAATAAAACTCCTAATAAAATGATTCCTGCCTTCGGTTCAGACCAAGCCAAACTAATCAAATCAGAAAACAAGAGGCCGTGTTGTGATGACGTCACAGCAGCTGTGACATCAACATGCTGACATTCAGACTGATCGTCATCATCACATTATCATGACTGTTCAATAATCTGCGCTCAGAACACACGTTCTCGCTGTGTCTCCAGGATCAAACTTTTCACTGATGAATGAGTCACTGTTAAGTTTCCTTTAAGCCCATTTGTCTCTAAGGTCTTTACACAGCATCATCCTCTGACCTCTGACCTCTGACCTTCACACTGACTGAGGAAAAACTCCCAAGAAAAACCTCAGGGTGAGCAACAGAGGAGGATCCCTGACCCGAGCCGGGCAGACGAGCGGTAGATGTTGTTTGTACAGACGAGAAAATGGTTTACAACCTGGAATATGGGACAGGACTTCTAATGGGAGCACTGGTGGGCACACTGGTTCATGAACTGGGAGGGCAGGCCGGTTTAATGGGAGCACTGGTGGGCACACTGGTTCATGAGCTGGGAGGGCAGGCCGGTTTAATGGGAGCACTGGTGGGCAGACTGGTTCATGAGCTGGGAGGGCAGGCGGGTTTAATGGGAGCACTGGTGGGCAGACTGGTTCATGAACTGGGAGGGCAGGCCAGTTTAATGGGAGCACTGGTGGGCAGAACGGCGCTGACGTCTCCATTTTGAAGCACAAAAACAACTTGGTTTGGATTAAAATATCTACTTGGTTAAGGTTACCATGAGGTAAGGTAACCATGGTGACCCATGTCACCATGGTTACCAGAGTAACCATGGGGGTTAGGGAAAGGTTGTGGTTTAAAACGAACCAACGCTGACTGCTGGAAACAGAAACCACCGTCTGCCATGTTTAAAGGCCTGGTCAGTGTTGACCCATCATGCACTGCTGCTGCCTCCTCCGTACGCAGACGGCCTGCTGCTGACTGACACCACTCATAATTACTGCGCCCCCCAGGAGGAGGTTCTAAGTAGAACATAGTTTTTCGGCTGAAGCTTCAGTTTTCCTGGGAGGACAGTCAGACTAACTGTGTTTCTGCAGATGAGTTTGAATGAGACGAGTTACAGCGATTTTAAAGAACAAAAACCTGCTCTCTCTGTGTTTCCATCATCACAGACCCTCTCCCTTCGGCCTCTGTAAAAACCAACGGCTCCGTGTGTCGACATGAAACATGGAGCGTGTGATGCAGGGTTTAGTTGGAGAACTGACCGTTGTAAAACAAAACGGCCCATGTGGAGGCTCCTGGAAGCAAAAGAGGCAGATGGCAAAGTGAAGCAGAGAGTTTTTACATATGCAGAGCAAGAAGAGTCTGAGACAGACGGTCGTTTGCTGACTAATCGCTCACTGGGCACCTTTTGCACATTTACACGGCTGACCTTAAAGTACACCGACAGCTCCTCCTGCTTCAACACACCTCATCCTGTGTCTATATCACTTAGTCACACGTCGTTGGATATAAACAGAGTAAAAGTCAGATTGTTCTGTGGTCGATGTCTTACAGGTTCAGAATCAGATGAGAAAACTCAGCACCGACGTCCGTCAGACTCACTCAGCTCCTTGGCAGTGTGTCAGTCCAGGGAGGTGAGGAAGAGACGTGGGGGGGGGGGGTTGGTTTTAATGCTAACAGACACTGTGAACTTCTGTTGAGAATCCAATAAAAGAAGTGAAGGAACTCTTCCTTCCTCCAGCCCAGAGGAAAAAAGGCAGAATCACACAGCAGAGTGTATCAGGTGATATTATTGCCTCTCTAACCTGTCGCTGTTTGTGGAAACGTTGGTGCTGTGACGGACTTTATGAGCGCTGTTAGTGCACAAAGTGTCCATGAAAAGTTCAAACTTCAGATTTACAAGCTGGACAAGTGTCTCCGCCTGTCAGTGTGCCAGCGCTTGTTTGTATCTGTGGCTTTTGCTTGTGCATGTGTGTGTGTGTGTGTGTTCTGGAGTCCTGTAAGGCCCCTGGTATCCAGCAGAGGAATGCAGCAGTCTCTTGAAAAGTAGTTATCAGCTAATGAGAATTCCACTCGGAGCAGGAAGGAAGGGCTTAGAATGTGTGTCCCTCAGCGAATTGGGGCGAATGTTAATCACGATGCCTTTAAGTGCACTCGCTTACACACACACACACACACACACACACACACACACACACACACACACACACACACATGCTTGCATGCATGCACACACAAGAGTCCAGACTGAGCAGAGAGCTGCAGAGGCTGACATATGAGTGGCTGAGATGGGAGGAGAGGGGAGGAGAGGAGGGAAGGAGGGGAGGGAGGGGGTCGAAGATGGGCAGAGGGAGAGGATGTTTTTAAAAACCAGGCTTGGTGTTGTCTTCGTGGTTTGGAACTAATTGGTTTCAGATGTAAATCAGTGCAAGCAGAACTTGAGAAGGCCTTAATGTTCTCTGCCTTACTCTGCATCACAGACCCTCCTCCTCCTCCTCCTCCTCCTCCTCCTCCTCGTCTTTACTTCACTTCATCTTCCCTCGTTCCCTCGTTCCTTCGTTCGTCACATTCCTGCTGATCTGATCTGTCAGTTGATCAGACGTCATCTAGAGTCAGTGACAGAACGTGAAGAATGGAGCTCTCTCTCTCTCTCTCTCTCTCTCTCTCTCTCGTGTCCTCTTCACTCTGCTGCAGTTTGTACTTCCTCACTGTCCCTCCTTCAATCTCTCTCTTTCTCTCGCTCTCTGTCCTTCCATCTTGCTTTCTCCTCGTTCTTACCGTGAAGGACACCAGGCCTCTGGAGATCCTGTCCCTCAGGAAGAAAGCAAAGCGTCCCCCTCCCTCCCTCCCTCCTTCTGTTTTTTCATAACCTATTATTTATGTCTGACAGACCTCCTCCAGACAAATGGCTGCCATATGGAGAAAGAGAGACAGAAAAGCAGAGGAGAGGGAAGGGAAGAAGGAGAAAGTCTGCATCCTCCGTCTCTCCGGCCTTCAGACTTTTTTCTTTACAGGTTTTGAAATGTTGATCAGTTTTTGACCTTTGTTTTTGAAGACTTCCTGTTGGACGTCTTGGTGTCTCGTGCCACATGGACGGACAAGGAGCCGCCAACTGTCTCATCGAGCTGATGGAGAGATCAATCCTGGCTCATTGTAAAGAGATGAAGAGCCGCTGTGGGCCGTAAAGCTGGAGTGCACTCCGGTCCACAGGGAGGCATCTCTCAGGCTCAGGTGAAGCCTCTGACTGGAAGAGCTCTGAGTCTCTGCCTGAGAGCAGGCGACGGAGAAGAACTCAGGCCAAACATGCTCTTCATAATAAGGACCATGTTGGATAATTCTGCACCGTGATTGGTCCAATAATAATATTTATTTCCAACAGATACGCGGTGCTGCAGATGAGAGAGACAGGTGTGTTTGCCAACACGACCCACTGCTCGAACCTCGCTGGAGCTGCCATGCACACGTATCATAGAGACAGAGGGTCAGAGGTCACATCGAACCAGTATTTGCTCCTTCAGCACAGAGTTCAGCTTCAGATCTGGACTAAAACAAAAACAGAGATTCACAGAGTCGCTCCTCTTTGGTTCGATCGGCCTCGAACACCAGAGGTGAGAGAGTGCTCGGTGACCAAGTGTCACTGACCTCGTCGTCTTCGTCAGCAGCTCTTCAGCAGGTCAGTTCTGTCTTTGCTGTTCCTGCAGCTTCTCACCTGCAGAGAAGAAGACAAGATACTTCCTGTTTACATCAGCTCGCACATGCTCAGTGCAGGTGCCTGGTCATGTGATGTGTGTGTGTGTGTTTTCAGGTGTGACACTGAACTCAAACACACAGCAGATCACAGACGGTTCATTCATCTCCTCCAACTTGTGACACACACCTGTAGAGACGTGGACACATGTATGTGACATACAGGTGTTTGACTGTCTGCACAGGGCAGGTTCATTAAGTGACGTCTCATCCCTTCTTCTTTACTTCCTCTCTCTTTTTTTCTGTCATCCCTCTGTTCTTTTCCAGTGTTTGTCCTTCAGTTTTTCTTCCTGTCTCTTCTCCTCTGCTCTCTGGAGTCTCTCTTCCTGTCAGAATAAAAGTGTCTCTCATGTCTGGTCCCTGTGGGAGCAGCTGGCCAGCTAATCCCCGACGGGGCCTTCTCCTCCTCCTCCTCCTCCTCTTCTTCCACCCGTCCCCCCATCCCTGGATCTCTCTCTCTTCCTTCCTTCCTCCCTCCATCTCTCGTGTAATAGCTCCCTTGTTCCCGCCGGACAAAACAGCACCTTTGTGGCCTCTTTCTCTCTCTCTCTCTCTCTCCCTCCATTTCTCTAACCCCCTCCCCCTTTCTCTCTTGGAGTGCAGCAACATTTAAAGCAGGAATAGGGAAATTGTAAACAGCAGGTTTTTGGGCCTGGAGGCTGAGGCCGAGTCCGGCAGGGCTCGGAGCCCAGCAGAGCAGAGAAGCAGCCCTTTGTTACTGAGGGATTAGTGAAGGAGACCAGGGTTGGATTGCCACCTCCTGCACCGTACCCCCCCACCCCCACACACACACACACACACACACCAGCACCTTTAATCACCACCACTAGTGCAACACACCCACTCACACACTCACACACACATCAAGTGGGACAGAATGTCACCTGCCTGTATAGATGTGATCTTGAGGAAACTTCAATGATCTGTTTCTGATTCTGGTTGGTTTTAGTGCTAATGAGCATTAGTTACATTACAGCTGCTGTCATGTGGGAGAGGAGGCCTCCTGTGTTTAACACTGAGGTTCAATAAGGACGGAAACGTTTCTCTCCATAATTAATGAGCCGTTACCTGCCACCTGTCTCCACTCACTCTCTCTGCCGTTGTTTCATTGTTTGATTAACACACCACACAAAAGTTTCAACGAGGAGAGGAACAACAGCACACGTGGCAGCTGTGGACGCTGGTCAGAGGGTCGGACTCAAACACAACTCAACTAATTCATGATTTCAGCCACAGAGTCTGATGCCCAGAGAGACTCGTCTGGATGTCGTGTGTGTGTACGTGTGTGTGTGTGTGTGCGCGCACGCAGAGAGACGCTGAGTTTCTGACCTCTGTGACCTCCGTGACCTCTGTGCTACAGTGTGAAAACTGTTCATTCATAGAATATAAGAGTTTTAATGATGAGATGTTGTTTCTGCTCGGATCATAGGTGAATTAAAGCATTTCTTCTTATAATCTGACATCACACCGACACCACACACGTTAGATCTGGTCGTCGGCTACATGTGCACGTGACACTGTGTTAGTTTGAACACAGGGAACTACGGCAAGTCGGTCACTTTTTCACTGTTTTGGCCATGTTGCTCTCCACAGAGCTCCCCCTGCAGTTTCGGAGGGCATGTTTTCACAGTTGTAAAAACTCCCAGCTAACACTGCTGTAACAGGGTTAAGGCCTGGTGTCCAGACGACTCCAGAGGTTTTGACCCTGTTCATTGTGTTGACAGACACAAACTGAGACGCTCAGGCTCCAGGACTGAGTCTCCTCAGCCCCGACAAACAGGGTGAATGAAACATGGACGACGACGACGACGATGATGATGATGAAACACGAGTGTCACTGCTGCAATGTTTACTGTTTGTTTACTGTTGCAGTGTTTTGTGCAACTACTTCAGGACAGTCAGGTGTGTGTTTTGTGTTGTGTATTGTGTGTTGTATGGACAGTGGCGTGTGGAGCGGTGACTCCAGACCAGGTGAACACCAACAGCCATTTAACTGCAGCAAGTGTTGAATGTCAAATATCAAATAGATCCTGTCGAGCAGCCGAGTTGTATTTCTGAAGCGTGACAGCTTCCTGGACACTTTCAAAAGAATCACATTTTAGAGGGATATATTTATCATTTGTCATGTGTGAATATCTAAGGGAGGGTTTTATTGGCCCCTCCTTGAACCGCCACCTTATCGTGGTGGAGGGGTTTGAGCGCCTGAGTGATCCTAGGAGCTATGTTGTCCGGGGCTTAATGCCCCTGGTAGGGTCTCCCAAGGCAAACAGGTCCTAGGTGACAGGTCAGACCAAGAGCGGTTCCAAAGCCCCTGATGAAGACTATAACAACAAGGAAGTGTACGTCGCCCGGAATGGCGTTACCGGGGCCCCGCCCTGGAGCCAGGCCTGGGGTTGGGGCTCGCAGGCGAGCGCCTGGTGGCCGGGTCTCAGCCCACGGGACCCGGCCGGGCACAGCCCAAAGGAGCGACGTGGGCCCGCCCTCCCGTAGGCCCACCACCCGCGGGAGGGTTCAGAAGGGGCCGGTGCTTTGTGGTTTGGGTGGCAGTCGTGGGCGGGGGCCCCGGCGACCCAATCCCTGGACAACGACTCTGGCTCTAGGGACATGGAATGTCACCTCACTGGGGGGGAAAGAGCCCGAGCTCGTGCGGGAGGCTGAGCGGTACCGGCTAGAGATAGTCGGGCTCGCCTCTACGCGCAGTCTGGGCTCTGGAACCCAACTCCTTGAGAGAGGCTGGACTCTCTTCTACTCTGGAGTTGCCCATGGTGAGAGGCGGCGGGCTGGAGTGGGCTTGCTCATAGCCCCCCATCTCAGCCGCCATGTGTTGGAGTTTTCCCCACTGAGCGAGAGGGTCGTTTCCCTGCGCCTTCGGGTCGGGGATAGGTCTCTCACAGTCGTTTCGGCTTATGGGCCAAACGGCAGTGCTGAGTACCCGGCCTTCTTGGGGTCCCTGGAAGGGGTACTGGAAAGTGCCCCAACTGGGGACTCCATCGTTCTGCTGGGGGACTTCAACGCTCACGTGGGCAGCGACAGTGACACCTGGAGGGGCGTGATTGGGAGGAACGGACTCCCCGATCTGAACCCGAGTGGTGTTCTGTTGTTGGACTTCTGTGCTAGTCACAGTTTGTCCATAACGAACACCATGTTCGAGCATAAGGGTGTCCATAAGTGCACGTGGCACCAGGACACCCTAGGCCGGAGATCAATGATCGACTTTGTAGTCGTGTCATCTGATCTCCGGCCGTATGTCTTGGACACTCGGGTGAAGAGAGGGGCTGAGCTGTCAACTGATCACTACCTGGTGGTGAGTTGGATCCGGTGGCGGGGAGGAAGCTAGACAGACTCGGCAGACCCAAACGTACTGTGAGGGTCTGTTGGGAACGTCTGGCAGAATCCTCTGTCGCTGAGGTCTTCAATTCCCACCTCCGGGAGAGCTTTGACCAGATCCCGAGGGAGGCTGGAGACATTGAGTCCGAGTGGACCATGTTCTCCGCCTCCATTGTTGATGCGGCTGTTCGGAGCTGTGGCCGCAAGGTCTCCGGTGCCTGTCGTGGCGGCAATCCCCGAACCCGGTGGTGGACACCGGAAGTAAGGGATGCCGTCAAGCTGAAGAAGGAGTCCTACCGAGCCTGGTTGGCTCGGGGGACCCCCGAGGCAGCTGATGGGTACCGGCAGGCCAAGCGTGCGGCAGCCCGATCAGTCGCGGAAGCAAAAACTCGGGTATGGGAAAAGTTCGGGGAGGCCATGGAGGAGGACTACCGATCGGCCTCGAAGAAATTCTGGCAAACCATCCGGCGCCTCAGGAGGGGGAAGCAGTGCTCTGCCAACACTGTTTACAGTGGAGGTGGGGAGCTGTTGACCTCGACTGGGGATATTGTCGGGCGGTGGAAGGAGTACTTCGAGGATCTCCTCAATCCCACTGCCACGTCTTCCATGGAGGAAGCAGAGGCAGAGGACTCAGAGGTTGATTCATTCATTACCCAAGCTGAAGTCACCGAGGTAGTTCGGAAGCTCCCCGGTGGCAAGGCAGCGGGAGTGGATGAGATCCGCCCTGAGTATCTCAAGTCTCTGGATGTTGTGGGGCTGTCTTGGCTGACACGCCTCTGCAACATCGCGTGGCAGTCGGGGACAGTGCCTTTGGACTGGCAGACCGGAGTGGTGGTACCTCTTTTTAAAAAGGGGGACCGGAGGATGTGTTCCAACTACAGGGGGATCACACTCCTCAGCCTCCCGGGGAAAGTCTATTCCAGGGTGCTGGAGAGGAGAATTCGACCGATAGTCGAACCCCAGATTCAGGAGGAACAATGCGGTTTTCGTCCCGGTCGTGGAACACTGGACCAGCTCTATACCCTCCACAGGGTGCTCGAGGGTTCATGGGAGCTTGCCCAACCAGTCCACATGTGTTTTGTGGACTTGGAGAAGGCATTCGACCGTGTCCCTCGTGGCATTCTGTGGGAGGTGCTCCGAGAATATGGGGTCGGAGGCCCTCTGCTGAGGGCTGTAAGGTCTCTGTATGACCGGAGCAGGAGCTTGGTTCGCATTGCCGGCAGTAAGTCGGACTTGTTCCCGGTGCATGTTGGCCTCCGACAGGGCTGCCCTTTGTCACCGGTTCTGTTCATTATTTTTATGGACAGAATTTCTAGGCGCAGCCAGGGTCCGGAGGGGGTCCGGTTCGGGAGTCACCGGATTTCATCTCTGCTTTTTGCAGATGATGTTGTCTTGTTGGCTCCCTCGAGCCAGGACCTACAGCATGCGCTGGGGCGGTTCGCAGCTGAGTGTGAAGCAGCTGGGATGAGAATCAGCACCTCCAAGTCTGAGGCCATGGTTCTCGACCGGAAAAAGGTGGTTTGCCCTCTCCGGGTCGGGGGAGAGTTCCTGCCTCAAGTGGAGGAGTTTAAGTATCTCGGGGTCCGGTTCACGAGTGAGGGAAGGATGGAGCGTGAGATCGACAGGCGGATCGGTGCGGCGGCCGCAGTAATGCGGTCGTTGTATCGGTCCGTTGTGGTGAAGAGAGAGCTGAGCCGAAAGGCAAAGCTCTCGATTTACCGGTCGATCTACGTTCCTACCCTCACCTATGGTCATGAACTCTGGGTCATGACCGAAAGAACAAGATCCCGGATACAAGCGGCCGAAATGAGTTTCCTCCGCAGGGTGGCGGGGCGCTCCCTTAGAGATAGGGTGAGAAGCTCTGTCACCCGGGAGGAGCTCGGAGTAGAGTCGCTGCTCCTCCACATCGAGAGGAGTCAGTTGAGGTGGCTCGGGCATCTGTACCGGATGCCCCCTGGGCGCCTCCCTCGGGAGGTGTTCCGGGCATGTCCCACCGGAAAGAGGCCCCGGGGAAGACCCAGGACACGCTGGTGTGACTATGTCACCCGGCTGGCCTGGGAACGCCTTGGGGTCCCTCCGGAAGAGCTGGAGGAAGTGTCTGGGGAGAGGGAGGTCTGGGGATCCCTGCTCAGGCTGCTGCCCCCGCGACCCGGCCCCGGATAAGCGGAGGAAGATGGATGGATGGATGGGTTTTATTGGTATTTTTGGCAGATTGAGAGCATTTTGGAGAGAATCTGCACCTTGACAGCTTTTATTTACACCCATTAATTAGAAACACAGTAGGTGTCTGCCTTGGTGCCAGACCGCTCAGCTGAGGCCTTAAATCTTTGCACTATGGCGGATAGGTTTACAAAAGGGCCGTCCGTCAGCGCTGACCATTGTTCCTGTTTTAACTATCCATCAGTACCTTTGTATAAATCACAAAATGACATTTCCTGTCTTCTGAAGAAATCCCCCGCATGTGGCTGGAAGGTGTGTGCCCTAAAAAACCACACATGCAAACTGGTGAGATCGATCAAACGCCACGTCTGCGGCTTGATGTGCGTCGACCGTGGAGAGAATGACAACCTCATGTTGAAGATTTAGCGCTGAGCTGGAAATGCAAAGTGAGGCAGGTTAGTGTGGCTCTTTGATGAGAGATATGAAATGGCTTTTGAGGGTTTTCCTTTCTTTGCCTTTTATGTCTCTCTCTCTCTCCCTCTCTCTTCCATCCTCTGTCTCACTCTTGGTTTTGCACTGAACTTTTCTATCCACAGTCTGCCTCTCCCTGTGTGTGTGCTTTGAACTCCTCAAACTGTTCTTTTGAAGGGCAGAGTCATAAAACGTCCTTTTATGCAGCCCGCTCTCTTTGATGGGGTTGTCACTTTGTACAATGCTCCACTCTGAGCCTCAGAAACTTCAGACAGGCCCAACCACACCCACACAGACGGACGGACAGACAGACAGACCGACAGACCTACAGGCAGACAGACAGACAGACAGACAGACAGGCAGGCAAAACTGTGGACACAATATTATAGGACATAAATTCCTCTGCAAACAGAACAGTGTCAGTATCTGCTGCCATAAACCTGGTGAACCCGGGTGAACCACAGGCTTTGGACTACACCACCCTATGAGTCTGCATCTAAAGGTAATGCAAATACAAACAGCTGGTGGCGCTAACTCTCCTGTCAGGTGCATCACCTGACACTCATCACTGTGTAAAACACAACACCGCACATGACAACATTTAGCTGCATGTACTTCCTGTGTGAATTTCATTATCACTCCACACTGACCTAATGTTATCTAGTGATCTCTCTGTGGCAAGGATGAAAGTGATAATCAAGATTTTTAGCATTTGTTGTGTTTGCACTGACTTGTATTACTCACAAACATGTCTGATGCTAAAACACTAGAGTAAATGTTGAGGTCATGGTGGAGCTGGAAGGAGAGTCAACACAACTTCATTATGATCGAAGTTTGTGTTCCTTAAGGTTTAGTCAGTCTAGCTTTGACTGTTTGGCATGAGCTTCTAGCTTTTAGCTTCTAGCTTTGAACTTTTAGCTTCTGGCTTCCAGCTTCTAGCTCAAAGGTTTGTGCTTTTAGCTTCTAGTTTTGAATTTCTAGCTTTTAGCTCCTAGCTCCTAGCTTCTAGCTTCTGGCTTCTACTGTGGCTAAAAACCAAAGCCTGATGAATGATCAGTGTTTATCTCACGCCTGTGTCTAGTCGCCTGTCACAGTGCATCAGCCCAAATCAAAAGCGCTGGCAACCAAAGGCACAGGATCTGGTATGTGGTAATTGCAGACTACATGATTTGCATTTAACTGACTAAAACATCTAAATCCTTGAACATGTGAGCTGCAGAGGCTCGGGATCGGCCCGGCTTCTAACCCAGCATCAGACAGCCTGTTTAGGAGTAGGGGGGCCACTAGGCCTCAAACCACCACACATGTTTATCATTGGAGCCTCTGTTGTGGTGTCACACCCTGTGAATAATGCAAATTCTGTCTTTCGTCACCTGTTTTTCCCTCCTGTTCACTCATGGCTCCTGTTCACCCTCACCATCTGTTTTGTCTTGATTTACTCGATCTTTGATTTTGCAGGGTTTCTGTTAAAAAGAAAATAAAGCTCTGGCACCGTGACTCCTGAATTTCTTTTGTGCGCTCGACAGACTCTTGTAGCAGAGGCTTGTGTAATAACTCATCATATCATATTTTGTGCCCTAACTTTGTTCTCGTCTGTAGAGTGGCTTTACCAGACGTTCTGCGTTTGTATGACCCACCGGGGTGTAAAAATATTGTCCCGCAGGCTCGTACAGTCGATGTATCATGTCCTCCGTCCTCCCGCTCCTTCCCAGTTGTCAAACAGTGGTCATTACAGTCTGGATTGGGTTTCCCATAAGCATCCCAACACTGAGACGATCTTTGTTCCATTGTGAGCTCTGAGCACTGAGAGGCTTTTGGGAAGCTGGAGCCCGACTGTTCCCAGGATCCTTTTCACCTGAGCTGGAGAACAACAGGGGGAGAAAGGTGCAACACAGAGGGAGGCTGTTAGAGAGCAGCACCGCAGTGAAGGTGATACACAACCAGACACATGTACAGTGCACGTAAAACACAGCATTTATATTACACACACAGTTTTAACAGAGCAGCTGTGGACGATGTCAGAAAGTCATTTTCTTCTGCCTTGGCTTCTTAGAATAAAATCCACCATCAGTTCAAGTACATCACAACATAGGAACATATAGTGTGTATTTATATATTTATATATGAGTATGTGTTAATCTTGTGTTTCATTTTGTATCAGATGATGTTTTTCTTTTGTAGCAATAATGAAACTAACCTCTGCAGCTGTGAGCAGCTGTGCTGGTGGTGAACTCCTGGTTTTCTGCAGGTTTCCTGCTCAGGACATGTTGAGGTGTGTTTGTTTGCTTCGATTGAGGTGAAATATAGTTTGAGAGCCTGGTCTTAATCCGGTGCCAGGAAAGCGAGCCTTTAAAGAAAAAAAGAAAAAATGGAACATTTGCTTGACAGGACGCGGCTAACTTCTGAAATATCCATCACCCTCACATTCAGAGTTCAGCGGAAGTGCTGTCAGGGCTGAGTATGTGAAACAGATTTCTAGGACAAGATCTCTATACAAACATCATAAGGCCTCTGTTAAACCAGTTTGATCATCAACCTGTTTTCTCACTGAGCATGTCTTCCGCCCGTTTGGTCGGCACAGTCTGGGTTTGTGTGGCTTTGGTGTGTACATGTCTTAGTGTGTGTGTGTGTGTGTCTTCAGTGAGAAGGTCTGAGCGGATGTAAATCACCCCGTCAAAAGTGAGCGCTATGAAAACATCCTGAGTGCACACTGAGACACACACACACACACACACACAGCACAACTGTCCGTGGGAGATGAGTAATAGGTCAGCTGGCGGAGTGAAGTGAAGGAAAGTGTGAGATTAATGATAAAAAATCAGATTAAAATCAGTGGGTTTGTTTTGTCTCTTGGAACAAAATATTAGGTTTTGAACACACATCTATGAATCACAGTTGTTTCTGGGCGACGGGATGAGTCAAATGTCACATCTCATGTCAGCGAGACCAAATCAACAAACCACATGACCAACATCCTTCATAGATAACCTTTAAGTTTCAACCTCAAAACCTTCTTCTTCTTTTTTTTAAAGAGCTGCTGACACCGTCATGTCATCAGCAGATCTGGCTGCAGGCCCAGTCTGTCACCGTAACGTTTCCATCCTCCTCACCTCGGAAACTTTAGTTGAAGGTTTTCTGTGTTGCAGGCAGACAACTGAAAGTGCTGCCACACCACAGAGCTAAATATAACACAGACACATCTGTGGTTAAAGGTCTGACATCATGCAGATAAGAAACATTTCTTTGCTGTGAAGTTGTGAACTCCTCAGTTACTGTAAGACAGGAGGACGTGAGGTGAGGTGTGTTCAGGAGATGTGGCTGCACTTGAAGAAGCCACTGGAGTTTCCTACCTTAATATTAAGTTTCTCCCCTGATCATTACAGACCTGTAATTTGAGTTATGATGGGTTCAGAAAGTTCCTCAGTCATATAACATACAGAGAGGCATGGGAAAGAACATAATGTGAGTTCAAACCAAGTGGAGATGGTCAAATAAATTCAAGGTTCTGCCTTTAAACAGCATCTCAGCCCACATGGGATCAGGACACCCAGCTGCTCTTTGTTTCAAACTTTCTTCACTTCACGTTAAAAAAAAAAAGTATTTCTAACAAATCTGAGTCACATATTGTCCCGTGGCTGTCACTGCGAAATAAGAAAAGTGCTGTCAGAGAAACAATCAAGTCATGGGTCAATGGGTCACATAGCAACAGGCTGCACAGGCCTCAGAGGAAGAAAAGCAGGAGGGCAAAGACAAATGCTTATCGCTTGACTGCCCTCGTGTCGACAGTGCCATCTCCGACTGTCACCACCTTGAGTGGCACACATCAGGGGTGAGGGGTCAGCAGGGTGAGGAAGTGTGATGCATGTGGGTGTGTGAGTGTGGGGCTGTAAACTTCCGCAGTGGGGGACAATAAAAGGGCAGGAACAAACTTAAAGACTCATGAAGAGCTCCAGTGATTTCAGACTCTGTTATCGCCATAATTTACATTTTAGCCTTAATATTGATAAACTTAGTTTGGGTTTATTGATGTTAACGCTGCAGGAGGCGTTTGGTGCTTCACGGACCAGGTGATGTTTGCTGGTGTTGGGGAGTTGGAGCAGAAACCAGAACTGAAACTGTGGAACAGTCCTGTATGTGAAGCTCAGGTGGTTTCTGAACTTCCTGAGGTGGTGACGTAGAGGAAACGAACCACAGAGCTGCTGAAGCTTGTTATTGCGACTGCGTTCACAATAACATTAAAGCATCTTTTTCTCTGATTTTAACCTTCTTATTACATTATATTGTCTTTTTTTTCAAATTTGTGGATATTTTGGAGGTTTACAACAAACCACACTGGAGCAATAAGTTAGTTCATGCGGGTATGAGGTTAATACACCAACTTATGTATGAATGCTGTGATACTTCACACTCGTCCTGTGATCAGTGATTTCTTATGTTAATGTGGCTAACATAATAAGCAGGAGACATTTTATTTTGAAGGACAAACTACTGTTGTGTGTATGTTAGTGTGGATTCACTGGCACAAGGAGGAAGAAGAAAACTGCTCTCGAGAGGCATTTTGACACTTGGCTCTAAGCTTCATTAGAGGAGGAAGTGTAGATGAAGGTGAGTGGGGGATGGGGAGGTCTGTGAGTGACAGAATAGAGGATAGGTGGGGGGGGCAGAGCAGGAGGTGGGTGGTGTGAGCGTAGTGAAAGGTTAGGCTACTGTTAGTCGGGTGGGAGCTGCAGAGATTGGAGGTGAAGTGAGGGTGTGACTGACACATGGATAGAGACGACTAGCAGGGGGTGGAGGAGGTGGCAGGCAGACAATAATGGTGGCAGGATGCGGGTGTGCTGCATTGACGAGTGTGTGTGTGTGTGTGTGTGTGTGTGTGTGCCACTGGAGGCTATGCGTGGTCTCCATGTTGTTTCAGGTGTCCATACACCCCCAGCCAAACAGCAGGCCCTGGAGGGAGCACTGGCAGCTCATTAGCCTGATCAAAGACTCCACTTCCCCCTTCAGTGTAACACACACACACACACACACACACACACACACACCACACACACACACACACACACACACACACACACTGCTGTGTTTACCTGGCTAATCCGAGGTTAATCTGCCTGATATGCAGGATGTGGGGATCAATTAAGGAAATGAAGGTGTGGTGATGAAGGGAGGGAGGGGTGAAGATGGAGGAGGAGGAGGAGGAGGAGGAGGAGGAGGAGGAGGTGAGGCCCAGAATAAAGTGTCACATTTCCAGGTTGATGACGTTTTGGTTAAAAATAATAATGATAATGTTTTTGTGCAGAAGTACGGAGGCTCATTGGGGACAATATTGGAGTCATAGCAACTTCAGAGTTACATTTTTATGTAAATAAAGAGACTGACAAACTGTTACTGGTCCTTACAACTCATTTTGGTGAAGACTAGAACAGTTTGCTGTTTATGACTTACACTATCGTGTGCTGTAAACTTGTGTAATCATGCTGCTTATGGATGTGATAGATATCAGGAGTTCAGCATCTTCTCTCTGCTGTGACAGTGATGAACCCAGCTGACGAAAGCTGAGATGAATCATTTTAGTGAGAACTGCATTAGTTAAAAAAAACAGAGCTTGCAGTTTTGTTTAGTTTTTTCATTGAGTATCAGACCCTGATTCACATCCTGTATTGACTGGTGCTGCGTTCAGGGACTGACCACCTCATCATCCAGCACAACAAAAGAGTCAGTGAGTCAAGGTTTCGCTCTGGAGCCACATCCTCTCAGCTCAGGAGGAGGTCTTGTTATATTAATCAGAGGCGTGTGAAGCACAGTCACTAGACTCACATCTGGACACAAAACACACACCAACACACACCAACACACACCAACACACACCAACTCCCAGGAGGGAAACCAGCTTCACTTACGCCTCTACAGACTGAAACATGACCGTCGTTCAGTTTAGATCCATTAAACAGAAGTTAAATCAACTCAACAATAAATTAAAGTGAGATTTTAAAGACGAGCGTCTGTGTCGACTGTTTTTACCCCGAACTGCTGAAAAACCAGAACAAGTTTCACTTTCATTGTTTTAAATCAGATGATTTGCTGATAATGAGATGAGAAGATCAATACCACTGACCCAGGGAATGATTAGCTTAGCGTAGCATAAGCAGAAGAAGCTAACGTTACACCTGCAGGTAGATTTTCACCTGGAGCAGCTTTAAAGTTCACTGTTGTTAACAAGCTAAGATTTACAGCACCAGCATTAAACATTAAGCTGCTTCTGAGCTGCAGCTGCTTCAGACGAACCCGTCTCCCTCTCTGTCTCTGTCTCCCTCTCTGTCTGTCTCTGTCTCTGACTCCCTCTCTGTCTCTGTCTCCCTCTCTGTCTCTGTCTCTGACTCTGTCTCCCTGCCTCCCTCTCTGACTGTCTCCCTCTCTGTCTGTCTCTGTCTCCCTCTCTGACTCTGACTCTGACTCTGTCTCTGTCTCCGTCTCCATCTGTCACGTCAGCATCCACTCAGATATTTATTAAAGTCCAGCATTGCTCCAGTATGTGAGTCGATCCCTGTTCCCATAAACTCCTCTCATCATGCTGCTGATATACGACTTCACATCTGGCCAAAGTGAACAATCACTCGGTGGGCAGATTCCCAACATCAGACTGAGACTGATTTTCCACCTCCCACTTCATCCTCCTCATCCTCCTCCTCTCCAGACTGATGCCTCACAGGAAGTCACTGTCTCCTCTCCTCCCATCCTTCCCTGTTTCCTTCCTTCCTCCTCTGATCATTTTATACTCCTCTCATCTCCTCCTCACCTTCCTCACCTCCTCTCCTTTGATCCTCACCCTCTCCCCCCTTCCATTCCCATCCTCTCATTTACCTCCACTCATCTAATCCTCTTGTCTTTCCTCCTCTCTCCTCTGTAGAGTGTATGAACTTGTCATCAGAGTATCTGTGAGCTGGAGCTGCAGCCATTACAGCTCCTGAGCGGCCGATAACCCGCCCCGTCTCTGTTTCTGCTTGTTCCACATGAACAAAATGAGGATTTCTCACCTTTGCTGAGTGTGTGTGCAGAGACACAGAGGAACACACTCAGCTACATCTGGTTCACACTCATTCACTGTGGGTTTCAGCAGCGTGTCCTCTGGCTCTGAGACACACTGGCCTCTCAACTTCAAAACACCATCGGTGCTAAATGGACCTCTGGACCTGACAGATTCACTGTCTGATCTTATCTCTGCAGTGGAAGGACAGGAAACACAGGAAAGTAGACAAATCAGGAACCAAACACAAAAGACAAAGAAAGAATAAAAAACACAAACAAACTGAAAAATCAAGTGAAATAACTGTGTCATTCATGAATCTAGAGCAAATCTCACTTTTCATAGTCTAAATGTACAGTGAACACGCTTTCACATTAACATGCCTTTATCATGCTAACAGTCACACACGTGTCCAGGGTTCAGGTCAGGTCCAGGCTTGTTCAGCAGCTCAGCTCTGTCACAGTTTGGGCTCTGTGGGGAACGTACTGATAACCAGTTTATTACCTGTGACTCCCAGTCTGAAGGAGCAGACAGGAGCACAGGCACAGAGGCTGAGGGAAGCTGTGGAGCTGCTACATCCTGTTATCTGGCTCATTTCTGCCTATCAATATGTTGAATCAGCCCAAAACAGCCCTGATGTGATTAATAATCAGTGAGTGTGGGGGAGGCTGACAGTAGGAAACCTATATTTAGTCCAGTAATGTGTGATTGTGTGTCACCAGCTCTCACAGCTTTGGCAGACGTTAGGTAACGTTAACATGTTCATGATCATCAGATACAAATGTGGGTCGTCACTTTCTACATTTCATCATCAGTGTCACCTTCAAACTGTCTTAAACCTGTCAGGTATTTTGTTCACGTCCGTCTCCACGAGGTGTTTATTTTGTCACGTAATAATAATGTTCCACTGTTTTCTCTGTTATGAGGAAGTGACACAACAGTTCAACACCCACAGCTGAGCAGAGGAGCTCACGCTGAATAATTTCATGAGAAAAGTCGAAACTGTTTTGCAGGAACAAAGTGATCAAACATTAAGATTATATGTTAAAATCTTATATTTGTGCTTCAACTCAAACCACAGGCAGATATTTATACCTGATGACTCACAGATTCTGTTTAATGACAGTAAACACCGATGGACAGAACCAAGAATAAGAAGCCAAAGGTTTCTCTCTCCGTGAGGCCGTCGTCTGTTTCCACAGAGGAGAAAAAAAGAGTTGGGTTTACCGTCATGCTTCTTGTCTGTGAGCTGGAAGAACCCTGCCGGGCGAGGGGAGGAAAGGAGAGCTCCGGTGGAAGTCGACCTCTGACCTCTCTTCAGAGTAGAGACAGGACCCCGACTGCACTCTGACCTCTGGGGAACGACCAATCACTGGAGCGTGACCTGCCGTCAGGGGGCGTGGCCCTGAGGAAACGCTCACATTCTGGGAATTCCAAGTGTCGCTGTGAGCACATATCACACACACACACACACACACACACACACACACACGTTAATAAACTGGAAACACATTTGAGGCATTAAACTTAGTGTCCATTTCAAACCACTTTAACTTTAATAACAATCTAACTTCTATTTTACTTTGCAGGTGAAGACTTTACATATCAAAGAGCACAGTACACTGTACTGACACGATGCACTGTCTTCAATTAAAACACAATAAACCAAAGATAATGCGTTTAATGTTTATGACACATGCAAAGCCAATGCATTAATGGTGTGTTAGTGTAGCATATGTGATATAATCTAACAGCTGTAGGGACGTTTAAAGTGACAGTACAGTTACAGTACATATTTATAATGGCTTCAGTCTGAGATATATAAAGTAGATTTCCACTGTGGTGTTGATGTTTTTACCTTTTTCTAAATGATGTGAGTTCTTGTTGAAACAGTGAACAGGTTCAGTCTGGTCTCCCACCTGTGTTTCCACTCATGCCTCATCTGCAAATATATCATCTCTCTTTAAATCTCTCATCTGATTCAGATTAGAAAAACTTTCACTTTACACAATCTGAGGGGAAAACCCCCTCAACAACTGGGAGAAGAAAGGCAGAGCAACAGATCTTCACTATGTGGTGAAGATCTGTGAAGTGACTGAGTAAACAGAGGAGTTACTATTTACCACAAACTCTTCATATATGAGCGTCTGTGAAAATATTCAAACCATGCTGAACTTTGCACTTTCACATGTGATGTAAAACTCCTCAGACTGAAGACTGCGGTGTTTCCTGCTGCGTTACTAACGCGAACGTTTGAAGATTTCAGTTCATTATATGAGCGACATGTTCCATCCAGGCCACACGTGATGATGTCTGTCTGTCTGTCTGTGTAGTTTGGCACATTCAACAGTTTTAATATGGAGGACGTGTATGTTTTGCTGCGGCCCAGTAAAAAGCATCACCCCATAGTGGTTGTGCCAGTGTGTGTGTGTGTGTGTGTGTGTGGTCAGCACACTAATGTGTTTTTTAATTTGCCCTCCATGTACGGTTCATATTAGAGCGCTGCAGTCCCGTCCTGTGGTGCTGGCTAACATCACACTCAACACACACATGCACTTAAACACAGCAGTTACACACACACACACACACACACACTCTGACACAGTCTCGACACTGACCCAGACAGAACCAGACCAGGCTACACACTAATTACATGCCTGAAATTAGACATAATATCAGCCAGCCGCTTGACTATGGAAACTGTGATGGAAGGCCAAGTCAGGGATGTGTGTAGTGTGTGGTGTGTGTGTGTAGTGTGTGGTGTGTAGTGTGTAGTGTGTAGTGTGTAGTGTGTAGTGTGTGGTGTGTGTGTGTAGTGTGTAGTGTGTAGTGTGTAGTGTGTGTGTAGTGTGTGTGTGTGTGTGTGTGTGTAATTTCTGCTTGTGCTGTATGTTGGTGAATGTTTACAGTGCATGTATATTTAGGTTTCTGTGTATCAGGAGCCACATATGGAAAACAGAGTGAGACAAAAGGAGAAGCTCAGTAAACTGCAGCGCATCGACCTTAAAGACACACGTCGTTCTTTGGTGCAACAACACAGTGGCGGATACAGAACGTGACTGATGGTGGGCCTACGCCCATCCAGGCCCACCTGAAGATCCGCCACAGCTACAGCATGAAGTGAACTTCGACATCATCTGTTGCATCTTGTAATTACTGAAGAAGAAAACTGTCTCTAAATCACAAACACTGCAGTTCACTACTTTTGCATATTGTAGTGTTAAAAACATCATATCTGACCATTTTCCTCTCTCTTGCTGCAGCTGATTCGTCCTGTGGCGTCTGTCTATTTGCTGGCGTATTTACTGACCTTGTTCTCAGTGCAGGTCTGCTTCTTTCATTTTTCAGTCTATGGTCTTTTTCTTTTTCTCATAAAGTTGTCAAAGGGTTTGCATGAGCAGAACAGAGGCTGCAGGAGCTGCTGGTTTCACGATGACCTGACTTTATATAGTTGTGATCATATGAAGCTGCAGACAGAAGACATGGTCAATACTCCAGGTCTCCAACTCCCATGATTCCCTGGGACCACCCATAGGAAAAAATGTATCATCGTGTTTTAATGAGATGGTTTTATTGATCCCTACAGAGAGATTCTGTCATCCCCCCCCCCAACTCAGGAAGTTCAGAGGTCAGGGTCAGAGACAGAGCAGCAGCACCCCTGCAGCCGGGCAGTTGCTCATCAACATGGACGCTGAGATGTGAAAACATCTTCCTCCAAACACCTCCAGGTTTGAGTTTTAAAGGCTTTAAGGATCTTTAACTAAGAGTCACAGCAACTGGAGATGATGCAGGTTATAGTCACATGATTCACCAAACAAAGTGGAGCTTTGATTCCACTTCTCAACATTATCAGAGACTAAATCTTGGGCTGTTTGCTGTTACTTTGAGGCCTCACTGAAACTCTGCTGCAAAGTGCATGGAAAAAAGTCATCTGCTGTCTGAGGGCCATATGCTGCTGGATGTTGTCTTTAGGTTCGACCAGCCCAGACCAGGTGAGGCCACGTTTCCTGCGAAGGCCGCCCAGGAAAAGAAAACAACAAAAACTGCAGAAAACAAAACCCAGCGCCGTGCTGTGGTTCTCCGAGCTCGGCCTGGACGCGGCCAGCGCCGCTCTCACAGTGGGCGTGACTATCTGGAGCCACAGAACCCATTTCCTCCTGCGTAACCATGGCAAGTTATTGGTCACGAAATTTCCTTTCAAAATGTCAAACGCTCCTAAAGACTTGTCGCCGTGATGTGGGATGAAGTCTGGGGTTTGATTTTGGGGTGACGCTGATCTGTAAAACTGACGTTGTTAACTGATGCATTTAAAGCCGTCGGATTTCTGGGGTTCATAAAGAAATGAACACAGTCGTTAGGATCCAGTTACAAAACAATCTGTTGTGAGACTGGTGCGGCTGCAGCTCGTTCTCCTCCGTGTTGTTTTTCCTTCACAGGAATTTTCAGCCTCTCTAATGGCTCTAAGTGAATTAGGTCTAATGTGTCCTATTATGGTGCAATGAGGGCAGGCCAAAGTCATCAGACTCTTTATTTTGATGGATGTGGACACACAGACTCACACAACCACATGTACGCGAACCTCCCCCGCTCCCCCCGTCCCCGCCTTCCTCCTCCTTCCTACCTCTCTGACCACACACCTTTCCTGACTCCAAAGCACACAAACACACCTCCTGAGCTCCCGAGCGGCGGCCGGAGAGGAAGGAAGTCAATATTTGAGGAGTTGGAGCTACCTGCCGGTCTCGTGGCCGAGATCCGCCTCTGACTGCAGACAAACTACAGTGTTTCCCACAATGCACCTCTGAGCGCGCTCAGTCTGAGAGCTCCTGTCACCTCCAACACGTCATTACATTTACTAACTGTCCTACTGTTGCTTCAGTGCCCAGAGGCTCTGAGAAATCAATACTCAACAGACATGATTAAAGTCCGGTGTTGATGATCCACTCTGCTGGACTGGATCACAGGCTGCTTGTTCCACACATGTTCTTATGAAGTTTTTTTGTGTATATTCTTGCTTTTTATGCAAATAATCAACATTTGGTCAGTTTAAAGGCCTTCTGAGCTCATTTAACCATTAGCCTGCTGTTAGCCAGCTACAGACTGACTGGCTACGACCAGGTTTAGCTTTGAATGGTTCAGATTCCCACTTGTTAACTAGTTTCATCAAACTCTCATCTCCACATTTAAAACCAGTTTAATCCTGTTTGGATTTGTTTTTTCCTCCTTCACACACATTACACATTAGTTGTGTGTTTCTGTGTGTGTGTGTGTGTGTTTGGGACTCACACTCCTCTGTTGTCGACTACCCGGAGCGTCTCAGGGCCATAGAGGGTTCATCACAGACGAAGGGACGTCACGCTGAGACGATTCACTGAAGCTGCTTTAAGAAAACAGAGAGAAGAATTACACATGATGTTCACATGTAAAACATGACTGAGATGTAACTCTGTGAGTGTGTGAGCGAGGAAACGCCTCAAACTTGTCTTTGCATCAACATCATTTGGTCATTTGACTAACAAACGTTCAGCTCCACAACAACAGAGTTTCATCATGAGCAGACACGGTCGTTGTTGTTGTGATGTGTTCGAGGGTCCGGAGCGCAGAAGAGAGACGATTGCTCAATGTTACTTAACAACACAAATATTTACAGGAAGTGAACAAGGCCAACAGCCGGCCCAGGGAGGGACGGAGCTGCGGGCTCCTCTCTGGGATCACATCTGACTGTATACAGGAAGTTATCAGTGTATGGAGGAGGGCTCATGTACAACAGGGGAGCTTCGTCTGGACATGTCTACGTACTGGATGCTGTACATGTTCAATAAGCCAACATCAAACTCCCTGTCCTCGTGTCGTCATCACTTCACACTTTTACTTCATGGATGTGAAGCTGTGGCCTTGTGCGACCTGCACTTTGTGGGTCTTCAGCCACACACGCACACACACACACACACACACACACACATGCTGATTCTAACCGCTAAAAGAGATGTGTATTGTAAAGTGTTAGGAGTGTGTGTGTGTGTGTGTGTGTTGGGGTGGGGGGGGTAAATGACAGCTTACCTGCAACAGGAAGCTTTTGATGTAGGCTGAGAGCACTCTGTAGAGCTATCGCTGTGATTTGCATTTAAGCACTGTCATCTAACACCCCCGCTCTCTCTCACACACACACACACACACACACACTGAACAATTACCACCTCTTCACAAGCTATTGTTCTTGGGAACAGTCAGGAAACACAAGACAGACAAACACCAATAGGACGAGTGGAACAGATCAAGTGATAGACCTAAGTGACAAACACAGAGGCTGCAGAGCTGACGCTGTAATTTGATTTAGACTGAAAGTGTCTGTGGTTCAGTTTGTGTCTGAAAGAGAGACACGTTTTTATCATGTGACAAACACAAGAAATGTTTTGTAGAGTTCAAGGAAATGAAAAAACAGCGACGCTCAAACATCACGTCAAAGTGCTGCAGGCAGATGGGACTGTCCATTATTATCCTGAGCTCACAGCAGTAGGCAGCAGATGTGGCAGGAAGGAAGGCAAGGAGGGAGGGAGGGAGGGAGGCTCTGGAGAGAAATCTAGGCCTTCCCTTCCGTGCATGTATGCCTGGATGATCACACCGACGAGAAATCTTCAACTCAACAAGCTCTTCACGGAGGCCATGCCTGCAAGCCACGCAGCTGCAGACAGAAACCTCCAAGTATCTCCCAGAGTGTGTGTGTGTGTGTGTGTGTGTGTGTGTGTGATGAGAGAGAAGCTGACATGTTAGGTTCACAGATCTGATAAGAAAGCTCTCATTGTTTTATATGGTCTGACTGTAACACAGCTTCCTTTAGTCACGTTAACAAAATAAAAGCATAAAGTCAGAACATAAAGGTTCATATTGATGAGTCTAAGTTACAGTTACATCATCATTCAAGACTATTGATTATTGATCTAATGGTGATAAAACAGCAGTTATATGATTATCATGGTGTGATAAAGACTCAGTTGTAGAATAAAAAGTTAAAACCATTTAAATTGTCAGTGTTTTGTTTTCAGCCGCCATTTTGTTATTGATCAGATCAGGAAGTCAGCTGGTGATCAGCTGATTAGTTTTCAGATCAGACACAGGATGCATCCAGACATAAATAAACTCAGCTCTCTCCTCATCTGTCCTCTCTGTCTATAATCAGTCATCCTAATTTGGAGGTGGTTGCCATGGTGACGTGTGCAAACGGATAATGGGGCAACTGTTAACCTTTGACTGGTTAAAAAGCCCCAAGCCGAGGGAGGGGTGAGGTGGTGGTGGCAGAGAGGTGGGAGGGATGGGGGTGGGGGGCTACACACACACACACACACACACACACACACACTGGGATGTCAGGGAGAAAGGAAATTCACACTCATTTCCTCCGTGTGGTTTCGGTACAAATCAACAACATCCTGTCCTTTTGTGAATCCTGCTGCCCTCATGCTGGTTTGTGTTTCAGAGTAGGCGTTATAACCCCCACCCTCCTTCTCCTCCCCCCTCCTCCTCCTCCTCCTCCTCTGTTTTTTTACACTGCCATAGAAGCTGGAGTCATACTTCACATTGTTGCAGAGGAAGAAACGAACGTCCTTGTTCGCAATAAACGGCTTTAGACGGAACAGGAAGTGTTTTCATGTATCCCGCTGGAGCCGAGGCCTCAACACACACTGACTGCAGCGACACATACATATGTAACCCTGAGACCACCGTTATTATCATTACTATCATTACTATTATGTCTGGCTCCTGCGGGACATGGTGTGTCTTCTAACCGACGGGCCTTGAACGCATCTCCGTCATTCATCCCCAGTCAGAGCGATATGAGAGAGGAGCTCCTCCAGCTTCACTCACTGCAGATTTAACCCACTCGCTCTCTCCTTTATTACACAACCTGATCATCAGGTCTCCTCCGGCGCGCAGCGGCAGCAGCGGCGGCGGCGGCGGCGGCGGCGGCAGCGGCAGGAAGCTCGAGCTGCTGCACAGATAAATAAATTAGCGGAGCTAAAATAAAGCGAGTGGCAGCAGCGCCGATGAGAAGACTCTTTATGTAAATCAGGCCTGACATTGCCCTTGTGACCAATAAAAGCCCCCACCTCCTCATTCCCTCACCCCCCTTCCCTCTCTCTCTCTCTCTCACACATACACACACGCCTCATTCGCCATTTCTTCCCATTCATAAAAATCTCGGCATCGCGCCTGCGCAATGCCATTCTGAGTCCTCCCCATTCATAAAAATGTAACCTCCGCATTTCAGCCCTCCAGAGTCGCTCTGCCCTCCCATTCACAAAAAAAGAGAGAGAAAAAAGCCGAGGCATCTGCGCAGTGCCGTCCCCCTTCCTCTCCTCTACCCTCCCATTCATAAAAACTCACTTCCCTCCCCCTCAGTGGTTGCAACATCAGACCCAAAGCTCTGCGTCCACAACCGCAGTCGCCTTTTACGCACCAGCGAGTGGAGATTAGAGCCGGAGGAGCCTCCGGAGCCTGCTCACCTTATTCCCCGACGTTTGGACTTGTCTCTGAACTCAGCAGCAGCGTTTCTTTCTGGAGCTACTCTCTCCCTTTCTCTCTCCCTATCTCTCTCTCTCTCTCTCCCCGGTCGGACTGGACTAGGATATAAACCCCCCCGCGCGCAAACGTGGTGCGCAACGAGGAGATGAGAGTTTTATCCTGAGACCACAGTAAGTGACCAGCAGCTGCTGTTTTCTGCTCCTTCGCTGTTTGTTAAGTTTGTGACTGTGTGTCTGCACCGACCCCCCCCCCCCCCCCCCCCCCCCCGGTTCACCGCCTCCGCTCTCGGGCCACGAAAAAAAAAAGCTCCTGCAAATTCTGTTTTGCAACAAGCTGCTTCTCCCTCAGACCCGTGTTTGCACACTGAGTCAATATTTAACCACTGATCTGGGACCAGCAGCGGCTGCGGGCGCAGAGACGAGCCGCCGTCGTGTTTTACAGCACAACTTGTTCGAAACGCAGCTTTTTCCTTCCCCCCTGTTGGTAGCGACCTCCACTCAGCCTCCGTCTGTAGCTTCACCTATAGATGTGACCAGAGGAGCCGGAGCCACGGTCCCAGCGCGGGTCTGAACCCCGGAGCCTCAGCAACATGCTCGAGCTCGGCCGGTTCACGCTGCGTGTCCCGCTCTGCAGCGGCCGCCTGCTTGTCACGCCACGGAGCTGTGTCAGGTGTTTCTGTAATCTACCCCCCCCCCCCCCCCCCAAAGTGTTTTAACATTATTAACGTTAAACTGTCATGAAAACCTCAGAGTCCGTCTTTATTCGGCCTGCGCCGTTCGCCACCGGCGGGAACATCCAGCTTTACGCATCAAACTACGCACTTCGCCGCCGCTCAAAGCCGCTCCTCGGGCTCCGACCCTCCGGCGGTGACACACGGTGAGATCCACCATCTGCACCGTGGAGCTCAGGTTCACCTACAGACATGGAGACAGGCTACGTGGTCACGGTGCCTCCTATAGAAACGCACCGAGCGGCCGCCTCCGTTTTTTTTTTATGACTCAGTTCATTCACATATTGAAGGGAGGGACGCGCACACGCGCTCGCACACACGCACAGCTCCGACTTGCAGCTCATAATGGTCTGGATCTGACGATCACAGGCGCTCGTGTCGGTGCCAGGCAGCGATGTCGCAACAGGTTTCTGAACCAGGCTGCTGCAAATGTGAGAGGAGAGAGAGCCGAGATCAGACAGGCCGTCCACCAACAGCTTCATGTGCAGCAGCAGCAGCAGCGGCGGCGGCATTAAAACCATCACGACAGGTTTTTAGCTCTTTGGAAAATTCATGTTAGCTCTTGTGTGAAAGGTCCAAACACATCGCATCCGGCTGTGTGAACAGCTCCAGTCTGTGTTTGGCAGGAAGGTAACTGAAGCCTGCAGATATGGGTCAGTGGAAATGTCTGCGCCGTTTGTCTCCTCTCTTTTCTTCTTCTTGTGTTTATGTGGAAAAAAGCTCCGAGCCGCGCGCTCATTGATGAAATGGATGAAGCGGTTTTCATTCACACTCATCATCATGACTGGAGAGAAACTGATTCATGCTCCAACACCCAGAGCAGCAGCAGCAGCAGCAGCAGCTTCATTCACAAAAAGCTGCACTTCACACAATCACTTCCATTCACGAAATTCCAGATCCTCTGAATCTCTTAGCTGTAAAACGACAGAGCTGATTCAGAAAAGCTGAAACTACGATCTGATTGTTGTGTTTTTGTCATTTCCTTGTGTGATTGTGTACAAAGAGCTGCTTTCCTCTGGCTCTTGCCTTCATTTTGTCTTTGTTGAAGTTCCCTTTCAGAAAAAAACCTTCTCTCTTTGCTCTGCCTTGTTTTGCATCTTCGAGTCTTTTGCATGCAAGCCCTGCTCTCGTGGTGCTCCCTGCTCTTTGGAGGGGAGGCGAGGAGAGCCCAACTTCTATTGTTCTAATGTCAAAGTTAGAAAGGAGGAGGTTTGAAACCCTGTTGGTATTCAGACGAAAAAATCAAGATCGTTCAGGAGCTCTACATTCAGAGATGTGGCCTGGAAAAAAGGGCTGCAACACTTTGGTGTTACAGATTTAATACTGATCCTGTCTGTGGTGAAGTGACTGTTAATGTGTGTCGTGGTGTCAGAGCTGAGGGATCACATGACCATCACAGTCTGACAGAAGAGTCCCAGTCGTAGTCTCAGTAGATGAGGCAGCAGGTCGTCACCAGCAGTTGTGATGTTGATGTTGATGTTCAGCCCTGACCCGTCCTCACGCTCTGCTCTGTTTGCTCTCTGTTATTTTCTCGGCCTCGTTTCATGATCTACTTTGCTTCCTGTCTCGTTGAAGATCAGAAACGGAGGATCAGAGGTGTGAACAGCAGCAGATGCCTCCAGTCGTAACTGTGTCTTTGTGTCTGTCGTTGCAGTTTTGCTAAATGCTGCTTTAGAGTGAAGACGTGCGAGGCACCAGCCTACACATGGAGTCCAGGGTTCCCCACCACATCCCCGGAGTGTCCTCCTCCCTCATATCCCAGCCCCTGCTGGACAGTCGAGTGCCCTACAGCCGCCTGCAGCACCCGCTCACCATCTACCCCATCGACCAGATCAAGTCCTCGCATGTGGAGAACGACTACATCGACAGCCCGGCCGTCGTCTCCCAGCAGCCCCTGAGCCAGAAGTCTGTGAACCGAAGAATCACCTGGCTGGGTCAGAACCAGGAGGCCTTCCTGGGGGCCAACCACAACCACCACCACAATCACCAAAACCAGCACCAGCAACAGGGCAGGTGCGAACCCCACCCCCACCAAGACACCACCACCCACCCTTGGATCTCGTTCAGTGGGAGGCCCAGCTCCATCAGCAGCAGCAGCAGCACCTCGTCTGATCAGAGGCTGCTGGACCATGCTGCGCCCACCCCCACCGTGGACCACCACCCAAACCTGCACCTCCACCAGGGCCCCTTCAACACGGTCAACACCCGAACTCCAGGCTGCTTCACTTCCTCTGAATCTAAGGTCCTCACCTCCTCTTCCTCTGCTTCCTCCTGCTCCTCCTCCTCAAAGTCTCTGGACCTCAAGTCTGCTAAGATGCCTGCAGGAGGTGTGTGCTCCACTGGAGGCCAGCAGGGGGTGGCGGTGATCCCTTCCTCCCCGGCCGAGAAGAAGCACCTCCTCCTGTGCGAGCACTGTGGAAAGTGCCGCTGTACGGAGTGTACGCTCCCCAGAACCCTGCCGTCCTGCTGGGTCTGCAACCAGGAGTGCCTGTGCTCTGCTCAGAGCCTGGTGGATACAGCCACCTGCATGTGCCTGGTCAAAGGGATCTTCTATCACTGTACTGAGGATGAGGATGATGAGGGCTCCTGCGCCGACAAGCCCTGCTCGTGCTCCCAGGCTAACTGCTGTGCACGCTGGTCCTTCATGGCCGCCCTCTCCCTCGTCCTGCCTTGCCTCGTCTGCTATCTGCCGGCCACGGGCCTGGCCAAACTGGGCCAGAAGTGTTACGACAATGTTAGCAGGCCCGGCTGCCGCTGCAAGAACTTGCAGGGCGGCGTCAGCGTGCCTGTGTGTAAAAACGGAGGCGTGGAGGCGAAAGTTGGGACTCTAGAGAAGCAGCAGCAGCAGCAGCAGCAGCAGCAGCAGGGGTCATGATACTGGACCAAACTGGCTGGCAATGGCCTTGCTAGGAAAAAAAAACTTCATGGACAGGACCACACAGTACTTGCTCGCTCTCTGTGGATAGGACAATCCAACACCAACCCCTTAAACTACCCCATTAATCTGCTGGAAGATGACTTACATAAAACAAAGGTACTTAAAAATGGCTTTCTGACCTATGTTTGATGGGTGGTGAACAAATCGGGCCTGATCAGAGAGTTGGCTCATAGGAATAGCTAACAGGCCTCCTCTGTCGTTGTTTTGTTTGTTTTTTTGTTTGTTTATTTGTTTGGGTTTTAGTGAGAGAGACACAAGAGGAAGAAGAAGAAGAAGAAGACACTAGATTGTGGGACTGGTGCTTGTGTCGATGGCCCAAGGCACAAAGTCGTTGTACCTCTCTGCTGCTCTGTATTTCTCAGCTAATTTTTGTAACGGTAACTAATCAGACGCTGGTTTCTGATCCTTTGGAAAAAACGTAGAAGTGATAAAATGGAGATCAATATCTGTACAACCCCCCCCCCCCCCACCCAGAAAAGCACAGCCCCCACCGTCTCTTAGTTTAGCCATTTTCTCCTCGTATACCTTGAGGATGCTAGCTTGGTATCACTAACACTTTATGTCCTGTAAAAAACAACACCGTTTGAAAACTTTAAAAATAATAGTAATTTCCCATAATTCTCACCCAGTTGTAGCTTCTACTGCAAGTGAGAGTGATAATCACTTTAGAGTGTGTTTCCTGTTGTTTTGGGGGGTGGTGGGGTGGGGGGTTGGGGGGGGGGGGTGAAGCCCAGACTCTCACCAATCACCTCAGAGGTAAATGCATGTCATGACCTGCATGCTCTAGTGTAATGGTTCCCCGCCGTGCTAGAAGTCAATGTGTCGTAGAGAAACGTGTTCAAAAGAAAAACTAAACAAAAAACACAAAAACAAGTTCACCCAACCATCTCAGGGACTTTTACAGTGATCCTCTCCAGATCTTGGCCTAACAGCATGTCGGTGTCTAAACTGCCTGAGAGCCTGGTCTGCTTCCTCTTTGCACACGGAAAAGGCAAAGAAACATTTAAGGGGCCAAAAGGCAATAGTGAATAATTTAAAAGTAAAATGTGTAAGCTAAGTGAGAGACAAACGCCCTGGACAGAAAATAATGTTGGGGGGGGGGGGGGGGGGTGAGGAGGAGGAGACCTAGCTAAGTTGTCGTGGTTGTGTTTGTATCCAGTCGACCTCTGTGGCGAAATCAAAACCTGCCACTTGCACAACCTTTTTTTAGGAAGATGCTAACCCCTTAAAGGAAGTACTAAAGCACAGTATTAACCACCTCAGCTAGCTCACATTACATTGGCGTGCACTACATTTAGCCACACACACACCCCACACCCCACCTCCTCCTCCACACACACACACAGTGTCTTCATTAACTTCTGCTCATTATGCTGCATCGCTGCGTTAGTCACATGGTCGACCTTTTTTATTGTTAAAGTCTATTTTTGTGGCTTGCATGACGTACGTCGTAGGACGCTGCCAAAGGAAGCTTTAGCGTACAGTAGCATGTTGTTATGCACTCTTTGCTAAACAGAGTTGGTTCTTAAAGGTGCGCTGCCCTTTAATACACACGGCCTTTTTCTGTTTGGCATCAAGGCTTAGTGTCTTTGTTGCTCTCTACACACACACACACACACACACACACACACACACACACACACCTCTCCCTCATCACGTCGGACCCTTAACTTCCATTACGACGCCAAACTTTGATCTCATCTGTATTTGTCTTTTGCACAAAACCGATACCACACAGTTAAAAAAAGGAACACACACACACACACACACACACACACACACACACACACTCTGTCCTTTCAGTCTTGAATGTATGAGGCAATATTTTCCAAACCTAGCAATTCAGTCTGAGAGAAAGGTGCCAAAACTGAGAATGATTGTGTGACTGACTGGGCGACGGCCCGGTGGGTCGGTGGGTCGGTGGGTGGGGGCAGGTGGGGGCAGGTGGACGGCAAAAATCACAAATGTTTTGACAATATATTTAGTAATAGAGCTATGCAGGTGAAATGTTTTGCTGTAAATAGTTTCACAACATTTGTGTTCTTTAGAAGAGACTTTTAAATGTCCTGAAAGATTGCATGGTACATTATAACTACAATTCAGTACAGAATATATAGAGAATATATTAGATATATATTTTGAGGGTAAAGATGTTCAGATGTTTTTGAGGTTGTGAGGTAAAAAGGAGACGAGGGAGGAGGCGTGAGGACAATTTAGGAAGTAAGGGGGGTGGGGTGGGGGGGTCACAAAAATGACAGGACTTTTGATCACTAGCACTTGATTTAGAAAAGTGTGCCGGCAATAAAAAAAAACAAAAAGAAAAGTTGAAAAAAAAAAAGAAGAAGAAGAAGAAAGCCTCCTGCTGTTTATGCTATCCACGGCTCATTAGCAGTCGAGAGGCTAAAGCTAATTCCCTGGTTCCTCTCTGAGTCCTAAAGACTGTGGACTCATTGAATCCACACAGGGAACACAATCTGCCCCGATCCGGATCAACCCATTTCCTGCTGTTACTGCTCAGTGTCTCAGCCCCCCCCACCCCCCACCCCTCCTCTTCTCTTCCTCCTCTTCCCTCCTTCCTCCCTGAGAAATTGTCCAACAAACACCCCTGGCCTTGATTGACAAACACAGCTGCTGTGCATAAACTTGTCAAACCACAGAGAGACGGAGAGAAAGACGAGTCTGTCTCTCTCTCTTTCTCTCTTTCTCACTGTTTTCCTCCTCTCTCTCTCTCTCTCTCTCTCTCTCTCTCTCTCTCTCTCTCTGTTCAGTGCCATCTCTCCTTTAACCAGTGGACCTCTTCTTTCTGCAGTCGTTGCCTTTCTTTTTCTGTAACGTTTGTTCTCTTCACGTTTAGCTTTATATTCTTTCACATGTGCAACAACAACAACTAAAACCTGTCGTTTCCTTCTTCTCCTCCCTTGGCTACGATGCTGTGATTTTTACACACTCACCCCCCCCCACCCCCCCAAACGTATCACAGACTTTATTTTTATTATAATTATTATTTTCCAACCCAAACACGAGCAGATAAAGTCTGACACAGCTGGGTGATGCTACTCCATTCCTTCATTGCAGATGTTAACGTTGGAGATCATGAAAACAAGATCTGTGCTTTTTGTTTTGTTTTGGTTTGTTGTTTTTTTCTTTGTTTGTTTTAGATATAACAAAAAGGAAAAAAAATCTCTCATATAAAAGGTTCCCTTTATAGATATATTTATTTTGAAGTTCTATTTTATATAGTATTTATTTAGATGCCAACTTTTTGTTTGTGAAGAAGCTCATGAAACGGAATGTACATTGACAATGGAAATATATATTGTTAAATATACCAGGCTGTTGTGTCCTTCCTTTATCTGAGTGTGTCTTCAGCCACACACACACACACACACACACACACACACACACACACACACACCTTCACGCTGCACATGCACAGTTCATTAGTAGCTCTGTTTCTTGTGATTATACTTTATTGACCAGATGTTAATTGATCTAATTATTTGTCATTCTGTAAAAAAATTTCCAGGCTCCAGTTAATTTCACGTCAACACCTCAACTTCCTGAGCCCCCCCTCCCCACCCCACCCCCTCCTCCTTCCTGTGTGTGAATACATGGAGCTCTTTAAAAACCAAACAGACCAAATTAAGCAGCTCGACCTTAAACCTTCAAGAAAAACACGACACAAGTGACAGGAAATAATTCAGAGACCAGGAAACATGAGACCAGAACCAGAGAGAGAGAGAGAGAGAGACGGTCGCTTCATATCAGAGCCTGAACTGGATGGTGCTGTGTTTTTCTGTGTGTGTGTGTGTGTGTGTGTGTGTGTGTTTAACTGACTTCCTTTTAGTTTATAGGGGTGGTCTGTTATAATCTGGATGTGTAACATTCCTTTCTCTCCAAAGCACCTCCTTATGAAGCTGGAGCACACAACCTTCCTGTCACAACACACACACACACACACACACTGTCGTCACCCCCACCCCCCCCCCACCCCCCAGCCCACCTGTGCTGCTGTTACCCTGAGGCGTTCTTCCTCCCCTCGTGCCCTCCCCCTTCTTGCACCTGGGAGAGGAAAAAGAGAGAGAGAGAAACAAATGTAGAAAAGAAGAAGAAAAAGAAGAAGAAAAAGGGGAAGAACAGAAGAAGAACAGAAGAAGAAGAAGAAGAAGAAGAGCTGACCTGGCTTTTCCAGCGTCACATAAAGAACATGTTTCCGCTGCTGAAGCCCTGCAGGCGCTGCTGTGTCTGCTCCAACAGGTGAGATCAGAGACCAACCTGCTTGTTTACCTGCCGGTCTGTCAGCACCCACCTGGGACAGCACACACACACACACACACACACACGCACCTGCATTTGACTTCCTCCACACCTATGTTGTCATCTCCACCCCACCGGGGCCACATATATATCATCAACACAGGAAGCCTCAGCACAGACAGCTGAAGAAGAAACCGTTTATTATCAGACTGGATCCACTGAGGAACCAAACCGTCCCGGGTCAAAACCTGAGTCTAACACAAACAGTGATTTGTGCTGCGGTGCCACCAAAGACGCTCCGTTTACACCAGGAGACACAGAGGGAACAGGCCGCGGCTGCTGCTGCTGCGGCTGCTGCGGCTGCTGCATGTTTGTTTGTGCACCGCTTCATTTGCAGCATCATTGTGGTGTGATAAGAATAAGGTCGACACACACACACACACACACACACACACACATCAGCTGCTGTTATGGTGCAGTATGTCTATTGTGCTAGTAATTTCTTACACATGCAGACTCAGTCACAGTGTCATGGGGGGGTGGGGGTCATTCTGTAAAAGTGTGTCACTGGCCCTCAGGCTAGATGGGACTTTGATCCATATAGAGCACATATGACCTGTGTGTGTGTGTGTGTGTGTGTGTCACTGCATATGAGCTCCACTGGAAACAGCAGTGGACTGTGTTAACACATCAGGACCAAACGGATCCTGAGCTGAAACCTCCAGGAACCAGAATCAGGACTTGACTCATCGTCTCTTTTCACTAAGCAACAACAAGCCGCCACTTTCCAGCGCGAAGCTGCGTTTAGGTAACATGTGTTAGACTAATGCTCGGAGGCCACGGGGATATGAAAAAAAAATCCACATGCCAGTTTCCTGCGGTGAATAATGTTTCCTCTCAGCTGGTCTCTGAATCCGTTTGAGATTTTCAAGAAGCGAACTGTGATTCTGGCGTTCCAGCACCAATGTGCATCAGGCGAGCTCAAGTAAATCCCCTGCAGTTTGCTGTTTAGATGACATATTGCAAAAGTCATTTTCACATCTGGTGTAGCGCTCAACAGAGCCCCCTCACACCACCGACTACCCCCCGGTGAACACACACACACACACACACACACACACACCCTCTCTCTCTCTCTCTCCTCTTCCCCTGTTGTTTATTTGTTTGATTTACAATTCACAGTTTGCAGCAAATAGAGTTTTGTAAATACACAACATGTGACATGTTAGTGATCTACAGTAGAAAACAGAGGGGGGAGAGTTTCCATGGTGAATTGTTGCCTGTGTCAGGGTCATACGGTGGCCCTGAGGGGTCAAACCACTGCTGCTTAAGAAAACACACAAAGACACAAACAGACAGTGAATTCAGCAAACAACTTCATCAGTTTGACTAAAACTCACAGCACAACAGGAAGTGTTTCTGGGGACACAGTAAAGTGAGGGACCAGTCTGGGGCCTTCAGTTGTTCTACGGCTACCTGTTAGTGGGGTTTGACAAGAAGTTTGTTTGGTTTATTAGAACGTCAGTATCACATGATTCACGTGCTGTTGATCACATGGACTGTTAGCTTAGCATTAGCCTTTAGCCTGGTCCCTCACTTTATTGTGTCCCCAAACACTTCGGTTGTGTTCTGAGTTTTTGTCAAACTGATGAAGATGTTTTCTGAGTTTGTAGCACATTTGTGTCTCTGTGTGCTGCAGCTGCAGTGAGTTGAGCCTTTGAGGCCACCGCAGGACTGACCTCTAAAATGACCCACACTGGTAGATGTGCGTCTTGTGACGTTTTGTTCTCACCTCAGTCTGTGTGCTGCAACTGGTCTGTCATCAGAGCTACATGCTAATGCTAACACTATTAGCTTTTCTCTTCATAAACCTGAGTCCAGGTTCTTCAACTTCTACGAAACCGATGAAAGAAAAATACAAATAACTGCATTTTTAATGTGTCGAGTTAGCTTCATTCAAACTAACAGTAGGAGGCACTAATTCTCAAGTCTGGTGTTATTCAAAGAGGTGATGCTAACAAAAGATGACTAACAAATGGTATTTGTGATTCTAGCATCATTGATCGGAGGAAAGCTAAAGCCTCTTCACTCCACACAGATCTGATGCTTCATCTATTTTTCTATTTTCTGTTCTAGCTTCCAAACGAGAAAATTGAAAACGGACAAAAAAAACCAGTTGGACTGAAATATGTCTAGAGGTGTGTGTGTGTGTGTGTGTGTGTGTGTGTGTGTGTGCATATGGTTTAGTTTGGGGTGTGTTCATAACGTTGGTCCGTTGGGATCTGGGCTCATATATGAGGCAGAAATGGCAAGTGCACGCTGTCTGGAAATGGAACCCCTGACATTTAGACCTGCAGACTGCAAAATCCTATCATCTCACACACACACATACACACACAGATGTAGAGACACACACAGTATCTCCTGCTCTGCCCCCCCCCCCCTCGCCTTCCCCTCCTCTCTTTCCTCTGTGGAATTCAAAAGTAAAATGAACCTAAGTGTGACAGGACGACTTCAGCTGCAGGAAAAACACACATTTCAACACTCAGGAAGTGGCAGGAGAAGAGAGGAGCTGCTGGGACAGTCAGAGGAGGCGGGGGGGGGGGGGGCAGGGAGCAGAGCAGGAGTGGTGGTTCAGGATCTGGAAGTTCAAGTGTGATAAAACGGTCAAAGAGCCTCGGTGTGTTCAGGAATAATTATTAAACTCTAAATACTTTTCATTTCCAGTGTGTAAAAACCAGACAGAGCACATTTTTTCACAGGAGAAAATATTACCCAGTTCACGGCTTAACTGTTCCTTTGAGCCCACGGAGGCGAGAGAGGAGGAAGAAAGACAAGAAAGACAAACGAAGAGAAAAGAGAGATTAGCCACGATTTTTTTTTTTAGTGCAGCAGTTGCCGGCCGACCAGCAAGTCAGCGAGCCAGTCAGCCTGTCCACCATGAAGCCAGTCACCCAGCCAGCAAACAAGCCAACCGCTCCGTTTCATTCAGCGGGGCCACTGGCACGGGACCAAGTAATGCCACCAAACAAAGAGCTACTGTCTTGCATCACTTCCCCTCAGAGAGGCCGTCCAGGCCGCAGCCTCTTATCACCAGGCACTGCCAGTCTGCAGCTCACCGAGGCCTCCGCCGCCTCCACCACCTCCACCACCAGCAGCTCAGGGCCGGGTGTCAGCACATGAAAAGACCCAACACATTAAACCCATCAAACAGCATTTTAATTGAATTTCATCTGTTCTCCAAACATGGAGGAGTTTGTTTTTGCGGTGTTTCCACTTGTTGTCAGTGGACTCGTGCGTCACCACAGTGTTGGTTCAAGATTTACAGCTGAGGCAGAAACACTTTCAAACATCTGAGACATAAAAATGTGGTCATGCTCTGATTCTCCTGCTCAGCTCTGATGTGACTCCTCCATCATCATCATTATTATTATTATTATCATTATCATTATTGTTATTGTTTTCTTCTTGCTGCTGAAGTTAAGAAGTGAAAGTCTGAACAGGCTCCTCAGGCCTGATAAGTATTCTGCCGGTGTAGTTTGATACTTCCTTCCATTCCACAACCTCTGTGAGTGTGTGTGTGTGAGTGTGTGTGTGTGTCATGGATGCGTGTCTGTTTTCAACAGGCCCTGTGGCTGCCTAAGGGGGGTGGACATGTGTAAAGGAACAGTTGCATTCCTTTCAGATCCTCCTCTCAAAGGGAAAACACACACACACACACACACACACACATTCAAGTCTATACAAACTAAGCTTACAAGAACACACAAACCTAGGCCCGCGCCCGCCCGCCTCCCCCCCCCGCTCTCTCCCTCTCCTCTGAGCAGCAGTGGAGGGGACGGTCCCCCGAGGCTTCGGAGGGGCCAGAACTGAACCGACCAAACTTGGCTTCCGACCCCTGAGCAGGGCCACGCCCACTTGGCGGCGGCCTGCAGTGCATTCCTGGTGAGAGCATTGTCAAAGCCAAGCACTTCCTCTGGAGCAGCTCCAGCTCCACCACAATAACATTTCATACATTTATCTGTTGGCTCCAGTCGCTCACACAACACACACATGTACACACACACACAAGTGATATTGCATGTACGTGCATGTGAACGTGCACACACACACACACACACACACAGAACAGTGTTGCAAAACACTGTTTTGATTCTTTGCTCTCTTATCCCTCCTCCTCTCTCTGTCCTCTCTTCTCTCACTCTCTCACCAGAGTGAACAACATCAACTCCACTTGTCACAGGGTACAGCTGATAACCTGACCTCTGACCTCTGAGCTGAACATATGAATGATGTCACTCATTCACCATCAGAGGATTCGTCAGAAGGTTCATCTATGAGTGCTCCACTTCCTATTCTGTCACCACACACACACACACACACACACACACACACACTTATGTAATAGCTATGATGCACAGGAAGTCAGCATTGTTGTGTTGTGCTTCGTTGTCTGACTTGTGGTTTTGAAGCTGCTGTTTTTGTTGATTGTGTTTTTCAGACCTGTGACATAAAGACAAATCAAACCAAACTCTGTGTTTTGACCCTCGTTATAAATCTGTCATGTTACTGTCGAATGTCACTGACGTTTAACGAGACTTAAAGTGTTGAACATGAGTCCTCACATTAAAATCTGGGTTTAGACTCATATTGATTCCTCATCATAAACTAAACCTACACACACACACACACACATACACACACACAGTGATAACTGATTAGTGAGTGTTATTTTCTGTCCAGACAGATTTGAAAACTGACGTCAAAACAGACATTTTGGACCAAACAGCGCTCCGTAGACATGGTCATCAAACGCTACAGAAACTGAAATACATGAACTCACAGCAGCTTCGTCTCTAACAACAAACAGTGGTCACGCCAGAAACTGAAATAATGACATTACACACATCTGTTAGTCTGATGGATCTGCCAGGAGGAGGAGGAGGAAGAGGAGGAGGAGGAAGATAGGAAGAGAGGAGGACGAAAAGGAGGAATAGGAGAAGGAGGAGAGGAGGAGAGAGTCATGTAACCCTCGTCTTGGTCACCTCCTTGTCAATACTCGATTGCTAACCTTGCCCCCCCCTTCCTTCCTGTTAACATACATCTGTTTAGTCAATATGATGACCAACAAGGAAAATCACCATGGCAACGCAAAAAACAACCAACAACTCCCCATCTCTCACACTAGTGCACCTGTAGGTAAAAAGGAAAGAGGTCAAGTCATGTTTTCTCAGATATGTGAGATCTGTGTGCCTATCGGTGTGTGTGTGTGTGTGTGTGTGTGTGTGTGTGTAAGGAGCTCAGGGTGGGGTATCCTGGCATGTCTCACTTTGGTTCAATGTTTCCTTTTAGCTCTGTTGGCACTCTCATGTTCCCGTTGGCTGACCTTTTCTCTTCCTGTGAAGTTCCTGTCAGGCATCTCTGTTCTTGAAGGTCACAGATCTCTGAGCTGGAGCTGGAGCTGAAGCTGGAGCTGAAGCTGAAGCTGGAGCTGGAGCTGGAGTTAAAGCTGAAGCTGGAGCTGGAGCTGAAGCTGGAGCTGGAGCTGGAGCTGGAGCTGGAGCTGGAGTTAAAGCTGAAGCTGGAGCTGGAGCTGGAGTTAAAGCTGGAGCTGAAGCTGAAGCTGAAGCTGGAGCTGGAGCTGAAGCTGGAGCTGGAGCTGAAGCTGGAGCTGAAGCTGAAGCTGGAGCTGGAGCTGGAGCTGAAGCTGGAGCTGGAGTTAAAGCTGAAGCTGCTCACACTGTGGGAAAAAAAAACTAAGTTCAGAAGGAGTTTTATCACCTCAGATTATAGATTAAATACATGACGTTGTGAAACACATGAGGTTGAAGAGGGAGTAGTTGCAGTAAGAAAACGTCTGTGAATGTGCAGAGAATCATGGGAACCTCAAGTCTGTGAACTAAAGGCCGTGACATCCTGTTGGATAAACTTTGAGAAACTGCTACTGTGTTAAGTTTGTATGTTGTGTGTGTTACACAACTTCAGTCATGTGACTCATGCAGCTGTCAATCAACAGGCCGTCAACAGTCTGCTCTCATTCACTTCCTGTCACAGGTTTCCAAGAAGGAGAATCACCAGGAACTGGAGGAACTAGTTTAGTACACAAACACACACACGCGCACGCACACACACACCCACACACATGCATGCATGCACACACACACAAACACACACACACACATGCATGCATGCACACACACACAAACACACACACACACAAACACACAGACATGCATATAAAAATGTAATCAAATGCATATGTACAGTAGGTGTTGTACTGTATGTGAGAAGATTTGGTACGTGTGTGTGGTTTCCTCAGGAGGTCCCACTGAAATCCTTCAGCTCGCACTATACTGTGTGTGTGTGTGTGTGTGTGTGTGTGTGTGTAAGAGAGAGAGAGAGAGATGCATCATTCAACAGCGGCTCCTCCATCCAGGAGCATCGGATATTGGATTAGTGTGTTAATCTCCTCCTCGTTCTTTTCTCACGTTCCTCCTTCCGGTGTGTGTGTGTGTGTGTGTGTGTGTGTGTGTGTGTCTTCCTCACTGTTCCAGCCCATCTTTACCTGACAATGGCCTCTGATGCTGTAAACAGGAGGCTCATACATCCATCTGTGTGTGTGTGTGTGTGTGTGTGTGCGGATTCAGAACCTCACTGTTCACTTACTAGATTTTTCTGGAGCTTTGGACCCAGAGTGAAATCTTCATAAACACTGACTGTAACTGAACTTGAACAGACACGATGGCAGTGATGCAGTTTGTGGAGTTTGAAGCTTCAAGAACAATTAACAAGTGCACATGTGTGTATGTGTGTGTGCAGTGTGCATGTGTGTGTGTGTGTGTGAGAGAGAGAGGGAACAAAGACAGAGCACCTGTTCTGTTCAGACAAAGACACCTCTGTCCCTCAGTACAATGACGTCCAGGACACTGTGACTTCCTGTGTCTGGTGGGACGAACACAAACAGAGGAGAGAGAGAGAGAGTCGTTAGTGCAGGCTGAGCCTATTCACTAACTCACACACTCTCACACACACACACACACACTCACACACAAAGCAAACCTCTTTAAGGAAACAACAGTGTCTGCATTGTGCACAGCGATGACTCCTGTCACTATGAGATGCAGGGAAACAGATCTCTTAGCAGTTTATCCACAGTCAGTTCATGTCGTGATAACGACCTTGTAGATTTCCCTTTTCTCTTTCTTAGATGCAGCCTTTGTAAAACAATTACATACATTCCACGTCAACCAAACCCTGTAGTGGCAGAGCTGCATCACAGTCATTATGGCACAAGATATATGGGAAAAGAACAGGGAGCAGATCAGCGCCAACAGGACGGCACGATGGAAGTTTGATCCCGGCCTCCAATTATGTGGTTGCTATGTTTCCTCTGTTGCTACCCTGGTATCTTCTTTTCACACAGCAGAGAGGAGGAGGAGGAGGAGGGGGAGGGGGGGTGGGGTGGGGTATTATAGGATATTATGGGATATTATAGGCACATGTACATGTAAAGGTGAAGTCAAGGATATATAATCAGAGAGGAAACAACAGGAATTTACAGCATAGTTACAGAGGTTTTAAAGCTCACATGTAAACATTCATGCATCAATGAGATGAAGGTTCTGCAGAAACAAAGTGACGTCGACTGAATAAACATCAGATGCAAACCTGCAGGAAAACCAAAGGAACGTCATTCAGTCTGTCCAGGTGTAACAGGTAGCAGCTCATTCATGAGGAGCTGAAGCTGCGACCTCAGTGCAAACAGGTTGTGGTTCATTGTATTTTAATGTCAGACCTTTCCATAACCCACATGCACAAGTGAAGCCTGTTAAATATATTTACAGATAATAATATGCACAAATCTATCAAACTCTGGCTGGATTCAAAACTCTGATAAATGAGTCCTGGTGTGTTTGTCTTAGTCTCGTGTCGGGTGCTGGCCTGACCCCAGTGACGCCACATGATCTCCCCCCCTCCTCAACGTATCACAATTTGTTTGACACACACAACCACAGATTTGTGCAGCGAAAATATTTGACATTTCGACGGCTCGCACGTTAGCGTGTGAGCCATGGTTACCCAGAAACCACTGCTCTGTGTCCAAACTGAGAGGACGTGCGAACACAGAGAGAAAAACCTGCAGCGGCAGATTCTGGTCTCTGACCATGAACGGCCTCACGGAGCGTTAAGACAACATGTCAGTCATCAGCTCATTGTTCACATACTGACAACGAAATGAAAGAAAACGCCTTTAATCTGATGAGAATAAAGTAAAAAGCTGCAGAGAGTTGAAATGAGATTATGTAATTTCAATAGTTGAGAGCGTTAAGACAGAAACCTTCCTCCTCCTCCTCCTCCTCTCTGTGACCTCAGTCGCTCAGTTTCCCTAAATTTTCCAGCTTTAACCTCTAAAATGTGGGTATTAAATCTTTGTGGAATCGCTGGTTATCTCCTCTGATTCCCCTGTTCCCTCTTCCTGTAATAGAAGGAGACGCCCCCCCCCCCCTTCAGCAGTGGAAACCTCGGGACACCGAGTCCAAGCCCACAGGCCTCTCAGAGTGTCAGCTCGTAATACTGCGGCTTAATGAGGGAAGAAATAGCAGCGGTTACACATTTGGTCTGAGTCCTCTTTCAGTCGCAGAGTGTGTGCTTGTGTCTGCACATGCCTGAGTGCTCGTGTGTGTGTGTGTCTGTGAGTGTGTGTGAGTGTGTGTATGTGTGTGTGTAGGGGTAAATGAATGTGATTGTGTTTATTTGCTGGCTGTGTGTAGGATACAGGAAGCCTTGGGGGCCCAGGCTCTTGCTGTTATGGAGTGAGGAGGTAGAGTGTGCATGTGTGTGCATGTGTGTGCATGTGTAAATGTGTATATGTGTGTGCATGTGAGAGAGAGACGCAGGCAGTGGAAGTTATAGCCGTCTCTGCTGTCTATAACTGCTGGGCACGGAGTCTCAGTGGAGCCGGAGCACAGTGCAAGGGCACACAGACACACACACACACACACGCGGAAACACACGGACACACACAGACACACACGGACACACACGGACACACACACACACACACACACACACACACACACACACACAGTCACAAATGGTAACACTTTATTTGAAACTTATAGCAGTGATTTATTGCAGCCTAATGAGCCACTCAGGCCTGGAGCTGATTCATCCCTCATGTTACATCTTCCTCTAAAGAGACGTGAAGGTGAATCCTGCATCAGCAGCTGGGATGTCAAAATAAAATCCCTCTGCTTCCACAGTCTGTAGAAAACACAGCTACAAGGTCTGTGGAGCTCATGTTTTTTTTTAAATGAAAATGTACCAAAGCAGCAGCAGCAGCAGGACGTCTGAGCTGCGTCTTCTCATTACCTTCACTGGATGTTTTCACTGCTCAGACTGTCTTTAACTTTTTACTGTGCAGAGAAAAGTCTTCTGTGTGTGTATGTGTGCGCGTGTGTGTGAGAATCATTCATCAATGTTATTATAATTGCATAAGAACCAAAAAGTTCAGAAAACCTCCAGTTTGGCCAGAGTCTCTCTGCTGGAAAAACATCTGTACACAACCAAACAGATCTGTTCAGGATCCACCCTTAAAAAAAACGATCGACTGTTTAAAAGTCAAAACGTCAAAAGCACCAGACTCAGTGTAGAAAGAGAGGAAGCACGTTAACAAGTCATGGAAACTCTGATCAGTCTCAAACATCCTCACGGTTTATCTGCTGCCTCAAATGTTGTTGCACTTTAAGGGATAAAACCAATGATTTGCATCATGTGGTCAAAAAAAACCCCGAAGTGCAGCCCGTTCTTCAGGAGACTCAGAGAAATATTTCCCAGTGAACATACTGCGGCCGTTAATTATGTTTCCTCGAAGATATAACTCACTAAACAAACTGTTAGCATGTAAACATTGTTTCAAATGGATGTGGTGGTCTCATGTAGCGTTAGCATTAGCATCTGTTTACTCACCAGCTCAGAGGAAAAGTTGTGAATCCAGCACCAAACTTCGTTTCTTCTTCAATCACCAAGATCTGTTTCCTCCTGTGGTGGAAACAACAACATCAACAACAACAACTTCATTAACTTAGCATGCTAACCACCTAGCCACATCACCTGATAGCATCTCACTGCAGCTTCAGTCTGCTGCTCTGCTCACAGGTCCTTGTAATGTGACATCTATATTTTATATAAAACTATTAGCAGTAGTAGCAGTGGAGGTGGAGGTGGTGCAGGTGGTGGAGGTGGTGGAGGTGGTGGTATAGAGCAACTTTCAAACACAAGCACAAAATACTTTCCAAAAACACAACCAACAATAAAAACATCATCAAAAGACACATAATACAGAAGAAGTGCACGTACGTACGAACATTGACTCACTCTGACTCTCACTGACAGGAAGCAGCAGAAACATACACATCACAACAGGATTTTAAAGCCACACAGACTCAGCTGACCTGAGGCTCAGCTGGAGGCTCCGGGGCCGAGGAACCAGGACTGTGGTGGGTCCGTCAGCCTCTTGTTTTTAACCTGGACTCTGGGACAGCGAGAAGATCCAGACCTTCAGAGCTGAGGGAGGGAGAGAGGAGCTCAGTTATACGGTCTGGTGACTGGTGCCTGATTGTAAAAGAGACGAGATGCTAATGAAGGAGTTTGGAGTTGTCCTTCATCTCAACTGTTCACTGTTATAACCTGATGTGTAATAAAAACAAAGATGGCCGACGCCTCAGTCACCAGCAGCGGCAGAGAGAACACCTTTAAAACGACCCGAGTGCTGATGGAGGACGAACTCTGACCCCTGCAGCGACGAGTCGTCTCCTCTGCCAACGGTTTTTTTAAATCATAAATTCTTTGACAAATACCATTTTGCTTTTGCTTGTTTTGCAACACGCTGAAAAAAAGAATCTCCTCTCCCTCTGTGTTTTTCGCCTCCTGAGGTTTTGCTGCAGTTTCCTTAAGTAATTTGACAGTTTCACCACATCCAGTTTGGTTTCTGGCCGGTGTCTTGGCTCTGAGAGCAGGCAGAGCTTTTTCTGGAGCCTTCCTCCTCCTCCTCCTCCTCCTCCTCTTCTTCTTCTTCTACCCCCTGCTACAGCTCCAGTGTGTGGTTTCTCTCTGAGAGCCTCCAAAGCACATGGCTTCGGTCCCAGTGGGAAAGAAGGACAGGGGAAGAAAGAGAGCGAGGCTAGAGGAGGTTGGAAAGAGTGAAAGAGTGAAAAAAAAGGGCAGAAAAAGACAAAAAAAAGTGTAAAGAGAGAGAAAGACAGGAGAAAAGAGGGAAAGAGTGAACTGACCACAGAGAGAGGGACATTTGTACTCTGAGCAAACAGGCTGCAGGAAGTAAAAGACTTCATTCCCTCCAGGTCGTCCTCACTTCCTCCCTTCATCCCAGGACATAAACAGCAGATAGGCCAAGACTCTGACCTACACAGGCCTCAGTGTTTCATTTAGTAATTTGTCCTTGTGTTCCCTGACCTCCACTAACCTGACCAACCCTGTGCTTTACAATCCAGAGCTGGAGCACAGACAGGAAACAACTCCCTGAGTGTCAGTGTTCAGCTCAGTGTCTCTGACAACAACAGAGCTGCATCATAAACCAGCAGCCTTACTGGTCCAGGTCTGTTTCTGTGCTCAGCTTCATCACCGAGGCCAAATCTGATTCAGGCGACACTTCAATGTGATTTTCTGTTGCACATGAAGATAAGAGGCTTTTAGGATATTCACTCGTTACAGCAGCAAAAGTGCAGAATCAAAACTATCAAAAGAGACACACCATACATTTCTGTATAGGAACAGTGAGGTAAAGCTCAGAGCTCAGTGTCAAACTATAAGATGAACAACAGACTGTGGATTAAACAGTGACAACAGCTTCATGGCTCGGTGGTCTACTTTAAATCTGGTGTATTGATCTACTCTGATGATCTTTGACAGTTTTGAGCCAAAAGTTTGGGCTCATTGTTTAAAACAGTATCAACCTGTACAACTGTCACAACAAAAGGTCAGAGGTCACCAAATCATCTCACTTACATTTTCTGTGCCAGTTGTTTTGTTCATGTAAAGAAGCTTTTTCACAAATAACATCATCAAGATAATCAAAACATCCCATACACACACACACACACACACACACACACACACACGTTACAAGACAATGTAGAAAATCTGATCAGTTGTGAACAAAAACTGTTCAGAGATTTTCGCTTCATGTTTTTGAAAAATGAGCCGAGAGAGAGACAGAGAGAGAGACAGAGGAGAGAGAGAGAGAGAGAGAGACAGACAGAGAGAGAGAGACGGGGGGGGGGGGGGGGGGGGGGGAGTAATTTACACCAGGAAGTAATTATGTAAATTCTAAGCTGCTCTGCTCGTTTACAGTCCAGCCATAAAGCCACTGTGATGTCTGGCTCACAATAAACATTATTTATGTCTTTGTGTATTAATGCTTCACCCGCTCGTCCTGTTACTTTCTAAAGACACAAACTAAAACAAAGTCCATGGAGTGACTCCGAGCAGCTGAAGGTTTAACACTGGAACGGTCCACTGTTTAAAAGCAGAGCGCGCAGAGGGGTGTGTGTGTGTGTGTGTGTGTGTTGGGGGGGGGGGCATGTTAATGTCATTATTTTTTATGAAACAAACATGAGGCCTTGATGTGGCTTCGTTACATGTGGTTTGATATGTTTTGTGTTTGTGAAATGAGAGGCTGAAGTTTCAAAGTGGGTATTAAACAGATTTAAAGGCCCCGGGACAAAGAAAGTGAAAAGTTAAACTCAGACGAGGTCGAACACGTCGCTGTCGCAGACGTCCTGAAATACGACGGTTTAAAAAGACGTCCACACGTGTTTGCGCTGCTCTATCTGTGTTTACCGCGTTTCACTTGTTGTGTCATGATTTACACTGGATCCAAACACAACTGTGGAAAACTGCAAACGCATCTTCGTTCACAAAACGGCTGCACGTGGGAACAGCAGCTTCAGATCTGAGACCGAGAGAGAGAGGGAGCGCTGACGTAATCCTGCTGCGTGGTAGTAAAGCTAAGAGACTGCTCTCTGTCCTTGTTTACTCATAAACTATTTACAGCCATGTTTACTCAACAAATAACCAAATATAAAGACTCCTGATTAAACCATTGTTTCAGTAGGTCCACCAGTGTTCGGCCTCAGGCTGCTGCCTCTCTGCACCAACATCCACCTCTCTTCTTTAAATGGTTTTTCGTTAACCTGGTCTGATACTCGGTGTCCTCTTTTCATAACATCTTAGTTTGCTGTGTCACAACATCTGTAAACCTCTGTCGGTGCCAGTGAGCCACCTGCTGACAAACACCCAGCTGAGGTTAAAGTCCACAGAGACTCGGCAGCTTGTTTTCAACTGTCAGGGAGGCAGGATTCCTCCATGACATGTTGTATCCCATCCTAACTCTAACATCCTCCCCACAGGGTAAATAAAACTCCAACCCAGTGTGTGTGTGTGTGTGTGTGTGTGCGTGTGTGTGTGTAATCAGAAAGAGACATATGATCCGTCCTCTCTGCTGCACAGGCTCAGCTCATGTATTAAGGTGAGAGAGGGAAAAAGAAAATGTCCACGAGAGAAATGCATGTGTTAGTGTGTATGTGCACTAACGTATACGTGTGTGTGTGTGAGCTGGTGCACGTGTGCATGCACAGCAGATAGCCTCTGTGTTTATTTAGTTTGAGGTGACAGCAGGAAGGAAGGCAGGTTAACGAGCTGCCGGCTCCAGGCACCAGGCACATGGCGATTACGCAATCCCAGCCAACTCCTCTTTCACACACACACACACACACACACACACACACACACACACACACACACACACACACACACACATAAAGATAAAGCACTCACCTGGTCAGACGTACGCAGACACTTTGAAGGGTTCATGCAGCAGCTCAGTGAGGCTCCCACTCTGCACGGATCTTAAATAGAAGAAGAAGAAAACAGCTTCACTGGTCACTCTACAGACTTTCATCATGAAAAACTAAATGCATGTGGTTGCGTCACAGGATCTGGATTAAGACGTGTCCTGGGGCCCTGACAGAGAAACCACAGAAGTACAAATAGCATGAAGCAAAGGATTTGATATGTTGATCATTTCAGCAGCATCATAACAGCAGATGAAGAACCAGAGGTCCAGTGAGACCGGATCATGTTTCATCCACTTTACTTCTCACACTGAGGAAAGGTTCAGACAAAAATCACTAACTGCAGCGCAACAGTTAAACATCTGAGCTAGTCATGCTAAGGCTCTTTCCTGCTCTGGGACAGACAGCAGTGATAAGACTGAAGTGGAGATTTACCTCTGCAGATGGTTTGACCCAAAGTCCTGAGTCTGCTCTAACTGCCTGTGTGTTGTCGTCACTGTCGACACTGACACAACCTCCATCTGACTTCAAACTTCTGCTTCTGACTGTGCACTAACACCGTGTCTGATGACAACTGTCCATCACCTGCCTCCTGCACTGTTTTCAACGTGATTCCTCCTTGGAGCCATTTTGAAGCTCCACTGTGGAAGACGTGGCTCCCCCTGCAGGAGTGGAGTGTGATTGTCTTTTACAGCACTGTCGAAAATACAAGTCATGAACTGTGCCTCACCCACAGACAGAGGAACATGAACGTTTCTGAGCTCTCACCATCCACTAAAATCCAGTCCAGGATTCTTCTTCTTCTTCTTCTCTTCCTTCCGTCCTCTTCAGTCTCTTCTTCTTCTGCCATGACCAACACACTGAGAACAGTGAGCTAGCTATAGCGTCTTATAGCGAGGCCACAGGGACGCGTTGACGTAAAGTGAAAGAGCAACAGCAGCCGGCCAGCAGGGGGCGCTCTGTCAACGACAGGAGACATTCTCCTGTTACAGCCAATCAGACGTCAGGGTGATTTTTAGGGTCAAACAGTTGCAAAGCAAAGCGAACCTGAACATCAGGTCCAAAATGATTCAGCTAACATGGCAGTAAATCCTCCATTATTGACTGTTACACTGAGACAGAGCTCAGTATTAACGAACAGTGACTCAGTGATTAAACACTGTAGATATTCACATCTTCTGTTTGAAACTTCGTTGTGTTCTGGTACATGTCATTTTGAATGAAAATCTTTCTGGTCTTTTTGCTTTTGTGATGAAAATCTGTCTCTATACAGCGTGGGACAATATAATCTGTTCATACACACTGGTCTTAATGTTTTAAAATCAAACGAGACAACGAGCGTGTGTGTGTGTGTGTGTGTGTGTGCACCACCACACACTGTCACATGTCGGCACACAGGCTGCACATGTGCACATGCTCACTAACATGTCTACCAGGTGCAGCGTCTGCATTTGTATTTTGTGCTGAAACATCCGACCTGTGATTTAGAGACAGAGAGAGAGAGAGAGAGAGAGCGAGAGAGAGAGAGAGAGAGAGAGAGAGAGAGAGAGAGAGAGCAAGAGAGAGAGAGAGAGAGAGAGAGAGAGAGAGAGGGTGGATGGAGGAAAAGGACAAATTACTTAAGTATAATCCATAAATATGTGTTTCATGTGTGTGTGTGTGTGTGTGTGTGTGTTGCACATGGCAGTGATGGTCAGCCAAGCAGAAAAGACCCCCCACGTCACCCATTAACACACTCTCACCTTTGACCCACCCCCCACCCCCCACCCCTCACCCTCAGCCTCACCCCCACTGAATGACTCTCTAATGGAGGCCAGACTTTGAGAGCGTCTGCATGTTTATATGTGTGTGTGTGTGTGTGTGTTTCCACATTCACTCATACTTGGTTGCATGTGTCCATCTGCAGAGAGAGAGAGAGAGAGAGAGAGAGAGAGAGAGAGTACAAAGAGAAAGCAGCTCCAGCTCCAGAGGAAGTTTACACAGCCGACTGCAGCTCCAGGAGCTGCTCTATTTATAAAGCCAGCAAAACCCATATATACATGTGTGTGTGTGTGTGTACATGTACACAAGAGTATGTTTTCATGTGCTGTTTGTTTGCATGAGCACATGCACGACTATGTGTGTGTGTGTGTGTGTTGGTGCATGCGTGTGTGTTTAAATTAATAAATACGCACAATTGAAGGCTTCCTGTTATTTGGCGGTGAGGCCAGAGGAAGTTATTTTGTGGTACACTGATAATTTTGGTCAGAACACCGGGCTATAAATACTGTCAGCGCTACGCACTCCATCCCGCCTTCCACTCCTTCCACTCCTTCGCTCCATCCCTCCATCCCTCCCAGAAATGAAAAACTGGTGTGCTGCAGGAAAACAAGGGCAAAATAAGCAGGGAGTTGTTTTTAGATTTCTTACAGCGTCGCTCTCTCTCCAGACGCTCTGAGGTCAAGTTCACTGCGAGGGACGAGCTCAGAGCGACATCACAAAGTTTCTAATGTGGAAAAAACTAAATCCACATTTTATTATTAAAGTGAAGAGTTTTACATGGACTTACTCTGACCCATAAACCCAGAGCAGCTCCTTCACCCTGTAATTGAAACGTAATCTTAAATCCCATCTTGAACTTAATCCAGGTCCAATCTGAACTGCAACAAGAACCAGCCCACTTCTGACTGCTGCTACGTCGCTAACATTAGCATTAGCAGTTGTTTACTAGTTGTTTACCAGTTGTGCCCAGAGCTTCAGCCGTTGTTTACTGAGAGGTGACAGGTTCGCTCGTCGTGGTGTGCTCCTGTCGCCCTCTTGGCCAGGTGAGGTCACCTGGAAAAACAGAGATTGAAGGGTTAATTGCCTGGTTAAATCAATAATGTGTCCACTCAGCAGATATTAGTCAGACAGTGACTCGGTATCGGAAAGTGATGAGACGAGCTGACCGGGCTGGAGCTAGCGAGCTGGTTAGCATGCTAAATTGCCATATTGTTGTTGTTTGTGTGTTGTAAAGTGCTGAAGAGGAGGGAGATGACTTACTGCATGAAAACATCAACTCATGTCTTACTGTATAACCAACACATAAATACATCACTGTGACGCTCACTAACGCACCAGCCTGGGTGTTAATCCAACAGAAAAAGTAGTTCCCTGCAGATGCACACTTTGCTGCTGTTGCTTCAATCTACAGAGTTCAGCTGTTTGAGGTCATTGATGAAACTTTTTTTAAAAGTTGTTTGTGAACATGTTGTTGATAAAAATCAAACGTTAATGCTGCTGGTTTTATCTTTGAAGGAGAAGCAGCTAAAGCTTCTGTAGAGAAAGGGTCATTTAAAGAGTCAGACGACTGTGGGGACTGTAGGACAACGAGGACTGTGAGGACTGTGAGGACCTGGAAGACTGGGAGGACTGTACTGTAAGTGGTTGTCAGACTCCCTCATATTTGAGGCTTTTACAGTAGTGAGGACTTTGGCTCTGCACAAGTGGTTTAATACTGGAGCACACACAGGATACACAAGAACATGTTCACAAATATGTACACTCGCACAAAGAGAAACACACACACACACACACACAGAGGGACGTGGCCTGCTGCACATGCACACACTTGCACTAATATGGCACTCAAAGACGCATGTGGTCACTGCGTGAGGCATGCCAGGAAATTCTTTCAAGGGCATGTTAATATTCCAGATGCTTTTGGATAAAAACAAGCCTTCGAATCAGAGAGCGGAAATTCGATTTGAACGCAGTTCTGCGTAGCGATACAGAGATGTTTATCTGCCGCTGCCTATCTGTGCAGCCGGGTGGCTGAGTGGCCACTCAGTGTTTACCTATGATAAGGCCTCTGTGTTTGACTACCAGCTCCACTGCAGTCAACACAGAGGCCACAGAGAGGGAACACAGGCTGCATGGATGTACCCAACTGTTGCTCTCAGTCATCTATCTATCTGTCTGTCTGTCTGTCTGTCTGTCTAAGTGTCTGTCTGTCTGTCCAACTGTCTGTCTATCTACCTACCCATCCATCCATCCATCCAATAATTGCAGGACTGTTCTTGAACACTACATTAACTTTAACTAGCTCTAACCTAAATGTTTAGTTATTGTACATAAGCAACTGTTGCAACTTATACAATATCAACAGATATGCAACGATAAAACCTGAGACTTTCTCTGCACTGGTTTCTGCACCAGCTGTGTTTCACTGATTCTCAGACTGTTAACCTCCATCATCCAAATCCTCCTCACTAACACATACATGACTCTTTTCTCTTTAGTTCCCACAGCGTCTCTTCCTCCTCCTCCTCCTCCTCCTCCCTCTTCCTCTTCCTCCTCCTCCTCCTCCTCCTCCTCCTCAGGCATCAACAAACAAACAGTAGTAGTAACAGACAAGTGTTCACGGTGCCTCGTCAGTATATCGTTCCTCTCAATCACTCCCTGGTTTGTCCCGGGACTTTATCCCGGGGCAATATCGGAACTCACTGTTTACCCATCCATAATAAGGCTCATTCAGCTGAGGACATCTTGATTAGGTCTGCAGAACGTCTGGTTCTCATTTAGCATGGAGGATGGGACTGGGGGGGGGGGGGGGGGGGGGGGCAGACAAAGAGGTGAGTGAACAAGAAGAGGTGCACGTCTGACAAACAGTGATGGATAAAGAAGAAGAAGAATGTTTTTGAAACTGTCTGCTGTGACCTTATTATAGATTTAAATACACATCATGACAGAACGATCTGGGACTCAACCATTATATTATCAATTATATGAGAGAGAGACAGAGAGAGAGAGAGAGAGAGAGAGAGAGAGACAGAGAGAGAGAGAGAGAGAGAGAGAGAGACAGAGAGAGAGGGAGAGAGGGACACAGAGAGACAGAGAGAGAGGGTTCACCCCGGTTCCCTCTGTGTTATCACTGGATCAGGCTGATAACCTCCTGTCCAGGGAACAGTTGACACAGCACCAGGAACAAACAGGCGATAAATTCAACTTCTCTTTGGTGTTTTCTTTAAATAAAAGGAAAAGAAAAGAAGAAAAACCTGCATGTTACAGTTTCCTGGTACAAACAAGTAAACCAGCAGCTGGTGGGAAGTTTCCAGAAATCTGAACCAATGTCTCTCTGGTCGAGGTTCAGATGTCAGAGCGAAAAAAAAAGATTTCCCTAAACTGTAACAGAGAGTTTCTGTTCCTGCAGAAAGTGTTCGAACTCCAGCGAACGCATCACACAACATATGAAACAAATGATTGTTGACTGGAGGAAAAAAGAGGTTGCTAACTCCAGATGTCAAAGTATGTTTTCAAAGGTTAAGTATTGATGATCAATAACCAGTGATATTATAATAATAGTTGTTTATCTTCATCATCATCAACGACCTATAACACAGAGATGCTGCAACATCCAGCAACAACAATCTGGACAAAGTGGTCACCATCACTCTGAGGCTGAAATACAACACACACACACACACACACACACTCGACGTTCAGCAGGTGAATCTCAGACAAAACATGAATCCAGCTGCTCTGTTGCCTCAGAAAACGCTGGTGTCACATTCACATGTCCCACCATGTTCATTTAACATCAACACACACACACACACACACACTCGACGTTCAGCAGGTGAATCTCAGACAAAACATGAATCCAGCTGCTCTGTTGCCTCAGAAAACGCTGGTGTCACATTCACATGTCCCACATGTTCATTTAACATCAACACACACACAGAAATATACAGACACACACAGAAATATACAGACACACACAGAAATATACAGCATACATCACACACTCCTGTGTACTGACATTCAAACTAACATACACACTCACCAAAGTATTTTATGTGAATGTGTAGCCAGGTATGCACACACACACACACACACACACACACACACACACAGAGCATGTTTATGTGACAGTGTAGAGTTCATGTAACAGATAAGAGACAGTAGAGTCAACAGTTGTGTAGATATCCTGCTGATAGAGTGTTCCCGAGCTTCCGCTGCCCTTTGTTTACCTAATGATCGAGTGAATCTGTGTGTGTGTGTGTGTGTGCGCACACTTGAGGTTAAGTGGGTGTTTCCAAGCTTCCGTTGCACCACATCCAGAGGCCCTGTTCGATAATGAGTTCACTTCAGTCTCTGTCCTGGATCCTGACGATCAGCTCACTCAGGTAACTCTGGGTCTACCTGTGCAGGTACAGAGAGGCGGAGCTATTAGAAACATCAGTAAAGTACAAGGTGGCGACACCTGCAGGTAAATTCAGTTATAGTGGCAGCAGGTGGTTCTTTATTTCCAGGAAACATCACAAAGTCTCTGCATGGTTTTATGATGTCACTAAAAACACTGTTGGCACTTCATTTTGTTAATTTTGTCCCTGTTGGGATCCTGTAGGAACAATGACCAGTCAGTGGTTGGGCCATCGACACAGTTCATCTGTTCACATTGCAATAGTGATCTGCCCTGGTTTCCAACATCTGCAGCACCTGAAACCAGACTGGAACCAGTTTATTGGAGCTCGACCTTCACCTCGCCACTGAGACTGTGTTAGCTACTGACAGGCACCACCTCTAAAACAACAAATACACCATATCTCTCTCTCTGTATATATATATTTCTATAAAACTAAACCCTCCTCACTACAGACAGACCCAGCCGATGAGATTCAGCAGTAAAAGAAAAGCTCCAGTGAAGCAGAGACGACAGACGGGCAGTTGTCGTACTTTTCTCTCTGCAGCCTCCAGTCCAACACGGAGCGGAGGAGTCATGCATCAGCAGAGGAAATTGGGAATGTGAAACATGCCAGATTAGAGCAGAAATCTGAGGCCTGCAGACGAGCTGCACAGTTTCAACCATGGGAAAAAACACGCACTCGAGACACGCACACGCACACACACAAACGGACCCGTGCACGTACGCCGCGCACAACTGCAAAACCCATTCAGATTGTGAACCACCTGCTGCATTCCACAGCCAATAAGTCAGCTACTTAAGGAGCCAGCTTTTAATCAGCCAGTCAGTCGGAGAGCCAGCCAGTAAAACAGGCATCCATCAGCCAGACAAGCAACCAGGCACAGGCAGCCAACGGCAGGTTCAGGAAGCAGCCGGAAGTTTTACAAATGACTGACGCACAAAGTCTGACAGAGCGGCATGTTCTGCAGCAGGGTCTGGAGACAGTAATGTCATTCTGTGCTAACACTGCATTGGTCAGCCTGTTGGCAGCCAGTCAGCCAGTCAACCAGTCAGTCAGCCAGTCAACCAGTCAACCAGTCAGCCAGTCAGTCAGCCAGCCAGTCAGTCATACACTCAGTCAGCCAGTCAGTCATACACTCAGTCAGTCAGTCAGTCAGTCAGCCAGTCAGTCAGTCAGTCATACACTCAGCCAGCCAGTCAGTCAGTCAGCCAGTCAGTCAGTCAGCCAGTCAGTCAGCCAGTCAGCCAGTCAGTCATACACTCAGCCAGTCAGTCATACACTCAGCCAGTCAGTCAGTCAGTCAGTCATACACTCAGCCAGTCAGTCATACTCAGCCAGCCAGTCAGTCAGTCAGCCAGTCAGTCAACCAGTCAGCCAGTCAGTCAGTCAGTCAACCAGTCAGTCATACACTCAGTCAGCCAGCCAGCCAGTCAGTCATACACTCAGTCAGTCAGTCATACACTCAGCCAGTCAGTCAGACAGTCAGTCATCACTCAGTCAGCCAGTCAGCCAGTCAGTCATACACTCAGTCAGTCAGTCATACACTCAGTCAGCCAGCCAGTCAGTCAGTCATACACTCAGTCAGTCAGTCAGACAGCCACCCACACATCCATCCAGCCAGGACAGGACAGAGCAGAGGAAGCAGTCATTATGGAGGAAGCCAGGGCGTCTTAAAGCCATTATATGCCCCTCAGAGAGAGGCAGGCAGAGGCAACACGGCTGAGTGGAGCGCTTCAAAGCAGGAAGGAGCCCAGCCACCACCACCACCGCCAGCTCCTCCACCTCCTCCACCTCCAGCAGCAGCCTGCATGTTCAACAGGGAGGGGAGGGGTTTACAGGGTGAGACGGGGGGTTTCAGAGCCGAGTGGAAGATAAGAGATACGAGGCTGTTTGAGAGGAAGGAGATGATTCTGTGGGACGTTCGTGTCTCTGAGCTGAGAGCTTTGGTTTGATCAGCTGAACCTGTACAGCGTCTCTGTCTGAGCTTTCACTGGAAGCCAACAGACATGGAGCTCAAAGCTCAAAGCTGCACTCATCAATACTTCTATATTATTGAAACAATGATAAACGATTCTGTGTGAAGTGAGACCCCCCCCCCCCCCCAGGTCCATTCACTGTTCTGACTTTACAGCCTCCAAATGAGTTCAGAAATCAATCAATGAAACAGCTGATCAGTAAAGTCAGAGCACGTTCATGTCAACTGAACATGAGCCAAGTGATGCATTCACTTCCTGTTCAGCCCCCCCCCCAATGTGATGAGCAGGAATAGACATTATCTGAGGTGGATGATGATGATGAGTGTGGTGGGATGATGACGATGGAGGGAGCGGAAAGGGAGGAAGAGGAGGAGGTGAGTTATAGCCGAGCTTCAGGGCAGAGAGTGGGAAGTGAAGGATGGAGGGAGAGGGTTTGATGGAGGAGAAGATGGTTTGAACGACCACACCTCGGTCCTCCACTTCCTTCAGCATCATCAGGATGAAGCAGCACAGACGGACATGAAGCTCCAGAGGACGTTTCCTTATGATCTCTGCCCCGTTCGGCCTGTTTCCTCCGTCTCTTGGTTTTTCATCCCTTCATTCGTCCATTTCCACGACTGTAATAACACATTTCACTGTAAGGGTTAAATCTGCAACTGTTTACAGTCGAGCAACAACAGGAGGGAGGAGGTCATGATGGATGGTGACGCTGACCTTTGACCTAAGAACTGCTAGGTCTCGACGGAGGGGTTCTCTGGATCCTTCTCTCTCTCCCAGCCCAGACACAGTAAGTCTTTTACATCTGTTCTTTGTCTCAGCTGTTGGTCTGAAGTCTGATTCGTGTTTTAGTTGATTGTTCCTTCATGTTCTGCTGCTGTTACACATGTTCTCGCTTTGTCACTCTGTTAAGTGTAAATAAAGTTTATTCTTATTCTCAATCCAAATGTTTTTTGCCTGAACCTTCTTAAACCTAACTGAGCCTCGTCTTCACATTAGTGAAGTGATAGATATTAGTCATTGGTCATTGGTTATTGATTTGTCTGCAGTGAGATCAGAGGTGACGGACGAACACCTGATGTTTTTGTTTAGATCAGAGGTTCGTTTTTTTCTCATCTTTGTTTTTATTTTTCCTTCTTATTCCCTCCTCCTTCACCACTCCCTTCCCTTTCTTTCTACCAGTCGCCCGCACCACCACCTCCTCCACCACCTCTTCCTCCTCCTCCTCCTCCTCCTCCTCCTCTCCAGCACCTGTGTCCCTGCGGAGGGGGAGTTCCGGAGAAGAGGAAACCCCCAGGGCAGCCAGGCACCTCACAGATGGTTAGCAAATTACACCTTCATTACCTCTCCTCCTCTCTTCCTCCTCCTCTCCCTCTCTTCCTCTGTCCACTGCTTTACAATGACTCGCTGTTCCTGTGGCACTTCACATCTGTCGGCCGGCGACACGTCTGCTCAGGAGAGTTTCACCGATTCAACAACAACAAAAGGAAAAAGAGAAAAGTTAGAGCTTTTATCTGATGTTTCCACGTTTAACTCCAACATGAATTCAGTCTGGTTTCATCTGCAGTTGTATGTTACACAACCGCGGTGGTGTTTCCACCTCATTAGGACAAAGGACGACTTGCTTTATGGCTCAACTGTTGTGTAAATGACACAGGAACAAAGACGTGAGCACACGATGCCCCGCAGGAGTTTCATAAGCTGCAGCTTGAAATCAATCATTATAAAGGGCGTGCTGTTTATACACTGTAAAAAATAACAAGCATGACGCATCCACTCTTACCTATGTGTGTGTCAGTTGTTGTTGTTTTGTCCTTGGACATGTGTGTTTCATATAAAAGAACATGAAATTCAATTCCACATATTTCCTCCAGACATGTTTATGTGCACATCTGATGTGATTAGATGTAAAAAGTTACGTTATCTCCAATTTATTGTGTTTGTTGAAACCATATGTGACACAAATTACTAAACTATACTATAAAAACTATAAAACATCCTGAAATTAGTTTCACATCCAGATCTTTGTGCAACGTAAACCACAGAAACCTTTTCTCCTTTTTATCGTCCAGGGAACAAGAAACAAGAAACGAGAGCGCAGCACAAATGAAGCACGTAAATCATTATGGCATCTATTGCAGGATTTGCATTAATAAATCCACCATCATGTTGGGTCATCATTTATGCAATATCACTTTACAAGTAGCAGGATGATGTCGGAGATTAATGAGGAGCCCTGAGCTGCTGTTTGGCTCCAACCAGCTCTTTACACGTCGTTCAGCTGGAGTGGAAAGTGAACGTGTCAAAACAAGTGGGGAGGTAAAATAATAAAACAGTCTGATAGAGAGCTGCTCATGGGAACGATAACGTGCAGCACTGATCGTGATTCACTGAGCTCTGATATGTGACAACAGCACCAGCCTGAGGAGGAGTCTGCTGTTTGACAGAGTTATAGACGACGAGTTCCCACAAGGTCTGAGAGAGTTTGGCTTGGGAGCCGCTCCGTGAAAACACAGACTCTACGAGGAGAGAGTTGATCATCGACTTTGAATCAGGATTAAAGAGACATCAACGTGCTCCTGTGTGTGCACAGCTCTGCCTGATGAGTCCCTATAAGATGCTTATTTTTTTTACATACGTGTGCACTTCAAGATCCCGGTGAAAATCTGAAGGTTGCATGTTGACTTTCCTCCAAAGAGTGAAAAAACTGCTCGAGCACAGAGGTCGAGAGAAAAGGTCAAAGCAGGAGGAACATTATGGAGGCAGAAGAGTCACACTGTTGTTCACCGAGGTTTAATCGCCTCATAGCTGATGATTAACGACCTGCACAGGGAGAGAGAGAGAGGGAGAGCTAGACAGCGCTGCTCGGTGATCAGCTTCCTTGAATTCCCCTAATTACAGATGTTTCGTTTTGGCTGCATGCAGTGTGTGTAGGTTAGCAGCTGTTTGTTAATTTGTAATGACCAGTGACTGACTCACACTCCCTGGATCTTATTTCCATGCCTCCTCCTCCGGCCCAGCATGAAAGCACAGGGCCCAGTGCACCCATTAGTCAAGAGGAGGAAGGCATGGAATAATAATGAACGCACCTCACACGCATGAGCAAGTAGAGCCCCCCCACCCACCTCCACCTCCACCGTCAGTGCCACTGAGTTTCCAGGAGGTATTTCCATCATGTAAAATGTATGTCCCTCTGACTTCAGCAGAGCTCTTCTCCTCGTGGAAACAAACCTTCTTGCAGAATCTATGTTTGTCATCATTAGATTTATTATTAATCACTGGGTTTCATTTGCATTTCCTTCTGTTGAGAATGAAGTGGAAGCTTCTCACTGTTTTCCACTGCTGCTGCTGACTGTCTAACTATCTCACATGTATCTAGTGCCATGCACACAGGCTAATCAGAGCAACACTGCAGCTGCAGGGAGGACACAGTCACTGAGCTCCAGTCAGTCGCCTGCTCTGGATAAAACACACATGTATTTTTATCATTATTATTATTATTATCATTATGATTTAAAAGCCAAATGTGGACGGCAGCTGCTGGACTGAGCAGCAGCGGAAAATCAGAGGGAAATGACTTCCTCACAGCTTCACATGAAGACAGAGGCTTTAACACGGCGACACTGTGGGATTTTGCACAACTTTGTGCACATATGTGGCGTGCATGAAGCAGCACAGCTGTGCACAGAGGTGAAAGTGGGACGTCCAGGTTCTGCTCCAGGTGTAAAAAATTCATAACCACACCGTTAATAATAATCCACTGCACTGCACTGACTGAGTTCGTACTGGTGGGGGTCGGGGTCGGTGAGTTCAAGAGGTTAAACAGCCCCACTCTGTTACCTGGTGACCACAGTGACAAAAAGAGAGAGAGAAAGAGACGTGGAGGCGGGGGGGGGCACGTGGACGAGACAAAGAGACACTGCAGCAGCCGAGGAGCAGTGGAGCGAAAGTGGAGGCAGACGGAGAGATGGAGATAAAGGAGGGAGAGCCCACAGCAGGCCAGAAGTCCTCTGCTGCTGCTGCAGTGGAGTGACAATGAGAGAGGAGAGAGGAGTATGAGTCATACACAGACCCCTCCCTCCTCACCCCTACCTCACCCCCCTCCTCCCCGACAATGAAGCTGGGTTACGTCGATCCTGACTCATTCATTCACAGCCGAGTCTCCAGCCCACTTTTTGTTATACAGATGAAATCGTGCTACTTAAGAGTCCATCGCAGCTCTCGTTATAGTGCTCTGACACACTTTACCGCGCCGCCTGCCTCGGCCCCATTCATAAAAATCCTCCCCAGAGCCTGAGCACTGGAAGACACATCTTCACACACACACACACACACACAGTGCTCCACCAATCCCTTATTTGGTCGTCTTGTGGAGCTGGATGGGTTGAGGATGTGTATGTGTGTCACTGCTGGAGTTTGGTGTTTAAAGCTCAGTGGGGCCTCCTCCTCCTCCTCCTCCTCCTCCCCTCCTCCCACACAGGGAGTGAGTTCACCCACAGCTCTATATCACACTCAGGACTTATTCCTTGTCTCCTCTAACACACGTGTAGATTCACCTCTGCTCACTTCTCCTTCTTTTCACCCCCTCATCATCCCTACACTCTCCTCCTCTTCCTCCTCCTCTCTCAGTGGAGCAGCATCTACCTCCATGTGGTTAGCTCATCTCCTCTTCTTCTTCCTCTCCTTCTCTCTCTGGTTAGCTCATCTCATCTCCAGGCAGTCAGCTTTGCAGGCAGCTAATTATAGGCTACACTGTGGAGCGCAGGGCCGGATGTGACAGCATGCTGTGTTTGTGTGTGTATGTGTGTGTGCACTGTATGGATGTGTGCTTATGTGTGTTAAGTGCAGACATATATGTCACTATTGCCATTTGGCTCAGGAGAGTGTGTGTGAGTGTGAGTGTGTGTGTGAGTGTGATGTGTGTGTGAGTGTGAGTGTGTGTGTGAGTGTGTGTACAGTATATAGTGTGAAAGCAGGAGGAGGTGTCCTACTGGTTCCTGTTTCTAAAGGTTTGAGAGTATGTTCCATCAATGAAGGTCCTCACAAGTATAATAATACATAAGGGTGTGCGCTTGTATGCGTGTGTGTGCGTGCGCGTGTGTGTGTGTGTGTTGATGTGCCACCAGCAGGATATCCAATCCCAGCCCCTCCCACACTGTACTGCAGCTCTGACTCATACAAGGTGGAGGCAGAGACAACCAGGGTCTGATGACTGGCAAGGAGCGTGTGCGCACACACACACACACACACGCGCGCGTTACATACATGCACATACACTCATGCATAAGATCCATATGAAAGAGTGAGCGGTTATATACATCGCACACACTTGTGCTACATTTAGCACTGTACATATGTAGCATGCTAAGCTACATCATCAGTCACCAACACGTAGTTACTGTAAGTCAGACTATGTTGATCCTTCTTTGTGTCAGTGCATCAGTGCAGCCTCTCAACAGGATCCACTGCAGCCTGCTCTCACTGCTCGCAGCCTGCTCTCACTGCTCGCAGCCTGCTCTCACTGCTCGCAGCCTGCTCTCACTGCTCGCAGCCTGCTCTCACCACAAACAGCATCGACGTGTGTTGCTGTCAAATAAAATCTAAAATCTAATGAATCCAGTTTTAAATCAGAACAGCTCTGCTGCTCTGTAAATTATTTCTCCCATGGCCACAGGAAGTGACATCACAGCTGTAGTTTCAAGTTTCAAGTTTAAAGTCACAGCAAAAAAGATCTATTAGATCACAGGTAACCATGGAAACTGTGCTTCTGTGTTGCACAACTTAAGAGTTGAACCCGATCAAACTTCATGTTCAAACACGGCCTCACATCAGGAACCTGACGGATCATCTGACAGTTAAACAGGTGACGGCGGGTTTTTAATCTGCACGGGTGATTTTCAGTGATTGATTTCAGGGTATTGACGAATCATCTTCTAAAGCTAACATGCTAAGGTATTAGCACGTTTCTATGTTTTACTAATATTCTCTGTGAAGCAGGCTGAGGAAGAGTCTGAGCGAGCACCGACTTCTCAATGAAAGAAAGAAACAAGGCTGCATCCATTCATACACACACACACACACACACACACACACACACACACACACATCCATAGACAGACAATGGCAGCAGCGTCACAAATAAAGGATGAGATCAGCAGTCAGTGTGTATCCACTCAGATGCCATGGGAACTCTCTCTCTTTCTCTCTTTCTTCTTTATCACTCACTCTTTCCTCTTCTCCATGCGTCTGCCTCATGACTTCCTGAGTCTTCCCCTCCCCCCGCCACAATAAAAGCAGAGATGCCTGTTCATTCAAGCATTCAGCAGAGGAGAGGAGGAGGAGGAGAGGAGAGGAGAGGAAGGGGAGAGAAGAGAGGGAGGAAGAGGAAGAGGAAGAGGAGAGGAGAGGAGAGGAGAGGAGAGGAGAGGAGAGGAGAGGAGGAGGGAGGGGAGGGGAGGGGAGGAGAGGAGAGGAGAGGAGAGGAGAGGGAGAGGAGAGGAGAGGAGAGGAGAGGAGAGGAGGAGGGCTCCCTACTGGCAATGAATAGGTCACCTGAATTACATCACTGATGGAGCAATGGAGAAGAAAAAAAGGAAAGGTAGGACAAAAAAAGACCAGACCCCCCCCCTTTCTCTCTTCCTCACCCTCTTCCTCTCTGCCTTCTCCTCCTCCTACTCTTCCCCCCCCTCCCCTCCCCATCCTGACGGGATGAGTCACAGACGAACCAGTTCCCTTGATGCACTGCGGAAACGTAATGTGACGTCGCCTCCATCTCCTCCATTCATCTGTCCGTCGCTCCTCCCATTCATCCTCCTCCTCCTCCTCCTCCTCCTCCTCCTCCTCCTCCTCGTCACAGCACAGCCAGTCTCCATTCACAAAAAACGCTGTAGAGAGACAGACAGAGAAGGAGAGGCCGTGTTACACCACTACAACGCTGTACGCAGCTCTGCAGCACAAAGCGACCTGTGACGAGCTCCTGTGTCGTGTCCACAGAGAAAAAACTCAACATCTGGCCACATGTGACCAGAGCGTCTTCACCCAATAACACTGACTTTAATGTTCTGTTAACGGTTTTCTGTTGCCATGGTTACAGCGTGTCCAGTCAAATATTAGCCCGAGCACCGATTTGTTAACAGTAATTAAACCGCTGACATGCAGCCATTTTCCACTGTGTTTCTATCAGACGTCCGACTGGAGAGTTTCTACTGCAGCTTCTTCTTCTTCTTCTGCAGCGATTTGATGTGAACTAAACTGCAGAATTAGCACAAATGCTAACACTCACATGATGGTAGTGGATGGAAACACATTATTTTATCAGACTGTGCCAAACAACCTGCAGAAGAAGTGACAGTGTAAAGACAAATAAGCCGGATGACTTCACACATCTCCACAGAGGAGAAGCCGTCTCTCTGTCTCTGGTACGTCAGCCACAGACACGCTGCCAGTTAACAACACACACTGACTTGTGTTTTTATGACGTCCAGTGAACGTCTGGAGCAGAGCTGGAGTCGTCAGCAGTAAAGTGAGAAACACGGGTCACTTTTCATATCATAGACTAAAATAATGCCACCGAGCCAGAAAAGCAGGAGGAGGGACGTGATGAAGTTACAGCGGACGGTGACCAGACATCAAACACTTGTGTGGAAGTTGCAGAATCTGGATGTCACACGTTTCCAGTAAAACTGGGACACAGAGACACGAGCTCAGAAGCATACGACCGGAGTGATGAATGAAGCGTGAGAGTCTGAGTCTGAGGAGCATTTCCATGGTCACGTTCACTGAAACACACTCATCTCTGATGTCTGTGCTTCCTGTCTGTGAGTTTGTCCACCTGACAACACACTGACGATTTACTGAACATGATCTTAAAGGTGCAGGAGAAAAAAGTCTGTTGAATAAGAACAGAGAGGAAAGAGTGTGAGCTGTGGCGAAGCCTGAATCATCTCTCTGTGAACGTAATCACAGTCATCTGTCAAATCTGTGATTACATCACTGGACGTATGTTATAACAGATGACATCACTTAAGTAACCTACCTACCTACCTACCTGACGGTCACAGTCATCACACACTAATGATTCAGACACTGGAGTCTGACTTTACGAATGAGCGGCTGACATTCAGGTCGGCCCGGCTGGTTGGCTGAAGACGGAGCAGAGAAAATCTCAATGTACAGTATGATTCACCACAACAAAGTGTTAGGGAGGGGGCTGGTGATGTCATCGGTGGTGGTGGTGGTGGTGGTGGTGGAGGGGGAGTCATCTGTGAGTCAGAGAGGAAAAAGTAGGGAGGAGGAAGAGGAGGAGGAAGAGGATAAGGAAGAGAAAAAAAGAGGAGTGCATGGGGAGGTGGGGTACCTGCTGTGTGTGACCCATGGTAACAGGCAACGCTGGCCTGTGGATGACTCACCACTGCTTTACCAGCCTCTCTCTCACACACACACACACACAATACACAGGGATGTTCACACTATACGCCATGACACACACAAACATATAAAAAAAAACATTGTGCATGCACACAGCCTGTTTCAATGACTTCAACACAACATAAACACACATCGCCTACAGGATGCTTGCAGACACACACACACACACACACACACACCACATGAAGTGCAAAGAGAAGAGGGGAGGGTCAGGATGACTCACACATCAATGATAACACTCCTCCCTCTACCCAATCACACACACACATATCATTTGGACGCAGCCCACATCCTCCCCACATCCTGGGGAACCTCCCCTCTGACGCGCAGGCTGACAGCAGGGAGGACGCTCCGGCCAGCCGCCTGTCTCAGCCAGGTGATGGGAAATCTCTGGCTGCAGGCTCTCACTTCAAACAAACACAGATCCAATCAAAATGCCAGAATCTGCAGCTTCAAGGTTTCTCGTCTTAAAGATGCTATCAGTAAACAACATTATGAAACGGAAAGTTGAATTCAAGCCATCTGATTGGTTGTTAACTGTGGCATAATGAGCATATGCAACAGCTGCGCCTGTTAACAACATATCACTCCGCCTCGGAGAAATGACAGCGAGCTGCTACTGAAAGGTGGAGTCTCCTACTGTGCTCGTTGCAGCTGGTGAAACACAGCGGTCAAACCGGGCCCCTGGCCTCGGGCTCTGCTGTGCCGCCTTCTCGGGCTCCACCGTGCCGCCTCCTGCCCTCACACCAGCGGCGGTGGTCAAGTAAATACAGTCCGAGTGAAGCTCCGGCCGTCACCGGCAACAGGAGCCTCGAGGGCTGTGCTGTGAGAGCAGGAGGGACGTCTCGGTGAGGCCTCTCGGAAGCGGCTACTAGCGGCGAGTTAGCGGTGATAGCGGCGGATGCTAATCGGCATAGCTTGTAGGTGCTAGTGGTGGCGGCTAGCGGGGCCGGGGGGGGGGTTACTCATGCTGCACGCCCAACCTGACCTGTGGTCTGTCACTGGCTGTGGGGAAAACAAAGGCTTCAGCCCAGAAACGTCAACGGCAACAACAAAGAAAGTAGTCCCTGTGTTTTTCATGTTGTCTCCACGGTGCATTTATTTTGTTTCCGCTCCAATAAACACGACTTGAGATTGTTTGTGTTTTCTTACTTCACATTTTCATTATTGGTAACCGTTTCATAAGAGTAATACATCACTCCAAGCCGTGGTATACACTCACAGTAATATATAAATTAATGCTATGTCACAACATAGCTAACATTAGCATAGCGATAGTTTAGGCTTTACCTACCAGTCCAGGATCAAACTTCAGTGCTTCAGTGTGAACTGTCTCCATCACTTCCATAGAAGTTAGCATGCTAACCAGCTAGCCCCGGCCTGTGTCCTCCTGTCTGCCCTAAAGACTCTGGAGGTTTCAGAGGACGCACTTAAATATCTTCTCTTGTAAACATAACAAAAGTTGAAGCTTTTGTTTATCACAATCACCACCCGCAGCTGTTGGCGAGAAGCACGGTTTCATGGGTTGAGATGAAAATGCACAGATGCCTCTGTCACATCCGTCACTATGAAGCTAAAGCTATGCTAGCTAATGTCATGTCAAACGTGGCGTTAAGAAACAGGAGGAAACAGCTTAATTCTATTGAAAGCCCAACAACTTGCCGTTTCTCTTACTTATTAACATCACTAATTTGTGTCATATAACTTATTTTTCATCTGTACGGAACAAAAATTGTGTAAATGAAAATTAGATCCGACTTCGGACAGAGGTTACCTACTTCCGGTTTCTGAGCTAAGCTAACCGGCTTCTGAGGGTGGTTTTACCATGTGCTAATTTAGAGATGTAAAAGTTGACAAAACTACTGTCACAAAAACCTAGACAACCTTTAACAAAAACTATAGCTGGACTCCATTTAGTTTCTTCAGCGTCCTTGTTTAGTTCAACACTGACTCACTGTCACAGTTCAGTTGGACGCTTGTATAATAACTTGTCTTTTTTTTTTTGGCCTAAATACACTGTCCAAAACTTTGTCAGCTATTGTAAAATCCTTTTGCTGTTTCACAGATTTTGCCTAACACGTCCCAGAAAAGTAAATTTGTCCTTTTTTTTTTAAAGATGGCTGTCTACCAGACTCTATAAATCATAAAGTCTCCTCTTATCTTTTGATAGTTTAAACATGCAAGCGGTGCATGCACTTGGCAAGTACACATAATTCCCATCAATTACTCAGAGAAATACTTCCATCTCTGTAAATCGGGGGCAGCTGACAAGACACAGACAGCTCTTGGCACAATGGAGCTGTTTTATGAATGACATCTGGATAACAAGAACACCTGCACTGGGTGACCCTGCAGCAGCAGCAGCAGCAGCAGAGGAGGAGGGATGACGTTACGGGGGGATTCAAGTGGACCGAGGCTGAATTTATGTAAGATGTGGTGGACGATAAGGAATTTTGTTGTTTGTGTGCTTTGCCAGAATTTACAGCTGAAAGACTGTCATCGGTTAAACCCGTCTGCACCTGGCAAAATCAAGTCTGTTTATCCAAGGTCATCTGCTGACATGGTGCTTCAAGAACACGACCTTTGACCTACTCGCTTTTCTCCTTCTCCCACTTTTTTAACTAAGATGTAAAATATCAACAAACAAACAAAGACACAACTTTGGAATATTAAAATAAGCAGTTTAAAGCTGAGACGGTGCAGAGTTCATATTTCAGCCCAGAGCTACTGAACATCTGTAATTTCTGACCGACAGCTGTTTCTGTTTTTCCAAAGGGCACTCTACAGAAGAAGAAATGACTTCAGGAAATCCGATTTTAAAGAAGTTCCAGTGGCGCAGCCGCACAGGCTCAAACAACACGCAAAATCTATAGCCCAGAAGAAAATCATCAACTAAAAAAAGTCAACCAACAGTTGCTTTTCTACACAAATTCTGCTTCATTTTCCATTTAATCCCTAATAAAACGAAACCACTTGCATGTTTTTAAACAGTATGGAGCTCATGGCTGAGGTTTTTCAATTACTGTTCTTTGCCTACAGCACACGGAGCACGTCCCTGGACTTGAAATCTGGCCTGCTTGACTTCTCTGCTCTTGGGAACAGTTTGTCTCCATGAACTGTAAAATAATCATTTCTAGTGAATTGAGAGTGACATTTTACCCTGGTGACCTGTGAAAGATGAACTGAATGGAGCTGATGTGGTGTCACCTGAGCGCCACTAGAGGCCAACATCCAGCTGTGATCAGGTGGGACGGCCCGGGACACGATGTGACACTGCAACAGTAAAAGTTTCCAGTGAAACCAACGACTGGTTCAGTCGGTGTGACATGTCTTCAAGGTGTGGTGACCTTCTCTTCCTGTTCCAGCTGAAAGGAAAAACACTGCTGACATGTATAATTAGCCACGACCAGTAAATCATCTCGATTCTTTCACACACACCCACACACACACACACACGTCTGGTGTGTGTTAAAATTAGCACAGCTCAGTCTGTCTCAGGTCAGTGACTGAACATCACAGACTCTTCCTCTCTGTCTGGATGCGACGCTCTGAAACACTGCACATCATATTTTATGTTTTCCAACAAGCACTCTGGGAGTTAAACTGACGTCTGTATGTAAATAAAATGTTCCATAAATCTTGAGCTGATAGAGGGAGGAGGAGCCTCCTACCACCTGAAAATCAAGTTCAACTAAAAGTGACTGGTAACCATGTTATTTTTCAGATCTGACAGTTTAATTCCAAACATTTTCCAAGCAAAGATACTTTAAGTTCTTGCAATAAAAATAATCATTCCACTTACACTAGAATGAGGGTAAACAGAAACAGTTATTCTTAATGATAATCGATGCGTCAAAGAAAATGAAAGTCTCTTCTCTGAATTAATATTTCCTTGTTCTTTGCAGGGCAGCGTTTCCAAACAACATCTGGTGACACAATCGTTCCATGTGCTCACTGGAAACCAGCAGGGTGCCAGTTAATACAATAGGGCCGAATAGGAATCTTTTATTGGTCCAAAACCGTTCGATTGCACATGTGATTTCTGCTGATTCCTTCCTTATCACCGTGCCCTTGAGCAAGGCGGGGACCCACAGCCTGCTCAGCTACAGGGCATCACTGCGCCTCTACTGAAATACATGTGCGGTAAATAAGAAGAACATTCCTGATTACAATGAGTGCATAGACAAATCTTAAATACATAAGGAAAAGTTGCTGTGGGGGAAAGCTGGCCCCTGATCCTCTGTACAACTTGTGATTTTCCCTTTTTAACCGTGTTTTACCTGAATTATAAACCATGCCACAAGGAACAAAACGTATTGGTCAGAAAGGTTAAAAACACACTAAATTGATACTTGAAATAAATCATTTCACATCGATGTCGTGTAAATCAACCCATAACCCCTAAGTTTCCCCGAGCTGAGAACCAGCGTTTTCTAGACAAATGACTTCATCAGGTCAAAGACTGGTGGAGAGAAACAGTACAAACAAGCCTGCCCCCTGGTGGCTAAACCAGAGGACAGTGCATGCTGCTGCTACCAACACATAGTAAAATAGTAAATAAGGCATTAATTTATACATCACACACTTCGTAATTGCAAATAGCACTTGACAGTTCACCACTAACAACTGAAGGGTTTTACAGATTTCTCATCGTTCACTATGTTACACCAAAAGGGGGACAACAGACGTATTGTCCAAATCATGTCGAGCAGAGGAAAAAAAAAAGTTCTTCCTCTGTTTTGATTTGAATAAAGCCAGACACTGTGCGTCATTGAAAGAGAAAAACAAGGAGGAGATGGCGACTGAGCTTTCCAGCTCAGTAGATAAACAGGACTCGGGTGCGGGGCAGGGTGGAGAAGCTGTCGGCCATCTTGCGGATTCTGGTGTAGTTGATGAATCCTCGCAGGAAGAGCAGAATGCCTGAAGAAGAAGAAGAAGAAAAAGATTGGACCGTGAGACTGACAGAAAGCGATCAGGGCTCAGACAGGAGCTTTTAGGTTCAGTCATTCTACATTAAGGCAGAGACGTCATTTAAAATGTCTCTGAGCAAAGGCTCTATTCAAAAGGTTCAAGACACAAGAAACAACGTGTCAGGAAACACAAACACAATAGAAATAAAACTGAACTGATCAGCTAAAACAGGAACATCTGAAGTAAAGTGCAGTGTAATTAATGGTATAAAAAAAACCAAGTGACTGAAGAGGCAAATGTCTGAGGTTAGAAGAGACTGTGCTGAGGACGACCAGTGGGACAGGGTTATTCTCAAGAGCAGAAGAAGAAGAAGAAGAAGGTTGGTGTTTGTGGTGTTTGTAAAAGAAGAACAGATAAAGAAGCAAAGTCGACTGTGATCCCTGTGGTGTTTCACAAAACATTCTCCAACATGTATCTGAAATATCTTTAACAAATGAAATCAGTCAGTGATGCTAACATGCTAAACGTCCATTCACAGCCCTGTGCAGTGTGTGTGTCAGAAATGTCTGCTCCTGCTGCAGCAACAAAAAACATATCAATGTGTAAAAACATATTTGGCTCATTGTTAAACTATGACAAAGAGGCACCGTCTGATCAGATCACTGCTGGAACATATCGGTGTCAGGTCTGAACAGGGCCTGGGGGGTAACAATGGAGTGTGATAACTATACTGTTATGTTCTGTAGCGTGTGAAACCTCTACACTGTTGTAATGAGGCTCAAGAAAACAGAGCAAATGTGTCACAAGCAAAACAAAACCTTGTGATCGTTCCCATTTGATTCATTTGAATGCAGAAGTGGTCGACTTACCCAACACCAGGAACACCCACCACAGCCAGTACTGTCCATCAAAGTAACCAGGGAAGTATGTGGAGAACTAGAAACCCAGGAGAACATGAGAAACGACTGGTTAGAATAAATACGGCCTGCGACGGCTTCACTCAAATGAGTCCTGCATTTTAAAAGTTAACGAAGAAAACGGCCGAGTTCTGAAGAAATCTTTGAGGAAGCGGCTCCGAGCCGACGAGGCGACCACTACAGAAACAACATTAAAATACCACAGGGCTGTTTGGGGCTTTGGACTTGTTTGTGCGTACATATAACCACATTTTATGTGTTTGTGTGTGTGGTGTGTAACGTCTATGTGTGTGTGTGTGTGTGTGTGTGTGTGTGTGTGTGTGTGGGCTCTTACGCGAACTATGAGGATCCATTTGATGAGGGAGAGGCCGAAGCCGGAGATGGCTCCGTAACGGCCGGCGGCGGAGGTGGTGAGACAGAAAGACAGGAAGAAACCGATCCAGTTGAAGAGGAATGCCACTGGAAGGAAGAGTGTGTCAGACATGTCATCATGAAACAGCTGAATCAATCAAGGTGGGGAAGAGCTGTGTATAATGTATGAGAAGAGAGAGGGGGGGGGGGGACAGAGAGTAGAGGCAGAGGAGGCGACTCACTGAAGAAAGTGAGCATGAAGATGCCGTCGTTTCCTATTCTCAGCTGATCAGCGTCTTCAAAGTCATCTCTGGTCACAAAGTCTTCGTCCTGAGGTGGAAAAAACACAAAGAAACCGGAGTCAGGCGCTCAGCAGTGTAACAGTGTCTCCACAGCACAGTCGGCCAGCAGCAGAGCTTTCCAGGCTTCACAGGTCCATCAAATCTGCTCTTCTGACAGAGGTCGGCTTAGTTTAACCAACGCCGGAGATTCAGCCTGACGTCGATGTGAATGTGATGAAGCACAGGAAAGCACCTGCTCATGGAGACTGAGCTGATAACAGACAGTCAACACAACACAACGAACCAACAGGAACATCACAACACAGCAAACACATGTGTTGACCCACAGGTCTGGGGTCACACGTTGTGTGTGACCCCAGACCTGTGGGTCAACACATGTGCCTCATCTAACTACTGCACACTAGCTAACACACTATATACACACATATGATACATGTACAGAGAGGTGGGACAGGTAGGTACATCTGTGGTTTCACACACACATCCTCTCCTCACACACACTCCTCCCAGTCTTCCCAGTTACCTCCAGTGAACTGCGAATTACATCGTCAAAAGTGTCCAGGCGTTCCCTGTGCTGAGGCTGCTGCTGAGCACACGGCAGCGTGTGGCAGAGAAACACAACAGCACCAGTCAAACATCACACAGTGAGATGCAGTGCAGCACAGTGACCACTAGAGGTCAGAGAGCAGCTGCTCTCGCAGGCAGAGGTTACAGGGTCACGACGCTGTAAACAGGATGACGTGTTCGCTGCTTTTACTAAATACTATATTTAAAATGACTGCATTTAAAGAGTGTTTTTCACTCTCTCACTTCTTCTTTTGCTTTTTTCAGAGCCGTGAGAAACACAAAGCTCAACAGTCTAAATACTTTGACTGAAGCTCCGACTCTTCTTCTCCAAAACCAAACACATCGACAGCTCAGAACTGATGTATGTGATCAGGACCAGACTCTGTGTTCAGATCAAACACAGGTCATTGATCGTTCAGGACACAGAAACACAGAAACACAGAAACACAGAAACACAGCTGCTGACATGTACAGTCTGATCTACTGTAAGTACTGTACACAAGAAGATATTTAATGTTCAGATCCTCTTCCTGACCTGGTTCATCACACCGTCACACCTGTCTCAGTGGTGACACCTGTGCTGTGCCTGCGTTCACCATCGTGCACCACGACTACATCACTGTGCACAAACGAAACTGTGCCCAGATTAAATTAGATCAGATCTGCCACCTGTGTGTAACTGATGAAAACAGAAGGACTGATTCAATAAATGTGTTCAGACCTCGACTGTGAGAACACACACGTCAACATCAACACACACACAGACTCATCCAGCACTTTGAAACGTGACACCTGAAAGACATTAGCTTATGTGGCTAACTTTAGCCTGTGGGAGTGGCTATTTCTGATCACTGCTTTTAGCTGGAAAATAAAAATATGTAAAAGTGGTGACGATGTGATGATGTGGTCGTTTATCAAACACAGCTACAGCTCCACAGTTATGATGTTAAATCTGATTTCAATTATTTCTTTAATTGCAAATAAACAGTTTCTCCAGTTTGAGGAGCTGCAGCTGCTCAAACCAGCTGCAGCTCCTGCAGGACGACAAAGACACACGATCAGATAAGTCAAGTACACACCTCACACAAGACAAACACAGTCGCTGTGGTCAGGCGCTGAGCACTTCCTGCCACGCAGACAACACAGGCTGCAGTGTGTGTGTGTGTGTGTGTATGTGTGTATACAGTGAACATTACCACACGGTAAAAGGGGGAAAAAAGTGAGACACTCACTCTTCCGGTTACCAGGGGAACAGTCGTCTCAGCTTTGGTTCTTTCTGCCTCATCATAGGAAGGTAGCGTCGTTGCCACGTTGTATGATGGAGGTTTGGGGAAAGCACCGTCCTCCTTGTAGTCAAAATAGGCTGAAGAAGAAGAAACAGCACTGTTACAGGCATGAAGAGAGGAAACTGTCTCACACTGGACTGACTGACTGTTCCTGAAGTGTCCACGGAGACAATGTTAACATGTTTTCACCACAGTGAAGAGTCTGGTGAAGTCTCTTTGTAGGAAACAACACACGTGGACAAAACTCCCCTTGTCTGTAGTTTTGTGTTTATTTCATATTTATGTCTCAACGCTGTTACTTTTGACCTTTAAACACGCAGACAGAGGAGCTGCAGAGAGACAGACTGTAGATTCACAATCAGCACATCTTTGTCCGTTTTATTACCTTTGACGAAGGGTTAGAATAATCAACAGCTACGATGGACTCATTCACATGTATTTATCCTTTTGGAGCTAAAAGTTGAACTCATCATGTTCCCACAGTCACATACAACACACACAGAGCTGCCCAGTGTGTCGCCATTGTCTCTGTCCCGAGAAGCACAGAAACATCTGGATGAGTCATGGTCTCACCAGCGTTGTCGGCTGCGACGCTGCTGTACGGAGGCGGAGCATCAGCTGCTACCTGTGGACTCTCCTCTGCGTCCTCGTCATTGGGCAACTGTGGGAGGCAAGAAAACCACATCCTGATTTACTGAAGGCCGGTAGTGCACGTGTCAGAGCTGGCTGCTCCCCTTCAGACACACAGCATTTTACATAAAGAGGCTTCACGTTGTTTTAGCTGATGTCTGGCTGAAAGAAACACACACACACACACACACACACACACACACATGAAGCATCAATCAGTCAGAGAAGAGGAACAGACGTTGGAGCCACATCCATGAAAATGAAAGAGCAGGATTGAGGCCTGGCCACGTGCTTCTCTCCCGGTAACAGCAGGAAGTGCATTAGGAGCCTAAACCCACTGACAGAAAGAAAAACCCTCTCATCAGCCCAGCGACAACAAAACAAAACAAAACCAAGCACTTTGGAGTCATTAACACCACCGTTCACTCCACAGGTCTTTTACAGGCTCCCTTCAGTCTCCTGGAGATGAACTGGTGTCGACTGGTCAAACTCATAGCATCACATGAATGAACTCTGTCGTTCATGTCACCTACGGAGTCTGGTCTTCAGTCGGGCAGATCAGCTGGACATGCGACATGTAAACCTACCAGGAGACTGGTCTGCTTCCTCTTTTTAAAAACACTGAGTGAAGTCGTATCTTTTCCAGGAGGCATTTAAAAGGATCCACTCCCGGGTGTAAAGCACCGTCTCTGCTCACCTCTTTGACCTTTCCAGTCATGTTTCATGACCAGTAACACACTGATATGATGAGAAATACCCTCCTAGACACCAGCATCATAAAAATACCTCTTGGATCCTGACTGCCGGCGCTGCAGGCCACATTTCTAGTCTCCAACAGAAGTGGACCGGCTTCTTACCAGAGCAGCCTCTGATGCCTCTGCACATCAATTATTACTGCGATCGACCACAGGAGCAGACTTATAGCAAGGACTGTCTGCCCTCCCAATATCTCTATAAGCAGGTCAGCAGGCAGATTTGGCAGCTAAGCTAGATGATGATGATGATGATGATGATGAGTGATCAGACAGTGTTGTAGGTCATGTGCTGTTAAACCACAGCCACATAAACACAAGTCTGCAGTTTTCTCTTTCTTTCTGACACCTGGTTTCATTTCTATAAATTACGCTTGTGGTTCTTACTGTCGACTCGGACTGGTTTAGTTTACAGTGTCATCACATTTCACATCAAGTTGATGACACAGATTTGGTCACATTTTTATCAGCCTGAGGTTTTTAGGACCCACTCATAACCACAGCTTTCTTCACAGGGCTGGGTTCAGAGGAAACTCAGGGTAAAACAGCTGAAACAGCGACCACCTGAACATCAACATACATGAACATCAGTTTCTCGCAGCGTCTCCAGTACGAGCCACATACAACAACCTGACATCCCACTACTACACTTTCACTTTGAGCTACAGCAAAAATACTGGTGTATTTAATTGATCAGAATACATTGGTTTTATTAGTAACACAATGTGATCACGTTGACGCTACACACTGACACACAACCAGAAAACACAACAAACACGTTCAAACTAACGCTGTTTTAGCTGAGTAGCTAGCTGGCTAGCACCGATGCGTTAGCGTCAGTGCCGTTAGCATGCTAACACCTGCGGATGAAAATAACGATGTTTCCCGACAATAAAACTGAGCCGTCTGACAACAACACAGACCCGTAGCTTCAGTGAAGAGGAGGATATCGTGTTAAAACCCAAACACACACACATGTGTAGCTGCTTTAATCGGCTACACTTTACGATTAACGTGTAACGTCAAATCTTTGACGTGTTGGTTTTCTATTTAACCAACGGTCGGTGTCGTTGTAGCTAAATAGTACCTGCTGGTATCTGGCGCTCGGTTCGGCCATTCCGGGTTTGAACGGCTCGGGGTCGACGGCAGGAGAAACACGGTGCCACAGACACAGCAGCGGAAAAAACTAAATTATATAACAGAACAAACAGTAAACTCAACGGTGACCACAATGAACAGCTGCTTCTCCCCTGACTGCTCACACTGCCGTGAAGACACGGAGAGCGGTGGCACCGAGCAGCGCTTCCTGTTAGCCTCTCCAAATAAGAGTCACGGTCACAAAATCTGCTGTTGGTGGCAAGCAACTGAAGCGAGAGAGAAGACGCGGTATGATTTATACAGATCGATAATCCATCATCATCTGTCGTTTTCTCATCAGTAAGTCATCATTTCGTTTAAAACGGGAGTGGGCGGGGTCATGTGCTTTTATTTTGAAATTAACGCAATCTTGTTTCCGCTTTATTCTCGCTTACTTGATGCAGATCTTGAGCGATAGGCGATTGACGTCATTGGTCACAACAAACCCTCCTCTGCCCCGATCTGAAACTTCCATGACCGTGAAGGCAGCATCAACCAGAGAAATGTAAATAAAACAAGATAAACAGTAGATGTCGTATAGAGATAATATATAATCTATATCTTTAACAATATAATATATATTATATATCTTTAATTTTAATGCTTTAAAAGTCTCCACTTTAACATCGTTGATGTTTAGTTGAGTTCATAGTTTTACTGCTGATTTGTTTGTTTTTCTAATTTTTGTTAAGCGCTTTGTATCATTAAGAAAAATGCTAAATAAATAAAGATCAATATTATTATTATCATTATTATTGACATGAACTTACCTGTAAACCATCACCATCAGAAATCACAGGTACAGTGTTATCTGTGAATAACTGGGAGGATTTATGAAGCTATAATACGATGCCACTGTGTTATATAACAGCCAGCTGCAGGCTACTTACTTCTTATCAGGTACACAGTGTATACAGATTTGTAGATATGAACTTTGTAGACAGGTGCAACAGACCATCACCACAGGATGTTGTACACAGGACGTGTGAGCTGTCGTATGTTTTGAAGAGCAGCTCCTGGGCCTCACTAATAAACACTGTCATCATGAACAGGCAGATGCGAGTGGGTCTTGTAAAGTTTTATTGTATCTTTATCTAAAATAAAAAGGCAACAACAACACCTATGACACTTTGTAAGCGAGCTCAAGTGTTGGAGGTTTTCTACCTCATGCTGACTCCAGGCTGAGGTGACTCATGGGTTCTGGTACTTGAGGAGCACAGGGTAAGTGGTGCCTATGTGCTTCTGGTTGTAGTGGTGGCAAACGATCTCCACGTCGTAGAAACTGAACTGGACTTTGACGCGCTCGTTGGGCGAGGTGAGGAAACAGAGGGTGTAGAGGGCGAACTCGAACTCAGGACTGACGCCGATGAAGATGCTGCCCTTGGGCTTTATCCCGTTCTTCCAGCTAAACTGTAGAGCCAGGATGTGTTTGTTCTCATCGGGCTGCAGAGACAAGAGAGAAAACCAAAGTGGTGAAAGAGAGGAGGGGAGGAGGGAGGATGGTGAGAGGAGGAGGGAGGAGAAGAAGCAGCTTCATTTTCAGCAAGACAACTCTGAAACTAATGTGAGAGAGACACAGAGACACAGGAACGAAGACAGAGAGAGATTAGATGTGCACATTTCCTGAGTGCAGATATTTAAAGTATGGAAGCCGTTTGTGCCGAGAGAGAAAAAAACACACGAGAAGTTTGGTTTGATTAAAATGAAAATCAGTTGAATGATGAAATCGTTTTTGATTTAATGTCTCATGGTTCCATTTTTTTTATTTCTGTCTGTTTTATTTTTGATTTTGAGGAAGTATCTGATCATTTTGACTTTGTCATTGTAGCTCAACAAGTCAAAATCTTTTTGCTCTACCATCAACATGCTTCTAGGTTCAATGCAAATACCTTGGTATGTTGTGTGCTGCCTTACACGGAGGGGAACAGGGAGGACGATGCAAAGTAGGATATGAAAATGAGACTGAAACGTGTTTGTATGTGTAACATTTCTGTCCCAGAGCCACCGCCCTGCTGCTGAACATGAAGTCACCACAGACAAACAGCAGCTCAGTTTGCTCTGCTTACAAAGATGAAATTCAAAGATCTGCTGAGTGAGAGGTGAGAGAGCAAACAAGTGGCAGGAAGTGAAATTTCTCATCAGTGTGTGAGCGGCGATGAGAAGGAGAGGAAACAGAAGACGGAGGAGAGGTTGGACAAAGACGAGACACAGAACAGTCACACATTTATTCTCTGAAAGAGCTGTAAAGTCTGAGGAATTCGTTGGTTCATGATCCGTCTGAGCCTTTGTACCTTGGGCGAGTTCGCGTTGACGCTGTAGCCTTTGTAGTCGATGTGTCCGAGCTTCTCCTGCAGGTACAGCTGGATCCAGTTGTGGAAGCCGATGACGGTTCGTCCTCCTCTCGTCTCTCCAACAAACACGTGTTCGAACCCTGAGGAGTCGGGTCTGATGGGGAGACACAGCACCACAATCACACTGTCACACTGATGCAGCACACAGCCACGTCCCTGAACTCAGCACAATAAAGAGTTGAACTCTGAACATGCTATAAATAAACAGGTTCACTTAGAAACATGTTGCGTTCAGTTTCTCAGAGTGAATCAGTTCCCGTCTGAGCGTCACATTCCTCAGGTGGCTCAGTGGATCCCACCGACCTGCTGGATCCTCTGCGGGCGTAGAGCTCAAACCAGATCCTGTAGAGCTGCTCCTTGAACTGGGTCAGGTTCTCAGGAGAGAGGTGTTTCTCCACCAGGTATTTGTGGGCGATCTGCAAACAAACAGTGTTTCACACATCAACATCATATGCACATGTACTGATTTTCTATGTTTGACATAAATGAAGTGATGAAGATGAAATAAAACTTTATATTGCAGACATATGAGACATAAACATATGTGTCCATGTCAAAGCCTGTCACTGTATGTTCCATCCATCCATCCAGACACAAAACAGACATAGATTGATTGACTTCATTCACCTTCATGGTGGGAGTCTGGATGATTGAGTCCAGGAACTTGTGGTTCTCAGCCACTTCCTCAGGAGTCACAATTTCAGGCTCACCAGTGTCGCTCTCATAGTTATCCAACAGAGAGATGAAGGCTGCACACACACACACACACACACACACACACACAGGTTACAGGGTTTAAGTTACAGTTGGACTCTTGTTCTTGCTCTTTTTACATTTCTTGAGTCAGTCTTATTTTTTTTCCCAGCATGCCAACAGACACACTCCTGACACTTTATTGTGAAAAGCAGCTGGATTTCAGAGCTGTCTGAGCGGACGGCAGACGGTGACGCACACTGAGAGACACTGTGAACAAACTGAGTTTAAAATAGCACAGAGGGCGGAATCCTCCTTTATTTTCAGTGGGACGTGGACGTCAGCCTCAGACTGAACTAACTCCCACTGTTACATAGCTCAGCTCCTGCAGAGCTGCTTTCTGTGCTCAGCACTGATCTGCAGCATCATCACCGGGACGTGAGTCTCACTGAGGACCAGATGAACGAGGAGCCGGTGGCTGTAGAGTGGACGAACGTCTTTGTGCGTCCAGTGAACTCCTGAACCTGCTGCTGTGTGACGGTTACACAACATGTCAGTGTGTCATAAGGAGATTATGAACCAGCTTCAGACTGCAGTGAGGCGACGGGGAGGGGGGCGGGAGGGAGGGAGGAGTGGAGGGAGGGAATCCAACAGGCAAAGGGAGCAGTGGGATGTGTGATGATGAGGTCATGATCCAAAGTTTGTGACGGTGCAGTTGTGTAAGAGACGCGGACGGATGAGAGCTACGAGCTCAGGACTCGTACAGTCAGACTCTCCTCTGTTCACTCACCTAAAAACGTCTCCTTCTTGAAAATGTTCTCATCGACGAACGTGAAAAGAGGATACCCTGCTCCGTCGTTGTTGTCGTTGACGGACATGGTGTCGCCAGCTTTACCCTGAAACAAGCAGAAAAATACAGAAACTTTAACATCGGACACTTTACTTGATTATCCTGCACAATAACTGTAACCATCCATCCATCCATCCATCCATCCAATAGCTGTAACCACTGTGAATATAAACATGGAGCAAACACAGATGTTCCTGTAGAGCAGCTCTGTCATTCATGTTTTGTTCCTGTTCCTGTTTGATCCAGAGGCGGTGATCGATCACATTTGGGTCAAACTTCACACTGAAATGAGACGCGCTCCTGTTTGGTCTCAACATTAAAACCAAACACTTCTGTGTCTCCTGAGTGGAGCTGCTGGACTCCACATCTACACACTGTTATTACATCACTTCCTCCATGAAGCTTCAGTGAGTCCAAATCAGAGGGAGGAAAGAAAAACACAGATTTTCCTTAGTCACACTTCCTTTATTTATTACGTTTGTTTCTTCATCTCATGTGTTGTAAGTTTTCTGTCACAATGAAAAACACCCCGCTCTCTGGTTTTGTTCGTTTTTGTAATTGGATTGAAAAAAGAAACTAAATTTAACATGTTTAAAAGATGGTTCAGTCCAGAGTCAGTCCAGACTTCACCTCCCACAAACTCACTGTTTCCTGTCACACACATCTCCAGTTTTCTCTTTTCACACTGAAAATATAAAACATAACATAAATAATCAATAATGATAAAAGCTGTGAAAAGTCACTGACCTTCACTTCTGTGTCCAGAGCACAGATCTGAGCCACTTACATGTATTAATGTGTTTAACAGAGTGTAAATGTTTATGTATTAAAGTTACATGTTACATGAGATGGTGAATGAGACCAAGAGGAGGTCGTTAAAGGTCAAACATGGAAACACCTGGAGAGAAATGTAACGTTTTCATTGTGGTCATAAAGTTGTGATATTCTAACATGTGGATGTGAATCACTGGCAGATCTTAGTGATGTGTGTATGAGCACCAAATCTGATCAGGCTTTAATCCTGTCGATAATCAGGCAGGTTGTGTGTTACCATCATCATCATCATGACTCACCTGCAGAGAGATCCTGTAGTCCTTCCCAGGCTTCAGTCTGTTGACATCGTTGTCCCACAGCTCCTGCACCATGGCCGACAGCTCTCTGTCGCTCTCAATCATGATGCGACCTCTCGCTGCGTCGTCGCCGCCTCTGGATCAGATCAGCTGTGGAGGTTCAGTCTCAGAGGTTGGCTCTGAAAACACAGAGACACACGAGCACGAGTAAAACTGATCGACCGAGAACGAGAAGAAAACAGGTGAGTGAGTGAGTGAGTGAGTGAGTGAGTGAGTGAGTGAGTGAGTGAGTGAGTGAGTGAGTGAGTGAGTGAGTGAGCTCTTTATTTTGGACCATAGTGATTTAAAGTCTCAGTTTCCATGGTCTCGTCACTAGAATAAAAACGTCTCTTTGACCTTTCATCAGGATCATTTGCTATAATAAAATATTAATTAATAATAATCGATATTCCAATTCCTCTCACACCTCTGGGTGAGGAGGAGGAGAGACAGGAAGTGGAGCGTCGTCATATCAACAGAAAACAGGAACTCACAGTAAAAACAGTTTGACTCAGCTGATGCTTTGTCAATAAGAGACGTCAGTCCACACACTGAGACGCAGCACGGTCCTCTCACCCTCACTGAGCACCACTGCTATCACACACACAGATATGTGTGTGTGTGTGTGTGTGTGTGTGTACAGTGCATGTGCAGCGTCCAGCCTGTCAGGAGCCGACCAGCAGCTCCATGTTACGTCCCTGACTGAACATGTGATGTGAGTCTTTATAGCAGGAGTCACGAGTTTTCTCTGTCTCTCTGTTTTCAGATTCATAAGGTCATTTATTCATTTGTCATGGTTATATTGTCACAGTTAAAGTATTGATTTATTTTATTTATTGATTGATTGACCTGATTATCCTCTGTTGGACCCCTCCCTGTGTGACTCCAGTCATTTCACTCAGTCACTGGTTCTGATGACGTTAACTTTGGGCCTGTGATCAAACCTCTGTAAAAACAGCACAGGGCTGATCCGTCCACCGCGTGCACCAGCGCCTCCACCACCACCACCACTAAAACATGGCCGACAGCACACCACACACACATGACACTTCATGGCTCCCCCCTCCCTCATCCATCCCCTCAGGCCCCACATTAAAATCCAATCCACTGACCTGTGTCTGTGCTGTGCGGTGAAGCTCTGGAGTCTGTAGCAGGTGAGGCAGGTGAGGCAGGTGGGGCAGGTGGAGGGTCAGAGGGTCAGGGTGGGTCCTCAGGTGCTGCTCAGGTGCTGCTGCTGCTGCTGCTGCTGTTCTTCTGTGTCACTGACAGCAGGTGTCTTCAGGGGCATAGTAACAGTGCGGTGGCTGTCCGTCGCTCCGTGTGTATGGAGAAAGGCCTGTTAGGGGCTGAGGGGGGGGGCCAGGCCCGGCTGGGCCAGGAGAGAGAGAGGGGGCCGGTTTAAAGGGTTATCCCCTGTCAGCAACTCTAGCCAAAGGGATTACACCATGTTGTCGTCTCTTTTCAGTCTCAGGCTCGAACGTGGGCTCTTTGTTTCTTTAGTGTTTCATTGTGTGTGTGTGTGTGTGTGTGTGTGTCACAGCGTCACCTCTGGACCACAGGGTAAATATGGGTCATGGTCCAGGTGACCGGAGCAGGTAAAGGAGGAGAGGTTAGATAAATCAGGTGCAGAGCTGAGTGATCACAACTGATCGACTGATGGGAAAAAACATCTCCTCTGATCAGTGTGATTGATTTTTTATCTGTTTTTACTGTGTAGTATCAGTTCCACCTGGTCTGTCTCATGGGGAAACCCTGTTTTTGTTTTTCCTCGGTTCCTTAAATCCATCATCAATCAATCATCAATCACTTCATTCTGATTTCTTTCAGTGCCTGTTTCTTCCTGCCTCTTTTTTCTCCCTGTGCTTTAGCTGCTGTTTCTGGTAGATTTCAACACTGATGGATGATAAAGTCTTCTTTTAGTCTTTGTATCTGTGTGACACTTCAGCGTTTGTGTTGAAATCCTGTTCCATGCTGAGGCCAGGTCTCTCTACAGGATCAGATCTTCAGTCTCAGTTAAATAAAGGACATGTATTTTAATCTAAATCATTTCCATTCTTGGTCCTTTACAATCTGTTTTTACATAAACACACACATTTAGATCCTTTGACTTGTCTTCATTAATTATACTGATTTAAAATTCAGAATATTTTCAGCTTCCAAACTTTGTAATTTAGCTTTTTCTTTACTCAAACATTAAAACAGTGAAAATACAAAACTACAAACTCTTTACTTACTTATTAAAATCATATATGATGTTCTTTTAAATGAGAACATCCACTGTTTGGACTTTATTTTGACGTTTCATGTGATTATCATTGTACTAGTGAATAAAATAAACTTGGTCTGTTTCTTTTCACCACAGTGAGTGTGAACCCTCAGAGGAGCTGTGACCCTGTGATCCAGTGAGTAAAACGGACGTGATGTTAAACGGTAACATTTATTTGTGGAACAGTTTGTCAATGCATTTTAACATTATTCTGCAGGTGGGGTGTTCAAACGTTCCTTAGATGAGACATGAAGTGACGGTGGGTAAAAGTGCAGCTCAGTGTCTTTTCACCGTCCACACTGACGTTCACTCACGTTCACAGCAGCAGGAGAAAATGATTCAACGACGAAAAACAAACAGATCTGATGCTGCGTGTTTGAGACGTATCTCTTTCAAATAAACTCATCGTATACAAAATTATATCTGTGTCTGGACATCATCCAGATTCATGGCCTCGTTTCTCACACCAACATTTGGCAACCTGATAATTTAACAGTCTAAATCATCTCCGAACACCTCGGCTGTTCAACTAAACCATAACAACCACGAGTCCCAGTGACCTGCAGATCCACCGTCTCCAACATCCTCCAGTTTTAGATTCACCACAAACCAGCCTCACTCAGCTGCTTAACGTTTAGCATTCCGATGCTCAAAAAGCCATTTCTGAAACTGTCGAAAAGTAAAACAGCGGCCTGACCTTTGACCCTCCAGATCACACTCCGTACATAGTTGACCGAGGGAGACGTCAGGACGTCGTCACTCAAAAATAAAGGTGTGATTTTAGATCAAGTCTGGGAGGAAAATAATCTTTCTTTAGACAAAACGCTGGTCAGACACTGGATATAATGAGCAGGAACTTGTTACTAATTCACACACTGAGTCAGTGGCTGCAGGATCGTTAACCTGTGACCTGTTAAAACTCATAATGTCCAATTACAATAAGGAGGAAGCTAATCTCTTCACATCATCTATTGTCTAATAAACAGATTCTTTTTCTTTTCGAACAGCGCTTCAATTAAAAGCTTGCTCCTGTCATTTTTCAGGTGTTTCAATGATGAGCTGTTTGTCTGCTCTGACATGGCTGGACATGGTGTCAGTCCTGCGTCAGACATGAAGGATTTACATCCAGGCTTTCAACTAAAATGTCTGATCATGTTGCAGGGACACTGTCTCAGGTGTAGTGTGTGTGTGTGTGTGTGTGTCATAGGTGAAGTGATGGTCAAGTGGTTTAAAGTGCATTCAAATGGAGCACGTAGCACTGAGGCACAGTGACAGGCGTCAGTCCTCTTCATCACTCCAGAAGGCATCTTCTTCATCCAGGTCCACGCCGTGGAAGAGTCTGAGACACAGGACACAGCAGAGGACACAGCGGTGAACACAGTGCTGTTAACATGAGGACAGGACAGGATGTGACGGTGAAACTGATCACTCACTGGTTATAACAGGGTGAATGTGGGTTGTTAAAGTGACTGTAGGGGTTGACTCTGCTGAGCAGGCCCAGGCACAGCCAGCAGAAGTACTGTTTACATGAGGTACAGGTCATCTTGTTACAGCCGTCCACCTTCTGCAGAGACACAGAGAGACACAGGGAGACACAGGGAGACACAGGAGACACAGGGACAAGGTGTTAACAGGTGAATCAGCAGAAAACAGATACAAATATTTAAGAGAGAGGTGATGAAGTTTAGCAGATGAAACCAGAGTGACGTTAAAAACAGTTACGGACCCTCAGACACAGAGCTTACAGCAGTGACAGTGTGTTACAGTGCTGGTACCAGCAGGGGGCGCTCTACCTGTATGTTGGTGCCACAGCGGGGGCAGGACTTGCAGTTCTCATTGAGCCAGTCTCTGCTAAAGGACTCTTCCACTGCCTTCTGGATCACCCTCTTCCCAAAGCGCTGCTCCATGAACTTTTTGCCCTCGTCTGTGGCTGACAGGTACTCGTCTCTGAGGGTTCGCAGCTCCTCTGGAGCACAGGAGGAGGACAAAGAAACAGAGCTGGTGTCAAGACCTGAGGACTCAGGGTGGAGACTGAGAAACATTTTGTTCCAATAGATTATTATGAGAAATATTATTTTATTATTATTTGCAATTAAATCTACTAAAACCTTCAGTGTTCAGGATCAAACCAGCCAACATCATAACTGGTTTTCAGTTAGTTCACTGACTGTAGGATGTAGGTAACTAGTGACAATGGGAATAATTAAATGTGGTAATTGTGGTAAAATGAATGAATCCAGACAAAGAGGAGGATGAACAGTGATAACCTGACACAGACATGAAGGATCTCTACGATCAGTGCAGCAGGAAAACTGAAGTATACAGTGGCTTCATGAATGTGAGGCTGCCATCTGTCAGCAGCTTCAAACTCCTGTTGTTCCTCCCTGACAAACAACATCCGTGTGTTTCCAGAAGCTTCACCTGCTGGGATTTTACAGTTGGAGACGCCGTGGTAGCCCAGTTTGCACAGCGTGCAGAAGGCGTACTGGCAGGCCGAGCAGATGCCCATGGTGGTGTCTGGTTCCACCATGACGGCGGTGCCACAGGACTGACGGGGACAGTAGACCACGTCGGCCATGAGGTCCAGAGTGGACTGGAGCAGCAAGCGGTCGTAACGGGCAAACAGCTCCTCGTCCACCAGCTGCTTCACCTGGAGGATGGAGACAGAAGAGGGAGGGGGCAGGAGGAAGCTGCTGAAGTGACAGAGTGGGAGTTTACTTTAAAAAATAAAACACATGTGCTGATCTCTCACCTGCAGCGGCGTGGCTAAGGAGGTACATTTGGGCTCAGGGCAGTTAAGGCACTGAACGTTGCCGTCCCGTATTTGGATCTGAAAGTACTCGGTCATGCAGGCTTTGCAGTAAACATGCTGACACTCCTTGAAGCAGAGGCAGCAGGAGCCCAGCTTCTCCACGAAGCAGATCCCACAGCAGAACACCTTGGCATCAAACGCCCGCTGACGCTGCGCCTCGTCAAAGTCCAGGAGCTGAGGTAGGAGGTCGGCTCGCGGGTCCATCAACAGGACGGCTCGCGGGTCCAGCTGAGAAGGAGACGGCGACGACGACGACTGTGTTTCAGACTTTTCCTTCTTCGCTTTGTCACTTTTCTTCTCCTCGGCTTTTTCACAGTGACTCCCACACTGTGTCAGAGCTGAGCAGAGGTCAACAGGTCAGAAACAACCAGAGAGCGTTTAACCCACCTCCTGTCACTGTGGCTCTAACTCAGACTGTAACAGATCATATGTCGTGGGATTTTAGATGAAGTTGGTGAATTCGTACGAGAAGAGAAACGTCACGCTGTACCTGTGTCTGCTGGGTCGGTTTTCCTGCGCTCACCTCCGGCCTTACTTCCTCCTCTGATGACATCAAGAGGCGACTGGATGCCCAGAAAGTCCAGAGCCTCCTCTTTGAGGAACTGGATCCACGTGAAGAGAATCACACAGCCCTGGTTCTCCTCCCACAGCTCGTCCAGCTGTCGGCACAGAGAGCTCAGCTGGGGAGGGGGGGGTGGAAAAAGAGTTTCAGTGAAGCCAAGTGAAGACTTCCTGTTTCCTACTTTCATATTTTTCAGGGAAATTAAGTTAAAACGAGGGATCGTCTCATATTCAAGGACTCATTTGCTTCTCGGTGTAACATTGTGTATTGTGTGTTGTGTGTTGTCTGCAGCATTGATTTTGTTGTTGAAACCTGTTTACAGCCACAGTCAGTCAGCTGGAAAAGTATGTTGTTAACCCAGACAGGAGAGTGTGTGAGTACATGAGACGGATACACACTTGGGTTTAAGTATTACTCTCTCTCACATCACTGTGGCCCAGGTCTCACCTGTGCTCTGGTCACCCATTTGGAGCTGAGGGTGAAGATCGGTGATGATGCTGATGGATAATCTGCAGGCAGCTCAAAGTTGAGCACCAGAGGAGGTAAGAAGCTCACGTTGTACTCAGTCTGCTTCTCTCCTGCAACACAGAGGAGACGAAGGATGAAAGAGGAGCTTTCTGAAAATCACCTAAATATGGTGCTGAAGTTTTTAAAAGCATGAATGTGTCTGAAACTCCAGCACCGTATGGAACAGCACACACTTGAAGCATTAACTCACAGATGTACCTTTGACAACGATCCTGAAGTCAGGAGGAAGCTCCAGACAGATCTGGATCTCTCCGCCCTGAGCCGACTCCGCTCTGCGGAACTCCTCCTCATCGTAGATACTTGCTAAAGCAAGCAGCTCATCCTCCTGGGCTTCCTTATCCTCCGACATTTACATTCCTGCAGCAGTGGGGCCGAAGCAGAAGACAAACACTCTTCTTATAAACTCTGGAGCCCATCAGACCAAACCACATGTCGAAATCAGGCCGGTTTTATCTGACCTGCTCTGACTCTGTTCCTCTCAGAATTGATTTCAAACTCCTGTTGATCACCTGTGAAGCTCTTAAAGACACAGCACCTTCAAATATGTCTATGCTTGTCATCCTATCAACCACAAAATGCCCTGAGATCCTCCACAGCTGTTTTGATTGTGGACCTTATTGTCCACAATCAAACAACCCGCCAGGTCACATCTGCACGTGCGCCTGCGTCTGCAAGTTTTGTTTGTTTTAAGACGTGAGAGATGAACGACTGAAGGAACTGATATCACTTAGTAGGTTGTTGTTTTCACTTATATGTGATCGACCTCATGTGCAGTTAGAACAACAGGTTTGTATTGTATTGTTTCACAGGTATTGGAGCATTGGAGGCGTACGATGTCACTTATGACAAATGGGAATCGGCAGCTCAGGCTTTTTAATAATCGGTGAACGGACAGAAAAATGCAATCGGTGCCCCCCCCCCCTCTTAACTGTGCCCAAAGCTGAACCCTGCACAGACAAAATGGAGAAGCTGTTTCTGATTAACTCTGTTAACAGGCTGTGGCCTGTAAACAGGCCACAGCCTGAACTGACACCATCTCTCTACCAGCAGGGTTTCACCTTGTGTTTCACCACTCACACCTGTGTACTTTAACTCCATCTATCTTATGTCTATTTTAATTTCAACTGCAGTTCAGTGTCCTTTTATGAATGCTGGTATATGTATTGGCTCCTACTGTGTTTGCTTGAGAGGTGCAACACCACGTTAGTAATATTATTATTGATAACTGTGACTGTATATGCAGCAATGAAAGGATGCTGTGGGTCAATAAATCAGTACAGTAACGAAAGCAGCATTTTACATTTGTTCCTTGACACTCATAGAACAGACTTAAATCAGAGTTGATCTGATTATCGTCCCTCTGGACTGAACTGACATCAGTAAAGGTCGATGTGCAGCTGGAGGTTTGTACAGAGTCACAGTCACAGAGACACCGGTCTGTGTAACACAGTTTAACTCAGTGACAACACTCACTACATCCTTTAAAATCACCACAGTAACGTTGAACTACCATCTCTTAGAGCAGGATCACTGCGATGTGCCAATAAACTGATAAACCAGTGTGTGTACACACGACTAATGTACTTTGTTGTGACATAACATCATGCTACACGGTGGCACCGCAACTAGCATGCTAACTAGCATCAACTAACTTTACCCGTCTAGGACGTGGTTGTTATTAAATGACATTTTGACATATGTCTTCATTACTATTTATTTAGTTTTACTAAGTAGTACTATGGTGACTAATTGCTACTGTTGCTGTCATGTATGAGGCGAGCTGGCACACCTGGCGCCAGCAGACAGCTAAGCTAACGAAGCACATAGGGGAAAAGCGTTGAAGCTAGCTAGCAGTGTTAGCTAATGTAAACAGCGGCTCCGGCTCCTTCAAAGCTCGGCCCGACAGTGACTTCTCCTCCCGGCGGCAGCAGCCGGCACCACCGCTCCTGAGCTACTGATCAATCTGTGTTGTAATAACGTGAAATAAAGTGAAAGCAGCGCGTTTCTTACCTTCTGACCGACCCACGTACTAATGACTCCTGCCCTCTGACCGGGTCATGACTGTAGAGACCATGGTGGAGACCGTGTTGCCAGGTTTGACTGACACACAGCCGACCAATCAGAGCCCAGACCGAGCCCGTATACAGGCCACGGAGCCGTCAGACGGTTAAATTCACATAGTAAATATTCATATTTTGAAACAAGTGGAACAAACGCCTGACTATCTTTCCACTGAGAACACAACTTTATTGATAACTCATTGACCAAAATCGAAAGCTAACCGTAATGCGAAAGTAGCAAAACTAGGCGGAAAATATTCCAAACTGGCAACAGCGGTGTCGCTGTGTTTACTTCATCCGGTGGATTCTCCACTTTATTGATATATTTCCTTACTTCACTCCGTTTGTTTGCCAACCGCTGTAACTTTGCAGGTTCAGACGTTAAATATTACACGTGTTTCCGATCAATAATCAATGCATTTATTTTTGAAAGGGAGCATTTGGCAAAATATGTACTTTCACTTTTGATATCTCACTTCCACTGTGCTCATAAAACCGTTGTGCTTTTAGTTTGTAAGTGTCTCAGACTGAGGACTTTTACAAAAAAGGTAAATCTGTAAACTCAAAAAATATCTAATAAATATAAAAGAGATCAAATTGATTGATGAGTAGTGTTCACTATCACTTAGGAAACCAGCAAGTATCCACAGCTGAGATACTGGAGCCGGGACACTTTTGTTTCTACACCTCAGCAGGAGCTATAGACACTCATAATGAACAATACTGAATGGCTCCTATATCACCAGGTGTCACTTAGTGAGGACAAATGAAAGGCACAATGTCTACAGACAGTTTCCATAGTAACAGCGTGTTGTGATTGTGAACCTTAAGCTGAAACCTCCTCATCACTGATGTGTTCACTGATAACAGTTAATAAGCAGCTTCTTAGATCAAATGCATTTTTTGGACAAGATTTATTTTTGCTTTTTTTTTTCGTGACGTGGCGACAACAGAGCACCCAGGAGGCGATCTGTTCGACCAGCATTCACACTGTTGAGTAGAAAAGAAAAACAATACAGCAAACGACCAACAGACCATTGCTTTGAATGAGAAAAGCCAAACAATGAAATACTGCATGACAGTAACTCGGAGTATCTAGTCTCAACATACAGTACAATTACACTCAACGACTGCGTCCTTCCTCTCAAACTAAATACATAATAATCCAGCAGTTACAATTATTTGTAGTGAAAAAAATGCACTATTCGTCATTTACAGTTTGGAAATATCCATGTTTGTTTACCAGTGCCGCTGTAGCTTTACCTTGTTTAGACATACTGCAACATTTGTACATGTTGATGAATCCTGTGTTTTCACTGGTTTTCCTCTACAGAGCCACTTTGCAGACAGTTTGTCAAAACAACGGGACATTCTTGGCTTCGATGTGATGAGGAGCTGCTGAATAAAACAATCTTTAGTATAATGGCCATCAGAGAAACACAGAGAAAGCAGTTTCCATCCCACACTCACAACTTTTCTGTCATTAAGAAGTCCATTCAATATTAATATTATTATGCAATATTTTTGAATTCATCAAAGAAAACGAGAAATGACATGCCGAGGAGATCCACTGATGGACAGTACCAGGAAGGGATGCTGCTGTCTGTGTCTTCGAGAGAGAGAGAGACAGAGAGACAGAGAGACAGAGAGAGAGAGAGAGAGGCTACTGTGTCATCAATAACAATCTCAGAGGAAACAACAGAATCGGGCAAGTAGCAGGACAGACGGAGGTGAAGCTCGGCTGGGGGGATGAGGGTGGGGGCAGCTGCTGCAACAGTTAGTCAATGTCCATCTCAGGGAGCTTGTTCTCTGCTGTTTCCTGTTCCGTCCCTGCAGGCGTGGAGGATTTGTCTGGGTTGTTTGTCTGGTTCTCTGTTCCCTCCTGTCCGTTCACTGGTCCATTCTCCGTCTTCTCCTCCTTAGGAGGCTCAACCTTAGGTTTGGGTTTGGACACCACGGGGTTACATGCCGAGTACAGCTCCTGGACAGAGGGAGAGGAAAAGAGAGCAGTCGTTACAGAGGGAACTCTGTTCTTCTGTTTCTGTGAATCAGGGCTGAAAACCAATATTCTCAGTTTGAACTGTGTTGAATCACACATGAACTCTGATGCTCTATGCCACGTTACACACACTTTAGCTTTTTATGCTGTTTTTTATACTCGTTTTTATGAATATGCACTTTTAGTCAGAATGGTTTTTGATTGTTTTCATGTCCTTTCATGTCTGAGTGTTGCTGATTGAGTTGTTTTCTTGTAAGCAAGCAACGTCACAGAAAATTGTCTGAATCTGTGTGCAGCTGTGTGCAGCTGTGTGCAGCTGTGTGCAGCTGTGTGCAGCTGTGTCAGCTTTGCAACCTCTCTGTAACTCTTCACTCGGACAATAAACGTGTCTGAGCCTTGTTCCTGTTGCTCCGCAGCTCCACTCATTCTTCGGTCCATTCTTGGTTCATAAACACAATGGCTGTGATCAAATGTAAGGCAAACTCAGACAACAATCTGCCTGTACAGCTTTGGTAAATGGTGTGTGTGTGTGTGTGTGTGTGTGTGTGCGCTCCCTCTACCTTAGTCTTGGCCTTGATCTCGTCCACTTTAACCACAGGGTCCAGGGTGAGGTCCTGACTGTTCTGCTGGTTCATCTTGCTGTTCATCCAGATCATGGCATCGTTCACCTGCTTGTCCACCCGAGTCACCTCCAGCTCGTCCAGGTGATCGTACTGCTCGTCCTGTCGGGAGGAGCACAGGTGATTTATGGCGTTTGTTGTTGGACACTGAAGATGTTAATGATGATAATGATAAAGTGAAGTACATTTGGTGCCGTCAGAGTGAGGAGCTGCTGACGAACTCATCACTTACATGAGAGAACAAACCTGCTCTCTGTGTTCGTTTACCTTTGCCTTGTAAGCTTCGATGATCTTCATGTACATCTGGATTTGTTTGCCGAGACTCTCGAAAGCTTTCGGCCTCTCCTCAGCCTCCATGTATCTCTCATGGATGGGCTGGCCCATTTTCTGTACAGAGACAGGAGTTCTTTTTATCAGGTGATAACGAAAGGAACAAATGATCAAAAATGATTATTCTTCTTTTATGAATATTAGTTGGTATAAAAAACAAGGAACGCAGTAAATGCATGTATCACCCAGAGATCCTGGTAAAAGAATCTAATGACTGTTGTTTGATGATGAATATTTTTAATCTGACTGAACAGATTTCTACTGAAACCATCACAGCTCTGTCACCATATTTCTTCTATGCACTCACAGGGAGATCTATAAAACCCAGGCCTATATGTACAAGTTCCAGGTGAATTTAAAAACCATCATCACTTTTAAATTGATCAGCTTTGGTGACAATATTGTCTCAACACTGATCAGGATTCAGAGCCAACGCAATGCATTTTTTTTATTAAAAAAGTTATTAATTATTAATAAAATGTCTGAGTGCTGTTTTCAAACCACCTCACCTGACCCAGGTGTATAACCCATAACCCCCCCCCATTTACCTTCAGTTCAGCCAGTTTGTCGATGTAAACTTGTTTCTGTTGGTCCTCTCCGTCTTCGTACAGCCAGTTCTCTGTGTCCTCCAGTTTTAATGAGAACGCATCACGGTCCTACCAGATGCACAGGAGGTTTGATTAAAGTCCCATTTTACAGACACTGGGAGTCAAACTGCTCTGAGGATTAGTCTGCGTTAACGCGCTCAACGCTGCCACCTAGAGGACAAAAGTAATGTAAACTCACAGCTTCGTTGACAAACTTCTCCAGGGCGCCATGCAGTTTGTCCCTCATGTCGTACACGTACTCCTCTACGTTGTTCTTGGCGTCGTTCCTCTCCTTCTCCAACTTGTCCTGCATGATCATCTTCCCCTGGAGGAGTCAGAGCGAAGGCGTCAGAGCACACGAACACCAAGGAGACAGGACGTCAGGAAACATGATTTATAACTGAGTCACTTTACTTCCAACAGTAGATTTTCTGTATCACCTACAGTCACGTCATGTCACGGTACCAACAGGCCGAACCTTCAGAGAATTTAAAGGACTTCAGAGAGTCCTGTAATGTGATTAGAAAGAGTCCTGCCACTGCGACCTGACTGACTGCGAGCCTTTGTTCATTTTGTTCTAAATAAAAACACCAGTCAGTGTGTGTGTGTGTGTGTGTGTGTGTGTGTGTGTGTGTGTGTGTGTGTGTGTGTTAGACATTCCTGATGATTTTTAGATCATTACCTCATTCTCCACAAACATATTTAGTACGTCACTGGACAGCTGCCAGTGCAGATTGTTCTCTATGGGCAGCTCCACCGTCTTCGTTTTCACTTTGGGTTTCTTTGCCTGCGGCGGCTGGTCGTTCTTCTTCTCCTGCTTGGCGTCCTCCGTCGTCGTCTGAGAGACCAGAGATAAACAGTGTTTTTTCATGTGGTAAAAACTATGACATAACTGAGGGACATGACAAATCAGCATGGTTTTTTGCTCTGAACTACAGTGTGTTCAGTGCAGACTCTTAATACATCCCATCATGCTTTGCCTCTTTGTATAGATAAATCTATTGATTAGAAGTTTGGATTAGATTTATTTGACTTTTTTAACTGTTTTCACTCTCATATTCTCAAAATTTCACCATTTTTACATGTTTTCCATCTGGCAACCTTGAATCTGGGGGGGGGCAACGTGCTGCAGTGTTTTGAATTTGACTGCAGCAGCAGTTTGGCTTCAGTCGAACATACAGCTCCTCTGATGTAGGGGCGTGTCTCCTCTGGCTTCTTGTGTTAGTTTGGATGAAGACGTGAAAAACACGGACACACACTGTTATATTTCCGTGACCCGGTGGCGCTCATGTTACTTCTCCACATTAACCTTTCACTGTAACGTCTTTTCTTCGTCATCAAGCTTTTCAAGTTTCCATTAGCATCATTATCAGTCATGAACTATACATGTATATTATCATACGTATATAACTGAGCACAGCACCAAGTTACCTCCATCTCCTCGGCCTCTGATTTCTTGTCTCCGTTGTCTCCAGCCTGCAGTTTCTGATCCTCCTGATCCACCTGCATTTTGTTCTGACACATGGCAACACAACACAGGGTTCATTAGTGTTTCTGTTGTAATTAAGCTCAGTTTAAAAACAAGTCAAAACCAATCATCACTGACAAACATCGAACACACATCTGCTAGAAGTTGTCACACTGGTATTTTGTGGTTTCCCCTGTTTGTTGAGTCTGTTCTCAGACTCCGTGATGTTTTTTAAACCCATCACAAGTCGTTGCAGGTGAATTGTGTTTGACAGCATTTAATTCTCATGGCATTTAGAGTCACCTTCAATCAGATGAAGAGTAATTATGCATTAAAAAGGGCAAAGCACAGAGAGTGGCTCACAACTCTGAATAAGATCCCCAGAAATTACCAAGAGACATTAAAGAGAATTAACTACAACCCCTCGATGCCGTCTGAAGCTTGTTAAGGCAAGAAATCCAAATTCCAAAGTGATGACAGAGCGACTATTAAAACTGAAGGTGTGGTCAGACTGAGGCGCACACACACACACACACACAACACACACACACAGAGTCCATTATTAGATCATTAGTGTCAATCACTCGGTACACACCTCCTCCTCCTTCGCTGTCTGGTCAGTCTCCATCGGCTCCTCCCCCTCCACTGTTTTTACAACTTCTACCAATGATGCACTGGACACACTGAACACCCCGTGAACATTGACCCGAACTTTCACCTTGACCTTTGCACTCTCCCCGGACGCCTGAGGAACCACGTTCTGGACCAGGAACTGACCTGCAGCATGAAGGAGGAGGAGGAGGAGGAGGAGGAGGAGGAGGGTGGATGTCAGTGAGAAGAATAAAAACTACAAACATGTTGTAGGAAACTTCGGCCTGTCATCAAACGTCTTGATGATTAGAGCTGGATCACTTCTGCAAACACATATTTCAAGTTTAAGGAAAACGAGGACTCATCTGTGGAGCACAGAGCAGGAGCGTGATGTCAAAGTTAAAGATTAACTTCTACTTTATCACGGGCTCTTTGGACGGATTGTAATGCAAACAGCAGATTGAATCAGTAACAAACTAAAGACCCAGAGGCCATATTGAGATACATACCTACTGGTTCTCCAGGTTTTATTACCAAAGTGACTTTAAGGTGAACTAACCAATAGCATCGCTGGGGTAGGGCAGCTCCTTGGGGTTGTTGTAGTAAGCGTCGAGGGTGAAGGGCTCTCTCCGGTAGAAGGTTAAAACTTTGGAGAAGGGAGCTGCATGGTTCTTTGGGAAAACTTCACAGTCGCTGTGAAAACACGACAACAAGTTCATGATATCTGTAAAGTTTCATCAACTCAGTATCACAACTTAGATTTGTTCACTTGTATCAGCGTAGAGACTGTCATTGTGTGTGTGGTGATGAACACCAACAGTTTATTATATTGTCTGAAGTCTATGGCTCAAACCATTTACTGAAGCAGAGCTGGACCGCAGCCAGGGTTCAGACACAGTTTGGTTAAATGTGAATGCAGCTGGCACAGGTTCTTCACACAGCGGGTTTGCTTTGGTACTAATGGGCTGTGGGTGTGTGCAGGTGTGGCAGAAAATCCTGCAGGTACAGATGATAGCATCTGATAAATAGAGTGGGAACATGCAGGTGTGGCCTGGTCTCTGCACTTCTGCACAGACTTTTCATTTAAATGAACTAAAGTGTTCAAAATGAAGCGAAACAAACGCCGACAAACTTGAGTCTGGCAGTTTGTGATGTCACTGATTTTCAAATCTACAGTAGAGCAGCAGGTTTTCACTGCGTGAGGTGTTTCCTCAGGAGACACTGACAGGTCGATCATACCTCAGTCCTTCTTCTGCAGCTGAGTTCCACTTTAGGGAGACTGCGTAGGGGACGACGTCTGTGATGGAGAACTCTCTGACTTTGAACGCTGGTGACAAGATGGCGCACTGTGGAGAAGACAAATGCCACAGCTCAATGTTCTGTCTTTTTCACTTGATACGTAAGATAAACTGACTCCATATGTGGAGCACAGATGTGTGTGAGGTTCCTGCTGTTGGGTCCCGACAGGTGAACCCTACCTGCAGAGCACAGCCTCTGGCCACGGCCTCATCTGCGTTCAGGGTGGTGCTCAGCTCTTTGCCAAAGAATTTGCTGATTCGCTCCTTGATGGCCGGGATTCTGGAGGCGCCCCCGACAATCTCCACTGCATAGATGTCCTCCTTTTTCAGCTCTGGACACAGAGAACAAGCAGTTAGAAACACAGGAAACAGGTTAGTGAGTTTCATTATATTTTCATCATTTAGTGTGGATTCAGAGTCACAGAGAGGAGGGGAGGAGGGATCAGAGGAAGCCTGTAAGCATGACGCCGGTGTCCGGAGGGGAGGAGCTGTGTCGGCAGATCACATGACTGAGCCGAGTCTCAGTGAGCGTGCATGTGCGTGTGCATGTGGGGATAGTCCAGCTGCTGTGAGAGTCAGATGTACTCACTGGCTTGTTCCATGACGCTGCGCAGGGGACCCTCGACTTTGGCCAGCAGCCCTGCACACATCTCCTCAAAATGACCTCTGGGGAACACATGGTCATAGATTATTAATACACACACACACACACACACACACACACACAAAGATGTGACCGGGGAATTCTACAGTTTCTAATTTCATCTCTCAACTTTCATTTGATTTCACTGGTTAATACGAAGCAACAACGTCACAGATGAATCCGACAACACCTCTCGTCTCCTCCTCGTCTCCTCCTTGACTGCTGCTGCATCAGGCCTCGTTCTGTCGGTCATTACAGTAACTCACCTGTTCAGTTTGCTGGAAACGTCAATGTCGTTCATGAAGCACTCGATGTTGAGAGGCAGGTCGGAGGAGTTTGCGCTCATCAGCTTCTTGAGCTTCTCACACTCTTGGTAGAGTCGAACCAGCGCCCGCGGCTTGGACTTCACGTCCAGCTTGTACTTCTTCCCAAACTCCTCGCAGAAGTAGTTGACCAGGATGTCGTCAAAGTCCTTCCCACCGAGCTCTGAGTCAAACGCTGTGGCCAGGACCTGATGGTGTGGAGTGAGAGGAGGGGCCGATTATTAAACTAGTGGATCAAGACTTACTTTACTGTAAAAGTCAATATTCATATACTATATACACACGTATTTAATCAAATTCCAACAGGCACTTCAGGGGAAATGTTTCATTAACTTGATGAAAGAACTTGACCACAGTCCAAGTCAGAGTATGCAGAAGCAGCTGTGAAGCAAAGCACTGAGAAATCCTCCCTGGTTTATACAGAGGGTTTGAATAAATACATTCCTAATAAGTAATAACATGTACAGAGGAACCATGACCAGTCAGTAAAAAACAGGTTTGCTGTGTCCTCACCAGCTGCCCCCCCCTTCAGTGTTGTTTTTCCAAGTGGGCACAAATTATTCATCGCTCACCTTAAGCTTTCCCTTGTTGAAGGCACACACTGACACCTGGTAACCGGAGTGGCCCAGATCCACAAACACCACCATCCTGGGCTTCTCCTCTGGAGCTGGCAGGTCCTGTTTGTAGATGCCATATGCCAGAGTCACTGCAAAGGAACAGGCAGGACACGGTGTCAGTGATGCAGTGCAGGCTGCTGGATGCACCAGTACAGCAGGACCGCAGGAATAAAAACCATTTAACACGCCACGGATCCACTGTGTGTGATGGGAACGTCCCTGAACACTCATTCATTTGTGTCCTGGCCTCTGCTCATGTTCATACTGATCTTCTTGTTGTAATCAAGGCTCATGTGGTTAAAAACAGTGAGTGACTGTGAGGAGCTGACTGAGTCCTCGTGTACCTGCTGTGGTCTCGTTCATGAGTCGTAGGCAGTTAAGACCTGCGATCTGAGCTGCATCCATGACAGACCTTCGCTCTGCATCAGTGAAATAACTGGGGACCTGGGAGAAGGAGGAAAAGTGAAGAGTGAGGATTTGAGAGGAAAAACATTCAGCTGAAGCTGTGATATATCCTTCCTACACTAATGATCCCTGACTCGTCTGCATCACAAGACATCTGGATAATATTACCGTGTTAGTAACTGCAGGCGCCAAAACAAAACATCTCCTTGTGGAAAAAGCTCGAGGACTAAATTTAACTATTGGCTGCAGTAATAATAATAATAACGACACGTTACCCATCACTGGGGCTGATGTAAACCGCAGACTTAGGCCCCAGTCAAAGTAACTGTGTGAGATCTGTGACATTACATAACAGTTGCTATTGGTGATTTCATGCACCGAGCTCAGCAGGAGACACACACACATATACACACACTTCCCACTCTTCACCAACAACAAGGTGCCAGAGAGGAAATAAAGTTACAAGACAGGACATGTGGTTTAGAGCTCAGAGCTCAACGTGTCACATCAACAGGTGGTATTACATTTATACACTCGCTTGGCAGCTTTCTGTGCCCATTTCTTTACCCGGTGTGTCGATGGTATTAATAGCTGGACATAAATGCAGCGCAGTGTTACTTCTACGCACAGAACGGCATGAAGTGCATATGTAAAGTGAGTCACAGGTGTCTGGAGGTTAGTGTGGTGTCACATCTTTCAGGAAGCGACGCACGAAGATCCAACAGGTACGTTTACACTCTCCCATACGTTCAAGGGGATTCAATAACATAAAAAACATCCTGTTGGACCTGGAAGGGCAGACAGAACACCAGTGTGTTTCTGTTACAGAGCTCTGATGGGTTTGAGTCCCTGCTGAAAGAGTGAGAGGGCTGCAGGAGTCCTTACAGAGATGACACAGTCTGCCACTGGTTTCTTCAGCGCAGCCTCGGCAGTCTCCTTGAGTTTGGTCAGCAGCATCCCAGTGACCTGTTCGATGCTGAACACCTTCTCCTCCTCCATGTACATCACCTACAGGTGGCAAGAACCAGGACGACAATCACTCTCAAGATTTATCACTTAATTAACCGACATGCCGACGATTCAACGACTAACTCGTAGGAACAAAAAAGATCTTGCTGTGATTTAACATGATGAGAACGTTATTTTCTCCCCACAGAAACTTCAGCTACTTAAGAGGCTGGTTTTAAGAGCACTGGGTAGATAGAGGAGATAAGCTGTGATTCAGGGGAGAGCATTGTGTGGAGCACTGCTTACACAGCAGGTAACAGTGGATAAAGCAGTTTGGTCAGGGATGAGCTGCTCTGCTTCTTTGTGCTTTCTCTCTGTTAAATTTCTCATGACAGTCGCTTTTTTATTTCCAGCTGGCCCAGTTCCACGCACAGCAGCACCAGGCTGAAAATGACTGAATCCTTACATTCTGCCATTTATGGATATGAGCACCGTTATGTTCTTTACTCTCACCTTAATACCAGTGGATCCAGACGGCATCTGTGCCAGGTCGTACACCAGGTTGGACTTGGCCGACTGGACGTAAGGATCTGAGAACGACCTGCCATGGAACCGCTTGAAGCCCTGCACAGTGTTCTTACAGTTGGTCACCACCTGTTCATGATGCAAGAGGTCGAAGAGGAGGAGAAACAGTGGGAAAGGAACTGGAGTTATTCTGATGAGCAGTAATCTTGCTGCATATTCTACTTTCTGCATTTTAGCTGCAAAGAAAACCTCAGTAGTTATTTTACCTGGCTCTTTGCAGCCGCTCCTATCGATCGATTTCGTGGTCCGAATGAAACAAATGACCTGGAAGGACGACACAAAGTGTTCAGATACAACCTGACGTGTTGTTATCATCAGGAGTGAGAGGAAACATCCCAGTATTTATTTTTTTTACTCTTTGAAATGACGTAATGTTCATTTATCAATACTTTATATGCTGACAGTGGTTTCATGTTGAATTCCTTTGTGCAGACAAAATACTATGTTGGATGCTGCAGTGATGATTTAATGAGGTTTGTTTCTTCATGTTTACCTCCTGTTTACACCTCGGAGGCGTGTACTGGTCGAGGCAGATGTTATTCCCACTGAAAACTGTTTACCATGAGGTGAAATACAAAATGTCTGACTGCATGAAAATCAAATGTTGTGTTTACTGTACTCTATGTTCTTCATACTATGAGGGTTTTTCTAAAAATAAACATGTAGAAATAACAAAAATGACAGTAGACCAGCTCAGCTTACAGTTTACCAGTATCTCACAATACATATCGGATTCTTACCAACACACGGCCCTATTTATAATGAGCAAGCAATATATGGCCCCTTGAATCACACACGTGTCTGTAATTACACCCCAGACAGATTGCCTTGCTGGTTGACATGGTGTCACTCCCATTCCTACACATGTCGTGACATTTCAGAGCCCAGCCCACATGGATCCTGACATTTTCCCTTCCTACAACAGCAACACTGCCGGTTTGTTTGGGTTTGTATAAACGTAAAATACACTGAGTATTATGATCAAGACCGCAGCCATCTTTACATATGTGCTGCCCAACATACATGCTAAATCTTCCACAGTGGGCCAAAATGGAGCCTGGTGGTGTGAAACAGTGGTTGCACAGGCCTGTTCACAGGCATGTGTCCCAGTTCACTCAGTATGATATAAACACAGTGTGAAGTGTTGTGGTCAGTCCACTTGTATCCCAGCAGGCTGTGGTCTAAACACGCCTGGTATCGTCGTCAGAGCCGAAGCCAGCGTCACTGTCAGCGCACACAGGTCCAGCATCGAGTCTGTGAGGTGGTCGACTCAAGAGGAGCTGGACATCAACATCATCAGTCAACATCGACATCAACAGAGAAGGAGAGTTGTACGATGTCGTGTTTGTAAATTACAACAATACTTTTAAGGACAAACATATCTGTGGGCTTGTTTTGAGGGTGAAGCTTCTAAAAAGGTAGTTTTAATCAATATACTTTAACTGTATTAACAGTTGTATGAGACTACTAATAAATCACAACCACAAGGTTTGATACTGTGATTAAACAAGGCGTCAGATACTAAGAGACTGAAAACTGCAGCTGTACTTATTATTGTAAAGGAAAAGAGAGTTCAGTACAAAACTCAAACGTTCAGTTAATTTCCCCTAACTTCCTTACATGTTGGTTTATAATATAATAAAATCAAACATTTCCATAACAGATAATTCAAGACAAGACTTAAAGCTATTGATAATATCAATTAATGAATGTTAAGTACGTAACTTGGCCTTTATTTTAGACTATACTAACTAATATGTTAGTTCTTAACAGAGGTCTAATCTTCTAAAGTTAGAGAGTAAACACGAAACATGGTCAAAATGAATATTGAGATGATGATAACGGGACCTAGAACTGTCCGAGGTACAAAGTGCCGTATCCGCTAAATAAGCAGTGATTAGAACAACATAAAGACGCTATAGTTTTACAATTACTGAACCACACACATTCAATAAGTTTAATTTAACTTGGTTTAGTTTGATCTGTGGTCGAAGAGCTGGAGCTGTGGACCGGTGCTAAACTCTTTAAGACACTACAAAAATTGCTAGAATGTTCCAACAAGCTATTGGCTGCTGTTGTCATCGACAACGTAAGTAAAGACGCTCGCTTTGTAACACCGGGGCACACCGGGTGGGCGGAGCTCCCGTCTCCAGGAGATGAGCTACAGTAACATAACAGTAGTGGACGGGGGGGAAACACCGCCCGCTCGTGTCCGCCGGGCGTCGTTCTCAAACCGTACACGATCGTTAGTTGGAAACTAAGCTTAGCTAACTAGCTAGCTGGTGGATAAACGAGTTGTATGTGTTTAATAATCAATTGTACGAGGATTCTCATTCACTAATGTGATAGAAATTAATGTTTAACTCATTCGCTTATGTTGAAATCCAGAATAATCTGTGAACACAGCACACAACTTGCGCTAACTGTAGCTAGTCAGTAAAACTGCATTCACGTGCATTACCTCAACACCGGCGAGACAACGAGCGATGGGGACAAAAAAGAACACCACGTTTCCTGCAGTTGTTCCCTCACAACGCCACCCCATAATAATCTCCATTTCGTGTACTCACGGTGTGCATCTGTCACTGTACTCGTTGGCGACTGTCTCGATCCCTCCGGCTCGGGCTACCGCTACATAGCAGCTTTGAAAGCCCAAGTCAAATCCCACCACTGACATCTTCTGTGATACGTCTGTCTTCAAGCCTTAACAGTATGTACGGTGCGACTAAGAAAGATAAAACTAACGTGTAGCTGCGGCTTTAACACGGTGTCAGAGTCAGAGGCGGAGTACTAAGTTCCTGTGCGCTGCGTTAAGTAGGGCTACTTCTAGTCATAATCCACGCTGCTGACTATTACCGGTGTTTCTGATCTGTGCCTGGCAGGCTGCAGCAGCCAGCAAGGTGGTCATACTGAGATCTCGTCGGCAGTTATCGCGAGACTTGCGGAGTTCTAGATATCTCTGGACCTTTCCATAACCATGTGAGCGGCTGTTCGCAGATACTCCAGATATCTTGAAGTTTCTGGACATCACGAATTCTTGTGATGATGATTATGACGGTTATTTTTGGGAGGTTTTAAGATTTAGTGACGAATCTCAGTTTGATTAAAGTGAACTGTGCGTCCGGGATCAGCTGTAGGTAGGAAAACAAAAATAGACTGGGTGTTGGAGGTATGAGGTCATATGTTAAAGTCTACCACACACGAAGCCACACATTCATTTTGACAGCATATTCATTTCAATATTTTTTTTTTAAATATTTTGACAGTTAATGTCATTTATTGGTGAGGTTTTTGTTATAAAAACACCAGACAACGCGCCTATACAATAATATGGAAAACCAGGAGAGAGGGAAATGTACAAACACATACCATACAACCCAGCACATGAAATGACAAATATTAACTTAGATGATACATTGGTTATAAATGTATATAATTTAGGATGAACCAAAATGTGACAGAAAGTTACACCCTTTAAACCCCTGGTTTATAAGCATGATACAAACATGTAGTCAAGCAGCAACTACTGACATTAGCACAAATATTAGCTGTGTGTCATGTCTGTGGACTCACAGTATGAGGTTATGAAACGTCCTTGTTTGCCCTGCAATGGAAAATCATTTGATTCAATACAATAAATGTGGGATGGCAGAACTGAATTCAGGCCAGCACCACGCCAGCACCACGCCGCCAGCAGCAGCAGCAGCAGCAGGTGTTCAGCCATGCGTCCCACCACAGGCCTACACCTGTATGGACCTGAATTAGCATGATTTTTGAACATGTGAAGTGATTTTAACAAACAGTTGTACATTAACCTTTGTAAAAAAGAAAAAAATAAATAAATAAAAAAAATCTGGATATTTATTTCTGCCTGTGTGCACAGAGCTGCCACCTGCCGCCAGGTGAACGTCTCCCAAGAATTACCTGGAGAAGCAACACAAGTCAGAGGCCTGTTGTGATGAGGGAGCAGCTGTGTGTGTGATGAGGTGGCTCACTTTCCATGACTCATGGGTTTGACGTTGACAGACGATCTGTGTCACGTACACATGGAGGCTTTTGTTTCATACATGCGGATCCTCCTGCGTGTCCCACGGGGACACTCTTCTTCAGACCAGCCTCACGGCCACACAACGACTGAACACGTTCTGTTGGAGCCATTAACACAGTGTGAACAAAACCCACGAAGAAGAAATGAGAGGACTGCATGAACATGCAGCTCTGACACAAAGTGAACATGGGTGGGTGTGATGACAGTTGATGGTGGGAGTGGTGACACACAGATAAAGACAGACAAACGCTGATCTGCAGAAACGGTTCGCACAGTTTTCACAGATTTACAAAATCAACCAAGAACAAAGCACGTGATGTTCATTGGTACATGTTGTGGTTGTGTTGGCCGCTGGAAGGCAGCGCTTCCTCCATCTTCTTGGAGCAGATGTGAGCAGGCACACACACACACACACACACACACACACACACCGTGAGTTACCTGAACCACCGGGTGTGTGTTACTGCAACGGAGCAGGCAGCTCGCGGGCTCACCGTCAGCAGCGCTCCGGTGTGTCCACGTGCAGAGACGCCCGGGGCTCTATCGATGTCACCTCATGTCGGCTAACAGGTGAGTGTGTGCACAGGTGTTTACACCACAACGACAGGTCAATAAACTGTCACGGGACTTTACCAAACCTACAATTAAAAGCGCACCTGCCTTAGCTCTTAGCTAAGCTAACGTTAGCCTGGAGCATCGAGGCGGGCGGATGTCACGTCACCTGATCCTTCGGCTCACACACCTTTAGACAGCGTGGTAGAGCTCTCTCTCTCTCACTCTCTCTCTCTCTCTCTCTTACTCGCAGGTCAGATTTCCGGTCCGGGGCGGCGGATACACACGAAGAAGACCAACATCCGCTGTGGAGGTTACGTCATTTCCGGTATGGACTACGTGTATGGCGGCGCCCATCTTGCCTGCAGTCAAGGCCCTTTCACATTGACTCCTAATAATCCAGACTTTGCTGACAACAGACAGGAACCATGTTCTGACTCTGAAGGGTGTTTTATAGCTGATGTGTGTTTTTATTAATGTTGACCGTGTTGTTGCTGTTTCTCTTTCTGACCCCCCCCCAAATAAAAGCAGCTTTAATTTGGGAACTTTTAAGACTTGGACTCTTGTGACGAGCTTCAAAAACATGAATAACGTTGATGTTTATAGATATAATAAACCAACAGGAATGAAATGATTGAAACTATGACTTTGTTTTTGTCCACACGCTGTGTCCTGAGCCATCTGTGTTTATTTAGACACGATGAGGAGAAGGTCCCAGAACAAACGACTCAGAAGAAGAAGAAGAAGAAAACCCTCTCTAATTACTGAAGTTTATAGTTTAGTAAATAATCAGAAACCACAGACAGTTCAGTCTGCAGTCTTAATGAGGTTCACTGCTTTCCCCAAACTTACTTGACTCAGTTTTATGAGTTTGTTTTTAATTTCCTTCTAGTAAATTTATCATCTTGGCTAAAGAAACATCAGCTCTGCAAATCTTTTACAACGTGGGTTTCAGACACAGAAGAGTCGAAGACATAAAACCAAACATGTGGTTCAGCTGAAATAAAACCAGTAGAACTCCTTTAAACATATCCATATATATTTTTATTCTCAATACGGCAAAATACAAAGAATATTCAAGACAGACTCTCATTAGTCACAATTAATACTCACTTCACAAGAATGCTTTTAAATTACATAACCTAAGTTTGAAGATCAAACTCAATGAGTACCTTTAATCATATTGCATCCATTACATATAGTATCTCTATCATCAGTTCTCTTAAAACTAATCCAATTTTAGACTATTGTACATAGTGTATGCTGCAGGTCTCACTTTAGAAAAAGGTGTTATGCAACATACTGTATAAACTGCTACAACCGTTTGATGTGTAGAGAAATACCTCTGTTTCAAAAGACATGTTGGACCAATTGTTCAAAAGGGACACATAGTAAATACATCTCTCTCTCTCTCTGAGGAAGAAACAGACGTGGTTTTACACAACACACTGTACACGTCATCCATCCACCCGTCATCCATCCATCATCCATCCATCCATCCATCCCGTCAGATCAACAATATACATTTCATGAAAAGTACACGACGCCTCCATATCAGATACAGAGAAGACAAAATATTCGCACTTGGATCTAGAGACATTAATGATTATGTGGCGACATGTGAAGCAGAAAAGACACGTATACGAGCACGGTAAGAAAAAAAAAAAAAAAAAGACGGATAAAAATCAGTCTGATAAACGAGAAGAAGAGCATTAAAGAGACGAGGACGTCGTCTCCAACAGCTTGGAAGAAGAAAAAAGAACAGGAAAAGCCCACAGAGAAAAAATGTGCATAAAGTATCTCACAAATGTATTTACAGGATCTTTAAATTTAATAAAAATGTCAACCTGTAGTAGAAATTCACCCTTAAAGAAATGTTATATTTACAATTTATACATTTGTATTTAAATAGAAACATGCAAGTGTTAACATCTTCCTACTGAATGTCAAAAAAACTCATCTTACCCTGGATTCTTTAAAGTTAGAATTAATATTAATTACTACTTACAATGAAATCTCATCATGAACAGCCCCCGATACATTTACATCTTCCTATTCATAAAATGGTACTTCCTTAAAAAGGCAAAAATAGAAAAAAATATTAAGGAAAGGGGCAGAAAAATAAATAAGTGTGAGTAGCAAACAGTTAAAAATCATTCTAATGCTAAATTTTGTACATTTGACTAGAAGAGGCGCGGACCTGTACTTACAAAGTGTACCAGTGTATGAAGACGTCGACCGGCTGGAAAAACCCAACAAGAGTTCCTATGAGAAAAGTGGCCTCCAGCGTTAAGTACAAAATGGCTCAAGCCATTGGTGTTTGTTTATAAAAAACAGATCTATGTGTGTCTGTGTATGTATATGTATATATGTACGTGTATATATACACACATGTATATATACACGTACATATACATATATATATATACACACTAAACCAGTACACAAAAATTAGCAAAAGCTAAAGGCATTGGACACTTGAGTTCAACAGGTTTCTCGCTGAGGCGGAAAAAAACAAACAAAAAAAGAGAAAAAAGGGAAAAAAAAAAAAAGCTTAGAAATTAAACTTTTCCCACAGAAACAGATTGTTTGTTTGTTTTATTTTGTTTAGTAAAAATCCTGCATAGATTAAAAATAAGACCTCCTCTGACTTTCTCTGTTTCAAGTGCAAGAGGACATAATGATATCCCCTCCTACAGCAAAGGCCAGGGAGCCAGTGAAGGAAAGAAAAGACGGAAAAACAGGTAAAACCTGGAGCACATAGTGATTCTTCTTCTTCAGATTCGTGTTTTTACTGAGATGAAAATACGTTTTTTTTTTAGTTTTCACCAAATTTTAGTTTCAAAAATCAAGGAAAAAAGTGCAAGAAAGTTAAAGAAACGTGCTCTGGTCTCTTTAACCGTCCGTCACCGACAGTTTTCCATCAACACTACCTGGTCCAGGTTTAACATTTCCAGCATGTTGTCGTAAGACGTGGGCTGTTAAAGAACCAGAGAGTACACACACTCCTTCATTTAACAAACACACACATGTGAAACTGTGGAAAACACTGCTGTCCAACATCTGCCGCAGCTGTGACCCGACGACGACGACGACGACAACCAGCGACTTTACAGGAGAAGAGAAATGTTCACGTGTTGTCGTCGTGTTGAACTTTGTCAACAACCAGCTTCAACATCTGCATCATCTACCGTCCTGGAGTTAAAGTACGATTCAGGTTTTAAATAGGAACAAGTACACACACACACAAATACTTTGCATCTTCTGACCCCTGTTCAACCCTGTGTTTAACTTATGCATCTGAAATGTTACACTTCTGCTTGGCCAGAGGATGAAAAGAGGAAAAAGAAAAACTGCTTGGTATATAAATAAAATCTGTATCGGCCGCTTATACTTCTTATCTGAAATATATAATGATAGATTTAAAACTCTTTGTTCTATAAATGCAACACTGCTGATGTGCATCGCTCTGCCTCTCCACACTACATCTTTGCTTTCAGATGAATTTGCCCAATCAGTGCTCACACAGGCCCAGTTCTCAGAGACTGAGGAAAATAACTGTTTTCTTTAGGTCTTCAATACTTTTTAGACGCTCCCTGCTGTTTCTTAGAAAAAAAAATGCACTGGGGGATAATAAAAAAATAATAAATAAAACAGAGTGTAACACTGAGTGGAAGTGACTGTTGCTCCTTGAGGAAATTGCTCAGTGAACAATGAAGCTACGGCTCGAGGGTTAAAAACAACATTTCATAGGAAGAGACACATGTTGTGGAGCTTCAGAGGAGAAGCAGCAAAATCTCTGGTCAACAACAACAAAATAAAAAATAGATGAGTTCATGAAGACTGAGGAGCTGAAAGAAGAAGAAGAAGTTCATGATTTGGAAAAAATAAAGACACCATCCAAAACTGCACAGTGGCTCCTCCTACAGCCTGACACCTGATCTGCAATCAATCAGTCGATCGATCAGTCGACACAGTTACAGGTGGTGGACGACACCACTGTAAAATGTCAAATGCATTAAAACGAGGACTTCACTTAGAAATGTGCAATAAAAACATGATCACTACCAGCTTCCATTCACCGTAAAAAACTACTGGATAAAACAGAACTGTGGCTTTAGCAAAAAAAAAAAAAAACCTAAACAAATCCATAATAATTCATTCAGATATGACGAGTGACCGTTTGTTTTCCTGTAGCTCACATACAAGGCACAAAAATGATAAAGAGAAACCTTCATTTTAAAGCACCTTTGGTGTTCATGGGAGGTACTTTGGTGAAACTAAAGTCAAAGAAAAAGAGTTAAAAAGCCAAAGTAGCCTAGAAACCAAACCCCCGTTTAGTGTATTCACAATAAATAATTCATCCAGCGCTTCCATGCCAAAGAGATAAAAACATGGCCTTCAGAGACTCTGTAAGAATGCCAATATATAATCTATAGATATAGAAGTGAATTACTATGGCGATCAGCTCTGTTGCAGCGTCTCCCTGTGTTGGTGCCGTCCAGGTGTTGACAGATGTTGTTGTTGTTTCTAAGTTGCTCAGTGTTTTTTGGCAAAGCTGGTGTAGAAATGGACACAGTGCTGAGATATGTCTGAGAAGTCTGTCACCTGTGTGGACATGGAGGACCAGAGGTGGACTGTGTGTGTGTGTGTGTGTGTGTGTGTGTGTGTGTGCATACAGTACAGAATTGTTTGTCGTTGCAGGCATCATGCGTGTGTCCTTGAGCACATGTTGCAGAGGCTGAGGTGGTGGCTGTGTGTCAGTGTGTGTGTGTGTGTGTGTGTGTGTGTGTGGAAGCCGTGGGCATCGTTAGGGAATCAGTTTTGCATCCAGACGCAGCCAGTGGAGGCCCTGACGAGTGTAACGCACCAGTTCTGTCATGCTGCTGGTGTTGAAGATCAGAGGACCCATCACCTTGTCCAGCTCCAGGAAGAAGTCTGAGGAACACACACACACACACACACACACACACACACACAGGGTCATTTTACCTCATCGATTGAACCTCTTTCAATGAGCAGATACTTATTTAGTCTGTAAATGATCAGAAAATGTGAAAATGTTCCAGAGATGAAATCTGAAAACATAAAATCCTCACAAATAGGAAGATGAAAACAACAAATCTCTGGGAGTTTGGCTGAATAAATGACTCCAGCGATTAATCAGTGATGGAAACGATCAGCTGCACCAGTATCAGCTCAGCACTTCTCCCTGTGCTTTTACACATTAACGTGTAAAATCTGAGATGCATGAAGCTTGGTGAAATAAAGTGATCTCTGTTCTCTGCACCTTTCTGCTCCTTGGACAGCTGCTCCGCCTGGTCCCACACCTCGGTGGCGTACAGGAAGTTGGAGGTGACCTGGACGTAGCTGGCGGCCATCTGGTGGATGCGTTGAGGTATGGTCACGGAGGAGCTGGCGCTGCTGCTGCTGCTGCCCGTCGAGTAGCCGCTGGCCGAGCCCGGGGACAGTTTAGGAGACACCGGAGACGGCATCCCGACCGCCTTACTGCTCCAGGGGACACAAAGAGGAAGAGACAGAGACAGGTGAGTGCACTGAGCACAGACGTCAGAGTGATCCGACCTCAAACCAGTTACACTCTCTCTACGTTTTCAACGTGTGTGTGTGGAAACACAGATTTGTCCTTCAGTGACTTACTTTCCCATTCCAGGAGAGGGAGCCTGGGTGTTGCTCAGTGAGTTCTGTCAAACAGCGAGAGACGAGAGAACATTATGTACATAGACAGAGGAAGCAGCTTAAACAGTCATGCAGAGACATGGGCTGATGGATTAGGCCTGTCACAGTTATGACATCATCACCTGATCACAATCATTTTTCACAGTGGTTCAAACCGTTTCCATTCATCAGTATGAAAACAGCTGGATGAAACAGAAACGTCACTGTTTCCTCGTTGTTTTCCACTGTTTGAGGTTTGACTGGTCCTCTTTTAATGACACCATCACCCTGCACCCCCTCCTTCTTCTTCTATGGTTTAATGACACGAGTGGCGCCACAAACTGTTCATCTGGAGGAGCTTCATTTCTAATATTGATGATCATCTATTAGCATCAAGGATTTAGTCGCAAAGACAATGAATGTCTTTTCTTCTTCTTCTTCTTCATCATCATCATCATCAAATGCAGGTGTGTATGTGTGTGTGTGTGTGTGTGTGTGTGTTATTAAACTATGTTCAGGCTCATTCTATAATAGTGGCTTCAATGATCAGGAAAAAGACAATTAAATCCTTAATGTTAACTACGTGTGTGGTAAATAATCGTCAACTGAAATCCCATCATCCCTGCACTGATGAGGTGAACACACACACACACACACACACACACACACACACGCTTCACCTACCTTTAAGTGTTCGGTGAGTGTTTTGGAGTATTTTAGTGCACTGTCTTTCCTCAGCTTGAAGAGCCGCAGGTAGAGGAGGGACTGGCAGCGCAGGCTGGAGAGAGCAACGAGTCAATATTGATTTAAAAACTCAGAGACTTAAAGAGACGACGGCTCCTGTTCATCAAACAGAGTTGGAGCTCTTTAACGTCATGGAGGTGTCTGTGTACGTACCAGAGCACAGCCAGCCTCTTGTCTGCTGAAGTAGCATCAGGAGCCATGTAGCTTTTTAACTTCATAGTGTATCTGACAGGGAAACGACAGTCTGAGTCAGTGGACAAACACTTCACAGTTTAATTCAAAACCTTCTCGTTCCTTATTCTGGACAAACAACTCGACCACAGACAGTCTGACTCTGATCTGTGGACTGACGTGATCTTCAAAGCTGCTGATGTCGCCTCGGGCTGAGATGAGCAGCGATAAACTCTTTTCTCTCCGACTCCACAGATTCCTCAGATGACTTTTTCCACATGCTCAGCAGCACTCAACATGTGCCAGAGGTGTGTTTGTTATGGGAAGTGATGTTACGTAGATCGACATCAAAGATCAGCTCAATGATCGAAGAGTCAAGAGCATCGATCCGTAATGAAAGCGCCTTTATTTTGAAATTCCCCTGGTATGGCTGAGATGTGTGTCAAGCTGATTAATTAACATCTACACACATTCAGTCTGAGACTTTAAACAGGAGGAAGATTTGACTCACTTGATGAGCTCCACAGTCTCGGCGTACATGGGGAACGGAGACTTGGCCTCTTGGGCGCTTTTCTCCAGAGCGTTCCCACATTCGATGAACGACACCACGGCGTCCAGGTAGTAGACGGCCTTCTCAAAACGGTCCAACTGTGACAACAACAACAACAGGAGACAAAGACAAAATCAAACCTCTGCTGGTGTTTTATCCCTCCTTCTCATCAGGTCCTGCTGTGGACGGATGAACTCTGTTCAGGTCTCGTACGCTACAGAACGTGACTCTGTGTCGATTCTGTAAAAATCTCTTCTGCAAACAACAAACACTTCAGCTGTGTTTGTTTGTCTACAATTAACTTCATGCAATCGATTTGTGAAGCTCCGATTTGTCCCCGTTTACCCAGAGGACAAATTCATTTGAAATCACTTTGGAGTGGAGGTGCAGGTGAGCAGGACAGGTAGCAGCATCAGGTGTCTCAGACTCTGCAGGTAAAGTAACCGACACCGGAGCTGCAGTTAAAAATAGCCACAGGCTCAAGTTACAGCGAGCAGGTAAAGAAAAGAGTTCACGGTTTCCTTTGTTTGTTTTTCAGGGGTGTGGGAACACAGAGGAACCGGGCCATGTCCACACTCTGCTGTGAGGACGTCTCCTCTCTGCACATCGTCTCCATGACACATGGAGATCACCCGCAGGCTGCTGCTCTTACCAGTGCGTCTGCGTTGTGTTTGAGCTTCTTCGCCTCCTGTAAGTAGTGATCAGCCGAGTGGACCCTGAAACACACGGCGTCAACAGGTCAAACACACTGAAGCGTTTCAGGAACAAACACTTTTACAGAAACGTTTCCTCGTGTCCTCAAACTTTGATTTTTCTCCTCAATATAAATAACTGCTAAAACACAAAGAGGCTAAAATAAGCAGCCGGACCGAGCCGGTTCCTGACGAGTGTGAGGAGGACACAGCTTCTCAGCAGAGAAACGCCTTTAAAATGGAAATTTACGTCACCTTTCCTGCACACAGCCACATCTCCCGGTGACCCCCCCGACCTCCTACAGCTTTATGCATCAAAGGCAACTCTAGATCCCCACAGCCGCTCCCTCTCCCTCTGCATATGTCACTGAGGGGTTATCCACAGTGGAAAGAGCTCCTCTTACCTGTCCTCAAACACCAGCTTGGATCTCTGAGACTTGGAGCCGTCTGTGGAGAGCGGCGGCACAGCCAGCTGGTTATCGCAGCCCTTTGAGGATTTCTCCTGCAGAGACGGAAACAGAGAGGGAATAAAGTTTCAGGAATAAGGAGCTCTGCTGTTTGAAGTGTGGGATAAAGTGGAGAGAATCAGAAGGCTGAAATACAACCTGCTCTGTGGATATGTATGATACACACACACACACACACACACACACACAGATGTAAATAATTCTGCTGGCTAGACGCAGTGTAAACACTGTATTAGTGACTTTAATCATATTTAAATGTCGGCCCCCCCCCCCCCCCCCCCCCCCACGCCTCCCCCCAGGGGAATCACACTGCACAGTTGGCAAAGATGATCAAAGCCTGCTCTCTCTCACACACACACACACTCTCACACACACACACACACACACAGCGGTGCATGCCTGGTGGCAGTGAGGTTACGCACACCCACCTTGCCGTCACGTGTGCTGCGTCCCTTGTCGTCTCCCTTTCTGTGTTTGGAGGTGGAGTTGCCCTTGGTGCTGTGGCTGCCTTCCTTTCCACTTCCTGTCCCGCTGGACAGAGACGTGGACGACTGGCTGACCGTCCTCTTCCGACTCGGATGCTCGGCCTTGGGCGTCCTCTGCAGACCTGACATGGAGGGAGACGGCACCGGCTCCTCCTTCTTCTCCACAGAGCGTTTGGACCTGATGGAGACGAATCATTATCATCACACACACACATCTTAGTGTTATTTCCACTCGCCTGGTGTTTAACAGTAGTTTCACACATATCCCTAAATAATAAATGTAACAGAGCAGAGACGTCATTTGAATAAAGGTTAACGAGTGCAGCTTTGACTTTATGACGCTCGTTACTCTGAGTTTATTGGGTTTATTTTGTAAATCTTCAGAATAAGGAGAAAACAACATCTGTGAAAATGAAAGTGTTTCTGTCACGTTGAGTGTTGCAGAGGTTTTTTCTCAGTGAGAGTGATGACCTGCAGGGAAAAAGGAAAAAGAGCAGTACTCACTCTTTACTGCTGTTTTTATGATGAGATAGAGACTTCTCCTCCAGTTTGCATCTCTTGCTCTCTGGCTTGGCGCCTTCTTCATCATTCTACAGATACAGAGATCACAGAAAATTGAAAGTAAAGACACATTAAAAGGAGGCTCAGGTTTATTGGTGTGTGTTAATGTAAATGCCTCAGAGGCAGCTAATCTGAAGACGTTTGGAAAATTGCAGCTTTGCACTTCTAGCTGTTGTTACAACCTCATGACACCTCTCTTCGTCCAGTTTCAAAGCTATGATGATTGGGAAAATGCACAATCATCTAATGGCACAAAAAAAAGAAAGGTCCAGGTCTGGATCATCACCAAAACGTAATCAATTGTTCCTTGGCTCAAAGCTGCTTCTTGCTTTGATGGAAATCTCTTTGTGTGTGACGGTGAGACAGAGACATTAAACTGAGGCCGATGTAACGTCTTTCAGCGAAGATCAGAATCGATCACTCAGTGGACAAGGTCACAGAGGAAACGTAGCTCAGGAAAACAGAGTTTTAGTTCATGTGAGAGATGAAAGCGGTGAAGTAAAGCAGAGACACTGGCTGGAGTGTGACCTACCTTGTGTTTCCTCTTGGCCTTGCTGGAGCTCTTCTCAGAGCTCTGTTTGCTGAAGTCTTTGCCGTCTCTGTCCAGAGAGTCGTCTCTCTCCACTTTTATCTCGGCGGGCTCCTTGTACGGTCGCCCCGGGATCCTCGACAGCAGACTGAGATCTATAGGACGAGGGAAGGAAGAGGAGGAGGAGGACACGGTTAAACTTGTTCCAAAGTAAAGAGGAGCTCAGGGAGTGTGCTCTCACTCCATCCAGACAAGTGGAAAACAAACACAGTGGGGATCAGTGTTCATCTTAGAAGAGGACGATGAGTTTGAACAGACCTATTTTGACCAGCAGGACCTGCTGCGGCGGCGGCCGCGCAGGGTACCGCTCCTCCGGGTCGCTCAGTGGAGACAGCAGCTCCTTCTCCTCCATGGGCGAGAACACACACACCGGCGTCCTGATGCTCTCCGTGTACTTGGGCGTCTGCGATGACGACGGGATGCTCTCGTTGCCCTCGGAGTCGGACGACGAAGAGTCCGTGTCGACGAACTCTCTGGACTTCTGCGAGGTCTTGGTGGGCGCCTTGGCTTTGCGTTTATCGACAGTGGTGGTGACGGCGGTGGCGGCGGCCGTCGGCCTCGGGGAGGATTTGGGCTCTTTCTTGATGGTTAGTTTGCGCGAACCCTTGGTGGGAGCTTTGGGCCGATGAGGTATCTCCGGAGTCGGCTCGCTCTCCACTCGCAGCCCCCCCTTGGGTTCCTCCACCACCGGGGGCTTCTCGGACTTCTTGGGCTGTTTTTTACCCACACGGATTCGTGGATTCGCACCACCCTCGCTCTGGGCGGGGGACTTCTGCCGACCGCGGCCGCCCTCCGCGCCCTTCTGTGCTGCCCGAAGGTCCCTGCTGGGGGTGGGTGTCGCTGAGTCTTTTGAGCCCCCTCCCTGGCTGCCGTAGCCCCGACCTGGCCCGTTTTCTCTGCCCTCTTTCTTGCACTTGGTTGGAACATTATTGTCCACGGGAGACGCTGGGGAGAACTGCTTGGCCTTCTTGAACCAGTTGTCCAGCTGCCACTTGTTGGCCATGGGCTGTTCAGGCTGGGGGAGAACACACAGGTCAGAGTCAGTCTCTGCACAGACGTCATGACTTCACAAAATGATGCAGGGCAAAATCAGAAACGGGACTTTCAAACCATCTCAACACAAAACTACGACAGTTATCAACAGTGAGCTCCAGTCATTACTTCGGGGGAGGCGGGCCTCGGGTGCTCGTTGGCTTCGCTGTCCGTCGTGCTGCTCTCGCTCTCGCTGTCGGAGCCCGAGCTGCTCTCGGAGCCGCTGTGGCTGCTGGAGTCGTCCCTCGACTGCTCCGCTCCTTCACTGTTATTGCTGTCGTTACAGAACAGGCAGTCAGGTGATGCTCATCGCGTTGTGTGTTGAAAAAGGTGTTGGGTCACAATTTGATCCAGCTCAACATTGAGTGGAAACATTTTCTATAAACGTCATAAAGATCCCATCCGCCCCACTGTTACACTGACAGTGTGCAGAACCAGAACCGTGGACATGCTGCAGCAGCTGGACCCAGGTTTTCATCAGTATTAATCATTAACACCAGGAGAATCCAGATAAACTGTGTTTCTGACCAAACAAAAAAATGATTGATCGTTGTGAAACACATGCTGACTGCTCCTGTGATGAATATATATGAATATTTAACACACCATCCTGTTATTCACAGTGTAACAAACAGCTTTCAGTAAGAAACAAGGTGAAACTACAGCGGCTTTACATTAACCTTTACCTGAGGTCAACACCTGCCTGCGACAGTCACTCATCGTGAGCTTTACCTTGCTGACGTGTTCCTGGAGGGGTTCTTGGAAGAGTCCTGTTCCACGTCACTGTCCTCGCTGCTGCTCAGCTTCAGGTCGTCCTCCAGCCGCCTGACACACAGCAACAAAGCATCATGAACCACAGCTGCTTGTTGCTGTCTGTCCGTCTGCTCTGATCACTGAGGAGCTCCTTGCTTCATCATAAATATTTGTTTTGGTGTCTCTACAGAGGAAGAAGATGGAGCACTTACGTGGGCTGGTCATCACACGTTTTGGACTGGTGGCTGCTGGAGCTCTTGGAGGATCCTCGCTCTAATGTTTAAGAAAAGACTCGTGAGCAATATGAAAACATGAATGTGTGTATTAGATTAGATCCATGTGCTTTCTGAGATGAACGTCAAGATCTGGATCTAAATATGTAAAAGTACTCACTGTGTCCACTTGGAAACTGGTGAGAGTCCTGAGGGCGCAGAATGAACAATGATTCATTTAGTTCACACTGATTAACAACATTGTAATAATAATTTATGGCCATATATGTTTACACACAAAGAGTTAATGAGAGAAACGGATTGAACCTTTCATCAGATCAATAATTAACCCCCCCCCCTTTACAGTTCACAGAGTTTCTCTGGTTTGGCCTCGTGTGTTATGTAACGTCTGTGTGGATCATACACAAGTAATAAACAACAAGCGATTAATCCTTCATTAATTAATCATGACACAAAATCATTTGAACGTTGTAACAGTCGCAGACGCAGCCAGTGGTGCAACGCTGACCTTGGTAGGGAATGGAAACTTGGAGGGCTCTGTTTTGCAGGGGGTGTGGATGGCTGTCAGCGGAGGGGGCCAAGACTGAGTCATTTCCTGAAGGAAGGCAAGAAAAAACACACACACACACACACACACACAGACGGAGAGAGGGAAAAATGTGCAAATGAGTTGTAAGGTGTGAGTAACACAAAAAGCTTTCTCAAGAACTCCAGGCTCTCTCTCTCTCTCTCTCTCTCTCTCTCTCTCGGTGATGTTCGTACCTTGAGGATCTCGTCGACACAGTTGGCGTCACCGGGGCCCTGAAGACAGAAACATCATGATGAGCACATGTGTGTGTGTGTGTTCATAAACAACATGATGTCAGTGCAGCAGGTGAGAGGCGGCTTCCATTTTGAGTCTGTGACTCAGTCTACAGGCATTTACTGAGACCTCGACCACGTGTAACAGGCCACGAGCCAACTTCACCATCACCACGTCATCATGAACATATGCACTGTTACAAAGGGAGCTGCCATTTTAAACCTCCACGCCTATGGATTTATATGTAAGGGGCGTGGCCTCCCTGAGCTGCAGGGATCAGGCGCTTACCTCCACAGGCTGCGAGGGGATCTTGAGTTTGGAAAGCGAGGCCTTGCCGTTGGACTTCATCTCTCCCATAGTGCTGCTGTGTGACTGTCCGCTGTAGCTTTCCGCCTGCGAGCTCTTCGGTTCTGCCGTTTCCTGGCCGTCCATAGGCCGCACATAGGCCGTGGGTTTCTGCAGCATGGAGCTGGGCTTGGACATTAGAGACGGGGGGAAGGCCTGACTCGAGTGCTGTCCACTGGTGAAGGAGGTGTGAACCCGTGAGGGCGAGTCCCAGTTGGCCTCTCGGTCCCGAGGCGACTTGGAGCGGTACCTCTCCTTGCTGTGGTGCTGCTCGGCGGCGGACAGGGAGCTCCGTGAGTGGCTGTTGCTGCCGGACGAGCTCAGCGAGCCCTTGGCCGGGCTCGACGTGTGCGACTTGGAGTGCTCCGACGCGCCGCTGTGTTTACTCGACTTCTTTTCCCGCACTTCTCCGTGTCTTTGGCTACTACTGCTGCTGCTGCTGCCACCGCTGCCGCCGCTGCCTCTCTGGCTGCTGTGCCCCCCTGAAGTCCTGAGCGTTTCTGGGATTGGGATGAAGATCCACCTGCTGCTGAACCAACCGGAGTCCACTTGCTGCTCTGGCTGCTGCCGCCACGCTGGTCCCCGCCAAACAAAGGTGGGCCTGATTTCTCCTCGGAGGAAGACGAGCTGTTAGAAGGTTTACCGCCAAGCTTTGGAAGTGTGTCACCAATGGGCTCTTTCATCTCGTCGTAATTGCCCAGCATGCTCTGAATACGGCTGGACAGTTTATCTTCCTTGCTGGACTGAGGAGAGAAGCAGAGAACAGGAAGAGATGGAGCAGAGGACGGAGTGACGAAGAGGAGGAAAGAAAAAAGAGAGAGAGAGAGCGGAAATTCATTGAGGGGAAAATAAATGAGGAAAAATGAAGAGAGGGAGAGCAGAGAGGATGGAGGGGTGGAGAGAGAAAACAGTCATTATGGGCACAAGTTCAACACTTGGGTTAATTGCTTTCTATCAAAAACAGACAATGGAGAAAAAACACAACACTTAAAACAAGTCCAATAAGCAAAAAGGAGCATTTTCCCTCCGACAAGAAACTAATTACGTCTTAACCTCGTGTGTCACCAGCCTCACATGATTTGAAATAATTGACTCAACATAAAAAGACACAATCAGCCAATCACACACAGTTAGAGCTTGTTCAAACTGAACCCAGATCAGCCCACACCCGTGTGTGAGCACAGATAAGAGTCCAGCAGCAGCAGCAGCACTGAGGTTAATCAATCACTCTGAGGCCACGGGTTCCAGCAGCCGACCTGTTTGCAATCAGCCCGGGACAGAAGATCCAGTTACACATGCAGCCTGCGTCCGACCTCTTGTGTTGTTTGAACGGACTCTCTCTCTCTCACACACACACACACACACACACACACACACACACACGCTGAGGAAACACAAGCCGTTATCTGCTGGCAGGAAATGTGACTAGCTTGGTCATAATGTGCAACTCCACCACCACCACCGCCGCCGCCGCGGCCGCCGCCTCCTGCTGCTAGCTGGCTAACTGGGCCTGGCTCACATGTGTGTCGCTGCAGCTGCACCATCATCACTGCTGCTTCTCCTTTAAAACACGCAGAGGTTGTTTCCAATTTGTGAGTGAGAGCATAAATGACACTTTCATTATGACTGTACCAGTTCAATAATACGTTTCCAAAGGGTGATATAATAAGAACTTATCATCTCATACTGGTGCTTACACACACACACACACACACACACACACACACACACACACACACACACACACACTCATGGAGCTCGAGGTAAAATGAGAAACAGACGAAGCTTTACACAGTTTGTCCAATAAACTCGGTGTTTACAAAGACACTGATTGCAACACTGGGCAGAATGAACACACACACACACACACACACACACACACACACACACACACACACACAGTACACACACAGTACACACACAGTACACACACAGTACACACACACACTCTGCTGTGCATGGTGCTCTTTTTTTATTTAGAGAAACTTTCTCATTAACCTTTTCAGGAGCTCAGGAGCTGCACCTCCTCCTCCTCCTCCTCCTCCTCCTCCTCCTCCTCCTCCATGTTGACCAGAGGAACATGTTCCAAGTTTAGGTTCCTGTCCCGGTCCTGAGGCGAGTTCCTGCCCGTCAGGAACTATTCTCACAAACATCACTTCAAACGCTGCCTTACTACAATAGAAACTAAGAACAACAACAACAACAGAAACGCTGGTTGCCAGATTCTTCTTCTGCCAACGTCTCACTTGCAGAAATGAAAAAACTTCACCCTCAGCTGTTTTTTTTTTTGAACCTGTTACCTGTCTGCTGCGTCAAAACACAACTGTGAATTTAGTCAATGGATCTTTCATTTCCTGAGTTCAGAGCGGCTCAGGTCCTGGAGTTAGTCAGATCCTGGTGCAGCTCGGCCTGTCTGATAATCACATCTCTGTTAAATTCCCTTTTTTTAAAAAAAAACACGCACTGATTGAAAAAATGCATTAGTTCCAGAAATCAGGTCTAGTGTGTCTCTAATTTTCGACAGATAAGGTTTTGCTGCTCGTTCGCTGCAGCTGAGTTACAAGTGCGTGAACTCTGCACCATAAAAATGTTACTGCTCTGCTGGTCTACATCTGGGAGGCCACAGCTGCAGCTGCGTGCACACATGGCCTTTTAATGCAGAACACAGTAAACTTCCACTTAGTGGAGCATGACAGAGAGGGAAAGAGAGTCAAACTGAGGCTTACATAAGGCTCAGACGGGCAGGAGGCTGCAGATACAGAGCCGAGAGAAGCCTCCGACTTAAACACTTTGGCTTTTTCCACATTTTTTTTTCCAACATGTCGCCGACATGAACAACAGGAGTATTATTTTCTCCAAATGCCTTTCTTCCTTTTCCGAAAAAGGTCAAGGACTGTGCTGCCTTCGGTGTCACCGAGTGTGTGCTGTTGTTGTTGCTGCTGCTGTATTTTCTTTTTACCTTTCACTTTGTTGTGGTCCAGAACAGCGAGGCCAGCACTCATCGCTCACCTCTGGGAGCCTTTTTATTCCCAACCTGTCAGGACACATTCCTCACTGCTGCTTTGATGTGGAGCTCTCGCTGAAGGAGAGGAGCCACTTACCTCTGCTCAAATCTGGTTAGTGGCAAAGATTAGACCAGGACAGAGAAGTCAGATCCTCTTTACAATTACTGACTGGGAGCTGGGAGCTGGCTGGCCTACATCTCTGTGAGTGTCTATGAGCTCATGATGAAGACACATAAGGCACAGGGGGAGGAGGAGGAGGAGGAGGAGGAGGAAGGGGGGTGGCGTCTTCTTCTGTTTACTTTTCCAGCTGCACTACAACACAGCTCCACCAGAGCAGGTGCTGGAGACTCAACTGACTCTGTGAGCTGATCCACAGCTGATTATCTGACACACACACACACACACACTTGGACAAACATCGTATACTGTTGAGTGTCTGTTATCAGCACGGCCTTATACTGCGCTGTGAGCGCAGCAGAGTAAGAATGAAGTCAAACAGCTATCTCTCACACACACACTCACACTCACACACACACACACACACACACACACCTGTAGGAGAAGTGTTCCTCCTCTACCTCGTCGGCCTGAAGCCAAACCTTCCTCTGAGTCGTCTTAAAAACAGAATTCAACAGTGTCAGCTCTGGGTGATGATGACAGTGCAGTGTTGACACACAGATCCTACGTGCAGCTCGAACTTCCTGTCAGTCACCGCTGTTGCAAACTCCTCAGTACTGACTGATCAAATCTGGTGTCAGAAGTGAACGTGAGGTAAGTAAACTCACCACTTTGTAAGGTTCAGGGAAGAGAGGGGAATTTGCTGGAAAGGCCTCTCCTCCTCCCTGCTGGATTTCTTGATTTCTCCTTTCTCTTTCTTTCATTCGGAGCACATTCCGGTCCTCACGGTTCATGTTGCTAATAACACAAACACAACAACAACAACAAAAAAGTCAACACAAAAAAAAAACACGCTGAGGAGAGACAATAAAACAGACTTATCTCAGAGCTTTACAAGGATGCCAATAAAAAAAAAAAAAAAAAAAGGCGGTGATGTGAAAGTGAGACGTTCATAAAAAGGAAACACCTGACAGGTCCGTGATGCATTCAAAGTCTCAGGCCAAAGTGAGGAAACGGCATAAACCCTGCAGCTTTTCTCGTCTGTGCCAGTTTCTGCAAAGTGAAGTAAAATAAAACCAACCACCATGTTGTCATTAACCTACTCTCTGCTCTGAGTCACACACTTCTGGTTGCACCACAAAGTGGACCATCATTAGCTGAAACCCAACAAACATCATCACAAACAGGGGGTGGAGGGAGGGAGGGGGGGGGGGGGGGGTCACAGAGATCTGACCTGTGGAGAAAGTCGTCTCTAATAAGCTTAGGCTGGTCTGGACACACGACGGTGCAGTAGCCTACTTCTGCTGCACTAACCTGCAGCTACTGACGGTCGACGTGAGGTTGGAGCACAGGTGGAAACACAGGTGAGAACACAGGTGGAAACACAGGTGGAAACACAGGTGGAAACACAGGTGGAAACAGAGCAGAAACCATCAGTGTAGTGTTGACCACCGCTGGTTAAATAAAGTTTTCTGAGGTCACCGTGACCTTGATCTCTGACCAACGTCCTCTCGCTTTGAGTCAAGTTCAAGACAACGTTTATGCAAGATCTGATGCTCTCACTGTGTCATGAGGTCGGTCACGGTGACCTCTGACCTCTGAAGTACAAGCGGACATTTTCACAGAGCTTAAAGGAACAGTACGCCTCTGCCTGCTCCGGCCGCTCGTAAAAACCAGTGTAATTAATGTTAACTGCTGCTATCAAACTGAAGCGCTGAACTTCCGACTCCATTAGAGGAAGTGAACGCACCTCTCTGCCCCTCATTGTCCGCCTGAGCCCAGCGCACGGTGGAAACATAAACGTGGGGAGGAGGATGTAGAGGATGTACGGAGCCACGCCACAGACACAAACAACCTGTGATAAAAACACCGCACGCTGCCAGGAGATCAAGACCCATCTCTTCAAAAGACAAAGAAAAAACTTCACATACACTGTCGACGCCATCGGTGGGAGGGAGGGAGGGAGGGAGGGAGAGGGGGGGGGTCAGAGACACAGCCACCACTGACACACCAGGACCGAATGTGACTGTTGTGCACCTTGTTTAACAGAAAACACTACTACTACGGAGATTTGAAACCAGAGAGAAGCCAGCGATCGGCGAGGCGTGTCCACGGCTTCAGGCTCTGCCACCGACAACAGTGAATCTAAAGCTCATGACAAAGAGTGATTCTGCTGCAAACAGCCGGCCTCCTCCTAGATTATTAACAGAGCAGTGACAAGGAGGGTGTTTTCTCTTCTTACTAAGTATGACTAAAACCATGAGAAGAAGCAGATGGGACACTAAACACACACACACACACACACACACACACACACACACACACACGCACACAGAGGGAAGTTAAAATAAACTATGAGTCGCAGACAACACTAGACAACATGAGAGCTCTGCTGGTCAGAGCTGGATGGAAACAGCTCCAGGTGTTCAGGCCTCCTGCTCCTCCTCCTGCTCCTCCTCCTCCTGCTCCTCCTCCTCCTGCTCCTCCTCCTGCTCCTCCTCCTCCTCCTCCTCCTGACAGACTATCTGGAAGCTTATCAGCAAATCTAAACAGTAATTTCCCAACCAACCTCCTGACTAAGCCTTTGCCCGTTTTACATCATCACCACAACCTAACTACAGCGTGAGTCATTACACATAACAGACAACTTGATTTACACAATGTCAGAGAGCCGTGGAGCAGGCCGCGGCCGCCGCGGGACGCCGCCAGGAAGGAGCTCATATCGGCCAGAGAAGAAGAAGGACGATCCGTCCAGGAGTGGATCTATAAAACCTGGACAACAACACACGCCGACGCTGGTAAAGTGAACAATAATAAAACTGTGGGGAAGATTTACTCTGACCACAATCGGGGAGATCTGACTTCACTTTGCCTCCTGCGTCGCCAGCCCGGCCTGGGGGATAAAACAATGAGCAAGGATTGATGATCTGAACGCTGCTGTTGTTGTTGTTGTTTTTTTGTATTTAACCTTTATTTAAGTGTCAGGGAATGTTTTCCAATGAAAGACACGACAGAGCAAGAAAACACCAACAGACTGAGCTCCGTTACAGAGCAGACAGACTGTTGATCATGGTGTTGAACTGAGGAACAGTCGTGCTGCGTTTGAGCGCACGCTGTAAAATCGTTCAGGTCGATGCAGCAGAAAAACTTCAACAGTTTTCCAAACATGAAACGATCACTTGAAGCTGTCGGGCGGCAGCGTGCCGTCTGTCCCGACTTCAGAGCTGCTCTGATTCATCAGTATCTGCGAGTGCTGGAGTCTCCCAGTTAGCTCCGTGAGCTCTGACCAACACCACAGAGGACTCAGTTCTTCTTCTCTGCTCTATAAACAGTTGTGCTGCGTTGCCATCAGCAGCAACGGACGGGCGCCTTTTCCAGGTGTGTTTGACTGTCGACCGAACACGGCTTCATCTGCTCTATTCAACCTGGTTTGAGCTGAACAGCATCGATGAGCACGCCACGTCCACGCAGGCACACGGGAGGCTCAGCGTCGGTATCAGGAGGGAAAACATGGACGGACATTTCCTCCTTCTCTCGTGCTTCCTCCCTGCTCATTAACAGCCAATCAGATCCCTGTCATTTAACACGCGAGCGACAACATCAGAAGCCGGTGAGGACGCTGTTACCAGGACACACGGGTCACATGGTTGGTTTCTTGAAGACCAACCAGCATCAGAACATCGTTGTGAGGTTTTGTCACGTTGTACCGAGGAATCCATCAACTCCGTGAGGCGGGCGGTGGAAAACACACACAGGATGAGTTCATGCTTCTCGTGTGCAGGTGCTGCTACATGTATGTACCTGTACACATGTCAGTGGGCCTGTTGATGCCCCTGGATGATGAGTGACACACGCTGCTCATGTCAGTTCTGCACAACAAACTGACTGATGTGTTGGCTTCTACAGCTGAACAGGAGGTTACACCATGTCCTGCAACAGCCGCCACTGTTTGCACAACACTCGAGCATAAATGTTCACATTCAGCAGTTTATGCTTTTTTTTTGTCCTTTTCTAAAATCAAAGTATCTTCGCTGACAGGTTGCTCTGCCTCGCTCCAGAAACCTCCTGTCTCGGGCAGGAAAGAGCGAACGTCTCCTGCTCCTGCGATCGTGTTTTCATAAAAAGGTCACTGTGGTTCTGTGTGAACAGCAAAAACAAAGTGTGCTCCTGGTTTTGAATAAATAAGGAAGTACACTACGTACCCACATTAAGGAAAGAATGTGAAAATCCTGCACCGATGTTATGATGTGACTGTTTGGATGTGGACCGAGCCTCTCAGCTTGTTGCATGTTTTTCACTTGGCGACTAAAACTCAAACTGCACAACAAACCGGAGCCGAGTTTAACTCACCACTGTAAATATTTCCACTCGTGTCTGAAGAAGAAGAAGAGGAAGAGCTGGACAAATCTGGAGGTCCTCTTTCAACCAAAGAAATCACAACTGTGAAGATACACGGATGTGTTTTCAACGGTCCTGACAGTGGGGATAAACAGCGTGCGCCGACACCACCTCCTCTCCGTGTGGCTCAGTACCAGTGTGTGTTTTCATTCAAACATACCGAGTCCTGGAAACCTTTGGACCAGATCATCTCCTGTATGCACCACCTGTCTTCTGCACATCGACACACACACATGCGCGCACAGTGACCAACAAACTGTGGCTGAGCGTCGACAAACACGGGAATGTTAAAAGAGAGAGAGAGAGAGTTTGTGTGCAGCAGGACGAGCACGACAGGAGCTTTAAAACAACAACAACAACCGCTTCGGAAACCGATTGCACAACACACGCGAGGAGAAACTTCAGATCTCTCTTATCTCTGACCTCAAATGTGCACACCTCACACACACCTCACACACACACACACACACACACACACACACACAGGGTGATCATGATGTCACAGCAGGAGCCAGGGATCAATGCAGCTCCTCACGTGATGTCAGACGACCGCGGTGCAGCGGCGCAAGGTAAAACCTTACAGCGCTCAGAAAATGGCTGTGGAGACACGGTGAGAGCTGATCAGCAATGTCTGTCAAGAGCAGTGCATTAGTTAGCATTAGCATTAGCCACAACCGGTGGGATGTCTGCTGTGGTTATCATAACCATCCAGATGTGAACTTTGAGATGTCAGACGTTATCTTGATGGGTGACGTCTGTGGAAAGCTGTTCATTCAGACACTCGCGTGTTGACGTCCACATTCAGACGCTGCGTCTGTTCTGTCTTCACGCGCCACAGCTCTGTGGGAAGATGACAAACACTGTTGTGTGGTGAACGTCTCCAGGTCTTTAACTTTGGGTGATACCACTGACTCTGAACCCTGCGGAGCACTTTCCTCTCCATGTCTGACACTTCATGAGCCTCCAGAGAAACAAAAAAACACATCCAGCGAAGTCAAAACAGACGTTTTTGGACCTGACGGCGCTCCGTAGACGTCGACCCAACGCTCCTGCAGCCTGAGCCCAACCTCACATGACAGGGCAGCTACCGCAGCATGTTGGCTGGTATGTACCCGACAGATAGGCCCACAGTCTGAGTTTCAGTTTTAATCTTTGATTCTTTACGTTAAACACCGGGGGGTTTCCCGACCCAGTTAAAGTGACGCCCGGCTGAGCTCTGTGGCAACAAGACACAACTGAAGAACCACGTCTGCCACTGTTTACCTGAGGCCTTCAGCGCCACCGTGCACTCATCCCTAATCCTGAAAACAGGCCTGTGTGGGAAACACCTAGAATAAACATCCATTTCTATTCTGCCCATTTAAAAAATAGAGGCCTGATCAAAAAGAAAAAAGAAAAGAGCCTCAGTTTAAATATTTGTCTGGAGCTCCTCCATCCAAGGCCGAGGCAGCACCCGGCTAATCAGGCTCCAACAACACACACAGAGAGAGAGAGATAGGCAAAACAGACCTGCTGGAAAACAGGGAACCAGCCTGAGTGTAAGCAAATCACTTCTCACACAGAGTGAGTTTAAATGGCGTTTGTCCTGATCAGAGTGTAAAGGCTCCACAGCTCCATTCACTGTGATCATTCAACAGTGTGTCAGGCTGAAAAGGTCAAAGTCTGAGGGCTTCAAGACAGTGCGGCCTGTACCGACATTAATCAGCTCATCTGCCTGTTTCACAGACACAACATAACAACAAGGCCACGTCTTCACACACACACACACACACACACACAAAAAGGGAAGAACTGATGGCTATCTGTGCACCGTGACTGCAGGACCACAGGGTTTCAGCGACACAGCCCTTATGTAAAGCCAACAAAACACACGTCCATGGAGACGTGTTTAATAAGACGTCTACACGTATGTTTACACACATTCCTGTATGTTAATGTACATTAACGCCTGGCAGACGCCGACAGAAACAAGTGGAGCAGCCAACTCGCTGTGCGTTTCTTACCCTGACTGAGAGGCCATGGCCCCAACCACTGAAACATTGGAAGGAGGAGGGAGGAGGGTTCACAGGATCTCCCAGGGATTCACAAGTTTTCTCCTCATGACTTGTCAGCCCCCCCCCCCTCACCAGGTTTCTACACCACACCTCAGAGGAAACACCCGGGGCAGGCTTCTTTCTGGCTTTGCTCTGTTTCTACCTCTCCACACGTCTCTTCAGATCCGTCCCACAGCCGGAGTTTCTTTACTCCACTCGATGAACAGTGTATTTCCTTGGAGTGGAGACAAATCTGACTTAGTGAGGGGAGGTGACTGCTCCTTCTCGGGAGATACCACCTGAACAACTGCCGGGGGGGGGGGAAGGGGGGGGGGTCACATGTTAGGTGAAGTCGAGCACTTGTTTCTGTCAGTGTGGTGTTTGTACTTTTCTTACCATCAGCACTATCTGCACATCCGCCTGATGCCGGCTCCTCTTTGGTTTACGAGTACCTTCTACGTATGTATGAGGTGTGTTTGTTGCCTCAGCATCTTCTCAGCATAGTGTGATCATGGTGAGACAGAAAGTCTCCAGGTCAAATGTAAAGGACATACGGTCAGGGACAAAGACGGGCTGTAAGTTTAAACCCTGCAGATTCAACTCAACGTTGAGCAGCTGAGACAGCGGCGGTTTGTCAGAGGAGGACGAACTCTGTAGGAAACAGCTTCACACAGAGGGTCTGCATGGAGAGGAGGAAGCACCGAGGCGCAGACAGCAGGCATAAACCCCCCCCTCTCTCTGCCAGAATGGAACAGTCCTCCCCCTCCCATATAAGGACATGTTATTTTACACCACAGGGCCTCTCCTCCTGTGTGATGTCACTGCCCTCAGCACGGCACAGCCAATCAGATTGCATGTTTCCGTCAACAACCTCCCTCCCCTCCTCCCCCTCCCCCTCCCCCCCTCCTCCTCCCCCCCACTATGCCCTGAGCACAGGGCAGAGCAGCAGCAGCAGCAGCAGCGGCGCTGGCTTCTTAAAGAGACAGCGCCGCCGCTGCTGTTTCCGGCGCAGGTTGTAACAAACCGGGGACGTTTTCATCAGCTGCACATGATGATGACACACGTTCACGGATGTGTTATCATCACATGTTCAGCTGCTGTTGTTTCTGTTGAACCTGCTGCAGACAAAAACATCTTTACCTGAAACTTTCCAGCCTCCTGAACTGACCTCTGACCTTCACGGTGTTTCTACGGGCTGGGATGTGAACAGTGATGCTGAGTGTTTACCTCTGTAACACAGGCTGAAACCCTCGCACTCACAGCATCGTCTCATATCTGACATAATCTGATGACAATCCTCCTCAGGACGCAGCTCAAACACTGAACACTTCATAAATGAAAGACAACAGGTGACGGTCGTACGACTCCTCTCTCGACTTCATTCAAGAACAGATCAGTGTTTTTCAAACCACGTTGATGCTTGTCTCAAAGTCTTCATGACTTTACCAGACACTTCACACCATCCGGCGTCCGGTCACCTCGCTGTGACGTCTCACAGCGAGTGCTGGTGTGTAACATTCACTCTGATGCTGGAAACGCCGCGCGGTTCCCAATCATCTCAATTTAATAGTTAATGTGGCGCGCGGCGTGTGTTTTCTAACCTCTGTCCGTCTCTCTTCACTTCAGCTGCTGGTTATTTTCAGCACATCAGTTGTATAACCCATTTACTTTTATAAATAGAAGCAGGATACTACTCACGGCTGATTTAATCAATAACCAGTCTGATAACTGTAGCACACGAAGGGCTCTGTGAGACGACTGGTAAACAACAACAACAACAACAACAACAACAACAACAACAGCTCAAAAACTCAGATTAGTTCAGTTTAATACACGACGATGAACCTAAAGTGACTTCCTGGTCTAAGTAAGAATATTTCTTTCCAACAGCATGATGTCAGTGACAGAGGTGGAGACGAGCAGCCGGTGAGCCCCCCCCCCCCCCCAGTGCTTTTGAAGCAAACCTGCTGACTGCAGGAATTCCAGAGGGAGGGTCCATTCAAATGCTGTAAACCTGCCTCATACATGCAGCTGTTTGGGGTGTGTGTGTGTGTGTGTGTGTGTGTGTGTGTGTGGGGGGGGGGGGGGCAGTGCAACTAGTACAAGGACTTGATCAGAGAGCCAATAAATCAGTCATCTACTGGAGAATCGATCGATGAGGTCAGGACGTCTCCAGCAGATGAACTCAGACCCTCCAGTCAAAGAGCCTGTCATTTCTCCACCCGGCTTCAGATCAGCTCCAATTAACATATCAAAACAAGCCCCTCCGTCTCCACTGACACGTTCTCTCAACAGCAGCCTCCATGCTTTGACTCACGGAGGCAGGTCTGAAGCATCTGAACTGAGTCACTGTCTGGAAAGCCTCCACTCAGCGGGCGTGTATTATCTGAATCACAGGGAGCTGGTGGCGCTCACCAATCGCAGCCCGGCGCCGCGACTCTGGAGCAGTTATAAGCTAATTAATCGTGCTCATTTAGGAGCGTCCTTGTATCTGACGCACCACAGAGAGGCAGGCGTTGTCCTGACTGAACACTACGCCAAGTAGACAAACAACAACAACAACAACAACAACAACAACAACAAATCCGTAAACATAAAGATATAAAACGCTGTAATCCTCCGTGACGGCAACAAGATCAGCCTGGCTGCTTTCACACACACACACACACACACACACAACACAACAACAACAACAACAACAACAACAACCCACAATCATCTTCTCTCAGCGTCATTGGAGCCGTTTGAAGTGAGCCACCAATACTGTCTTTCAGTGATCAATACTTTAATCGATACATCACTCACCTCACATAACACACACTAAACACCAGCCAACAGTGGTTTTAGATTAGATCTGCTGCCATTCAGGGTCAGAGGTCAAGTTCTTGGTCGAACACTCGCGCACGTTTTCATGATAAAGGACGACGTCATCATTTTAAACATTTCTCAGCCCCCCCCCCCCTTTGGCCCCGACTCTGTATTGACACCACATACTGTGTATGATGCAACTACAGTGTAAACTTGCTCCAGCAGGTTCAGGACACATAACGCTGGCTTTCACAACCTAAAGGAAAGGAGGGGTCCCCTCCAATAAAACCGCCGTGTTACGGTTGTGTCACAACGACCCCGACGCACGCTACAAGCAGAAACACGAGACAAAACGACTGATCGGATGAAGATGCTGATGTTTGTTCATCCTGTGTGTTTTTAGTTGTGTGAAGCTCCTGAGCTTCGCTGTCGCCGACGAAGGGACGTTATTTAACATGACGCTGGTCGTACGGCGCCGTCTCTTCGCCCGCGGCTCTAACGCTTCTCTATATGAAACATAACAGTCGTATTACTTGCCAAGACATGAATTAACCGCTCCTCAGTCACGATCATTTCCATTTCACCTCCTGGAAACGTACGATTACTACCAGCTGTAACTGGATCCACAACACCGTCAGAACCGCAGGCGACGTGCCAAGTCATAACCACACCGCCAGTTATCATATGGAAAAACAACAACAACAACAACAACAGCAAAAGGTCAAACCTCAGCCCAACTTTATTTAGGAGCTGTGGGAACTGAAGCAGTGTGGCACGGTTTCCCATATCGAGCTCTTTGCTGTGAGAACACACTGGACTGAATCTGACACTGTCAGTATCTGAGTATGCGCCTGCAAATAGAAACACACTGAACTATAGCTTACTACGCTGAACCTTAAAATAACCCTCTGTGTCCCCAGACGCTTTGATGCACCAATGTGAAACGAAACACCGGCGCACGAGAAACTGGACTGTGCGATTGATAAACGTGCAGATCCCAGTGCTCCCAGTGCTCCCAGTGCAGAAAAGCCTGCACCAGTGAAGTCCACAGAACCACTTCAAAACAAAGAGCTCCTGTCACTTTACTCCTCTGTGTGTCTTTGTCTCTGGTTTTTACTGCTGCTGATTCATTCGTTACCGTCTGTAAATGCTTTTCCAACGAATCTCACCGGCGTTTCATCAGAAGCACCAGTGGGCCGCAGCTGACGCTGACTGATGTTACAGTTTCCAGACCCAATTATAGATGACAGAGCGGCGGCGACGCGCCGTACGGATCTATGCCGTATCTGTGAAACGAAATGGCGTTAATGAGCTTCACCTCCACGGGGCTACACGGCCACATGAGAGCTCAACTCACATCCAGGAGAACAAAAGCTGAAGAACAGATGCATGAGGTCAGGACACAGTGAACGGCATATTTTTCTGCTGCGTGAGCAACAGTACGGAGGGATGGAAAAAAGAGCTGCTGATGTCTGATTAGATCCGAGCTAATTAAACTGGCAGAGCCTTCAAACAGGTTTCTCTCAGCGAGCTTGTCTGTGAAAAGGAAATAAGATTTGATTATGAACTCACAGGGCTCTGCCGAGGACACAATCAGCTCTCAGTCTGGCTACAAGGCAGGAGCATGTGTGTCATAAACAAGCCATGATGGAGACGGTTCACTTCTGACTTTCCTTATTAAAGTTCAACAAAGACAACACTGATGAGACGACAGAGGAGCGATGTTACGCCTCCCGTTAACTCAGGTCTGTTCGAGCAGAGCCCTCTGAAACGCAGCCTGAAAACTCACACCGTGCTACGACAGCTCATGTACAATGAGCGTGTCACGGCCAAGGAAAACAAGCTCCCACTCCTCGCGCTGGAGCGGACAAACAAGTCACCGCAGCCTCTCGGCACAACGTGAGCGTGTGTCCCTGTGCTTGGCTGCAGAGGAAACAGTTACACTAAAAGCCACAGAGCAAAACCTAAACAGGAAATGAAGAGGATTTCACAGAGAACTGCGTCACGGGGGGGTGGGGGGGGGGGGCACCACAAGCCGGAGAGTAGAAAAGCTTTTATCTGCCATAACAAACTGGCCACAGCTGCAGGAACTTTATGAGTGCATCTCAATCAACAGCCCATTATGTCCAGGTGAGTTCAAGACCACTTCAGGACCACCGCCATGTCCCAGCACACAAACACTGATGTCTGACAGTCGCTCCGGGTTTCAGCACAAGACACAACCACAACAAGGATTCTCGCTCTCTCACACAAAAAAAGCAGCTCCGCCACATGAAAGTACTACATATTGATCAATGCCAGGTTATTAATGATCATCTGATTACAGCTCAGATGTTGTTCAGCCACTGATCACGGCTCCGTTAACAACTAAAACAACCACATAAACACTCCTTCACTGGTGTTTGTGACATCTGCCCGTCGTGACACACCCTGGAAACAAGTTTTGCAGAAACATCGGACTTTATTCTGCTCATTTTCCTTCGACGTGGTAGATTCAAATGTCGTCGTCGTCACCAAACACACGCTAAAGCTGATGAAATGCACAGGTTTTAAATGAGTTAGACGTGTTATATCATAAAATCCTGATCCATAAATACAGCAGTGAGCGTGATGACAACTTTATCCCTCGTACAGACCGTCCTCGTGTAAAGAAGACACCATGGGACGACACACGGTGCTCTATAAACAAAATGCACCCCACAACTCAAACCTCCATCCACCACCTGACTACAGTTGTTGTGCCAGTTCACAGCTACCTGCCATAAAAGAGTTCACGACCCCACCCCCCCTCACCACCACCCCCACCCCTCACCACCCTCCTTTTACCAGGATGTGTCAACCAAGATAAACAAGAGGATTGTCCTGTCCTGCCCTCCATGTGCCAAGTGTGCCCTGCTGCCGTCGTGATAACTGTTCAGACTTACTCTGGACTTATTCTGTATTTTCTGGCCCTTCCCCCAACTGTGGCACGTAAAATGGCTTCCTAGAAAAGCACATCAGCTGTCCTCCTCCTCTTGCAAGACCTAAGCTGCAAACACACACGACCTATTGTGCTGGCTTCCTATGAAACAGTCATTAAAAACAACGAGTGAATCAGCGGGCCTTTAACTCTGGACACGTTTGACTGAGTTTAAACCGTGTGGCTGTAAAAAAGCAGAAAACGATGGCTGCAGGACAACAAACTGAAACTTTCTGCTAGTCACTGCTTACAACCTCACTGTTGTGTGAGCTCTGACTTTGTTGAAAACAGTCGGGAAAAACATTGCAAAGGGGGAAAAAAAAGTGAAATAAATGTAGTTCATGCTTTAGATTCGCCAACTTGAGGAATTTAACTCCCCAAGCTGCATTTGCATAAATGCACGGTAAACAAACAGCGAGCAGCTTCTGCTTATCACTCGCACTCAAAGCCAAACGAGCATTTCCTTGTCGATAACACAACTCAGCGGTAGTTAGTTAACTCAGCCGGGTAAGTTGAGTTAAACAGGGGTAAACAGAGAGAACACAAACATCAGACGTCATGACCTGTTAGCTAACATTACAGGAACAAAAACATGATCACTATCTCTGCCATGTTTGCTTTACTTTTGCTTCACAGCGACGCTGCGTACATTTCTTTTTCTAACATTTAGCAATACAATCAATCCATTCATCGATAAAGTTTGCTGTCATGTGAACTCTACAGTAGCTACGGGGTAGACCCATTTAGCGAGAGGCTAGCTCGCTACCTACAAGACTACCTGCATCTTCGCTTTAGCATAACGTTAGCTAGCCGCATCTCTGCCGTTCTGAGGCTAGGCTAGCGGCTAGCTAGCTAGCTCTGAAACCACTGAAAATTTCTGCGTAAATTTAAATTAACAGTCGCTCCAAATGGGAGATAACCACTGAGTACAGCTAATCAGCAAATAGCGTCCTTTGTGACATCCGGCATCCTTACCTCTTGTCTTCTTTTTAGGCCCAAACCATTCTAGCTATTGGAAAGCTCTTTTCTCTTTGTCTTTTCCACTTCCAGTTAGACGCAAAATGGACTCAGCAAGACGCTGTTAACAGCTAAAATACTAAAACCGGGTGGACGGTCTCCATGTTTTCTCTAAAACGCATCTGTACATCGAACGGGAAACGAAACGAAATCATTTTGTCTCTCGTTCATTTTGTTATTCCCGGACATAAGTGGCTGATAGGTAAGGCTGCTAGCGAAGTTAAGTAGCCAGCAGGTACCTCAGACAGGACTGGATGCATGGATGGCAGCAAGCGGCGCTGCCTTCACGGCCTGTCGGAAATATGTCGATCCGACCATCGAGGCGAGCAAGCGGCTGTCGATGTTGTTTTAAACGATTTTGAGCAATATGGAAGATGGGTAATTAATGCGTGCTCCTTATTTCAGACTTACGGTGGTTTATTCAGCCAAAGAAGAGTTATTATTTCGACAGCAAACACCAGCAAATGTATCACAGCTCACCAGTGTTTCAGAATCACCGATAACAAAGCAAAGAGTCCAGTTTAAATGATCGAGTCATTGTTTTACATATTAACATACCGTAGCACAATCACAATGTATTAATCATTATGTATAAAAAAAATCCTGATAACTCCCATGTCAGTGAATGCAACATTTCAGTGACGCACAGGTTGCTCAGACTTGACGTTCAGGGACGGAAGTCACAGCGTTACATTGTCCCCTCCACTTGGCGGACACTTCAATAGGTACACCTGCCGTGCACACAGACATCTAACAACTGATTGGTTTTATCACTGCAGAGCTTTTAGACGAGTCGATCTGCCGAGGTTCAAACTGAGCCTGTGAATGACAAAGGAAGGTGATTTAAGGGACTTTGAACGCAGCACGGTTGTTGGTGTTTTAGAACGGATGATCTGTATCCACACACACACACACACACAAATGTTGATGCCAGAGGTCAGAGGTCAAAGGAGAATGTCCAGACTGGTTGGAGCTGACAGAAAGACAACAGGAACTCAAACAACCCAAGGCCCAGGGGCGGAGCTTCACGGGGGCTGGGAGGGCAGGTGTCCCCTGGCCCAGGATCCGGAGGGGCCCGTCACTGTGACAAGTTTTACTGATCTGACCACTGGTCTGGGCCCGGTGTGCTCGACATTACAGCGCTCTACAAGTAACACCCCCCCCACACACACACACACAGCACAATGCACCGCCTCCCCACTGCTCAACAACAGGCAAACTCAGCCCAAATCAGCGCGACTGGAGTTAGGTTTACTGGGCCCGATCATGAGTCCCGCCCCCCCCGGCCCGGCCGTGACTTGTTCCACCATTGCCAGGGCCACAGAAGAGAAGAGCATCAGTGAACACACCTTAAAGCAGGTGGGCTACAGCTGTCATTTTAAAGCTTTTAGACGAACATGACCTCAGACATAAACACAGAGCAGGACGTGACATCACACACCTCGTCATTATTATTGTTCAGGGTGCAGCAGCCAACACACTGAACTCACACAGGTTTAACAAATGGATCAATGAACCTGCAGCATTTTAGACGTAACAAGCATCACTCGGTTTCACAGCTCTATAAAGTTACTTTACTGTGAATCTCTCAAAGAAACTCAAATATACATGAGCGTCCGAAGCATCAACAAGTTTATTCATTTGTTTATTTTACAACAGGCGACAAAGCAACAAATTGAAACTCATTTAAAATGTGACAAAGGAAACGTTGATCCAGGGTCTCTTTAAAAGGTCTTCTTCTAACGTGTCTTCACCGGGACGTGGTCGTGAGCTGTACAGAATCAGTTTGACTAAAAATATAGTTTAGTAAAAAAAAAACACATCACAGGATCCAACATGAATAAGTAAAACTAGTTTTTAAAGACGTCCTCCTCAGGCAGGAGAAAAAGAAGGACTCTCATCCTGGTTCACCTCAGAGTCTGAGCTGGCTGACAGCACAGAGACCGTGTCCACATCAAACTGTGACACGTCTGGAATAAAAAACTAACAAACAAACAAAAAAGAAAAAACTGTGGACATCTAAAATTTACTGAAGTGGAAAACTAAACCCAAGGTGGAAACTATTGGCTCATTTCTTCTTCTTCTTCTTCCTGGGCGGTCCTCGATCTGAGTCACTGCTGCTTCCTGAGTCTGAGCTGTCTGAGGACGAGGAGGAGGAGGGAGACGATGAAGAGCTGTCGTCGTCGCTGTCGCTGCTGCTGTCGCTGTCGTCCGAAGACGAGCTGGACGAGTCGCTGCTGTCGGACGACGAGTCGCTGGACGAGCCGCCTGAGTCGCTGCTGCTGTCGCTCGAGTCTTTGGCCCTGAGGAAGAGGAGGAGGAAGAGGAGGAGGTTGGTCAGTGGTTCAGTGTGAAGCTGCTCAGTGACTGTGAATCACTGTTTACCACCTCAACAGGCTGTTGTTGTTGCTTTAAACTGGAGGAAGTGAACACTGGGCCTGAACAGGAGCTCGTCCCATTTAAAGGAGACGTAACCGATCACGAGTTTAACGTATCGATGTCGTTCAAGCCGAGTCCTGGTTCTCGTGAGATGTGTCTGATTTGGACGTCATGCAGATCAGTGCAGTCAGATCACAGTGAGACGGTGACATCAAGTGTTAGCCTGTAATTGATGTGCTGTGTGACACGTCAGTGCAGGCGCTGTGTACACTCTAAAACCAGTCTGGTTACATGTTTTTGCAGCCACAGTTCAATCAACCTCCTGATGGTGATAATGTGAGTCAGTGGATTTCACTCTGTAGACCCAACACATGGCCGCGGGCAAAATGTGGCTGTGGAGTGAAACTGGAGTTAAATGGGGCTTTTTGTCGCAGCGGACGTGGACACTGGGCAAACACAGATGGAGCTAATCACATTATTAACAGCTGGGGAACAGGTTATTAGTTCCACCTGAGGTTTCCCACGAAGAGCCAGAAAGTATCTGCAGAGAAACAAACAGTCACACTGGATTCATGTAGGACCCAGAGAGAAAGAGATGAATGTGTGAGTTCACCTGTGACACTGTAAGGTGAAGGCAGGTAGCACAGGTGTAACAACAGACCTGATGATGGGCTGTGTGTCATGTTTGCGTGGTATACTGTATGTTGTGAATTCCTCCTTCCTGTCGTGAGAAAGGTTAAATATTTGGACTGAATAACAACAGTTAATCTAAAACTGAACTGATTGAACAGGACGCTCGACCTTCACCTCCCCAGAATCCTCACACACGACACCACTGTGATGAATGGTCAGTACACACTCACTGTATATTCCTAATGTAATGAAGTCTTTCTCTCTTTACACTTTAGTCACAGACGATGTATTGATGTGTGAAGTTCTGCTCTGTTCTGCTCCTCTAAATAAAGAATGAAGACCAACGCAGAAAACGATAAAATCTCATAAAATCAATGTCAGATGTTTTAGTATCTGTACAAATAAACGATCAATAAAAACAGAATTGATCTGTTGTTTTCATGCTGATCTGTGACAAGAGCTTCAGCAGTTTTTAACTGTCTCCACTAGAGGGAGCTGTTCTGTCCTGTCTCTGTCCACAGTGTTCTCACCAAGGGCCTAACTTTGAGCTCAACATGGGGGGGGGGGGTCTGAGGACACGCCCCGCATAAGAAAACCTTTCAATATTTCGATTATATAGATCTATAATATATATATAAATATATAATATTACAAACACAAACTAACTAACTATGGCCTATTCCTGTGTTTTCCTCTGCCTGGTCTCCTTGTGTAAGAACGCGTGTTAAACCTCAGCCCTGTGACGTACAATGACGTATTTTACCTCCTTTTGTCAGAACAACCTGGGCTTTCAGATTCTCATGCTGTGGTGGGGTCACATAGAAAAACTCATTAGACCAGAGATAAACACATAATGGCTGTTTATACATGAGGATTTACAGCTGACACCGCCGATAGTAGTGATCATACACGGCCACGGATCGATCATGTTCATGTACATGTGATATAGACGATCTTTGGCTGATCAAGTGACCGCACCGAGCTCTCCTATTGGCTGTTAACCAGACACGTGACGGCACACGGGTCTCTTATTGGACACACCGATGGACTCAATGGGAGCTTGAAGTGTCCCGGGTTCATTGATCCTACCACGGTCACGCGCGCTGCAGCCTGTCTCTGTACAGTGTGTATGAGTGAGGCTCCGTCAGTGTTGTCTAACCCTCACCCTGTTTATCTGTTGTTGTGAAACTCAACTTCCATCTGTAAACAAAGGGGCGGAGCTAAAACACACGACTCCATCCCAGTCCCGTCCCGACACCGTACGTCTACGACTCTCAGACGACTGTCACGTGACTCACGCGTGACCTTCTCGCCCGTCGTGTGACTGTGTGCGTGACTCAAACACATTAAAATGCCCAGTGAGTTTCAAACGAGACACGAGGAGAAGTAAATATAACGTCTACATTGTGCATGAAGTGTGAATCTCTACGAACTGTATCACATCAAAACTCATATCGTGTCAACGACACTGTCAAAATAAAAGTATTTACTTACTTCTTTTTAACTTTCTTCTCAGCAGACGCGTCACTTCCTGGTCTGGGAAGAGTTAAAAGAGAAAAACATCTTTTTACTGACACTTACATAAAGTAAAACAGGTTGAAAAATCAAACTTTGGATGATTCATATGACACATAAAGAAGTTTTCAACCAAACAAAATGCATCTGATCAACAGGTTGACGTTAGACAACAACAGTGACGTGGTTCTGATGAAGTGTGGCATCAAGTGTTGATGCTGTGTTCATCTCTACGTCCTCCAGGTGGCAGCAGAAGCTACAACATCTCCCTGCAGTGACAGCTGAAGATGTATTTGTGTGTTGGTCTGACTGTAACTGTGGCTGCAGGGAATCTACACACTGTGAATCACTCAGTCTGTTACAACATGACGTCTCAACTCCAGCGGCCTCTAAACCCCAGAATCCCCGGTGGGTGCACGATGGAGGAACAGGTTTAGTGACAGAACAAGTTTTACTTCCTCAAACTCAACATCCGTGAACTGAACTCCTGAGACGGAGCACTGCTGAGAACAGCTTTAATAATTTGACCTTTGACCCACAAATCACTTGCAGGATGCTGCTCAGGAGCCTGGCGGCCATTTTCTGCTGCAGCTCGCCACTGTCAGATAATTGTGAAACTTCAGGTGATAATTCACCACAAGTCAAGATGGAGTCTTTGTTTTGTTCCACCAACAGCTTCAAAATTACAGGAAGTTGGAATTTGGTTTGAACGTCCTGGTTCCTGAGGGCAGACGGACGCAGACAGTGGCATTAATAACTGTTCCCTCTGTCATAACTAATGTGTGTCAGTCGGTTAATAACCTGTGTTTCCACTGCAGTGTGTGGACACACTGATCAAACTGAGGCTGCTGTGGCACCTGATCCTGAAGTGACGATGCTGCACATTCATGTTTCTACCTCAAACACACGTTTCAGTGGCATCAAGCAGAACAAGCGAAGCCCGCTCTGTGTCTCACCCAGTGATGCTGAGAGGTTTGTTCTCATTCTCCTTCAGTTTCTTTTTCATCTCGACGGTTCTCGAAGGTCTGTGCACGTATTTCCTCTTCCCTGTGCATTCGTACGTCCAGTGTCCCATCTCCAGACACTTCTGACAGCGCACATGTTGTTTGTTCGCCTCCCTGTGTGTGATGAAAGGGAACAAACACACAACAGTGACGACAGCAGCACAGAAAGCTCAGACACACCAGCAGGTGAAGCTACATTGAAACATTTTGTCCATCTGTCACCACAGCATCATCAGACTCTGGACCTGCTTCCATCCAGAGCTCGAAGACGCACTCGGATGAATTAAACATCAGTGTGTTTTTCTCCTCAGACTGTGACTTGCTTCCTTTGCTGCACTCAGATTATAAGACTGAGGGTAACGGTGGCTCTGCAGGTCTCCGACATCCACAGGAGGCTGGAGTCATTTCCAGTGACGCTTTAACAGGTAAATGTACAACATGGCGTGTGGCTCTCGTCAGTTCATGTGCTGAACAGGAACATTCATTTCTCTTGGAGAAAACTTTGGAAACATTCATCTTTCCTGCTCTGGTTAATGAAATTAACCTCACATCTGCCCCCCCTGCACCTGTAGGTCCAAATCTGTCTGTCTGACCTTTCACCTGGAAACTGTCCTCCGTCCACCAGAGACAGAAGCAGAGTTAAGTGACGCTCTCTGGGCCTGTGGCTTCAAACAGGGTTTTATTCATCATCCTCAGAGCGGCTCACTAGGTTTGTTTCATACCATGATCATCATTGTTAGTGACAGTACCATGTGTTTCTGTGTAACCATGGTGACCTGTATTTAACACAGGTATAAACGCAATAAGGACAGTTTATCAGTGTCTGAACAGAAAAGCTCCAAAACGTACAGCACGTCATATTTTAACAGTCGATACGTAAAAACACACTGAGCTGTATTTTTCCATCTGAGTCGATCTACAGCTGAACATGAACAACCTGAAACACACTGCAGCCTTTGAAAGCACCGTCACCTGGACAGACCTGAGGCCAGCCTCCACCCAGCCCCCACCCAGCTGAAGCCTGCCGCTTCACACCGACACACACACACACACACACACACACACACACACCGTGTGAAGGCTTAAAGGCTAAAGGTGTGTTTTCAGTCAGAAAACAGTCCGGAAGTTTAACAATGATCGGGTTTAGTGGGGAAAAGACGGCGGCTGGTCACTGCCTGCCTTCAGCCCCGCCACGGCCGCCCCCCCCCCTCCGTGCGTCAGACACGGAGCTCGGTGCCGGTGATGATGAAGTTAGAGACACGTGTGTATGAACCGAGCGGTAAAACACAGGAGGCAGGTCCCGGTAACTACGATACTCACGCTTGTCTCCGGGCTATTATTCTGTGCATGGGAGTCGCCATGCTGCAGTTTACTTTTTCTTCTTCGCTGTTCACTGAGCGGTGCGTGTTTCCGGTAGGTTTAAACCCTCTGGCGCCCCCTGTCTGTGCAGATGATGTACTGCCTGCAGGTGAGCGCGTCTCCAAACCCAAACCCAGACATTTCTGCTCATCGTCAAATCAAACCAGTAATTCAATGAACTTCAGCAGGAAAGTCGTTTATTTATTTATTTACTTTGATCTGTATTGTTTGTTAAATTAAATTAAAATGATCAGATCAAATTAACAAAAAAAAAAAATCACCTCCCAAACAAACGAGGCCCGTGTCTTCAGGTGCTGTCGGTGTGAAGTGACTGCAGCCCCCTCCTTCTAACATGAATACGTTTCTCTGCCTCAGAATGACTGGGTTTCATTCGGGGGGGGGGATTTGACAGACTGTACCTCACCCAGTCCCTTTTACCTGTTACCTTCAATGTGACTGTAGGTTTTCAGCAGACACAGTCACCACCACACGAGCAGAAGCTCACAGGTGAAGAAGCAGGGTTTCTGTTGTATACGTCTACATTTAGTTTTACCTTTCATCTTCTCACCTGCCCTCACTGACCTCTGGCGGGGGGGGCGCGCCACTGCAGCGCATCAAGGCGCCGCACAGCGCGTCACTTCTTTAATCTCAGGAGCTGATTCGATGAAATTAAATGGTCTTGATTCACACTGTGGCTCCAGCTCTCATCAACACAGGCGATGCTTTCCTCAGTTTCCACCGCTGGTGTCGCCCGGTGGGAGGGCGCACTCACCTGTTGTATCACCGGCAGGGCGGGGCGGGGCGGGTGGAGTCAGGTATCCCTTTGTTTACCTGCTGCTCCGCTGCTCCTTCAGTCCGACAGGCTCAGTGGCAGAACAACACTCACCTGGAGGTCCAGCCAGCGGAGCCGCGGTTCAATGAGCGGAGCACACTGACGCCGTTTGTCTCCACTTCCGGCCCCGATGCTCTGGGTCAAAGCTCCGTTCACCTGTTAGACTTCTTTAAACACCTGCGGAGGATTTCTGTTTGGACCCTGAGACGATCCGTTGTTACATCAACAAAACGACGCGATGAGAGACGTTCACCTGGGCAACGAGACGTGCACGAACGGTGAGGAAGACTCCGCTCCATGAGCTCACCTCTCTTCTTCTTCTTCTTCTTCTTCTTCTTCTTCTTCTCAACAACAACAAACATCACGGAGGGAAAAGTGAATTTACACAAACACCGAGGCTTCGTCCATCAGAGCTGGTTCCAGGCTGCTCTTTCAGGTCGTCACGTTTAACTTAGTGTCTTTGAACGCAGCACTGGTTTATGAAGAGTCTTACGTTTATTCATGCATCAAAGACAGTAACTGATGGTAGTGTACGTTACGTTACGTTACGTTACAGTGGACTGAGAGGGGCCATCTCTCTCTGTCTCTCTCTCTCTCACACACACACACTCTCTCTCTCACACACACACACACACACACACACACACAGTGTCATGATTTAAATCTGACAACATCATAACAGAGGTGCAGACAAAGCCTGAGAGTAATAGCAAGACAATAATCAGTAGTAATCACTCATATTTAGGGAGGAGTGAGACCTCCTGCTCCTGTGTCATGAGGCTGTCCAACATCCTGTTGTGCTCACCTGTGCTCACCTGTGCTCACCTGGCCTTCAGATATATTTACATTAGCAGTATCACAGTGAATCAGCTCTAACTGTATCAACAGATGATGGTTCGCTGCACAGAGGCAGGTGGTTACAGAGAAGTGAAGCTTCAACGAGCAGCGAAAACATCATGTAGCTCACTGGAATAAAAGTCACTCATTCATCACCTGTTGAACAAACTACAACTAAATAGAAACAAAAAAACAAATGAAAAATCGGCTTATTTTCAATATTTACATGTGAGTCAAACCCAGGTTTCTGTTGTAGCCCCCAGCTGACACAGAAACACCAGGTCAGAGCTGTGTGTGTGTGTGTGTGTGTGTGTGTGTGTGTGTCAACTGAACCTGCTGCCACTGAAACAACAGATTAACATGAAGGTCTCGTTTTAATGTTCAGAGCTCAGCAACTTCACAACGTCTTCATGGTGGAGACTGCAGTGGGGGGGGGGGGGGGGGGGGGGGCTGTGAGAGGATTAGATCAGATTTAGTTTTTCAAACAATACAGACATGGCTGATGGAAACGCTCTCCATGAATATTCCTCCATCACTGAATAATGAATAATGATCATGATGTTCTTTAATCACGTGTAGTTTTCACAGTCTGACGCTCAGACAGAGTCTTTTTCTCAATGACGTACATTTTCCTGGAAACTCAGTGACATTCAGTTGTAACTCGTCAGACAGTGAGTCTCCATGAGGCAGAAACACAAACCCTCTGCAGTTTGGTCAGAGTCATCCGAGGTGCAGCGTCAGTGTAACCCAGCCCGTGTACACTGAGGCCTCGCCACTGTTGACAGTGTAAATAATCCTGAGCACTGGTCAAACCAGTGTTGTCGCACCACCGGGAAACACTCACACAAACCAGACTTCCAGCTGGTTTCAGGCTGAACAAACAAACCACGGCACTGTTTCAATGTGACAATGTAGGCAACTCAACATGTGTGTGTGTGTGTGTGTGTGTGTGTGCATTCATCTGTCAATAGAGTAAATTACACATGTGTTATAGATGTGTGTGAGTGCAGGTTATCAAACATGTTGATCAGATGTGTGTGACATGTGTCTCTGTCTGTGCAGGGTCAGTGGTGAGGCTGTGGTGCGGCTCCCAGGCAACTGTGTGTGTGGTCACTGGAGATCAAACACTGCTCCACACACACCTGATCAACAGCACACACACAACAGGTACACACACACACACACACACACACCACGGTCAAATGGTGACTTACACTCTTTGAAATGTTGATGGTGATTTTACTGTTAATGATTTAAAGGAGCTGTTTGAGTTACGCAGTAGTTAGCTTTAGCATGAACAGTTGTTAACTAACCAGAGCTACAGTCATGACCAGAGGTTAATTCATCCTCAGTGCAGCAAATCATTGTCAGCCAATCAGAAGAGAGGAGGCTCTGATCCTCTCTCCTGATTGGCTGACTGTTTTCTGACTGATCCAATAGAAACAGAGCAGATTTCAGAATAAAACACTCAGAGAAACCAAATCCTGCAAAGTGTTGGATGGTGGGTCCAGGTGGTGGGCGGGGCTTGGTGTGACTGCTTTGTTGTGACATCACAAAGTGAAGCTTTAAGAGCGATGTCTGCCTTTATACCGTACAGAGCTTTAACAGAGACGGCGACCTTCACACTGTTTGGCTCAGGTTGGTGTTCCTACACTTCCTCAGTCACAGAGAAGAGGAAGACATAGTTCTGCTGCAGCAGCTTCACTTTTTAATGAAACAATGAGGTTTGAGTGACAGAGGCTGTTTTCAGTTCCCACTCAGACCTTCAGCCAGGTCAGGTGGATTAAATCGAGTATATGATATTGAACATTGTGTGTCAGAGTCTGTGATAACATCAGAACAGTGATTATGTAAAGAGGGATGTGAACATGACACCAGGGGAACTCATCAGGTCCGTGTAACCCAGGTCTCCTGTTCAATGAGTCAAGTGGCCATGCAAGTTTTTAGGCCTCACCGTATCTGAGCAACATGGAGAGCTCTGACCACACCTGTACCATGCTCTGGTTTGACCTGGTAACCTGGCAGGTTAGGCAACTTCTCCACAGCAACATCTGGTGATGATTTCCATCGATGTTGGAGTTCAGACCCACATTCTGAATGAGGATCGGTCACCTTTCTCCAAAGGTGTTTGTGACTTCCAAACCCCCATCATGGACAAGAGCTCTTTGATCGTTCGACTTTCCAAATCTCGGCCCTGACCCGAGTGTATCCATGCAGGTGCACAAGGTGCTTCTCCCACAGTACTCTTACAATGGTGATAGCCTTTTGATCTTTGGTAGCAGTGCTTGTGCATAACGTGTATAATGGTCTGTCACTACTAACACACACAACACATTCAGAGTCAGGCTCCATCTGTAAAAGTCCATGCAGACTAAATCTAAGGGGCCATGACCTGTGACCTGATTCAAGGGCGAGGCACGCTGAGGGAGCGTCTTCCTGGAGATCATCAGAGCTTCGAATGTGCTGCTCGACCTCAGCCGTCTTCAGCGGCCAATCAAGTCTGTGGTTGGTCAGTTCAGTAGTGAGTTCCACTCCCGTGTGTCCGCACTCATCATCCGGAGACCTGAACACCACTGGGCGATATCTTGCTGGCAAGACAAGTTGTTTGATCTGTTGTCCACACATTTTTTCTTTTACTCAGCAGAGCAACCCATCGTCCTCTTCATGTAGAAGCACCACAGTCCCTGGTGCATCATCTCTGGAGCGCGTCAGCACTTTATTGTTCTCGAGTGCTTTGTTTAGCCGCCCAGTTGTTGAGTCCGTATCTTGTGAAGCCTGGATATCTTTCCGACTCAGCTGGTCAAGGGTGTTTATGCTAAGGTTCACTGGGAACACAAAAGCTTGTGGTGCTGCTGTAGCAGGAGCTCCCAGCTGATCCACCAGTCTGTCAGGCACATCTGCCTCTGTGCTGATGCAGGCTTGTTTTGATTGGCTTGCCATTACTGCACGTAACTTTAAATACTGTTAGCATGTTGCTTGTATATTAATGCTCTGAAGTTGTGGGGTCCAGTTACTTTTGATTGTCTCATATTCAGCTCATGTGTTTTGTAACTCAGGTGTCCTGAGTGTCCAAGAGACGACTAATCTGAATTTTGTTTAGACTTCTCTGACTGACATGAATACGGACCACCACATCCTTCACAGGTGTTTCTTTACAAACTGCTCCTCTCTCACGGAGTTACAATAACATACATTAAAATAAATGCATAACAGTGACATCGTATGCAAATGATGATCCCCTTTGTCATATCAGCACCATACTCATGGATCCACAATGAAGGGTGATGGGTAATGGGGGTGGGGGTGGGGGGGGGCAATGACAGGCACAATCCAAAACAGCCTGCACACTGCAACAAAGTCCGGGGAAGAAGAGCAGCAGGCTCCCTCCACCAGCAAACAGCGTCTCCTTGAATTACATGAACATCAGACGTTATATGGTATCGACTCCACGTTAGCCTGCTTTAGCATTGGAAACAGCAACATGCTAAAGCTATGACATCAAAGCACACGGTATGCTATGCTAGCTAGCGGGTGGCTAAACGCATCACACTCTGGTCTTTTCCCACTACAACATTAAATTACAACTCTAAGGCGCACACTTTATATTCACCTTCTGCCGGAAGGAGAGGCAGAGTATCAGGACCGCGGGCAGTCGACCTCCTCACACCCCCCAGCAGGACGCACTTCCCTCGGGCCTCACAACAGCTCCCTGCTCCACCTGTCCCGCCCCAAACCAGACGGAGGACTCAGAGTGGCTGTGAACGCAGAAACAAAATGGCTGACATGCAGCTGAACTAGTAAACCAACTAGCAGCTGAACTTATTAAACTGTACATATTATATTTATCACATTTTACCTCTGTTTAACCCACATGCTGAGAACTGATATTATGGGCTGTATTCTAAATGAGTTTATGCAGGGCTACATCCTTATCATCATGGTGTCACATTCATTCAGACCTCTTACAACACAAATAACTGAACTACTAGTCTATAGTGAGGGTTAGGAGCAGTAGGTTTAATGTTGGAGTCTTTGCACAATAATAACAAACACTAGCATTTGTCTGTGTCCAGGTGCAAACAGCTCCTACAACCTGTGGCTTGGTCTCGCTCTGGCTCTGCTCTCCGCCTTCCTGATTGGTGGCAGCGTCATTCTGAAGAAGAAAGCTCTGCTCCGATTGGCCAGCACCGGTCACACCAGAGCAGGTGAGCACAACAGGATGTTGGACAGCCTCATGACACAGGAGCAGGAGGTCTCACTCCTCCCTGAATATGAGTGATTACTACTGATTATTCTCTTGGCGTTACTCTCAGGCTTTGTCTGCACCTCTGTTATGATGTTGTTAGATTTAAATCAAGACACTGTGTGTGTGTGTGTGTGTGTGTGTGTGTGTGTGTGTGTGTGTGCAGGTGATGGAGGTCATGGCTACCTGAAAGACTGCCTGTGGTGGGGAGGCCTGTTGACCAGTAAGAATCAGTTGTTTTTGCAGGAAACACCTCCACAGTGTTCTTGCTGTAGCTTCAGTGGACGTGGAAAAGACCACAGTGACCCTGAGCTCCACGAGTCCAGATCACACATGATGCATCTCATGGTCTCATTCTCACCTTCACAGTTACATGCTACATTCATGACATGCTGCATGAAGATACATGAAACTAGATGAAGGAGCTAGATGAATGTATTCGAAGCTACATGGACGTAGACGAACTCTACCGAACACCTACAGTTTCTGTGTGTGTGTGTGTGTGTGTTACACTCTGCAGTGGGGGCGGGAGAGGTCTGTAACTTCGTGGCCTACATGTTTGCTCCGGCGACACTCGTCACTCCTCTGGGCGCTCTGAGTGTCCTCATCAGGTAGCCGTAGTTCTCAAATCTCAGTTCATCTGTACGTCAACAACACAGTTGGAAAAACGTGTGTGTGTGTGTGTTATAGTGCAGTTCTGTCCTCCTACCTGTTGGGGGAGGTGTTGAACGTGGTGGGGAAGCTCGGCTGTGTGCTGTGTGTGCTGGGAAGCATCCTGCTGGTCATCCATGCACCTGAAGAACAGGAAGTGACATCACTGCAGGAGATGACCAATAAGCTGCTTGAGCCAGGTGAGTGTGTGTGTGTGTTTGTCAGTCTCACCTTGGCTAGCTCTTCCCAGTCTCTGTGCTAAGCTAAGCTAACCAGCTGCTGGCGTCAGTCTGTCGGTGCATCTTCCAAACTGTTGAAGTGAGAAACCTGATCAACACAATGTCGCGTCGACACCATGTGTGTGTGTGTGTGTGTGTGTGTGTGTGTGTGTGTGTGTCAGGTTTTATAGTGTACGTGTCGGTCGTGCTGTTGCTGTGCCTCGTGCTCGTGGTCTACTTCTCTCCTCGGTTCGGTTCCTCCAACATCCTGATCTACATCAGCATCTGCTCGCTGCTCGGCGCCTTCACCGTCTCCTCAGTGAAGGGCCTCGCCATCGTCATCAACACCGGTGACCACACACACCTTGATTCACACTTTTAAAAACATACAAAACATACCAGCAACTCCGCCCCCACTTGGGGGCGTAGTCTGGTTGGTGACTGCTCTGACATCACAAAGGTCCTCAGTTGTTGTAAGCTCCTCCTCTCTCTCTGTTCAGTGTTTCATGATGTATCAGTGCTCGCTCGTCCTCTCACCTGGATCCTACTTCTCACTCTCATCGTCTCCATAGTAACCCAGGTAAGCTTTGATGTTCAGATTTTTCTGTCTACCATGAAAGAGAAGTGTCACTCACGTGTGTGTGTGTGTGTGTGTGTGTGTGTGTGTGTGCAGGTGAACTACCTGAACAAGTCTCTGGACACCTTCAACACCCTGCTGGTCTACCCCATCTACTACGTCCTCTTCACCTCCGTCGTTCTGTCCACCTCCATCATCCTCTTCCAGGAGTGGAGGGGCATGGCAGTCGTGGATGTGGTCACCACTGTGGGAGCCTTCGCGGTCATCGTAGTGGGCGTGGCCATGCTCCACCTCTTCAAGGAGCTGCAGGTTGTATTACCCAGAGTGCATCACTGCTTTTTTTTCCCCAATGGGTAATGTAAGAGTAAACTCACAGTCTCTTTCTGCAGATGACAATGAAGCAGCTGACCAATCAGCTGTCTCAGCCGATTGAGAGGGAGGGGTTTGTAGAGGAGGTGCCAACCACTGGAAGAAGAGAGGAAGCACAGAGGAATAAAAAAGAGGATAAATACGGACTGATGGACAACATGGTGATCGAGAGTCTTCCTCCTATGAGAGAGGAGGGGCCGAGAGTCTTCATCATCAGCTGAGACAGGAAGTGGGCGGAGACAAGGGCTGGTGTCATGTTTCCTGCTGGACTGTAGTTCAGACTGCTCAGTTTGTAGTCCTCTTTTCTGACTGATGCTGTAACTCCAGGGCACTTTTTTTTTCCACGGTCCAGATGTTTCAGGTCACTGGGCGTTTCACACATTTCATTCACCACGACACACTCCACAGCTCCTGGACACAAAACGACAAAGAGAAGAGACTGGAAACATCGTCAAGAGACACAACAACACAACAACAAGGAGACAAACCAAAACCAAAACCGATGTTTCTGCTGCTTCAGCAAACACGTGTTTGTTTGTTCACTGCAGCTCAACGACGAGGCCGATGTTACACCGCCGTGTTTTCATGGTTATCACCTCACATGTGCAGAGCCAAACCAAAAGTGTCAGTAGTTTCCCCACTTGTAATAAGTGCATCCCCACATAAAGGGTCTGGGTTAGCACCTTCGTCTCTATCGGTATTTGTCCCTCCTCAGCAGCCGTAGAGTGAGGACACCACCTGAAACCCTGCGGTGATGTGAGTGAGGATCAGCTGTGAATAAGTAATAACCTGGGGTGGATCTGTGGGTCATTTGAGAGCGTGTTATTGAAGCTGGTGACGTCTTCATTCAGGTCACACACACACACACACACACACACACACACACACACGTGTGCTGGATTAAGTTTGACACAGAGAAACTTGAAAACCATGGAGCTTCTGTACGGAGCCGGTGTTTTGGTTTGTTTTGTTCACATCCTGAGGAAGTTACAGTCTCTGTCTGAAAAAATGAACAGTGTTGTGTTCAAGGACTCAACAACCAAACGATGTCTGACAGCAGAAACCCATGACACACACACAGACACATCCGAAAATACGAACGTTCTGGTTTTGATCTGAAAAACACAAGTTTATCACCAAGACGTTTCTCTTTATTCCCTGTTGATGATCGAGCTGCGAACAAACCTGTTGAACCTCCTGTGCAGTTTCAGCTCTGTCACTCTGCTCTGCTGCTCTCGCCGTGCCACGGAATCAGAGCAGAGTGAGACCTCTCTGTTTCTGTTCGTCTAGTTTTAATCTTCGCTGTTTAAACTGTGTGAACGATTTCTGCTGTGCTGAGGCTGGAGTCCATGAAGCAGCTGAGACACACACACACACACACACACACACACTGTTACCCTGTCACTATGAGTGTGTGTGTTGAACTTTTAACTCTAATGTTACAGAGCAAATGAACAAATGTTAACTGCAGTCAGGACCAGGTCTGGACACGTGGACCAGACCTTCACTCTCATTACAGATTTTGTCCCAGAGCTGCAGGATCAGGAATCTTTTATCCGTCCCACCAGGAAACTGTTGTGTTACAGTGATCCGTTCAAAATATACTGTGAATATAATAATAAAATCATTATTATAGAACTCATCGTATTCAAAATATATAATATATATAATAACACAGCTGTATGTGCAGCTGTGTGAACTGTGTGTGTGTGTGTGTGTGTGTGTTTCTTCTGCTGAAGACTCAGTTTATGAAGCTCAGGAACAAACATGTTGTTTGTGTTGTGTAATTATTTTATGTTCCAATTCCACAAATGAAGCTGATCAATGTGATCAATCAATGATCAGTATCAGTGATGGTCTGAATCTGTGCCCCTGTAACTTCACGCTGTTGTTGTTTTATATGATGCAGCACATTTTTATGGAGATAAATCCACAGGTTTTATTAAATTTACACTTCGTCTGGTCTCTGTCGCACGTTTTCATTGTCTCATTCTCTAGCTTTTAAATCAAAGGTGACAAATACAAGTACAAAGGTCACATGACCAGCTCTCATCACTGTCTTTGTGTCATCGGCTCCAACACTACAGTTGATATGTAGTTTGTTGTTCTCCAGACGACCACTGGGTGTCACTGTGACACCACGTCAGCACCTGACTGCACAGAGGAGTGTGTGTCTGTCTTTACACACATTATCATTACTCACACCTCACATATTACACACACACACACACACACACCTCAGACACCTGGAGCTTCTTCTCCTGTGACTCCGCCCCCCACTGTGAGGTAATTGGTGCTCAGGATTTCAATAATGTGTTTCACCTAGATTCACCTCGTCAGTGAAAACAGTGACCTGAATATCCAGCGGCTCAGGATGATTCTCTCACAAACCAAGACACTCGGTTAAATGTCAGAAAGAAGGAAACAGAATCAGCTGCACGTTGTTGAACCTGATCTCATCTGTGTGTCAGAGTTCACAGGCTGCGTTCAAGAGACACGTCCAACTGCATCTGATTCATTAAACAACAGTGTTTCTGCAATTTCTGTCACATTCCTCCTGACACACACACACACACACACACACACACACACACACACACACACACACACACGGAGGTTAGGTATTTGAGGAGCAGCTTCTGTTAAACCATCATCATCATCATCATCTCTTCCTGTTGCCGTGCGGCCGCTGCGACCTCTCAGAGGATTATGTTTGTTTTTTCTAAATGACCATCAAACACAGACACGGGACGAGCGAATGGAGAGCGGGAGAGAGAGCGAGGAGCTGAGCTGATTGGCTGTCGTTAATTCTCTGACAGCAAATCAAAGTGTTCAAAATGTAATTACAACTTTCGGTTTACAGCAACTCGTCCTTATCAGCAGCAGCAGATTTAACGCTTTAACGGCTCAGCAGCTGTAATTACTGCGCCGATGGAGATCAGAGGAACCTGCAGCATCCTCTTCCTCTCATCCTCATCCTCATCCTCAGGGGACCAGGTTCACTTCTCCAGCCTGGACTGGACGGCTCAGGCCTCCAGTCTGGTCGTACTCTGGGCTGTGTCTTCATGAACGCAGCTCACAGGGTGATGCTGATGGACGGATCAGACCAGCTCTGTCTGATCCGTCCATCAGCCAACGCTGTTTCCAGGTCGTTTCATTGTGACAAGTCTCTGGGGGGTTTATGTCACGAGTCGGGCCTCGTTCACGCTGCCGCTCCAGACCGGACGTTTCATCAGATCCAGACTGAACGTACGAGCTGGTTTCAACTGAGACTCAGATCTGCTTCAATGTGAACGGCTCCACTGCTCAAACTGGATTCTGTCGCAGCTCGTGTGTCACACGCAGCGCGACAGGAGCAAAGTGACGAAGGTGCGTTAAACGACCGACAGGGAGGTCTGTCCCCACATGTAGAGACATGATCGTCCAACGTCCCCACGATCTGGGACAGAAACAAACACAGTTCACTGTCTGTTGGCTTGTTACCATGGAAATCAACGTGGATGAGAGTGTGAGGAGTCAGAGTCAGCGATGAGCCTGAGCGTAGACCGTGGAGGTCCTCGGGTTCAACCTCTGAAGCTTTGGATGAACAAAAAAATCATCATCATCATCATCATCATCATCATCATCACCACAACAGTGAAGTAAAACATCTTTATTCTTCTGTCTGTGAATCATTCCACTTGTTTTCTTCACACGCTGTGTTCGATGGTCTGGTGTTTGGTTGGCAGCCCCTCAGGGACCCTGTCCTCCTCCTCCTCCTCCTCCTCTTCCTCCTCCTCCTCTTCCTCCTCCTCCTCCTCCAGCAGAAGCTAATGGGCCACAGACTCGTCATCGGGGCTTTTCTGGAGTTAATTGTCAGCTTTGCTTCAGCCCCGTCTGTCTCTGTCCTCCCTCACAGCCGGGAGTGTAATGAGGTGTTACGTGATATGATGTCCCCCTCAGGACACTGAGCCCCTAAATGAAGGGTCCTAGGAGCTCGGCAAAGAGCAGAAGCTAATGAAGAGAGACCAGGACTTAAAGACCTGGGTAACGAGAGTGTTTGTGAAGGGAAGAGACAGACAAGGAAAATGAAATGAAGACATGAGATCGATGAAGTGAAGACTACAAGAAGCAGGTGAAGAAACCCTGAGGGACGACAGTGGAGGAGAACCAGGTCCAGACGTCCGTCTCACTGACCCTGATGGTGTGTAGTACTACTTCAGTAGTAACCGTCTGTGCAGTGACCCCTGACCTCACCTGGAGAGAGACAGGTCGTTCTGTGGCTGTGACTCAAGACACGATGACCTTTTCACTCCTGTCAGACTGGAGCCTTCGTCCTGGAGGCCGAACTTCTCTGTAGATCTTCAGCAGGTCGATGGAAAACCACCGGCCAGTTCAGAGCTGGGGAAGGACAGTGGATCAGGTGAGAGGACAGGCTGACGTCCTCACTCGTCTCAAAACACTGCATTACTGCCATGTGTTCAGGATGTTCAGTGTGTTGGGTGTTAATGTAAACACACCAAAACCAACCACACACACACACACACACACACACACACACACAGGCGGGAAAACCAACCCAGACCCCGCTGCGGGCCTCAGGTGAAGCTGGACTGAGGGAATCCAGTTTAACCCACAGAACAGTAAAAAGTGTTACCTGAAGTGACGTCATTTCCACACGTCTGATCCAGCCATGCTGCAGCACGTGCCCAATATGGAGGCAGACAGGTGAGAGGGCGATGGCGCCCCCCCCCCCAGGCAGCCCGCGACGACTTCCGCCCGACGCCCCGGCACTGCTGCTGGCACCGATAAGTCCTCACGGTCCCGCCGCGTGGACAAGGCGAAGCTCAGCTGCAGCATCAGCTGATGTAGCGAAGCTAATAGTCCAGCTAATGCTAATTACGCTCCAGAGCAGCTCAGCTAGCGACACGTGTACAACTACCATAGAAACATCCAGTAGCCGACGATCAGCTCACGTATCCAGGTCCAGATCCAGGTCCAGGGTCCAGGCCCAGGCCCAGGTCCAGGTCCAGGTCCAGGCCCAGGTCCGGCAGGACCAGGTCCAGGTCCAGGTCCGTCTCCTCCAAACCCAAACTACATGACGTGACCCCGTCGTCTCTCGTCCCATCGTCCACACTCACTTCCTGTCTGACGCCGTCCATCACACACCTTTGACCAATGAACTACCCTCTTTCTCGCTCGGTACTTCCTGTTTCACCATGAGCTTTTCAAAATAAAATGAAATATTTACTAATGAACCTTTCATGAAACCGTTTTAACCTTTATTAAATATTATTTTAACACATTTAATAACAGTTTTAACCCAAACATACATATCTTATAGCATTCAAGTCAGGATTTCAGAGCTTCAAGTCAGCCTCATGAGCCTCAGTAACAATCCAAGATGGCTGCTCCCTTCATCAACAGGGGGCAAAAGCTGGACGTTATACTGTGTATAAGCCAGTTTTGTCTTTTTTCATACGACTTCTACCTGTAGACATGTTGTTTTGTTTTTCATGTGCAAACTGTCGTGTAGTTTATTGTTTTCAGCTGGTATTAGCTAATAATGCTAAGAACAATAGGAGGACTGCCTTCCCACTTGTTACCGCCTGGAACATGGTCAGCGCAACCTTTGCCCTCTGACCGTTTCTCCTGTGTCAGATCTGTCGTCTGTTTTCCAACATGCACAGCCTGAAACCAGAGCAGCTCAGAGACTCTCTGTCTGACTGGCGCTCAGGTGTGTTGGTCCTGAATTGAGCCTCAGCAGATCAAGTCCATCACATCCTCACTTCAAGGAGCGAGAGTGTTCCTCTGAAGTGTCGTCTCTGTGGTGGAGCTGTGGACAGCTGCTGCCTCATCTTATATCCTCTCTAGATTCAGTCGTTTTAGCAGCGTTCAAAACTTTTCTCTCACAGCTTCATGTCTTTAATGAGAAGTACAGTTTCAGTCTTTCAACACTTCACTGAGAGACTCCAGCTGACAGACCTGTGCTGCAGACGGTACTTCACTGTCAGCACAGCTTTACACCGTCTCCAAACACCAACACATTACAGACAGTGATGAGTGAGGAAAATAAACTGAGCTCAGAATCACTTCAACACAAGCTGTCTGTGTGTGAACGCTGTTTTACTGTTGTCCAAACACTACATCATTAATATCTGAGCACTGACTGATTACTTCACGTTTCTTCAGGCTGTGTCATCGGTGTTTACTGCTCAGCTCACAGCTCTTACTCTGTCTGAAATAATAAAACATTGCTGATGATGAATAATGATGTCAGTGAAGTGGGCGGTCCTTCAACGTGGACACATCTGGTCCAGACCACCTCAGGTGTGTTAACAGCATTTTAGTGCATTTTCCCATGTGACCTTAATGACCTCCGTGCGACATAACTGATGTTTGTTTTGTCAACAGAAGAGACGACACAAATCGAGATGATGTCCGAGTTTTTATTAAATAGTTACTGATCTGAATGTAATCAACAAACTCAAAGATTATAAACCCATAAATCAGTTAAAAGAACTTTATTTACAGGTGGAGCTTGGCACGGTTCATTAACATCATACAAATGTGGACGAATTGATTCCTGATGTTTGTATAAAAAGTTCTGTCGCCGGGAGAAGATGCAGGAGAGAGATGCAGAAACACGTGACGGGGCCGCGACCGAGGCAGCTGATTGGTCAGCGTGGTGACCGGGGGTGGCGAGCGCTTACGTTTCTGAAGATCTTTAAAAAGGAAAGGTGGAGCTGTGTGAACAGACTTCTGTTCCATGTGGGTCAGTGAACCTCACACCACCGTCAGCCGAGAGGAAAACCCCATGACGTCACCTCAAGCTCCTCTGACATCACAAACAAACAAAAACAAGGTCATTCATGTTTTTGTTGTTTTCTGGTTGTGTGTGTTTTTTTCCAAATGTGATTTTGAAAACTACAGCGGTGATTTTCAGTGTCGAGACGTGTTGAGTCAAAGATTTCACGTCAGGAGGAAACGCAACTGTGAGGTTAAAGACTTAGGTCAGAGCTGAGACTCCTCCTCCTCCTCCTCCTCCTCATCATCATCGTCATCATCATCATCAGGAGGATGCTGTCTGAACCACAGACGATCCAGGACGACGCCACCCACCACAGACTGATGGAGCCACAGGAAGTTGTTCCTGCCTGATGCCACTGAACTCAACAACCAGAGCCTCTGATGGGAGTCTGACCTCTGACCTCTGAGTGGCATTTTCAAAATAAAAGCTCATTAAAAGCTGCTTCAGAGTAAAAGTACTTCAGAGTTGTAGAGAAGTAATAAAGAACGGATAACAGGTAAAAGAAGTAAAAGTACTGCAGTAGAAGTACTTAGTTACTGAGTAGAACCAGTGAAACCAGTGTCAGTATCTTATTGAACCCTGACTCATACAACATATTTACACTGTAAGTCGCCGGCTGTGTGTTTAAGTGTTTTCTAGCTCAGATTCAGATGAACTGATTGAGTGATTGAGTGATTGATTGTGTGAGTGATTGATTGATTGGTTGATTGACAGAATATTAAACTCTTTTTTTTCACTTTCTTGAGGATTTGAAGTAACGAAGGCGTCGGCTCGACTCTGAGAGACTGTGATGGACATTTTTTTTGTCATTGTTGTTGTTGATCAAATGTCTCATAAAGCAAAAAGAGAAAAAACAAAACGATCAAAACAAAGTTGTGCCTGAACTGGATCATGTGACCGGTGTCGTCTCAGCTCTGACTTCACTGATGAGAGGAAAAAAGCTTTAAAACGTCGACATGCTCAAACTCTCCAATATCAAAGTGGCTTTTAGTGTGAACGTGACCAAGCTCAGTGTTACTGCTGGACAGGAGGGAGGAGAAGGGGGGGCGGACGGGGAAGGGGGAGTGAAGGGGGGGAGTGAAGAAAGAGGAAGAGGAGGGTGCATTGATTCAGTCTTCAAAGTTAAAAAACCCCTCCCACCTCTGTGCCCCCCTCAGGTCGTGTTATTGCGGAGGAGGAGTTCGGTTTAAGACAGCGCTCGTAGAAAAGGTTCGTTAAGCCCTGGTGCTCGTCTGGCAGGAGCTCAGGTGGTGTGTTCAGGTGCTCTCAGTCGATCAGAGCTCTGTTGTTGGGGTGAACGTGAACGCTCGTCCTTCTGTCGGCCTGTCAGACGTTTTCTTCTGCTCGGCGGAGAAACGCTTTCTCTCTTTCTAACTTCTGCCCTTTCTCTCTGTCTCTTTTCTCCTCCAGGCGTTTCCTCCTTTCTTTTCTCTCCTGGCATCCTTCCTTCTTTTCTCTTCCTGTCTTTCTCCCCTTTCAGATCTTTTCTACTCTTCTCTTCAAACCAGCTTCCCCTTCATCATGTCTCCCTTTTCTTTGCTCTCCTCCTTTTTCTTCTCATCCTGTCTTCACCCCTCTTTCATTTCTTCATATCTCCTTTCATGTTTTTATCTCCTTCACTAATCCATATTTCTTCCTTTTCCCTCCTCCTTTCATCTCCCACTTCCTCCTCACCTCTTCTTTATGTATCTGATCTTCTTCCACCTCTTTTGTCTCCTTTTCTTTTTTCCCCTCCTTCGTCCTTTATTCTTCCACCTTTTATTTATCCCTCCTTCTTTCATCTCTCATCCTCTTCCTCTCATTTCCATCCCTCTCCTCACCCTTATCTTTTTCTTTTTCTTCCTCTTATCTCATTCTTTCTTCATCTCTTTTTTCTTTTCATTCTCTCTTTCTCCTTCCTTCTTTATTCATTCTTTACCGACCTTCTTTTTATCTTCCATCTCTTCTCCCACCCCCATCCCTCCTTACCTCCCTCAGCGACTGACAGTCAGACAGGTGAGAGCGTTCCGTCCAATCAGAGCTCTCGGTTTGATCACATGCCTGTGGAGGACAGTCCCAGGCCGGCTGCCTTGCTCATGCAGGGTAAACCCTGAGCTCCGGCTTTTGGGAAGTCGTGCGCCACCACACGTCCGTTCTCGCCTCCGAGTCCCGACACTCCTCCTCCTCCTCCTCCTCCTCCCAACCCGCCCACTGCCGCCACAGCACCACTGCCTCCTCCTCCTCCCCCAACTCCTCCTCCTCCTCCCATTCCGCCAAGGCTGGTGCTCATCATGGCGGCATCGATCAGCTCCTGTGAGACAGAGAGAGGGGGAAAGGTTCAGTGTGAGGGTCCCAGGTTTGGTTTCAAGACATAAAAACACTGTCTCTGGTACTAATGTTAGCATGTTAGCATGTTAGCATGTTAGCGTGATGTGTGGGATTACATTAGTATTTCACTCGTGTGCTGCTGTGGGATGGGAACTGATGAGATTTTACGGACGTTGCATGTTGTGAGATGAAGCCTCTCTGACTCCTTTGTCTCTGGTCCGTCACGATTACTTCCTCAGCTCTCACACTCACTTCCTCTCACTAGAGCGTCAACTGGTGTGTTTTTTTAAGGCATGCAGTACAAAGTGGAGGCATCAATCGTTTGTTGAACACTGATGCTTCCTGTGAACCCTGTGTCCACCTCTGCAGCAGGTAACTCTGCTCTGCTGCTGCTGCTGCTGCAGCTGCTGATGAAATCCTGCACACGTTGTTGTGTCAGCGTCGCTGTGGGCCAAACGTTTTCAAGTCACAGCTTTGTGCTCAGACGCTTGTCTGAAGAGAATAACAAAGTCCGGCAGAGAGCAGAGCGACAGACAGGCTGCTGTGGAGAAAATGGCTCTAATGACTTGTTTGTTCCTTTTGAGGAGCCCATCAAAGTCTCAGTGTAAACCGCCGCCGTCTGTAATGAGGCGGCTGCAGTTTCATCACTTACAGACGCCGGCGACGAGCAGCAGCTGAGAGCTCAGAGTCTCTCAGAGGCTCCCGCCCTGTGGCTGCTGCTCAGCTACTCCACGAGGAACCAGGAACCAGGAACCACGGCAGTGTTGGCGTTGTGAACACAGCTCAGCGCCCCTTAACACAAAAACTAAAAATCAAACCCCCCCTCTGGACTGGCCCCCACCTCCATCCACGAGCCAGCAGCTGAACAGGTCAGTCATTTCAAACAGCTCAGACTCACTATAGACAACAAACTGACATTTGATCAACACATCATTTACAAAAGGTCCCAGCAGAGACGCCATGTCGTCCACAAGCTCCATGCCCTCTCTGGTGCCCCCCCCCCCCCATTTTACCCTGCCCCCCTGTTCCTATGTGTGTGATAATGTATGTTCTGCATGTTTAAGGGCTGGGTGAATGTTTTTCAGTGTCTGGTGGTGTATATGTCTCTAAGTGGAGCAGAGCGTTCTCAAAATAAAGTGATGATCTCATGCCGACAGGAACTCTGTAGACACGATGAGTTCGGTCCTTGAGAGAACTGTGACATCACAGTCTTTGAAGGCGAGGCGACCTGAATGTGATGCTTTACCACGGTGCAGGAAACTTCAATCAAAACTTACTTTTGAAACTTCAGTGCAGCAAATACCAGATGATTTAAGGCTTTTACTACGTGATATTCTACACAGCAACTTCTGTCTTCCACTGCTTCTGCTCTTCTCTGGTAAGAAACTTGTACCTTTACTCAGTTATCACATTCTCGTACTTTCTACAGAACCACCTGTCAGTCAGGAGAATAAAACCACACACTCACCTTCATCCTCCTCGACTCGATCCGAGACTTGTAGCAGAACTCGACCAGAGCCACCAGCATGGCCAGGCCCAGCCCGCCAATCAGAATATAGAACACCCCGGCCACGTTGCTCAGACTGAGCGCGCTCGTCTTGTCCTGTCAGCACAGAGAGGTGGGGTCAGGGAACAACCAATCATGGTGCAGATCATTGTCTCACTCTGTCTAAAGCTAAACCTGTTTGTACGAACAGACGTCCTCTGACGTTCAAAGGCTGCGACACAGAGGCGACGCGACGACTGTTCTGACTCGCAGCTCCACAGTGACGGCGGCTGAGGTTCATGGTTAGTGTAGTTTATGTTTTAATATGTGACATAAACATACGTCTTTATGTCAATATAATAAAGTCAAGGGTCATGACCTCCTCCTGTAAAGAGCCCTGAGGTAATGTGCATTAAAATGTAGAGAATACAAACTTACTGATCATGAAAACATAAGTTTATATCTCAGTATTATTTCTCTTATAGTTTCAACACATTCAATATAGAAAATGCTATAGTATGAGATGGTTTTATATGGTTCCAGCCATATATGTTAACTATATAAGATCAATTAATATATCAATAACATGCAGATAAACGTCTCTCTACAGTATCAACATATAGGCTGTAGGATGTGGCTACAATATGATCACATATACATCAACATATTGATTTGTAAGATTTTTTTTTTGTCCCACAAAACTTTTAGAACCTGCCTGAATCTCCGTCTCCTCAAACCACAGCCTTTGAAAATCCAGACGTGAACGTCACATGCAGTTTCATGCACAGAAACAACTCAAACAAAAAAAAGTCTCTTTTCATGAAGGTCCTCTTCCTGCTTCAGCTCGTTTATCAACACCACACTTTGGCCTGATGCCTGCACAGTGTCTTCATCCTCTGACCACATGGTCCTACAGACTGTGGGGGTTAAACTGTTCAACCTTTGTTTCAGTGGCTTCGTCTTTTAGTCTGACACATGCATCACTGTTTGGTGGTCATGGCATGACTGAGCTTTCTCATCCAATAGCATGCAACCTGCTAAGAGACAGTGAATAAACAGTTGAACAGGAGGAAACAGTAGTCGTATTGAACGCTGTGCACTCTTAGGTTTGGGAGGGTGAGCAGCCTGTCAGTGGGCTTTCCTCTCCAAACTGTCATTGTGACCTCGGCCAATCAGCCGCTGAGAAAACGTTTTAAAGTCAGACTGAAATCCAAGTTCCTCTAATTTAAAGGGAAACGTCAGTTTGTTTTAATGTCATTGAGAACAAACAGAATTACAGACAACTGAGTATTAACTCTGAACTCTTTGTGGTATTAGATGTGAACAGTGTCTGTTTTACCCATGAATCCTTGCATCATGCACGAGTCCACAGAGGATCTGAGGTCACTGTGTTGATCCTGTTGATCTCTCTTACACTGTCCCTCGTTTGGTCACTTGTGTTGCTGAGATTTGGAAAAACTTAAAGTCCTGATCTGATCGTATGGTGTTGATAAGGTGGTGGGTGTGTGTGTGTGTGTGTGTGTGTGGGGGGGGGGTCCCTTATTTCTTCATTGTTGAAGGTGCTGAAGCTAACAGCCCCGTTTCCACCGAGAAAGTTTCAATCATCAAACGTAGTATTTTTGTTGTGATTGTCACGTAAACGTCTGTCCCACGTCATACACCTCGTCTTCTTCTACTGCTCTTGTTGTTGTTTTTTAACGCTCCTCTTCTGTTTTAAAAACGCTGCTGATCTTTGCTCTTTCTCTTGGCGTCACATCCCACTGAGTTAAACCCAGTCAGCCCAGAGTAAACTTCAAGCCCCACCCAGGAGTTATTGGGGTCGCTCGGAGTACCTACCCCGAGGCAGAGACTTGTTTAGCCCCAGGAAAAGTCCCAGGAGATCGACCTTCGGTGGCAGGTCCTGCTACGGAGACACGCGCCATCGACCCCGACGCTGTAAAACTACCCCAAAGTTCCTGCAGTGGAAACGGGACTTAGACAGAGCTCAGTCTGGAGGCCTGGAGCTCCTCAACTGTGGGGACTGGACATACAGCCTTTTTCTGAATGTGCAGTTTGTGTTGCTTTTCCATATGTGTGACTGCGATAGATCAGGTGGACTAAGGTCTGTTTCAGAAACCACTCTGCTCAGTGTGGACTCGACTGTCTCACTGGAGCTTCAGTCTGACATTAAAATCATTTGTGTGTCGTCACAGAGAACAGACTGATGAACGTTTCCCTCCAGCTCAGAGGAAACAGGAAGTACTTGACAGATCGGAGACAAAAACACCAGCGTATGTGTGAGAGAGAGTGTGTGTGTGTGTGTGTGTGTGTGCAGGGAAGTGTAGGAGGGGGTGAAGCTGTGGTCAGTAGCGTCAATATCTTTTTGTTAGCAGCCATAAACAGAGAGAGAGAGGAAGGGAGAGAGCCATAGAGTGATAGCAGGAGAGAGACAGGAAAATATATTTCAGTTTTAAAAATCTGACTTTTTACATCTGACGTGTTCGTGTATGAGACGAGGAGAGAGATGGAGCCTTTAGCGTGGAGCTTCTCCTCCAGGCCAGATTTGTCATGTCGATGCAGAATAAGCTGCTTCTCTCTGGAGAAAGACCGAAAATGAGCCAGAAAACGAGTCCTTCTCCAAAAGTCCAGGCCACTGCACAACCACAGGACTCTCTAAAAATATAAATGTAAATGCGGCAGCCACGGGCGGCTCGGATTTGAGATTAAAAGTAAAGTGATGTAAAAAGTCACATTTTTCTGCAGAGTCACTCGTCCGTCTGTCCGTCTGTCTGCGGCTGCTTCCAGTGAACTGTGCTGACCGCAGGATTTTCTGGAGAACAGAAGGAAGCTGAGCAGAGAAAAGCCTCTGAAGAAATCTGATGGATTTCTACTGATCTGGAGCCATGAAAACCCCTTATCTCCAAAATGTCGGCTAAAGCCTGGCTCATTTTTCTCATCCATTTGCATAAAGTTTTGTGGAGACCAAGTTTATAAAACACTAAGTGCAAATTGGAGTCACAGGGTTCTGACGTGCTCCGGTTCTGACCGAGACGTCCTCCTGCTCTTCAGAAGCGTCGGCGGAGCAGCAGCAGGTTACACTCTGAAAACTAAAGGCTCCTCGGGAAACAAAAAGGACTGGAGCTACAGCCAGCTGCCAGTTAGCCTAGCTTAGCACAAATACTAGAGACAAGTGGGAACATGGAGCCCGGCTCTGTCAGCACCATGTTAAACACCACACAAACTGCAGATGAAACATGATGCAGAGTACAAATCAGTGAGCTCTGGTTAGGTGCTCTGGACTAGCTGTCTCTGCTTCTAGTTCTTCATGCTATGCTAAGCTAGCTGGCTGCTAGTTATAACACAACAGTGATATCAATGCTGTTATCAAACACTTGTTCCATTATTCCTTTAAGCTTATTCATTCACAGCTAAATCCAACTATAGTGAGTTTTGGTGTTTGTAACAGGCTCCGTCCTTCAAATGGGTTTTTAACAGAGTTACATCCAGGTAAACGTTCAGGAGCTAAACTGGACAAATCTGGATGTGACAAAACTCTTCAGGTATTTTTTAGATATCAACAAATTAGACCTTCAGGAACCTTTTCCTTTTCAGAGTGCACCACAGGTGGAGGTCTGGGGGTTTGGATGTGAGTCTGATGGGGAAAGAGAGGGTGGGAGGGTGGGTAAACCAACACATGACCTTGGGACCAGGCCTGAATGACCTCAAAAACTGACCTTTCTGCCGGAGTCCTTGTGTCCACACTCCCCCTTGTCATACCACCACTTGTTTTTCAACTTGTCTAAGACGGCTTGTTCATTGAGCTTCAGTACTGCTAGGTTTACTGGGATTCTTCAAAGAACCATGGGAGGAAGGGGAGGGGGGATGGGGGGGGAATAACATAAATAACATTATGCACCTCCATGTTATCTTATGTTATTGTTCAGCTCCACAGCAGCAGAGGCTGCGGTTTTAGCAACAGTGGCATTAGCAGTAGAGGTGCTGCGGTACGCTACAGAGACCACCTCAGCAACAACAGAAAGGAAAACAGAAACAAAAACAGGCACAATCACACAGAAAAAAAACATTTTGGAAAATGTCAGCGTCAAAGTGATATGCATTAATACTCCATCTAGCTTGGCTTGGCCTGACTCCCTACGCGCGAGATGTGTATTACTATATCACTTTGGGTAACCGGCAAGAGCGGAAAACACTCCGGGATCTTTGGGTTGACGGAGCAAAGCTGCTTCCTGAAGGTACGAGCCACACTGTGGTCAACACTGTCCGTTAACAAAGAGCTGAGTCCACTGGGGTATTTTACTAAGTGAGCTAAATGGATAGGCCTGGTGTCCTGTCAGCTAAGCTAACTGCCATCAGTAGTGGTAGAAACGTGTTCACACACCGTCGATGGATCTGCCACATATCTGCACTGTACGTTACTGTCTGTTTCAGTATTTGCAGACATCACTTTTCCTGCTTGCAGCTGCCACCGTGTGCGTGACACCAACAAAAACAACAGGGTACACAGATGAGCGAAGAGTGAAACACTACTTGAATAATGACGTCATCAACGAGTAACTGAGTACTTGTGTCCATCCCTACAAGCAACCACTGGCAAAGCCTCTGTGTCAGCTGAAAATGACTCCAGCAATATGTTGTTCAAAAGATGGACAGACGTAGATCATGTCTTACAGTAGATTCTTTGTCATCTTTTCTAAAAAGTTTGGTTGTAGATTTAATATGATGAAACCTAATCTGCTCCGAGTGTTTTGTAAAATACCCCCTGGATCAGCTGAGAGAGGTTAGAGATGTTCTAACTGGGTCAATCCCCTCTTTCTGCACAGGTAGAACTAGTGTATCTGTGACGGACATCACACGCCAGATCACATGTTTAGGGTCAGCGGTGTCATCCGGAGTGTTTAATGCTTGACAGTGAAGTTGTGGGTTGTTGCCGGTTACCCCGGTGTACCATTGCCTGTCGTTACCCGTTGGGGTTACGGTGATCTGACCTTGGAGTCCCCTCCCCCGGTGCCGCACTCTCCCTTGTCATACCACCATCTGTTTTTCAATTTGTCCAACAGGCCCTGCTCGTTCAGTTTTAACACTGCCAAGTTAACAGGGTTTCTACAGGGATAGTAACAATAGGGGATAAAAGGGAACTAAGTGTTAATGAGCAGAGGACGACCGCCAGTGAAGATAGCAACATCATTACATGTATGTGCTGACAGGCATGTTATTATCAGTGTAACCATGAAAACCAATGGTGCATCACAGGACTGGTTCACTCTCTTCAACCCAGACCTTGTTAAAATGTTGTTTCCCATCAGTTTGAAGGCTTGTTGCAGACTGTCACTGGGCTTAAACACTGTCACTGTTTGTAAAAGGAACAAACACTTCATGCTTAGATCTGGGAAAAGATCCTTGTTTGTGTTAAAGATATATATGTTCTTTCAGGTTGAGGTTAAAGGACCTTTGTGAACTTGTCTTTGTTGCTCATTATTCTAGCTCACCTCACTGCTATTATAGTTACCACAGGGCCTCGTGGTGCACAACAGTAACACCAAACTACTGGGAGTAAAACGCTGCTTGCACTGAAGTGGCACTTCTTCCAGGCTCAGCTCCTGGGCTGCTGTGGTGCTTACAGGTGAGCACCTGAAGGTCAGGTGTCTTCTGTAATGAGGAAATCCATCTGGAACCAAGGACCTCTCATGTTTTGAATGATCTTAGAAAGATTTGTCCATCCATCATTCATTCATCATCATCATCCATTCTGCTGATCTGGGGTCCTGATGGAGGGGACATACAGTACAATCCCTCCAGTGAGGTCTGGATCTGGGTCTACTGTAAGATCTCCAAAGGTCTTGGAGTCTTGCTTTGGACATATCCAGACGTGACCATCATCTAAGACCCGGCAGATCGAGGTGTTGGGAACAGAACCATTGGTTTTGTATGGATGAGGCATGGCCAGTGTTGAGCCCAGTGACACGCTACAGCACAAAGTTTGAGTTGTCACATCTGAAGTGGAGGGAGACCATGCTTCAATAAGAGCTGGGCTGAAAAACCAGTGAACGAATCCTTCTACTGACAACTGTGCAGCAAACGTCGGCTTGCATTCATTTCCATTCCTTACCTGATAGATAAAGGAGAAACAACAGTCAAAGGTTTAGACGTTCAGGTGGAATATAAACATAACACACTCAGGTCGATGACTGGCAACAAGAGGCTAAACACCTTTCACACTTTTCAATTACAACTGTCAGGTTCCCAGCTCACAAATACCCAGAGTTTGGCTGTTGTTCCCCTTTACATATCAAAGCTCCAGCGAGGAAGCAGTGATGTTTCAATGGTGATGGTGATAGCAAAGGAACAGGAATCAATTAAAGTGATTGGCAATGAGTTGGTCAGTGGTGATTCAGGTTGAAGAGACAGTGACAAGGATTAATGTGATGAGAGTGACAGCAACAGAAGGGTTTTGTTCGTAAGTGCATTATATACTGAAAATACACAGCAGCCAGATAAAACAAGACGAGGAACAGTCCAGTTACCATGTGGACGAATCACAAAAAAACACTAACAAACAACAAAAAGTGACCTCAGCTAACGGTTTAAAGAAATTTCAGCTTGTCAGTGTCATTTTAAGAGAATCAGGAGCAACAGTGGTAAAACTGAGAAGATCCCTGTTCAGTTCAACGGACTGAATGTCACTGTGATCATTCGACATCTACACGTCACTCTGGTCCGTCAGCGTTTTGTTCCCTGTGTGAACTGAAGGATGGACGATGGTGCACAGACTGTGAATCTGCTCCTTTTTTTTTTTTAACAGATCGATCGGATTTATAACATGATGTGATCTTTTGTCAACAAGCCTCTCCAAATAATCCACTTAGAACAGAAGCAGAGCAGAGGGGGAAGCAGATGCTGGTTAATGGGAGTTTTCTCAGTGGAAATGATGAAAGGAAGTCGTCACTGTTAGTACTGAGAGCCAGTCGACCCAGAGACAGAGAGCAGAGTCTGTTCAAACTGTGAGGATGATTATACAACAGGCCCAGAGCTCAGCTCCTGTGGAACAACCAGCGCCACCTTCACTCTGACAAACACTGAAGGCTTTTCTCTCTGCACCTGTGACTCTTCTACAAACCTTTAATTCACTTCACCCACAAAAAACCTGAGACCGTTTTATTGTGATGGCCGGACGTCAAGTCAATCTGCTCACTTCTAATTTTCTGGTTCTGCAACACTGACTGATGAAGTCATGCACACACTTTCTCCAGGGACTGAATCATTCTCTAACATACAAATGATTGCATTCAGCACGTGCTAATCTCATCTGTGGACTCATTTCCTGTCTGACTCTGGGTTGGCTGTGAAATGCTGATGTAAAGCAGAAAGAATGAGAACAAGATGTTCCCTCACTGAACATCTGATAAGAACATGGACAAAGTCACTAACGCCTGGAACAAAGAACAGGAGAAAATGATTTTCTGCTGCTGCTGCTGCTGCTGCTGTCGTCAGGTAAAAGCAAAGCTTCCAGTTCTGGCTGAGCTCAGCTCTTTGGGTCTGTTGATCAGTAAAAACAATACTGTCAATACTGTAAATATCTAAATAAACATGATGAGACTCTTCTTAATGAGGCTGGAGCCAACAACTTATACATGAATTCACCAGAATGAAGCAAACAGCTGAACAGAGTCACGTCCAGTTTGGACTCATTTGTAGCTGCAGTTGTTTGTAAGGCTTCACCCAGAGGTTACTGGCTGCCTGTAGCTCTCTCTGGTTCCAGTGGCTGTACTGGGCGGTGGCCAGCACAGTACTGATCATTAGTTTAGCTGCAGCTGCTCCAGTTGGATCAGAGTGAAAATGTATTTTATTTCTTTATGGATGTTTTCCACATTGAATCTGATGCTTTTCAGTTTAATTTCAGTTTGTAATGTGAAAGTCGTGATGTCTCCCAGATGGATGTCAACAAAACTACAACATGTCCTTTGTTCTTGCTCACGGTACTTAAGTAAATTACTAGTTAAGGTCCTTTTAACCACTGGACTCCAGGTGGTCAGTGATTTGATGTAAGGCTGAGCGGTTCAGAACGGTTGCTAAGGTGTTCTAGGTGGTTGCTAAGAGGTTGCCAAATGGTTTCTTTGTGTTGTCGCTCGATGGTTGCTATAACGTTGTCAGGTGGTTGCTAAGGTGTTAGATGGTGGTTTCATTTATTACCTGAAAGGCAGCTCAGATACAGGCAGAGGTCAGACACGTTCCTGACTAACTATCAGTCAGACAGTTTCTCCACTGTTGACTGCGAACGGACCTGGAGACAGGTTTTACCTGACTGCAGCAGCGCTCACAGACACACAGACATGTCGGTGGTGTGAGTGTTAGTAGCGTTGTCAGTATTCTGGTTATGGCAGAGAGACAGGCGGGCTGGCAGTCAGACAGGCAGAACAGATGACAACAGACAGGTAGACAGGCCAACAGGGCAGGAACAGGCAGACGCACACAGAGACAGGAGGACACACATACTAACGAGGACAAACAAAAGAGAGAGAGAGAGACAAGACAGACAGAGAGACAGATTAAGAGACTGACAGTTGGACAGATGGACACACTGACAGACAAACACACAAACAGTAAACAAGCCTAACACCCTCGTTTGTTCTGAGCGGCTCAGGTTAGTTTCTGGACATCGACTATTATTTTTGTTTCTGCAGAGGTCGGACCAAGTCCCTGTCTTTCTATGTCTCTACATTGTACTACATTTCAGACATTAATGTCCCAGATCAGCTCTTTACACTGGTCTTACATACACTGGTACAGAGTGAAAATTACAGACGTGTGATTAACTACTTGTACTTTGCAAGAATCTTCATTTTATGCTACGTTACAAAGCGAAGCGTACATGGTCATGGTGATGTCTTATTGTCTGTACCAGCAAAGACATGTTTTACTTTAACGTCAGTAGTCCTACAGAGCATGTCATTTTGAACGGCCATCTCACCTTTCTATTCAGAGTGAATTAAGTCCTTCCTGTGTGGACACCGTCTGTGTCCTCTGTGAATATGCTCAGCCTCCACGTCCACACTCAGTCCAGACTCACTGCTGGTTCAGGTGCAGCTTAATGTCCCTTTCATTTTATAGAGTCTGAAGACATGAACCCTGCCACTTGAGTCCAGACCTCTGCATTTCAGATCCCTGTTCAGATCTCAGACTACAGAAATATTCCTTTCATGAAATCATTAAAAATACAGATTTTTTTTTTGGCTCTGATAATGAATGTGTTGCTCTGGTTTACTCGTTTACCCTGTGCATGAGCAGGTGGTCAATCAGTCTTCATGCACACAGCTGCTCTCACTGGTTTTCGTTTGGACGTCCCACATAAACAGACAGAACAGGACATCAACATTGACCCCCCCACCCCCCCACTGAAGGACCACTGCCTGGACATTCAGAGTGTACCTGAGGGGCGATCCTTTGGGCGTGGCCACTCCGTAACCTTTAGAGTCCAGGTTGCCTCCTACTTTCATGGTGTCGCAGGGCTTCCTCTGCTCGATGTACTCGTTCATGGACGACTCCAGCAGGTAGGCGTACTTCCCCTTCGACTTCCTGACTCGCAGCACACCTTCATTGGTGTTCTTGACGAACACTGACGGGTCTGCGCTGCGCATGTACGACCACATCTTCTCAAACACTGCAATCTTCGACCTCTGAAGAAGGAGCAGACAAACACCAGTTTGACCTGACAGTGTTGGCCTTTCTGTGGGTACGTGGACTGGAGGGTGGAATAATAAGAGCAATGTCTCCTCACCCTGAAGAACTCTTTAGTGGAGCCTCCATCCAAGGTACCGTAGGCGATTTCTGTCTGCTTGGCCAGGTCCTCTGCGCTCTCTATGGGGGAGACCATCCTCTCTACGGTGAGGAAGGCTGCCAGGTTGGCTGTGTAGGAGGAGATGATGATGAGGGTGAAAAACCACCAGACTCCCCCGACGATTCGACCTGAGAGAGACCTGCACAGAACAATGAGGAAGGGCAGAGTCAGGATCACCTGGGGTCAGAGATGTTGCTCGAAGGTGGCTGCTCTGTGAAAACAGGAAACTTTTATTTATGACCTTCAGGCTGGCTCTGCTCCTTCTCTCCAGATCATGAATCTGTCTGATCTTACATCAATAATAGACTTTTTGAGGTCATGAGACCTTTGTGATGAATTTGGACAGAAGGTTTCAAGGATTTATGAGACTGTTGTGCTCATTTAATCAATATCTTTTACTTTTCAGCTCGATGCTATGCTTTTTATTGAGCCTGGATTATTCATCATTTTTAACGACAGGTGTCTTTTCTCCAGTCAGTTATGTATCAGTTATGTATCACATGTTTGTCGTCATGTAACCTTCTTGCAAAACAAAAAAAAAAAACAAAACATTTCAGGGCCTTTTATGTAGCGCACATGGACACACATAAAAAGCTGGAGACGATGGCAGCAGAGATCAGAGTCTGTGACTCAGCTCCCAGTAAACAAACATGAAAGAGGCTCAGGTGAAAAAACACGGACAAATATTCAGATGCAGGAAGTCAAAAAAGGTTCATGTTTGCAAACATTAAAGAGATGCACAGCAGATTTCCACGGTCCAGACAAAATAACATTAGCACATGAATGCGGTGCTAATAAGCGAAGCCTCCGTGATTCTCTCACCAACGTCCTTGTTGATCTTAAACAGCGTTTTAAAGCAAGAGCCAACTTTTTGTGGATGTCAACAACGACGCTGTCTGATGTACAGCTGCAGAAAAAGAGGCTCTGCAGGAAAGTCATTTATTCATCTGACGGACACGACTGAATAATCTTTGTCTTGTTTTTGGCGATAAACTGTGGAAACTACAGCCAACCACAACTACAATCATTTATTCATCTGCTGCTTCATTGTTTATTTACAGGGGGCAGTGCATTATGAATGAAACTGACATCCAACCATGATGTAAACGTGCAAAAGCAAAGATGTGCCACGTCAGCCGGACTGTCGTTTTGGTCTTTGGTAATACTCACACCAGCCCCCCATGTCTGACAGGTGTGGTGTTTAGTACTTGTATCAGAATAAAGATGTTCAGTCCAGAAGGACATGAAGCAGAACAAAGCAGAGCATTAAAATACTGGAGGAGACAGAACCAGATGATGTTTGACTGATCAATGTGTCCAGTTATCGCTTCATTAATCAAAAATGACACAATCATTGATATTTTAAAAAGTCTCCACGTTGACACAAAGCTTCCCTCCAACATGGCCGCCAGGAGAAGCATCACACCCCCCCCACAGTGGCAGGGGCCATATCACTGAACACATTATGTACAGTACATGTTTACATGTGTATGTGTGACCTCACTGTCTCATTGATGTGATTTGTGTTAAAGTGTGGGTGTATTTCATGTTTATGTGAGGTGTGGCCCCCCCTCCCCCGCAGGCACAGCTGTCACACCTACTGTAACACAATGACACACATGTAAACACACACACACAGATACTGTACAGCCCTCCTGTCCAGCTCCTCTAAAGGTGACCCTGTGTGATGGTAGTGAGGTATCAGTCAGACAAGAAAAGCCTTAAAACCAGCTGTTGGAACTTCTGCAACTTTGTGATGTCACAACAACAACAGTCACTAAGCCGCAGAGAGGAACCTGAGAGAGAAACACGATACGTTGGTGTTATTTTATACTTTCTTATTAATAATTCTTCAAAATAAAGCACAATAGAAGAGGAAAATATGAAACTTTAAAGCACACACACACACACACACACACACACACACACACACACACACAATCTGTATGTACCCACAGTATATAATGTAAAAGCAGACAGAGGACATTGCTTTAATGAGAATACAAGGGAAACAATTACTGAAAAATGCACAAAGCACACACACACACACACAGACACACACACACACACACACACACACACACACACACACACACACAAAGAGCACAGTACAGTACATCTAGATTAGAAGTTGCCTCAGGCCATAACTCAGCTGTAACATATAACAAACTCGGCAGCACGTCACACTGGATTCTGTGTGTTTCATGTTAATATGTGTGTGTGTGTGTGTGTGTGGTGATACTGTACATCCACTCCAGTACATGTTGTACATCCCTCAGTGTATGGATGTGTGTCCCAGTTGGTGCTAACATCTGCAGCTGTGGGGCCTGGGGGCGTTTGTTTTATTACTTCCTGTGGTGGTGTGTATCGTCTCTGCTCATGTTGACCTGCAGGATCAATGTCCACCTCCTCACTCTGTCTGTTTGTTGTTGTTGTTGTTGTTTGTATGCAGGTTAATGCAGCTTTAAAAAAACTAATGTGATGAATCACTTTGACCTTGTTGTGCTTTCACATGAAGCGTCAGCTGTCACTCACACACTGAGACCTACCATCCGATCTGACACAAGGACAGGTGTGTGTTCCTACCTGGGGGAGATGTCACAGCCCTGCTGCATGAAGGCCCCCAGAGAGAACCACAGAGAGTTAAAGATCCCAAAGTCATTGGTGTGTTCTGGACTCTCCTTCTCCTTCTGCTGGTTCTGGTTCTGGGACTGAGACTGGGACTGGGACTGGGACTGGGAATACCCTGAGAGGAAAACACATGTTCACTATGTGACACTGGGTGGTGGTGGATGGCAATGATGATAACAGTGATGGTGAGGTTGATGATGATGATGATGATGTACCTGGAGAGTGAGTGAGCTCAGAGGAGGAGGTGGGTGGAGCTCGTCTGGAGGTGGAGGAGGCCAGAGTTTCATCTTCGTCATCAGAGTCGTCTCCCTGCCACTCATACGGGCTGAAGCGACTCACCTGAGACACAGAGACAGGGTCGGCACACAAGGACACGACTGCTCTGTTCTAACCTCACACACACACACACACACACACACACACACACACACACACACACAAACCAGCCCCTCCTCCTCTCACCAGAAACAGGACCACGCTGACGCCGATGTAGGCAAACACGATGCACATCCAGATCTCATAGGCCAGCGGGTCGAGGAAGGAGAAGACGCCGGGTTTGGACTTGGTGGGTTTCTTGATCATGATGGAGATCCCCAGAGACATGAAAGGCTTGGTGAAGTCGATCACCTGCTCCCGTACCAGAGTGATGGTGAGCGGGGCCACCGCCACGTCAGCTTTCTGCAGGGGGAGAGGTGTTCAGGTACATCAGGCACGTCGTTTAACCCCCACCCCCCAGAGCCACCACCGGAGCCAGTCCAGGTCTGACACTCACCCCGTACACCAGCTCCCCCACCATGCCGTTCCACATCTTGGTCTCGGCATCTCTGGCGCCATATTTGCCGTCGGCCACCAGCTCAAGGCGGTAGGCAAAGCCGACGTGTTTGGCGATCTCCGAGGCGAGCTCGGCGCAGTAACCCTCGTACTTGTCGTTCCCCACAAACTGCTCATGGTTCTTCTTCAACATCATGTAGGGAGCTTCCTGTAGGACATGGGAGGTGGAGGTCACTGCTGCTCCTCTGTTACATCTCATCCACCTGTTCTACATCTCACCCTCCACTCTGTGTGTGAATGTAGCATGATCATTGACCCACAAGGGTGGAGCAGAGGTTGAACCCTTACAGTGTGTTACTGGTCTAACTGTCCTGTCTGTTTTCAGTCACAACTATAATCTCTAACTTCTCACCAGTTTGGAATAAATTCTGTCGAGGTCTAAGTGAGACGTCATGTCCACAAGAAAGACACAATGACAGTGACACCATCACTGTGGTGCAGGAGCACAATGACTGTCGCTGGCAAGGAAGAAGATTAAAACCGTTCAAAGCTGGAGCTGATCCTCCTCAGCAGGTTTTAAGAAAACAGGAAGGAGATCTGAAGGAGGAGCAGCGTCTCACCAGGATGGTGGTGACCACGTAGGTCCTGTTCTGCAGCCCGTAGAACTCCTCCACCACCGGCCGGTACACGGCTGTGTTCACGTAGCCTCTCCTCTCGTTCCAGTAGCCGATCTGAACAGAGCGCAGCAGCAGCAGATTAACACCACACTGTCGCCCTCCACTCACCTGTCTTCATGTTAATCCTCCTGCAGGACCATTAACAGAGTGACTGACACTTTGCAATTATTATATACACACACACACATATATATATATATATACATATATATAAAATGTCTTTGAAATGCATGATTGAATCCGCCTGATGGAATCGACTGAATCATGAATCTGCTGTTTCTTTAATGCTCCATACAATATAAAGGTAGATGTTCAAATCAAAGCTCTGCACAGCATTTGTCAGTCCATGTGCTGTGGTTCAGGTTTGAGGAGTGGATCAGATTGGCTTCTGTCAAACTGACCCATCACCGTTTGTGACCTTGATCTCTGAGTGACACACTGTAATCTTCAAAGTGAGTGTCAGCGAGGACCTTATTACAGTCTGATGGAGTTTAACAGAAAGCCGAGAGTCTGCAGGTTTTCAGCAGACGAGTGCTGCAGCAGCTGATCTGACTGATTATCACACCTTCAATCAGAGAGCAGGAAGCTAATTACTGAAACGAGCTGAGGCGGTGAAAAGCTGCCGACTCCCGAGCTTCTGCAGCGTCCAACTCCACCCAACTCCTGCTCACATTAAAGCCGTTTAACAAAGACAGCAGCACCTTCCTGGGGCCAGCGTGGCTCAGCTCCATCACCGTCAGAGTGTAGTTGGTGCGATGTCCTCGCTCGTCGAACTGAACGTGACCCGTCAGCCCCTCCAGACGCACCTGTGCCCACACACACACACACACACACACACACACACACATGAATCTGTGCTGCATATCTTAGCATCATCTCTTTGGTTTTCCACAAAGTTTTTGTCCTCAAGAACTCTGTGTTGTCAATAACTGACAAGTAAAGTGTCATTAGTGTTTCACTGTGTTTAGGTCCATACTGTGTTGTGTCATATAATATCAGTCATGTGACGAGTTTCACAGTCACATGTCCAGAGTTTCACACATCATACACACCAATCCTGCCAACTTGTTGGTGATGGTGGATAAACCTGAAACCTCAGAGCTAAACACACAACAGATGCTAACTCTGCTAAATGCTCTGAAAAGATGGTAACCACAGCGACCGTTCTGTCAAGATGCTAACTGTGCTAACTGTACAGGTGCTAACAACGCTAACTGCAACTGATGTGTCTGCTAGTCTCTGGTTCTGGTGTCCACACACTCTTCACCTGAGTCTGGGTCTGGAGCAGGTAGCTAGTGGGTGGGGCTTAAACCATGTCTGGAGAGACTTAAGGAGATGCTGTGTGTGTGTACCTGTTGCAGGGCTCTCTGGATGTCGATGCCTTGACCCCAGGGAGCGGGGGGGTTGGCAAGACACTCCCCTGCATTGCCACGACGAGAGATGTCAATCCGCTGCCGCCGCAGGTTCTGGAAGGCCGTTGCCATGACGGTGACGCCATCGTAGGTCAGAGCTCCGTGTACTGAGGTGGAGCAAAGTCATGTTAACCTACACTGTGACACATTTTACCTGCTGACTCGTTCAACAAGTGAAGGTGCAGGACGACAGGTGTTCACCTGACCAGTTTATTAGGTACACCTGTAAATGCTAACATCCAGTACAGCAGCCCAGGCCTGAACTCTACAGAGAAAATAATGTTGAATGTGAACCGCACGGAGACACACGCGTCAAACTGCCAAACATTAAAAACACCTTCATTTCACAAGAGTCAGTGCAACATCAGAAATATAAATATTTGATCCTCTCTGGACAGAGCAGGTCAAAAACATTTAGTTTCAGCTCCAGACAATCAATAATTCACATCACTACAAAGGCAGCTCAGGTGAGTGAGTGTGTGTGTGTGTGTGTGTGTGTGTGTGTGCGCATACCCTGAGCCTCCTGCGGGCCAGCTTCAGGTCTTTGCTGTCAAAGTCCAGCCAGTCCTGGTTGATCTTCATCACAGCAGGATCGGACCGGTTTACCAGCTGGAAGCCCGTCACATTTGGCCCCAGCTTCTGAAACTCTGTGACGTTCAGATCCATGAAGCCCTGACACACACACACACACACACACACACACACACACACAGAGTCAGTTTTGCGGGCTGAACTCCTGCTGCACACAGATGTCTGTGTGGTGGAGTGCTCACTCACCAGATTGGCCAGGATGTAGTGGTAGTTCTTCAAGTTCCTCCTCTGAGCAGCGATCTGAGCCAGACAGAGTCAGAGTGAACCACACACTAATTACTTTTTTCTGATGTTTCTAATGATGATAAAAAGCATCTATTACAGATTCATCATACTTATCTGCATGTGTGTGCATGCGTGTGCATGTGTGTGTGTGTGTGTGTGTCCTCTGAACAGCTGCTAATTGGAAGACTCAGTTCCTCTTTGAGGAATTAATTGCTCATCTCCACCATCAGAAAGAGATGGAAGGAAAGAGAGACGCTCATATTTACAAGAGTCAACTGACACAGGCCGGAGAGGAGGAAGAGGAGGAAGAGGAGGAGGAGGAGAAGAGTAGGAGGTGGAGGAGAGGAAGACCAGCTGTAGAGGAGGAGGAGGAGGAAGCAGCTGTTAGCTTGTTTCCTCCTCTGAGGTCCAGCTCATCTTCCTCCACTGCTTCAGTCAAATGGCAGCTAGTGATTATTTTCTGACTGTGAGTGTCAGGCTGCTTGGGAATCCCACTTTCTGAGAGCATACAGTCTGTTCAGTGAGATGAACTGACTGAAGACTTTGTCTTAGCAGATAAAACAGATGCTGATGTTTTTCTTCCAGGTCGTAATTTCCAGCTGCAAAGAGTTCATAAATCCCACTGTATCATAAAGTTACTGGGATGTTGGGAAAAGTTTTAAAATGCAATAATATCGTATAATTACTTTAATATTGTGATAATATTGATAAGCAGATGATTCAGATTCACACTGACTGAAGCATTTTAAACTTTAAAAGATCAACAACTATTTTCCTGATGACTAATGGAAGATCACACAGGCAATGTTCACTTTAGCTTTAACATGCTAATGTTTGTCCTGAGGACAATGAACATCTCAGCGTCACAGAGGTGGAGCCCCCTGGTGGTGGTCAGAAGACACATGACTCTGGTCCAGTGGAAATAATCTCAAGGGAAGAGGTGAGACAGATCAGATCAATAACTGATCCTCTGATTTCTGACCTTTCACCACCGGCAGGTAAACTTCACTGACACATTTCCATCCAGACGTTTGCTTCAAGGTCTGTCTGCTCGTTACTGTGTTCTACTTTTCTTGGACCTGGACCACCTGAATAATCGACCTGTCAGCTCGGCTCATCGTCAGCTCCACCTGACGCCTCTCTCACCCACACTGACTGAAGCAGGCGTAGCCGGACCTGAACGGTGCTGCTGACCACCACCTGGTGATCTCAACTGCAGCCAACGGCTTCATTTCACAGATCTAAAGCTCCAGCTGATACTTGGGCCTCCGTCAGCCAGCTGGGTGTCAGCAGGAAGATGAGTTTCCCTGACGACGGGTTCACGCTGAGCAGCTTCAGTCTCCAGAAGAACTTCAGACCATAATGGTCCAACAGCTCCGTTCACTGCAGGAACATCTGAACCACTTGGTCTTTACTCGCTCTCCCTCTCCGTCCTGCCTCTTCATCATCAATCAGCTGAAATCTAACCTCATTAAAATGAGAAACAGTTGCAGCTGAGCAGCAGAAACATTCAGAGACACATGAAGCTGCTGCTACAACAAGCAACAACAAGAGTCACAGACACCACAGACTCAGGTCTGTGTGTGTTGAGTCTATTTCCAGTGTTGAGGCTCAGCTCACAGGCCTGTCTCCTCGTTTCCAGCAAATTACTGTGTTTTGAAATGTTGAAGAACGTGTGTGTATGTGTGTGTGTGTGTGTAAGCGAGGACACAAGTACATCCCTGACATCACAGTCAGTTTAAAAGAAGCTGTCTCATGTGTGTGTCCAACCTCTGACAGCGGCAGAGCTGAGCCAAACTGAGCCGAGGCTAAAATAAAACAAACCAGAATCACCCACAGAGGTCGTGTCCCTCCGCCTCTCAGACTCTTCCAGTTTTACTTCCTGTTTATCCAGAGTCACAGGAAATATTCCTTTTATCATTGTCTTTTACGTTGTGGCTGAAAAGTCTGATCAGCTCATGACGGGCTGGACAGCAACAACAAGGTTAAATGTGATCTAAGATTAGCTCAGAGTTTAGTCAGATTAGGTTTAAAGTAAACCAAGCTCTGCTGAAGGACTTCAGGTTTAAATGGGTTTAGTAAAGTCGAGTGGTTTTCTTTGATCAACAGAGGAAAGTATGCATGTCTTGGTCAGTTTGTGTTGTGTTCAGGCTGATCAGCTTCTGTTTGTAATATTGTCGAGTTATCGCTGCATCTAATTCATGAGCGCTGATTAATCTCTGTCTGTCATCAGATTACTTGATTCTGTGTCGTCCTGAATATTAGATCTTATTATTCTGTCAGCTCCTCAGAGCTGGACTGTTGCTCACGTCCTCTCTTATTTCCCTTCATTTCTGCTCCTCTTTAATTTCCTTTTCATCTGTAGCTTGTGAGTTTCCTGTTGGTGCATCATGTGTTTCTGCATCTGAATGCTCCATATAAAGGGCACATGTTACGAACTCTCTGGAAAGTGACAGTAAAGCATCAGACATCCACTGACTGAGTCAGGGTCTATCAATAAATGCTTTCACTTCCTTGCAGCTTTTGAATTTTTTCTTATTTAAAATAAGAACAAAATCTACCTGATCTTTTGTTTACAGTGACATGAGGGTCAGAGGTCGTTTTACCAGGTTGAGGATGTAGTTGAGTCGGTCCAGCTCGCAGTCGATGATGATCTGGTAGTCCTTCTTGTAGTCGAGGTCGGCCAGCATTTTGATGAAGGCCGACTCGGTCAGAGTGTCCAGGTTGACGGAGGTGACCTGCCAGCCCCGCTCTGCCGCTGTGTCCAGGATCCTCTGCAGCACGGACAGACCTGAGAGGGAAGGGGGACACACCATGAACGGGACACATGTTTATATCGGAAAAACAATATATATGGAGCTCTAGCAGCTCTGAGGAGCCGCACAAAATAGTCACATTAGCATGCTGACAAGCTCACAGCTAGCAGCGGTTATGTTTTCCATGCTCACAGTCTTGTCTTAGTGCAAACACAGCAACATCTGGAAATTAGAGCTCAGCAACAGGGAGCGCAGCTGAGGCTGGAGGGCACGTCAGAGGTTTGGTCATGAACCCAAAACACTCGACAAATACATTTACAATTAGGATCAAGTTTTTACATTTTGGGGAACATGAATGTCACAGCAGTAAAACCATGTGGACCTGGAGTCAGGGGATCACCATGTCAGCAGGTTCATCATCTGGGAAGCAGTCCTGAGTTTCAGCGGGGGAAGCTGGTCAATAAATAAAGTTGATAAAGCCTCACAAAAGAATAAAAGGTCAACAGACCAAACTTTACAACAGCAGAGGCTGCAGGGGAAACGATACACAACTCAGTAACTCAACATCATAACTCAAGCACAAGGTCTTCAGCTGTGACTCAAAACACCCCAGAGAGCGTCCTGACCCGACTCTCAGGGGGGGGGGCACACCGTCCTCCTGAGGTTTCAGCACTCAGAGGACCTGAGGTGGATGGTCCAACGTGTCACTGATGGACTGAGCAGCAGCTTCATTCAGGTTTATTCTGAAACGGCACGTTATCATTGTCTAGAAAAGTGCTACATAAAGAAGGCTGTTGTTCTGAGACACATGTCCACGAACCAGGGACAGACACTCGAGCACAGCAGTTAAAACCCATCAACCATCTGTGTTTTGGGTTAGGGTTATGCTGGTGATGCTGACCTTTGACCTTTGCTCAGCATTGGTTTGTAGTGTTTCAGCTTAATCTCAGGTCTGTTTTCTGCCCCCTGGTGGCCAAACAATTATTAGTGAATGTATCTTTAAATGTCTTTCAGTGCTGTGAGTCAACGCACAGAGTAATCACATCAGCATTTCCCTGTATGAACACACACACACACACACACACACACACACACACACACACACACAATGTTCAAAAGCGGCCAGTCAGCAAAACTCAGCTACACTTCAAAGACTTGAGAGAATAAGAGACATCAAAGATTCTCTCTCTCTCTCTCTCTCTCTCTCTCTCACACACACACACACACACACACACCTCTGCCAGGGTTATTGGCTCTCACACTCACCTACAGATAAAGGTGTATCAAAGACCGTTCAATGCTGTTAAAGTGACAGGTGACATTAGTGATCAAGACACTCATGGCTGTTGCTGCACACAATTAACAGGAGAAACCTCACGTCCAAGCAGTGACAGCTGATGACGAGCAGCACGTGATGTTGGGGTCAGTGGTTAAAGTTAAAGTACAGTATAAAGGTAGACGTGTGTCTTAAAGCTCTGTTTTTATTGGATCACTCAGAAGACAGTCAGCCAATCAGAGGAGAGGATCAGAGAAGACAGGAGGAAGCAGAGTAAGTCTCCATGAGGTTAATGTGAGTCCAAACTTTGAAAATGGGCGTGGTCTAACCCAGACGTCAACACGCTGATGGTTGTCCTGCCAGAGCGATGCCTCACCACTTGACAGCGTGTGGTTAGTGCTGACGGGTGCAGCTGTGAGACAGAGGTCATGTGATCAGCTCAGATGGTAACTGCTCATTAGTCTGTACAGTGACAAAGTTTACAGCTCCGTGATGCAACACACTCTCAGTCTGTGGGCAAAGACAGTCAAGTGTGGTAATGATAACGTATAACATTCAATTAGAGCTACAGCAGAGAGAGACACACACACACACACACACAGACAGAGAGGGAGAGATGAAATAATATGAGGTGTCCAAAAGAGAAAGGGATGAAGAGAGAGGAGTTTTTTAAATATAGACATTAATCTGCTCTGCATCTCATCTCCATAAACATCCTGAATGTATGTCATTTACTATTAATTCACTGAGATGAGAGGAGAAGAGACGAGGAGAGGAGGAGGAGGAGGAGGAGGAGGAGCTCCAGTATGTCTCCATCACTCCCAGTGTTTTCTCCCTCAGCACAGTTCTTACAGAGCGTTACAGCATCAGCCTCCATCTGTCCTCAGACACTCATTAAAGAGCGACTGTTTGTCTGATACCGGGCCAACTCCGGGTCGACGTGGGGCCGACTCAGGGACTTCTGAAGACTACAGGTCAGGTTTCAGGGAAAAAAAGGCAGAAACTGTAAAAAAACGTGGGGTGTTGAGTGAAGTCTGTAACCATGACAACAGCCTCTGTCTATCTGCTCTGCTCTGCACTGTTGTTCACGTTGGTCCAAACCCAAATATCTCAACAACTGCTGGATGGATTTCCATTAAAACGCTGTGCAGACCCTCACGCCACGGCTAACACCCGGCAGCTAGAGGTAGCGGCTAGCATCCACTGTTAGCCCCCAAAAACACCCAGTTACCACCGGAGTACGTCGGGTCTAATACCACCTGGTGGCCAAGCACACACCTGGTGGTGCAGAGAGCCCTGGCTCCTCCCCCTCGCCAACAGCAGACCACGCTGGATAGTTTGCAACAGAGACGCATGGACAAGTGTCCCAGCAGTCCTCAGAGGTCTGGAGAATATTCTGGACAGATTGTTAAATGTCCCTCTCATGGTAAATTCAGAACAGATACAAACATGTGATTAATGATGAATTAACTGTGAAAAAACATCAAATGAAAGATAAAATCAGACAGAAAACATGAAACCAGTGTCCAGGCTCTTCCTGTTTGTTCACCCTGAAATAAAAGAAGAAAACTCTCTCTCTCTGTCTGTCTGAACAGAGCCTGTAATCTGTGTGCTGGTGCATGAATGTGCGACTAACAGTGTGTGTGTGTGTGTGTGTGTGTGTGTGTGTGTGTGGAAGTGTGAATGTTGCATGTCAAACGGTGTGTTAGCACGACATTAGCCTAGCGATGCGGCAGCGGTTATGCCAACAACACACACAGAATCAGTCTCATGTTCAGATACAGAGTCTCTGTTCATGCGAGCTGATGCTCCCTGTTTATCTCATCAGCAGCTGCTGTCCATCCCTCTGTCTCTGTCCGTCCCTCTGTTTGTCCAATGTCACACTGTTCTTCTATCTGTCTGTTCCCTGTCCATCCATCTCTGTGCCTGTCCCCCTGTCTGCCTGTCCCCCCTGCCTGTCCCCCTGTCTGCCCTCCTGTCTGCCTGTTGTTGTTGTTTTTAATCCTCACAGATGAACAGGTTGACTGAGCAGCTCTGTCCAGTTCACCTCCTCTGGCAGGAGGACAAGAAAAAGAAGAAAGTGAACAACTGCAGCTGAGGATAAAGAGGAACATGTAAAAGCTCTTCCAGTCCTCTGGACAATTCAAAGAACAGAGGAAGATGAGGAGAGGAAAGACAAGAGCAAACTAAGACAACAACGATGAAGAGTGAGAGGACGAAGATACATTACATTAACTGCCACAGCTGCTGTTTTCTGAAACCTCAGCCCCGGCCTGTGTTGGTTATAAACCCGGTGTCGCACCTCTCCACTTTCTCCTGAGTCACTCTGACTAAAGGTTTCCTGACTGCGACTCTGCCGCTGCAGCTGACTTCACTTCTCATGGACAAGCTCGCTCTGCAGCACCTGAGAGATGGGTATGATGAGAGATCACTCTGCAGCGCCCTGCAGTGATCCATCCATCAGCTATACTGCTTATCTATGTGGGGTTATGGGGGGGGGGGCAGGTCAGCAGTCTGTGGGGCAACATCATGAGACTGTGGGAAGAAGCTGGATGCTGGATGATTATTGTTTGGTGAATAGATCAGTGTAGAGACGCTGGGAGATCTACAGCTTGAAGAGCTGCATCCTCCCTGTTACCAAGCAGCGGGTCACTCCTTCGCGCTCACAGGTGTGGATCCGATGTGTCGGAGCAGTTCAGGAGGAGGAACCCGCCCCCCGCTCTGAGTCAGCTGGGATTGGCTGTGGATTGGATGGATGAGTGGTTTCAGTTCATAGGACCTCCCAGATTTAGTCACTTAGTTTAAGGGTCTCTCCTGTATCAGCAGTGAGGAGCTCCTTTCACCCTGAAGTCGCTGTGTGAGTGTTCGGTTTGTTCTCGTGTCAAAGTCTCGTCTGAGGAACATAAATGCTGGGGTCTGACTGAAGTGGTGGGGGTGAATCACTCTGGCTGTTACTTGGTTTCCTTCTTACCTCACAAGAACTCAGGCCTGCAATGTTGAGGGGGGCTGTAGAAAGCATGTGGGGTGCCACAGGGCTCTATTTTAGGACCTCTTTTGTTTCATGTATGTGAATTATACATAAACTGCTGTGAGATTAAGGCTCTCGTTGTATTCACGAGAACAAACACTTCCTGCTGAGAAACTTCTCATGTCACCACTTACAGCGACACGGTGGTTACGTCTGTTCTGGTGGTGCAGTGGTTTGGAAACTAAATTAAAGAAGAAACTGCACAAGATGCAGGAGAATAGATCATCATTTATTCAACTCAGCCCCTCAAAGTAAATTAGAGGCACAGCTCAGGGCAGAGCTGCTGCGTGATCCTGTATGTACAGCCGTTTGAATGTGGATCCTCCTCAGTGACACCAACACACACTCACCACACACAGCAGCAGGGGCGGTGTGTGTGTGTGTGTGTGTGTGTGTGCAGAGTGGTTTGAGTAAGTGATGTTGAAGGAGCTCCTTCTTCTGCACTGATGCCATGTTGTGGATTTACATTTTCAAACCTGAGGGTGTGAGAAGCCACTAACGTTTTGGGAGCGTTTTCTGGTGTAATATGTGAAGCTCAGGGAGGATCACATGTCACACCTTCAGGACTTCACATGAAACCTCGAGGGCTACGTGTGAAACTGCAGGCGGTGAATAAATCGTGTCATATCCAAAGCACTAAACATACACACACTGCTGCAATGGCTACAAAACAGAGTGGAGGAGGAGGAGGAGGAGGAGGAGGAGGAGGTGGAGGAGGAGGTGGAGGAGGAAGGAGGAGGAGGAAGGAGGAGGAGGAGGAAGTGGAGGGGAGGAGGAGGTGGAGGAGGAAGGAGGAGGAGGAAGGAGGAGGAGGAGAAGTGGAGGTGTATCACTGTAGCTACTGTATTTTCACAGCAGTCAGTCAGTGTAAAGAGGACAGCCTTTACTGCAAGGCTGTATCTATGGCAACGAGACAGAGCAATAATTATGGGATGAGTCAGGGTCAATAACTTCTTTATCTGTGTGTGTGTGTGTGTGTGTGTGTGTTTATGTGTATGTTAAATAGAAAGGCAACACATTATTTCATTATGTAATAAATGTTGGATTGTTGTACACATCTGTTCGGACTGTACACACACACACACACACACACACACACACACACACACACAGAAAAAGGCATTTAAGAGTCAAGCATGAAACAGACTCTCACCACTGTTAATTGAGAATGAGAGGAGAGGAGAGGAGAGGAGAGGAGAGGAGAGGAGAGGAGAGGGAGGGGAGGAGAGGAGAGGAGAGGAGAGGAGAGGAGAGGAGAGGAGAGGAGAGGAGAGGAGAGGAGAGGAGAGGAGAGGAGAGGAGAGGAGGAGGGAAGAGGAGAGGAGAAGGAGAGGAGAGGAAGGAACAGAGGGGAATGTAGGAAGGGAGGATGAGGAAGAGGAGAGGAGCTGCAGTATGCCAGAGGAAAGAGGGATGACAGAAAGAGAAGTCAGGTGACCTCGTCGCTCTTTCTTTTATCCATCACGATCAGCTTGTTAATTGTTGTTGTCACGGATGCAAAGGTGCCAGAAGGTGACGGAGCAGCAGCTCAGTCTGAGCTCCAGGAAAGTTGTGGGCGGAGTCACAGAGGTGACGTCCATCTTTGTTTACAGTGGATGGGTGTAACGAGGGACGGGGGCAAACGTAAGAAAGTGGGGCTGAAGAGTCAGTTTCACTCTCTGATACAAACACACCTGACTCCACACACTGTGACTGGTGTTGTGTCTCACAGGATGTTGTATCGTTCATCTTCCCTCCCACCACCAGACGCTGATAACGGACATAAACCAAAGCTGTGTCTGAGGCTGTGGGCCTCAGGACGCCCCCTCTGTCCCCCACAAACAGCAAATGTCTCCTCTGCAGATGTTGAAGAGCAATAACATTAGACAGACTGCCATGCTGAGGCAGACGGTTACACACTATTACACACCACAGACTTCCACCGATGGTTCCTGGGCAGATCTGAGAGGCAATAAGATTAGACAGAGTCTGCCACCGACTGTCAAATGGACTAGAACGTCAGATCGCAGGCCGCCGGGAGACACTAGACCCTAAATGACAGAGCTAACTGCCTTTTGTTAATTCCCTTTGTTTGTTTGTTTGTGTGACTCGAGACGGAGGAAGTTCTCAGCACACGACTCAGAGTTTGTTTCTGAGAGCTAATCTCTGTCCCTGAGCGGAAGGTAGGCAACAGTGACTGACAGGAGGAAGAGGATTAGAGCAAGAGACTGAGAGGTTAAACTGTCTGAAAGCTGCGTCCTCACCTGAGTCGGAGCTGTACATGTAGACGAACCTGGTCCAGTAGAAGTGCTCCAGCAGGGCCATGAGGGGCTCCTGCAGCTGGGGCCGCAGCTGCAGGACGAACTGGTTGTTGGTCTGAACGGGGAAGGACGGCGTGACGAAGCAGACGTGCAGGGAGCCGCAGAACGACATCAGCATGTTGACCGTCCGCCGGTCGTACAGGCCCATGATGGCGTAGACGCCCTTCGAGAACTGGGAGCAGACTGGAAACGGAGAGAGAGAGTGACAGAGATGTAAGGAAGTAGCTTATATCAACATATGATCCGACCTCAACATACAGTCTGTTGATGTTACAACCAGAAGAGTCCAAGAGTTCTTCCATCTGTTTATATCTGTTTCCCATTCATTCCTCCACGCTCCGCTCATCCTGCTGACATCCTGGGAGGGTATTAAAACCCACAGCTCGTCACGGAGCGTCGTGTTAATAATGTTCCCAGTTGAATCTGAATTCAACAATAGCAGCGAACAGCCCAAATATAACTCCAGATAATCCAAATACAAACAATGGACTGAACGCAGCCATGATGACGCGCTCCGACAGGAGACAGCTCCACAGTGCAAACAGCCTGTGTTCAGACACTTTATGATGTCACAACAAACCGGTCACTAAGCCCCGCCCACCTGCCCCCACCATCCAACAGCATTTATCCTCCCTTCTGATTGACCTGAACTATAGTTTTCTTTAGTTGAAGTGTCTTGACCTGAATCTTTTAATGATGGATCTTGACACAGTGTTTTGCTTCTGCTGCTCTGACTGTTTCACTTGTATCTGGTTGATCATGGCACGTGCTGTAAACACCACCAGTGCCCTGATGTAGCAGCATGTGGACAGTAACCAGAAGCACAGAAACAAGGAGGATTGTGGGAAATGAGCAACGAGCCGATGATTTCTTTTCGTCAGATACAACCAGCTTCAGGTAAAATCATGCTCCCACAATTCCTTGCTTCTTGGTCACAGTCGTTCTTCAACTCCACTGGAAAGTAGTGAAGCTGAGGCCACTGCTGTTACTTCCTGGTTCTGTCGGAGGCTCTCATCCCCCCCCCCCCCCCCATCAGCATGCATCCCTCCATCCTCGGCCCTGACGTCCACCATCTGTCCTCTTTCTTTATGTCTCTCTCTGTCCACTAATGTCTCTTGTCTTGTTGTCTCTCTTGTTTTTAAGCTCCAGTTCTTTTTCTTTTTTCAAACACAGAAATTGAGGTCACCGACCGGAGCCAGAGCTGGATACAGATTATACGCTGGTGGAGACTGTGGATGTTTGTAACGTGGGTCAAATCCCTCCAATCACGGACAAGTTAGGAATCAGCTGATTCACCTTGTACCTGCACAGGTGAGTCCTTACTCCACCTGTGCAGGTACAAGGTGAGGGAGCAGCACAACACAAACTGTTACTCAGATCTTTACTGCTTCTACTTTTCTTCTTCTACTTTTTTTTCACTGTGATTCTCTCTATACGTGTTCAGCGCTGGCTGAACGTGCTAATGTTGCAGCTACAGGCTAAGCTCGACGATGGCTACGCTGCTACACTTAAATGATGACTGAGCTCTGAAATGAAACACAACAACAACACACAACATACACAATCACCGTGTGGTTTCTTTTTGCCAGTTCATTATGTCATGATGTCACATGATGATGATGATGATGATGTCAGTGTGTGATGAGCCTGGACTGTGAGCTGATGCTGTGATACTTCACTCAGCCTGAGACCAGACCAGACATGTTGTGTTGCAGCCAACGCGCCTCCTTTTACTCCAAATCCATCAGCGTCAGTCGTAGTTTAATGAACTTTACACCTCCCTGTGATTTCTGAACCTTTCTGTCATTTGTCACACGTTTATTGTTTAATCTGCTTTTGTCTGTACTTTTTCTCTCTTAAATCTATGTGCAGATACGAAGGAGCAGGATCTGTGTTGGTAATAAGCTGAGAGATGATAAAGTCTCTTATCTTCACGGCAGACAGACGTCGTCTCCGTCGTGTCTTATCTGCTGCTGTGTGGCTGATAAAGTGCAGTTTCCTGTTTCACACAAAGGCTTCCACATGGTAAATCCTTGTGCACACAATGGCTATAATCAAATTACTCTTCACGCAGAGCTCCTTCACAGTCAGGGATTAAGTCTTAAGACAAAATAATACTCTGGCTGCTGAGGCACCACGAGTCACTCTCTGAATCAGTGTCTCATTTTATGGTCTTCTGGGCACAATCGGATGCAGACTGTGTGAAAACATGTCCGTCGTTTCTGTGTCATCACCCAGAAATCCTCATCTGGACACAGAGTGATTAAGGTTATAAGGAGACACGAGGACGTGCGAGCGAGCGGCTCAATGTGATGAGACACCTGTCAATCAAATGAAATGGAGGCGCTTTTGATGTTATCTGGATGAAACAAGCAGCTGAGGGAGCTGGTGGAGACCAAGCACCGAGCCGACGGAGAGGGAACACCAAGCTTCATCACAGCCACAGCATGAATCATGAATCTGCTGCTGCTGCACACACACACACACACACACACACACACACACACACACACAGCTCACACTTTGTTTCTGCTGAAAACAAATGGGCTAATCACCTCCTCACTGTTGACTAAGAAGTGTTGTCTTACACCAGCAGCAGTCATGGGTTTGACTCCGACCTTTGACCCTTTGCCACATGCCATCCCCTCTCTCTCTGCTGTCCTTTCAGTGTCCATAAGAATGAGACAGAAGCGGCTAAACAAAGAAGAGAAGAAAATAACAAAGTGAAGCCTTTGACCCCCCCCCCCCCCCCCGAAGTTCAGTGAACACTGAATGGGTCTCTGTGCTGACGCTCGTCCTAATCTCTCCTCCCTGTGTGTCCTTGCTGCAGCTTGAGTTCCCTGTGGCCCAGCGCTAACATGCTAACAACGAGCGCAGTCCCTCTGAGCAGGCTAGCTCTGGAAATAACCGCTCCCTCTGGGGCCACGCTATCATGCTAACAATAGATGTTTGTCCCGGGGCAGATGCTATCATGCTAACGAGGTATCTGTCTCTTAGCATTAACGCTGCCGTCCCAGTGGGACGTCAGGCCACTCCTTCATCACAGGGTCAGGCGGCGGGGACACGACAGATGCTCAGAGCCCTGGGAATCAGTGTGTTTAGGTCCAGATGTATCTGAATTTACATTATTAACACATGAACAGGCTCAGCTGCTTGTTACATTAATGCTGCAGGAAACCCATCACGGCGCTGCTGTTATTTCTGTCTTGTCTTTGTGATCACGGGGTCAAATTAGGGCCAAAAATCTCGTCAGGTTTGTAGTTAATAAAAATACAAATTAGAATTTGTGGGTCACGTGACTGGACGAGTTCATCTTTAATGATCAACATCCAGAGCCAATGGAGGCACAGAGACTCACTGTTTGTTCTGTGACCCCACTGTGTTGGACAGTAATGACGTTCTTGTCTTCGTTTGGCACCTGAGGAGTCTCGGTCCTGTGTCCCTCTTATCCCAGCTCAGTGTTTGGTCTCCACCTGCTGCTGTTCGGCTGCTGAGTCCCAGCGCAGGTACGCTACCTGGGCCGACACTGATGTGAAGACTGACAGCTCACCCTTAACTATCAACATTAATGAAGATGAACGTCGAGGAAGGACACTCGCCGCGGCGTCGCAGAGACCGGGCTGACCTCGCCTCGCGCCCACTGAGGGTCTTCCAGTCAGACATCTCGCTCCTCACCACCTGAGGCTTTTAGACAGAGCTTTATTTAAACACAGCCCAGAGACGACGACGAGGGCCACAGGGCCCACAGCTGAGGCCGCGTCTACCCACAGAGCTGCTCATCCTCCTGACACATCCGTCCATCTATCCATACCGCTCAACTGTCTGTCTGTGACGAACACCACCGCTGGGGGGTGGGGGGAGACAGAGAGAGGGCAGAGAAGGGTATCAGCAGGTAACTGTGGGGACATCAGCCTCCTCCACCCATCTCCGTGGAGACGGGATGGCCTGGAGACACACTTCCAGTGATCGGGTCACTGTTTCACTCACTTCGTCCTGCGTTCCCATCACCGAGACAACACGTCTCGCTGTCGCTCGGCCAGAAACAGCTCAAGCACAAAACACTTGAGAGTGACATCTTCTATTTGCAGTTTGTTGTATCTGAAGCAAAACCGAGTGGAGTGGAGTCAGTGAGGGCCGACATCACAAGCCGCCGAACGGGCAGAGCAAGAGGTCGCAGACAGACCCCGCTTCCTTACACGTTTCCCTCTCTCATGGAGAACTCACACAGCTTCCTGTTGAGACTCATCGTGTCCGTCTTTAGCCTCAAGTGTCTCACTGGGGACAAACAGTAAGGTCAAAGGGTCGCGAGGACTCCTCCTGTTCAGACCAGCACCTCGCTCCTGCAGAGGCTGCCCAGTGAAAACCAAGTGTTTAACCATGTCCACGTCCATCTGGTGTTTATAGAGCAGCAGCCATGTTGCTTTCAGCTCGGTCCAGACGCAGTCCTGTATAATATCGACACTGCTGAGCAGAGGGTCGTGTCCTGACAAAAGTCTGATGGTATGATACAGATCCTGAAGGGCTGTGACAACATGACACACAGGGGTACATAACTTCAGTTGTTTACATCCGTTGGCCAAAGGTCAAAGGTCAGAGTGGCCTTATCAAACCCTTCTTAGCCACAACACACGACCTGACATTTGACAACACTCCACAGAACAGTTAAGATCAGCTGAGACGACCTGCTCACCGCTCTGACTGCTGCTGGAGCAGAGGGATGAAAACCAAACACCGAGGCTTCAACACGGAGCTTCACAGGTCCAACATGTCAACGATCCCATCTTCACCTCACACACACACACACACACACACACACACAGAGGAGATATAAGGTATTCATGCCCAACTCCCAGAGAGCTGAATGGCACCGAGCACCCATCTCCACCTCAGGGTCTAATTAATGTGTTTAGTAGAGATGTTGAATAATAGATTAAATGGCTGCCTTCCTCAGGGTGATACACACACACACACGCACACACACACACACACACAGCAATGGTGATTCACACACAAGAACACACACATCAAGTCTAAAGTCATTTAGGCAACTGTTGGCTCCGAGGCATCAATGCAATAATCTCCTGCTGAGAATTGGAACATACAAACACACACACACACACACACACACACACACAGGAACAGATATGGAGGCTCAGTCATAGGTTTAAATCCCACCTGTCTGACTCTCGTCTCTGCTGCCTTCATGTCCACATTTACATTTTAGTCGTCCACAGAGATTCAACACGTTTCACTCCAGAGGCGACAAATCAGCTGTGTGTGTGTGTGTGTGTGTGTGTGTGTGTGTGTGTGTGCTACAAACTGCCAAGTGTTTACTCTGCAGTCGAATCACAGAGTGTGTTTTCCTATTTTCAGCTGAAGAGTCAAAGTGTCTTTGTGAAAACTACCGGTGCCCTTGTGGACAAAAAGGCTGGTCAGGCCTTTCAGTTCCCTCTGCTGGACAATCTGTGAAACCTAATGACTGGGTTAGTGTCATACTGCCGCTGTAAGGACACATCTGTGACTCCACCCACAGCTTCCTGACATGGCCCACCTGTCCACCTGTCTACAGCCCCCCAAGAGGGGAGGCGTGTGTGGAGCTCAGACTCCCAGCTGTCAAACAACAAGGGCATTTTTACCTCGGAGTCAATGGAGACAGACTCACTGTTGGAGACTAGTGGTCAGAGGAGAACTGCAGCTTCTGGCTTTGTGTCTCCGTTGGCTGAGAGGTGGCTGTGCGTCCTCCTTAAGTGTTTATCTGGTGGCCTCACCACTGACCTTTGACCTCACACTGCTGGGGTCCAAACAGTTAGTGCCTGTGTGTCATGAACTCTAAAGAGGAAACATGGAGCCTCGATTGTTTCCTCTCTTTTCTTTTCCTGATGCTGTTTCACTTTGTCCAACATGAAACTACTGATCACGATTATCAATTAAAGATAATCGCTGCTCCTCTGCTCTGCTGCTGGCTCCGCCTCCTTTTATTCTCTTTGCCAAATTGTGTTGCTGAAGATAAACGTCTTTCCAGGAGCCAACGATACACACAGCTCTCTCTCTCTCTCTCTCTCTCTCTCTCTTTTAACGTCACACTTTATCCTTTTCACATTTGAGGCGTTCAACTGAGCGTGAAACTACGAGCGAGTCCTCAAGGGCAAAAAGTCACCAGCGACCTACTATGTCTCTCTCTCTGTCTGTCTCTCTCTCTCTGTCTGTCTCTGTCTCTGTCTCTCTCTCTGTCTGTCTGTCTCTCTCTCTCTGTCTGTCTCTGTCTCTCTCTCTGTCTGTCTGTCTGTCTGTCTCTCTCTCTGTCTGTCTCTGTCTCTCTCTCTGTCTGTCTGTCTCTCTCTCTCTCTGTCTGTCTCTGTCTCTCTGTCTGTCTGTCTGTCTCTGTCTCTCTCTCTGTCTGTCTGTCTCTCTCTCTGTCTGTCTCTGTCTCTCTCTCTCTCTCTGTCTGTCTGTCTGTCTCTGTCTCTGTCTCTGTCTCTCTCTCTTCCTACCTAAATGTCTCCAACACCATTTTTTTTATACACTATATGACAGCAGCTGTGTGTGTGTGTGTGTGTGAGGGGGGGTCATGTCCTGTCCCTCTGTCGTCTCAACCTGTACGCTCCTGATAAGGGAAGTCCTGGCACTGGGAGAGAGGAGGAACCACTTCATTTCCCTTCCTCCTCCTCCTCCTCCTCCTCCTCCCCCTCCTCCCCCTCCTCCTCCTCCCCCTCCCCCTCCCTCCTCCTCCTCCTCCTCCTCCTCCTCCTCCTCACACATTTCTCTGGGTTTTCCTACGGAGCAGTCATTTCCATCATCGTTCAAATGGACTGCTCAAAACACTAAATCACATATGTTATAACACAGGTACATACGTGGAGAGAGACGACCCCACCACTAAGAGTCTACGTGACCACAGGAGGGTTGGTACCAACCAATAACCTGAAGAGCTTCCTCCTCCAATCAGACACAGCTTCAGCTACTTCCTGTTTACAGCCATAGAAAGTCATGGAGAAAGCCATACACACTTCATGACAGCACAAACTCAGACTCAAGTTTGTCTCAAAGGTCTTTACACAGCATCCTGTCAACATCCTCTGACCTCTGACCTCTGACCCTCACATCAGCTGAGGAAACAACAGCTCAGGGTGAGCGCCAGAGGAGGGTCCCTCAGGCAGGACGGGCTGCTGTATACGGACAGGGACATGGACTCTCTGATGAAGCAGCTCCTGAAAAAGCTGCTGCTCTGATTAAAAACCCACCAACTTCACATGAAAAGAACAGTGACGGGTGTTTTGTCCTGGTTCCATCCTGAGCCTCCTCTTCTTCTTTTTAATGTGCAGCGGGGTGTGGGTTCATGAAGCCATAAGCAGAGCCGGCGAGTCTGTGTTAACACGGGGTCACACTCAGGTTAGACCTCCATTCAAAACCCTGTTACATGCTCTATTAGACTGCGAAGCTCGCTCTACCTCCCCTCTCTCCCAATTTCACTTCTATTCACGTCTATTCAGTCCACCTCCATTCAGTTCAGTCTGATTCGCTGCCACGTCGAGTCCCACTGCCAAAGCGCCTCGCTCCATTTGGGTTCCTTCATAATAGGACGTGTTTATTATTGCAGCAACACATTCATTAAGATTCAGACCCCCCCCCCCCTCCTCTGGTGGTCTACAGTGAGCCCACAGCCACTGACCTCTGTCCTCCTTTCTCAATACACACAAATCGGCTGGAGCGAGTCTCTGAAACTCTTGTCTCCCAGTCTCAGCTGCAGAGTCTCTCATAAGAGCATAAATGAGAAAACAAACTGAAAGTGTGAGATAGTGAACAGCAAACAGCAGCAGCAGTGGCTCTCAATGTGCACAGATAAAAGAGGGAAGTAAACAGTGCAGATGCAGGGTCTGCAAAATATTAGCAGGAGGCAAAGACAAACCGGGGGACGAAACATTAAGGCAGAAACAGAAGAGCATGAAATATATGCAAATGAGAATAATCTGGTGAACAAATGACGACGTAAGCAAAGTGGAGCTGCTGATAAACACGAGGACACGAGGAGGGAGCTGGAACGCAGGAACCCTCTGAGGCTCCAGGCCTCCGATAAACACACAAACAGTCTGACAGATCTGAGACACATCACGGGTTAGTCACTGACTGACTGTCGACATGACTGACTGTGCGACTGTGTGACGGCGGCGCAGACAGGCAGCTGCCTCGGCATTATTCCTGTGTGTCATTCACTATAATGAAGATGACACAAACAGAACGAGAGCTCTCTCTCTGCCGTCGACCGTGGACCGTGGTGCACTCGGCACATCCAGTCCTCTGGAGCTGAAGCAGTCACGACCCAACGTTTACAGCTCAGCAGCTACTGGATGGAAAACACCACAAACTACTCACTATTCACCATTACACAGTTAGTTCACCATTATAGCTGCTGGTCTTTCGCGAATGACTTTATTAATCCTCAGAGTGAAATTCATTTGTCTGGCAGCTCACCTTTGCAGCAGCAGCAGCAGCAGAGCTACCATGAAGACACCTCTTCACCTGAGCTGGAACAGGGAGGCGTCCACCAGACCTGCTCCGCTCTCAGTGCTCCTCTCCTGAACACACTCCTCCGCACACACACACAAGTGCCCGTCAGGAGTCGACAAAACACAAATAAAGTAAAAGCTCGGAGCTTCCAAACATGAGTCTGGAGGACGACGGAATCCATGTGAAGCTCAGTGTTTCTACATCAACCTCAGGAGTGAGACGCAGGTAGAAACCTGGAGGTTGTAACCAGGTGTTACAGTCGTCCTGGTAGAAATGATAAAGGAGTTTGCACCAGTGAAGTTCAGTCTGTATGTGTGTGTGTGAAATCATTAACACACACACACACACACACACACACACACTGTGAGTTAAGTTGTGTTATGTTATCACAGAGTGAAACAGCATGAATCACGTGCTCACACATTCTGTATTTAACGTACAACACGTGAATATTTAGTTCACTGGGATTTATTTGACCGTTTTAAAATAAACACCGCCCTGCCTCTCTCCTCTCTCCCTCTCTCTTCTGCCTCTTCTTCTCTCTCTCTACGACTCCCTCCCTCCCTCTCTCCGTCTGTTGTTTTCTCCCTCGTCTGTTGTTGTGTAAAATGTAAAACAGACTGAGCTCGGCCTCCTGTGAGACCGGCTCCACAGTTGGAGCGGAACAGCTACAAAAACAAACATGTGTGAGAGCAGAGACCGAGTCTGACATGAGCAGGAGTCAGCCGCACCAAACACACACACACACACACACACACACACAGGACACACACACACACACACAGGACACACACCTGTGGCCAGGTGTGGATGATGACATGGATGATGGGGAAACTAAAGATGGAAAAAATCAATTCAATGGTTTTAAACTGATTTTTTTAGGTTGTAAATTAAAGCTCTGAAGGAAAACCTTGAATCACAACTTCCTGCCAGGACTTTCAGAATAAAGCGTCACTGGAAACAGGATGCAGGTGGTGGAGAATCCAACTCCAGAAGCTTCTCAGGGGCGAAGGGTCAACACTGCCGTCCTGGTCCTGCAGACTTTCCTCACTGTAACAGACACGGTGGCTGCATCACATGTCAGCTCTGATCAGGATGTTTCACCTTGTCGAGTTAAACTCCCTGAAAGCTTGTTCAGTATCAAACCTCCACTCTGACCGAATCATAGGAAGAGATTCTGTCAGATGAGATGGCGACGACCTCCTCCTCCTCCTCCTCCTCCTCCTCCTCCTCCTCCTCCTCCTCCCGGTGCAGTTTTACTCAGCAGAACCACAGACACTTGTTACGATACTTGTTGATTAAAAAAGAAAACATCAACATCAAGCTTGAAGCACGTTCTGGGACTCAGCAGCGCTGTTGGGCCATAAAACCTAAACGTGAGCGCACGTCATTAAGGAACATTGGAGCTCAAATCACCACTAAAACCTCCACAAGGCGCAGCAAGATTCAGTTTTCATCTTGAAGACGCAGTAGGTGAGGTCCTGAGGGCAGGTTTATATTAGGCCATTAAAACTTTTGTTTTTAAAATGTTTCCAGAATCGTGCCTCGATCCAGCATCTCTCTACCAGGACTCAGTTCATGGAGCTCACCACGTTAAAGTTACGTTATGTCCCTGTCTCACCACAGTTTGAAGGTATGAATACGGCATAAAATTACTTTGTCAGGAGGATGTAAGACTACACAACATGAAAGTCATTTAGGAACAGCTTTAAAACGACCTCTTTGTTATTTGTTGTGAACTGTGATAAGACGCTGTAAAATGCTGAACAGGGGACTTACAGTGAAGTTTGTCTTAGGTGGTGAAGAACACCAGACCTCCACTTGCAGAGGAATAAAAAAAAGACTGAATTTAAAGAAGTCTTGCAGAAAATATAAATGAAATCTAAATAATTCATAGATACAGTCTTTTTGGTATCAGGAGGAGACATTGAGTAATGACCTCAGCATCCCTGCCATCCCGGGCACCAGCCTGAATCCGCCAGCTTCAGATGAGCCGCTAATGGCGGCCGTTAAACCAAGCGTCATTATCACATATGCAGATTTAAATACAGGTGTAATGAGGCTGGCTGGTAAATCCAGCGTTCTGGGCAGAACAAAACAAGGTCAGCACATTGTTCTCCACAGCTACTGTACTGTACTCAGCTCTCCCTGGAGCCAGAGTCCATTTAGCACTGAGCTCCCTCTGGTCTTTACGTCCATTTACTGCAGCTGTCTGCTCTTTTAAAGCCAGCCCTCATTTACTTCTCTTGTCCCTAAATCCCTGCTCTGCTGAATGGAGGCTGGATGTCAGAGGAACGACTCATCGACCCGTGACGGTGAGAACGCCGGCGGACAGATGGAAGGTGGCACCTTCACGGACCTGCAGCGCACAGTCTGAGGTGACTTCGACAACACACCTGAACAAGACTTCACCAAAACTTCACCATGAATCAACACGTTACATCACCTGACACAACAGCAATGACTGTCTCGCTTTTACCTGGCCAGCTGAGTGATGAAGCAGCACGACACCTGTCACATTAAAGCAACATTAACTGTGACCATGTCCATCTCACTGAACACCTTTTCCTCACTTTAAATAAACACAACTCATTAAGACAGAACTAAACTTCAGATATTGCATTCACAAGGCCAAAGCTGCTCTTTTAATGTGACCTTGACCTTTTCAGAGACCAGGGCGTCTCTGTAGCACCACAGCGCTTCATCCACAGTTGTACGCTGTGACATATTTCACTTTTACCAAACACAGCAGCTCCTGGGGTTTACATACTGAGACTGTGTGTGAACTTACAGGCGTAGGTCATGGCAAAGCTGCTCCCTGTGTCCACCATGTCCACTTGCGGCACCAGCTTGGGGATGTCCTGGTGCTGCGCCAGAGCAAAACGAAACACCTCGTACTCATGGGAGCCGGTGGGGAAAAGGCCTCCTGTTCAACACACACACACACACACACACATTTACAGGTAATGACTTCCTGTTCAAAAGCACATGTGAGCAAAGTAATGGCCAAGTCAGTGTTTTGGAGTTTGGGAACAGAATAGAAAATACTTTATTATCTTCCATTTGCAAGAAGCAGAAATGTGTCTTTGACTTCCATGTGCAAGAAATCAAGTGGACTACAAACATGTCTCATATCACGTCCAACCAAAGTCACACAAAAATACATTTACACAACAAAAGTGATGTTAAAAGGAAGCGAGCACCAGGTGAGGGCTGACAGAGAATAAATAGACATAAAGTGCTGCATGCCGACTGAAGATATCTTATAGCAAAGGGAATGAATGCTTTTCTGTGGATGTTTTTCTTTGCACAGGGGACTCTGCACCTCTGTCCTGACGGCAGCAGCTGAAAGTATTGATGTAGAGGACGGCTGTTGTCATCTAGTATTTTGTCATTGGACCACTTTGTCATGGTGATGGGACTGAGGGGTGTGTGTGCAGCCTGTAATGACACTGCCCAGCTGAGCTGTGTTAGACAGCTTTGTCTCGCTTTTGACGCTTAGGCGCTAAAACTTTTAAAAGTGACTGGTATAGTCTGTTTAAAGCGCACTGGAATAAGTCACACTAATAATTAATAGAATAAAACAATTAGTGAACCAAATGAGTTTTAGAGTTTAGTAACTTCTAAAGTAAAGTGATCTATGAGGGAAAAAGGAGCAGAACTTAGTTTTAAATCCACAAAACTAAGCAATTTTAAATGTTTTTGACCAGCCTCTCTACAAGCTTCACTAACACAGGGAAAAGGTTGATCTCGTTTGTCATTGATCAGTCAATCAATCAAAGACTTAAACAGACTGATGCGCTGAGACAAATCAGTAAAAAGAAATCTGAGAACGAGATAAAATAAAATAGACTTAAAAGCTAAAACCAGGTACAAGGACAAAAACTACAGGGCAAATTAAAAAGAATGGAGGTAATTTACAACAGAATTGAAATAAAATAAGCAAAAACCAGGCTGAAGGAGTTTGGAGTTTTGCTAACACTTCCGGTTCAGATACCGGAAGTGTCTCTCTCATCCATGATCCGCCCGGACGGAGCATTAAAAAAATGCAATACAAACTTTTATCGTTGATAAAGTTCAAGCCGTCGCGAGTAAACTTGCGGAAACAGTGACTAGTCAAACCGGAAGTTAGCTTAGAAAAAGCAACTGAAGCTAGCGACTTCACGGTGACGTTGCCTGGAGACAACAGAACTACGAACGCCATTTTTGCAGCATATTGTGATTTCTACACTAAGCACACCAAACATTTTCCTGACCAACACACCTAGCTTAGGTTTTAGACCACCCACCTTTAAATTTACATCTTATTTCTGCCAATATTTTTCATCTTTGTAAAGTTATAAACGACCGTTGCGGAGTGATACATGTAGTGACCAGTCCACCTCACTCCTCTTAAAGCAAGTGTCTTGACAGGGGCTTCCTGTTTCTTTAAGTTAACCAAACTTAGGCCGACGGATGTTAACTCTCCTCTAAACGGTTAAAAGATGTTAAACTGTCACGTAGCATCATTCATCGTGTGAGAGGACAAACCTTGTGTTGCTCCGGTTTAACGCTAACACAAACACACAAACACCTCCGCGGACTCACAACTTACCTGCGATTGATTCCGACGTTACGCCTTCAAAATAAAAGCTTCTTATATGACAACTAAAGTGTATAATTCTCAGTTATAGACGTTAAATAAAAATAAATCAATCCCTTGAGGATACCGGACTAAAAATAAACCTCATTTTAGCCACTTATTTGTTAATATTGCTATTTTATGCCCATTTATAATCTGATATGTTGATTAGATTATTGTATACGAAATCATTTTTTCATCAATGTATGACACACACACACACACACACACACACACACACACACACACACACACACGATAAGTTTTATACACTTAATCTTTGAGCAAGCAACTAAACTGACACCACAGAGGCAGAAAATAATCAATCGTGTGACACAGAATCTCCAATGAACCAAACAATCTTATGTTAAGATTATTTCCCAACAACACCAACAGGAGCTGACGAGCTGTTTTCATGAATTCATATGTCAGGAGGTGTTGAAAAACAAGTGCATCCGAGCTCATGTGTTGTCAGACTGATGAAGATGTTTGTGTTTCGTCTGTGTGCAGGTGTTGTCTGAAGTTGAAGGGCTTGAACTCTCTGTAAGAATAACTCAATTATACCTTAGAAAAAATGAGCCGTATTTTGAAGGTAAAATAACATCTTGTTTCACCTAGCACACTGGAAACTGCTAACAAGACAATATGAGGATTTTTATAGGGATATTATTGGAAGAGTATATGATTTATTCATCAGAGTTATAAAGGCTGGAAGCAGTCCATCTGCTCTGACAGAAGGCCGAGCTGATTCAATAAACACATCCCAAGTGAAGCCCGTGTTACTGACTTTTAGAGCTGATGCTCAGTGGTTGGTATGCAGGGTCAGACGCACACGGACTGCAGGAGGACGTTTATTTTGGTGAAGCACAGGTTAGTTCAACATCAGCACCGAACCAGAGAGGAAAATACTGCAGCGGGAGTTTGGACCAGTGGTTCGAAGAATCGCATCATGATTTCATTTGGGGGCCGTGACATGCTCTGCAGCCCTCAGCCACCTGATCCACACTGAATGTGAGCAGTCAAGGTTCAAATGGGAGTAAAAGAGCTGATGTGATCTAAAAGACTCAAACAAAAAATGACTTTCACATTCATTTTCACATGGAGATGTGTTGTAATTATTGATACTGATACAGGAAACATAACTGATTGATCTGTTTATGATAAAGGAACGTGTGCTATAAGACACTTTACAAATTTAAACACTATATGAAATGATTCAAGATCGTTCACCTCGACCAGCTGCAACATTAAAATGCTGCTTACACAGTGATGCATCAATAATTAAAGTGCAGTAATACCATACATAAAATAATAGAAGCTCTTAGAGTGATTCTGCAGAACAACCACTTTTACTTTTAAAACTTTAGGTACATTTTGCTGACAATACTTCTGTACTTTTTTTTTTTTTTTGTTACATGTTTAAATGCAGGACTTTTCCCCACAGTGGGATATTATATAATTATATATCATATAATACACGCCGTTGTTTTATATGATCTTATTTAAATAGGGTGTCTCACTATTTCTGCTGCCACTGGTCTTAGCCGTAGTAATCTCCTCTAAAAACAAAAATCCTCTTATTAAAAAGGCAAGTCATCATTTTTCAAATCTGGCTCACAGGCAGCAGAGCTTCTTCTGTGTTTAGTCAGTGGTGGAAGAACTACCCAGATGTTTTACTTAAGTCCAAGTAGCAGTACCACAGTACAGTACTATACACAGTACCTTTCGCTGTAAGCACTAGTTATTGCTGACAGTAAAACTACTCATTATACAGGCTGGCCCCTTTCACGGTAACATATGCAGAATATCATTTGACTATAATTGCTGATGCATAAGTGTGTACACCACTTTCATGTTGCAGCTAAAGAAGCTTTGAATAAAACCCTCTCTTGTCTTGTCCTCCTGATTATATTTTCCATTACTAATCTGAGTTTGTAACAATAAATGAAGCTGCATTAGAATCAGAGCCCAATGCTGCAGGAAACGCTCCAGTGCAGAGAGCAATTATTGGTGGTTATGTGGAAATATCTGTGAAATATGATGAAGAATATATGGAACAGTCCACCAGCTCCCACGGGCTGCAAGAAGAAGGAATAATAGGAACCATTAAACACACAATCCCCAGATACTGCAGAGACGTAATACCCTGGGTGGTAGGAATAGCTGGTGGATATTAATTGGCCATTTAATCAATCAACAGGAAATAAATTTGCTTGATTTGATAATCAATCAATAATTTCACTCAAAACGACAAATACTCTGTGGTTCCAGCTCCTCAAATATGATGATTATCAGATAATTTATGTCGTATGTGTGAATCATCTGGCAACACTAACAGAATGACAGAAGATCAAAACAGCAGACCAAGAATATTATAGTAGATTGGCCACAAACAGTAAACCCTGGAATGTACTAGTATGCATACTCAGCAGACAATAGAGGAACAGATTTAGCTGTAGAAGAGCTATACAACTTTTTACTATTCAATTACATTACTGTATTTGACTCTGTCCATGGTGCTGATTCCTACATTAACACTGTATGACTCTATCCATGGTGCTGATTCCTACATTGATACTGTACTATTCTATCCATGGTGCTGATTCCTACATTAACACTGTATGACTCTGTCCATGGTGCTGATTCCTACATTAACACTGCATGACTCTGTCCCCGGTGCTGATTCCTATATTAACACTGTATGACTCTGTCCCCGGTGCTGATTCTTGTCCTTTGTTAGGGAAAAACAACATCACTGTATTTATGAACACGCCTACACCAGTATGACAATGTACTTCAGTTGCTTATGTTGTGAGAAAACACTGTAAGTCACAGGATGAATATATGAATACTAATATACTGTAAGTCACTGAGGGAATCCCGGCTACGAGCATCATTAAAAGCTGCTGACTGCTCTGTACAAACATAATACAAGTCACACCAGGAATATTCTGGTAATATCTGAGGAATGAATCACTTTCACAGGTGCTAGTGTTAAATCCCTTGACTTCCAAAAATGATCTGTTTCTCACATATCAAATCAACAACGATGCTGGACATGTGAAGGAAACATCACTGGAGTTGAACGAACCTTTACGGTGCGTCACGGGCTAATTAATGTCTCTATCATATGAATGAGTGGATGCGCCTTGATTAGAAACAGAAGCACATTGTGGCTCGGAGTTTAGAGTCTTAATCCATGAATGAGGCGTCATTATAAGTAGACCACAGACCGGGTGTGCTGGTCCGGAGCGCCCCTGGGTGCAGGCACCCATCAGCACGCGTCTCACTCACCTATGTTGATGTTACTTGGGAAACTTGTGCCGCTGCAGAGCCCGATGAGCAGCAGCGGCAGCAGCAGGAGGACAGCTGAGGGGACCAGGGAGCTCTGCAGCCGCATGTTTCCTCCAGCAGCAGCAGCACCGACGGGAGACGCGGAACAACCGGCGTAATCCCATTCACACCGGGGCCGGTACCGATCCAGCTCAGCCCGGGAACAGACTCACACATCCACCGGCAGTCCGCTTCAGTCGGTCCGCTCTCTCTCTCTCTCTCTCTGACCCTCTTATCAAACACCCATAGTTGAAGCGCTGAGCTCTGCTGCCGCGTCGACTCTGGGTGTCGGGAGTGTTTGTTCACCGTTTCTGTACCCCTCTCTCTCTCTCTCTGCCCCCCCCCTCTCTCCCTCTCTCTCTCTGGTCAGCTGAAACGAGCCAAACAGCAGCCTGCTGTGTTTTGGCACAGCGTGCTGAATAAGAAGCAACAGCCTCTGATTCATACAAAACGATGCCAACACAAATCAACACCAGAAATGACACAGAGAGCAAAACGAACAACACATCAGTTCCTGAACGTCTGACATGGTTCTGACTCAAAGGAATGAAACACTGAGGCTTTAATCACAGATGTGAACTGCTTCTTTCTAATCAATCATCTGATCAATCATCTGATCTTTACTGAGGAGCCATTTCCTTCTACTTCTAGATTTAAGAAAATACTTGAGATACTTTTACTTTTGCTTCACTGTAGTTTTTGGTGCTTCATGAATATCAATACAAACAACAGCTAAACTCATGAAACCATAATGTCACCAGTCAGAATGGAGTCGCTTCCTCCTCCTCAGGCTCATGTCCCTCTGACACTCAGACTACAGTTCGAGGTCACATCCTGTTTATCCTACAAAAAAGAAAAAAATGATTTTGTCAACATTGTTGTGTAAAGTTCAAACTGGACTTTGACCATTGAAACTTTATCAGCCCAAGTGAATCTCAGATGATCTGGTATCATCCACTTTGCTTAGTTCACTGGTCACTGGGCGACACCACTGGTCAAGAACACAGCTAAGTTTTACAGACTAGTTTACGATGTCTATCATGGTTTCTGGTTGGAAAGTTTGAATGTTTTTCTGCTTCTTTCAAATGACTGTCTGAATATGAACAGCCTGCCATTCTGTCTCCTTCTCTTTACGTCCCTCAGCCCTGGATATTACTGTCAACTAGGTTGGAAATCAAATGTGTTCATTACTGCTGTACCTGAGAGCATGACTGACACAAACTTCATCATCATCTATTCAATATCACTCAAGTCAACCACATGGGGGCACAAGAGGAAACATCAGGATCACGAAAAAGCCAGTGGGAATCGTCTTCTATCTGACACAGATGTCGTTCAGGTTCAACGGTCCTGGTTCTTTGACCTGACAGAAACAGTCAGAGGATCAACAAAGTTAATGTCACATGGCCATGAATCTGTACAGGTCGAGCATCAGGCAGGCGTCAAGACATTCAACCAGATGACAAACTAAAGTAAAATTCAGACAACGATGCTGGTCTGCAAGATTCATCGTCTGGGTGCCAAAGTTTAACATCACTTAAAGTAACTCTGTTCATGCTTTGGTTATTTTTATCTGTTACATTATTCTCTGAACATTTCATGATGAATGGCTGCACACTGTCCACTATCATTCTTACAGACAAACACCAAACACGTCTTTATCAGGACCAAAGGCGAAATAAGCACAGCGTCAAAAGTTTTTGGTTTCTGCAGTTTCTAATCATGAAACGTCCGCCCTCCCACACAGTTTTGCCCACACAAGGAATAATGGGGACGCTGATAATCCCCCTCTATTCACTTTCTAACCAGCCAATTTACTGAGACAAAACAAAGAGAGAGAGGAAAATGATCACCCTCTTTCATCCACATCCCTGCCTAATTAATTTATCTCCACCCGACAAACAGGCTAACGGCAGCGTAGGTGGATGCACTAACACAAGACAAATGATCAACTTCTGGTGACATGCAGCGAAGATTCCTTCTTCTCATCGCTCACAGCTCTCATTTATCTGTGTCACTGTTTGAAAGTGTTATCAAATAAACCAAGTGAGTCTCACTTACCCAAGAGAGATAAGGAGGCCTTTAAGGTTTAGAGCTCAAATCACAATCACGGTCCATTCATGCAGATAGTTTACCGGCCCAGGACACAGTCTCAAAGTATCCCATCATTCCTGTAAAACCTGAGTGTAGCAGTGTGTTGTTGTTTTTTTTTTTGGGAGTGGGATTTTTCCCACTATTTTTGTTGTTGTTTGTTTTTTGTTTTTGTTGTCGGTGTCTGTTGTGCTTCGAGTGTATATGTTGCATATTAAAGAAAAAAAGGGAATAAAGGAAAAAAACTGTGATATAAAACCTATTAGTAACAGAAGCAGTTAACAGTGGTATTAGCAGTAGTAACAGTAATTCTGGCAGTAATAACAGAGTATTAGCAGTAGTAACAGAGATACTGGCAGTAATAACAGAGTATTAGCAGTAGTAACAGTGATGCTAGCAGTAATAACAGTGGTATTAGCAGTAATAACTGTAGTATCAGCAGTAGTAACAGTGATACTGGCAGTAATAACAGAGTATTAGCAGTATGTGCGTGGTGCTTGCTTCACTGTGCAGCTGTGTGACATGACCCTGACACACAGCTGCTGTTGCCTTCAGGTTCCACATAAAAACATTCCTGTACATTAAATTAAAGGAGCCAGTCGCCTCATGAAAGAGTGATGCTTTTAATCTGCAGTTTTTCATGAAGGATGATGGAGGAATGAATAAATGATGACGGCACGGTGCCCACACAGCACTATTCTACGCTTGCATATAGTATGTAATGTGTTTGTTTGTGTTTGTGTGTGTGTGTGTAATATATGTGTAAAAACTGTTTAACAATGCTCCAGTGAGTGTAAATCATAGATGGAGGGGGAAGTGTTTGTACTCTGCTGATGTTGTGGCTCTGTTGTTCTCTCACCCCCTCGCTCTCTCCCCCCTCCCTCACCTGTCACTTGCATTTGCGGGGGTGGGGGGGTCCAGCTGACATGAGCAACACATGTAGATGTAGATCAGCTTGGGACACATGTAAAACTCCAGCCTTGTTTCCACTACAGATGTTGAACAGATGTGAAGGGCTGCGCTCTGCTGTGGATCCACCTGGTCACACTCTGTTCACCTGACTGCTCAACTGTGACAGGAAAAATGACAGAGAGTGATAAACATAGGCAGGAGACACACAGACAAAAAGAGACTAAAGCAATAAGATGATCAGAATGTTAAACTGAGGACGTGCAGATCAGCTGGAACAGGAACTTCTGGAAAAGCAGACGGACAGACCGGGTCACGTGGGTCTTCTGGTCTCGGGCTTTTATTTGTTCGATCTTTCCTGCTCTTTGTTTTCACAAGGCACAAGTGAAATGAAACACAGGTGCTCTCCACCTTCCACAACCCTCTGAAGCGAGCCATGGCAGTGACGCAAAATGAGTCTGTAACGTGCAGCTTAGGACAAAAGGACGAAAGTGTCTCTCCACATTTTTTGTAAGAAGGTAATGAGTAACTATAACTTATTACTTTTTAAAAGTAACGTGTCCAACAATGTTACCAACAGCAACACCGCAGCTAAAAGAAGCTAGCATGGACGAGAGCTCAGAGAAAACATGGGATGCAGGACTGATGCTGAACTCGCCATCTTGTCGCTGGATAAGTCATGTTCAGCCATGTTCCTCCTGGTAACGTAGACTTTGCTGTCTGCTCTGCTCTGCTCTGCGTTGAGAGGGGCTCAATTTGTGACTTGTTTTCAAGACAGTACTCTGAAAAGGAATTACACTCCTCAGCCTTTAGGGGGACCCCAAGAGTGAAAAACAACAGTTCTTTCATAGCAGGGCTTTAAACTTAATCTCCTGGTTTCAACAACAAGCCAGTGTGTCAGCCACACTCAGCCTGTAGGACAGCTGATCCACTGACTGCTGTATAAAGCCACTGCTGTTACAGATTGTTCTTCCTGAGGCCTTAGGTGTCCCAGCGACGCCACAGTGAAAACCTCTAGCTGTTCGCTTCAGGTTTCTGCAGAAAGAGAAAAGACAGCGACAAAGACAACGTCCCGTCCACCTCCCCAACACGCCAAAAAACTTCCGTCACGTCACAAAGCGAGACGTCTTTTCCAGCGGCGGGTGGATGTGTCCTGCTGCAGTGTTTCTCTCTGCAGAGACGTGACTGCAGCGCCAGCTCTCCCTCTGAAAACTGCTTTAATCTGACCCAGAATCAGATCAGACACCCACTGCAATAACTGGGAAAGAATTGGTCTCCACCACAGTCAGAGCAGCAGCACGGGACAGATAAAGACTGAAACACTGTATTATATTACATGTGATTTCACAGCAGGTTTCTCTGCACTGGTGCTCAGGGAAACTCCAGAAATCAATCAGTCAGTCAGTCTGCGATCAATCCTGAACAGCTTCCTGTTTATTAAGAACCCCAGAGCTCCTGATTCTTAGCTAATTGTCAAAAGGCTCACATGTTGCACCTGTACAGAAAATCTAAAAATCATCCCCAAGCCTCTCTCCTGATTGGCTGACTGTTTTCAGACAGTGTTATAAGTGATCCAATAAAAACAGAGCAGATTTCAGAATAAAACACTCAGAGAAACCAAATCCTGCAAGTTGTTGGATGGTGACTGCTCTGTAGTGACATCACAAAGTGACAGGAAGTGCTGACGGCTGGTTTTAAGGCTCAGTGTCTGAATACAGGCTGTGTGCATTTCTCTGTGGACTGAGGCTTTGATACTTTCACAGTATTAATATAGAACCTAGAGCTGCTTTATAATCACACTACACATGGACGTCTGCCTTTATACCGTATGGAGCTTTAAGACGCACGTCTGCCTTTATACCGTATGGAGCTTTAAGACGCACGTCTGCCTTTATACCGTATGGAGCTTTAAGACGCACGTCTACCTTTATACCGTATGGAGCTTTAAGACCAACATCTACCTTCATAATCATCTTCACCTGAATCTAAAACAAACTCCGTGTGTTGGGAACCTCAGCTGTCCCCATTGTGACACACGTCCCTGTGGGTTAGTGGGTACTCCAGTCAGAGCCTGCACTGACAAACACACACACACACACACAGGTTCCTGTGGGTATTTTCTCAGGAGAGGGCATTAAGGGAGAATTCTGGGGAAATGCTGGAAAGCCAATTCCCAGAATGCACCACTCCCTGATCCTCTGAATGAGTTTTTATATGAACTCAACATGATTGTCTGTCTCAGTTTACATAGAAAAACAAAGTCCTGCCATTCATTATGAAACACAGCGCTGTGTCCCTTTAACCCCAGAGAGGGGGGCGAAGAGGGGGGCTGTGCCTGCTGCTGATGAGAGTTTAGACAACCTCAGCATGTGAATCCATAATAGGTCACCTATTAATAAAACATACACACCCTCCTCTGGCCCTGTGTGTGTGTGTGTGTTAGCGTGTGCTGTCACTGTACCTGATCTTTTACAGTCGTATTAGATCCTACAGACAGGATCCTCTCTTCACCTGACGTCACCTCTCTCGATGTTTCTTCACCTGTCGCTTTCGTCATGTGACGTGTGCAACTGGACAGGTGTCCTGACTGTGAGGAGCAGCCCAGTGGTTTGAGCGTTGAAGAATAAATGAGACGTCTGCACATGTTCAAGTCCTGAGAACAACACATACCTCAGGTGAGTGAAAACTCACCTGATCTCATTAGAATAACATGAATGTTTCATCACGCTCTGCGTCCAACATCAGTGTGGTCAGGAAAAACGTTTAAGCCTCAGTAGGACTCTCCTCTTTCTTTTCCAGCTGGTTGTTTTCACTCTGGTCCAAACGAGCGTCGTGTTTCCATGACAACTGACTGAAAAAATCACACGGGGTACGAGAAGCAACGCAAACCTTTAACAGTGGAGACACCAGCAGTCTCCGCCTCCTGCAGTCAGGATAACAGGAAGTGAGCCGGTGATTATTTCACCTCAGCTCCGTCGCTGCGTCACATACTGATTGTGTTTTTCTTTCTTCACTGTGTAATCAGATGTCGAACTCTCAGCCGCCTCGTGTATCAAATCAGACTCTAATTACAGCGTCTAATTAACACGTTCGACAGAACCAAGGTCAGATTAACGTCCTCCTCACACGGTGTTCTTACACTGTAACACACACACACACACACACACACACACATGGACACACATCATGGACACAACTTGGCACGAACACTGATATAGTTAGATTTTGGTGGTAAAAGGTCAAAGGTCACAGTGATATCTCTGTAACGCCTTGAAGGAAGCTCTACAAATTTGGTACAAAGATCCCCTCTGACTCAAAGGTCAAAGGTTAAGGTCACAGTGACCTCACACGTTTTAGCCATGACTGAGGACAAATATGACCACGGGGAAGTGGTTGTAGTTCCACCTGTGTTTCACCTGTAATTTTGAATCAGCACCACCGTCTGCTGCTCTGGTTCACGTTCTCTTCCTGCTTCTGCCTGCTGAGCTCTGATAAATAATGAAGACATCTGAACTGTTTTGGACTTTTCCTGGTGTCTCTGAGGGGGGGGCCGCGGTCAGGGAGGTGACCTCTAATGGAGCTGCCCCCACAGGAGGGACGTGCAGCTCTCCATCAGTCAGACAGAACAGAAGCCACTTTGACTGACAGCCTCCAACCACGACCATCACCTGCCTGATGGCACCACCTGAACATCTGAAGAGGCTCTGACAGGGATCACCTGTCTGACCCTGAGGTCGCCATGGTTACGGTGGATAATGAGTCGCCACTTTAAGCCAGCAGCCGAACACCTGAGTGAACCGGTTGGCTTCAGTGTTTTATTTATGGCCTCTGTGTTGCAGCTGTCAGCCGCCATTAGCCCGCCCACCCCGCCGCTCGCTCCCAGGGTCGCGGGTTCAGATCCAGCTCAGCAGCAACGACGGCCTCATTCCTGCTCGCTCGCTCGCCATCAGCCCATATTGTTGAGGCCAGCAGTTTCAACAAAAGCACTTAAGTCAGACAGCACTTTGAGAGAGAGAGAGAGAGAGAGAGAGAGAGAGATTGAATTTTCACCATTACCCGCCCAGCCCTGGCCCCCACTTGTTGTGGCGGCCGTATCAACACGGTGACATCATTACGTGGCGTCCCTTCTGGTCCTATGGCCCAGGCAGTAGAACGCTCCACCTACGACATGTGGCCGCCCCGTGATTGTCGGGCTGTTACTGACTGAGGGCAAGTGCGTTCAGTTTACCTCTTCCACCCCCCCCCGCCCACTTGCCCTCCGCTCTCCAAGTGGCCTCCGTGAAACGTAGTAGCAAGGGCTGAGGGCGAGTGAGCGAGGGCGACTCAACCCGCCTTTGGAACGCAGCCCAGGTCGTAAACGTCGTCATGTTTAAACATGAAAACGGATCATTCACCAGTCAGCCTGTACCTGCAGAGGTCAGAGGTCACAGCTGAGCCACACCCACAATCTTAAGTTTAGTGGTGACGTTGAAGTCACATGACAATGGTGTTGAAGTCATGTGACCATGACTGTGGCGTGATTGTTGACTGGTGAACAGATCATTGATCCCATCAACAAACCAAGCTCCGCCTACCTGTTGCTCCGCCCCCTCTTCATCTCCTCCACTGGCAGGAAGTAGAAGAAGACAACCTTTCACCAACACCACAGATGATGATGAGGAGGAGGAGGAGGAAGAAAAGTCTTCTGACACATCAGAAACTATACGACCTTATTTTATGGAGCTTCTGAAACATGATGTCACAACCAAGCAGCCACCAAGCCCCGCCCACATAGATAGATAGATAGATAGATAGATAGATAGACAGATAGACAGATAGATGGATGGACAGATAGATAGATAGATGGATGGACAGATAGATAGATAGATAGATAGATAGATAGATAGACAGATAGATAGATAGACAGATGGATGGATGGACAGATAGATAGATAGATAGATGGATAGATGGATGGATGGATGATCTTCTCCGTCTCTGATCCAGTTGTTATCTGTTGTCTCTCCTGTGAAAACATTAGCAGCAAATCAGCTTTTAAATCACTTCCTAATTGCTTTTTATGCCAGTTGTCATGGCAACTGTGCCACTCTTTGAAGCCATTTGATGGTTTTTAGGCTCCTTCAGGGCTCTACTACTGTGTGTAGTGTGTGTGTGTGTGTGTGTGTGTGTGTGTGTGTGTGTGTGTGTGTGTGTGTGTGTCAGCATGCCGCTGATGATTTTCAGATTTACTGGACCACAAATAAGTACAGAGAGGGGAGCAGCGACTTATCCAGCGAGAGACACACTCTCACACACACACACACACACACACACTCTCTCTCTCTCTTTCTTCATGCTGGGGTGGTGGCTGTGTGGAGCTGGGGGGGTGGGGGGCAGCTGCAGGGTGTTTTGATCCTCAGATCTCTGGAAGCAGAGCGACAGCAGCCAGAGGTCACAGGTTCTAATCCCCATCACCACCAACAGGGGTGGTCACAGTGCTGTTGAGCAAACACACACACACACACACACACACACACACAGAGTCTGTAACTACAGACCTCAGTCTGACGTTGCCATGATGGAGTCAGTGACTTCCACCCTCCGCACTGATAATGTGCTGAACGATGTGCCTCTGATGGACAGACAGTGTGAACGGCTGCAGGGTTCAGACCAGATCAGATTCAGATTTGTGATCAATGAACAGCTCAAATGATGAAGGTGAATGTGAAGAGAGCGTCATGGTACATGATGCTGTCATCCACAAACACCCTGCAGCACAAAGGCTCAGCTCCTGCTGCGGAGGACGGGGGTGACCGAGCCACTGCGTGTCTGTAGGGAAGTTCAGCAGTTACCTGTGTGTGTTGATGTTTTTCATTCTTGTTTTATTCCTTCATGTTTTTACACCTGTGGGCGGAGCCACACGGGCAGCGTCCATCTTTGTTTACTGTTTGTACATCATCAGTATGTCACTATATCAGGTCGGCGTCGTGTCACTGAGTCCTCACAAACACACACGTGTACATGTGTGTTCTGTGTGTTCATAACCCACAGCGACAACAATCCGACGTCAGCACTTCTCACACACACACACACACTGAGAGTGTGTGTGTGTTCATCACACTGGAGGAGTGTTGACAGCTGAACAAAGAGATCAGAGCAGAACATGATGTTATTGTTTATTAGATTTCATTACACTGAGCCATAATCCAGCCTGGCATCGAACCAGCGACGCCCTCATCCTCATGTTGTTCCCTTCGCTCTCCACTCAACCACATCTGCAGCAGGGCGACCGCGGCAGAGAAAATCAGCCAGGAGCTTCACATCTCCCTCCAGATGAAAACTCCTTTTGGAGATTTTCTTGTTATTAAGTGAAATGTTTAGACGCAGCTGCGGCACATACACAACTCTCTGAGCTCTGGGATGAAACTTCAGACACGCACCTGAATGCACTATGACCTTTACTGTGTCTGATAAACATGAAGAATGAGTTGAATCTACTGAACAACAAGAAGAGCTCAGCCTGAACTCTGTGATATGAGCCCTGCTGCCTTTTGTATTCATCACTGATTTCATTTATCTGTGTCTTTATTTTATTTAAGTTGTATTTAATACACTTGAACTTTTCTCTGACTGACTGACTGACATGATGGCTGAAGGCTCCTTGTTTTGGTGCCATATTCAACAAAAAGTTTCTCCATTGAGCTCAAGACAAACTGTTCAAACTGTTCAAGTGTTGACTGTATGAAAGTCTGTTTGTCTGTTTGATTGACGCAACAGTGAAACTAGTTTGGTGACATTTCTGTAAAAAACAAAAATCCAACAACCAAATTTGGAGCTGAGAAGTGCTGCCGACGGTGAGTCACCCCGAGACTCGAGAAAAGGATTTCAGATACGAGGCTGAAACAGTCGTCATGACGGACACAGGATGGATCATGATGATCGATCATCGCATCAACAGAGTGAGACTGAAGCTGCTTCAGAGTCAAACAGCTCAGCCTTGATTCAAACACACAGGCTGTTCGACAAGGAGGTGGTGGTGGTGGTGGTGGTGGGGGGGGGGGTGATCATTAGGACATCAAATTGGATTGTAGAAGAAGAAAAGAGCTGGAAGGGATTCACAACTGCAAAAAAAAAAAAAAGAATAAAAAAAAGCAGCTTCTTGACAGATTGAATTACAGCCTGAAAACGAGGGGGAGGATTAAAGTCGAGCAAATCAAGAGGCAGCAGCGTAACGAGGGGGGAAACTGTCAGACAAAAGACTTTCTGCTCAAAAAAGAGGCAAATAACATCCTCCCCTAACCCGGAGGAGACAGAGACAAAGTGAACCTACAGGTGTCAGGTGGAGATGGAGGCTGACGATCAAACCTGATGAGTTAAATGACTGTTTGAGTGAAAACTGAAGCTGGAGACGCTCTGCGCGGTTTCAGCAGGACGGCTGCTCTGTCGCCGCTGGGATGTCAGTAACTCTCCACCAGGGCGAGCGAGGACCAATCATCTGCTCCTGGAAGACTTTCTGACATGTCACAAATGTTGGTCTGTCAAGACCTTTTGAGTCTGAACCACACTGACTCTTCCTCAGTGTGTCAAAGTAAGTGAGACATGAATGAATGAGACAGATGGACTTCAACAACAAGAGCTGACAGACGGTGACGGGTCTGAACTAGTTCAACAAAACCTGAAACTTCACAGCAACCATGCAAGTCGGCCGCTTTTTCCCTGTTTTAGTCTCTTTTTTCTCCACAGCGCCCCCTACTGTTTCAGCCTGCATATTTTCACTGTTGTAAAAACTCTCCACGAACTCCGACGTGTGTCACTGGTCACATGCGGGTCGATCAGCCGACACAGGTTTGTCAGTCGCTCAGACCAAACCTCAGATCTGTCACAGAGATGTTCCTGTGATGTTCTGCGTGTGTCATGTTCACCTGACAACGCTGAAGCCATTTTCCAAGAGAACTGATTGGTCAGGAGGCGGAGCTTTTATACCTGGCGATCTCAATCTGGAACATAACCTGTTCCAGACCAGGCTAGCTGTTCAGCATCAGTTACCATGGAGATGCACCCTGGTAAGAAGTGGACCGCCGTCATAGAACAGGAAGGCCAGAGGTAACCCTGAGGTTGCCTCAGGTACAGGCCCCTGGACGTGATGTCAGCCCAGTGTGTCAGACTCCAGCTCTGCTGATCAGAAGGTAAAGACACTGAGATGATTCGCTTCCTCAGCTGTTTCCAAACTGTTCACACAAGAAAAACTTCCTGGCTCCGGACTGCATCAAACTTCCTGCACAACAGACGAGCAGCGTGTGCTCCGCAGCCATACGCACAGATTTGAGAGACGTGGAGTTTTTTATCTTTATTAAAACCATCACCTGCTGTTCTCACAGACTTCTCTCTCCTTCATCCTCCTGCAGCTCCGCTCCTCCTCCTCCTCCTCCTCAACACTGAGCGTCACTTCTCACATAAAACAACTCAAGCAAAAGTCTCATTGTTTCCTGCTTCAGCTCTTTTCTTCTGATGGGACAGATTTATGGAGAATGACTCTGTATTGATTGACGTGGGCTGAGTTGATCAGACACCCAGTCCTTCAGTTCTGGATCAGGTCACAAACATCAGGCAGCTGCTCTGTTGCTTCTGCGTTCAGAGAGAAGGCAGCGATGACGAGTGATTTCACAAACTGATGAGCAGTCACTGAAGAAAGAGGAAACCCACTGGTGCTGGTGAGCGTTAGAGGAGGGTATGATGTGGACCCCAGTAAGACCAGTGGTGCTTTAAGGCAGGGGTTCCCAGAGTGGGCCAGGAAGTGAAATGACCACAGGAAACACAAAGGACTTGATTCCAAAGTAAAACAGGAAATGAAACAAACATCCAAACGTGACGCTGCCAAAGAGTCCTGCCAGCAGCCGGCAACTCTGTCATCTGTGAGCGAGGCTACGAATACGGACATCATCGTGACCTTGAACGCATCACAACCCAAAAAACAGGAGGCAGTTGAACTCTTCAGCACCTGATGAACGGACATGTTTAGTCTGTACACGCTGCCACACGGTGCTTTCACATCTGTTCAGTGAAACTCCCGGCTCTACGTTTCCTGTTGCCGGCTGCTGTTTGTGGCCTCAGAGGCTCAGTAATAACTCCTGTTTGTTTTTCTCATTTAACCCATTTAAGCATGTTTAAGTCTTTTTGTCTGCACACGCTAACACAGGTTTCTGAAGAGTAAAACTTTTAAAACAAACTTTCTTGCTGCTGCAGTGTTGGTCCGTCTCTCAGAGAAAAAACAGGGAAAAACAAAGTCTATATCTGGCTGCAGCCTGCACTTCAAAAAGCAAAAAAAAACTGCATCAGCTTATTTACTGTATCATAAGCACTTGTTATGTATGAACTTCAGATGAAATTTAGGCCTGTGCAGAGAACAAAGAAGAAGACAGTGCAGTCAGACCCTGACTCCAGCAGCCCAACGTTTCCCTGAGAGATGAAAGATGCTGAAAGCTCCTTTGTCATCACGAGCGTAAAAACTGTTTCTGGTAATTTTTTCCGTCTGAAAGCACTTTCTGTGCTCGCCATGACTCTGCCTTCCAGGTGCCGCCGTGCTTCGATGATTTGTTTGGTCTGTTCTGAGTCGGATTTATCTCATCAACCTGCAGGAGGCCGCGGTCCACTGCTGGAGTTGGAGGGTGCAACACACACCGTTTATTCAGAAACTGGTGATAAGTCGGCTCCGTCATCAGGAGCTTCACTGCCAAGATCAGTGGGAGGCAACACAACACAATCATCATTAGACGATCAGACAGATTTTAAATAAGTGAAACCAGAGCAGGTCTGATAATCTGATCAAACCCCAATTTTGTCTTTGCAGACGCTTGTTTTGCTTAAGACGAGACGAGATGAGACATTTTGATCCTCCATAGAGAAAATTCATAAGGGACACATCAGCACAAGGGGAAATAAAATAAATACATGAAATAAGAATAGAAACAGAATCTAGAATGATTCAAATCAATTAGAAACACTTTGTGCAATGACATACAAACGCAAAGAGACGTCTCTGTGCGTGTGCACTCGTTTTGTTATGTGCATATTCGAGTCCTCAGACCGTGGGTGGGTGACTTCCATCGGATAAAACCTTTACTGAGGACATCCACATGCTACTGGAGCAGAAATGCAGAGGGAAAACTCCAGTGGCACTGTGAAGTGGTGAAATAAACCAACCGTAAATAAATCGGTTTGTACTTTACAAATACTGTGTAAAACTGTGCAGAAGTTAAGCTCCGTGTTCTGATCCTCACACAAACAGGAAACACTGACCAGAGCCTGCATCGTCCTCGTCACGTCTGCAGCAGCACACGAGTCGGTGCTGGTGGTTTTCTCTCTTCAGAGTCAGGACAACGTTTCATTGCTAACAACAATGCACAGTGCAGCTTTGCATATTCATGAGTTCTGTTGGTGTCCAGTGTTGTTTTAATGCGAGGTGAGCAGAGCAGCGGGGGTGCACGCCTGATTTAACTCCTCACAGCCTAATGGACGGAGCCCAGAGCGAGCAGTTCTCAGGAAGCTTAATCAACCATGAGTCCCTGCGTGCTTTAGCCCACGCGAGGCCTCCACATGTTAGTGATGATTTCCACAGCAGCGTGCAGCTCACCTTGTCCCCAGCCGATAACAAGCCACAGGGAATGTTTCCAGGTCAGAAGGAGGAGGAGGAGGAGGAGGAGAGGAAGAGGAGGAGGAAAAGAGCCAGTTCTGACCCGAGGGCTCAACGGGGCCCTGGACAGTGAAGAGTCCTCCTGCGTTGTCCACCCTGCTGCCGTCAACACCAGAAACAAACCTCTAATAATCACTCACACATGCTCTAAAATAATCGGCCTCCCCACCCCCAGTCTACCTGCCCCCGTCCACGCTGCCATTACTCCGAAGTAGTAATATTAATAATATTATTTGAGATTCTGTTTTAAAGTAAATAAAAGTTAAAAAAAAAAAAAAAAGCAACAACAAAAAGACACTAATGCCCTCGCCAGCGCATCAATAAATTATCCGGTAATGTGATGAATAATTTGCGACACGTTAACTAATATGGCAGCGCTAAGTTCCCTCAGCCCGAACTTTCCACATGTTTATTTCATGAGCTGTTACTCCCCTCAGCCTGAGAGCACGGCCTCCATCAGCCGCTGGAGGAGAAGCAGCACAAGGGTCGTGTTTCTACAGCAGCATCAGCCGATTCACTCATGTGCTAAACACAGTCAATAAAATGCTTCGTCGTTGAGTCTTTGCTTTTGTTCAGAATCGTCTCATTTCCAGATATCACACACGTAGCAAAAAGCTGCAACAATAGGGTCAAAGGTCAGAGGTCACAGTGCCCTGGCAGTGATGGATGGAGCACTGAACCTTCCTGTGACCATGTGGTCACCAGGAGCGAACTTTCCATCATCCTGACCCCCCCCCCCGATCTCCCACAAGGACGTCGTTCCTCAATAAAACCGAGTCCTGTTCCCTGCAGATCAGTGAAGGTGGATGAGTTGACATTAGTGTCCACTGGACGACTTTTGGCTGATTAATGATTCTTCTCTAATAGCTACAATCGGCTGATTCAAATCAGTCAAGCCTCATTTATATTCGTTAACAGCACCAGTCAACTGTCTGGATGGTTTCTACCAGATGTAATCAGTGATGCCCAGCAGGTGCAATCAGAGAAAATTAAAATGAAAAGCTTCCACTGAACTTTCACGGGCCCTCGGTCCACGTCTGTATGGAGACCATGAAGGAGTGAACTCAGAGTCTCTAAACCTGAGTTTCCCACTGATCTGACTCCAAGCCTGTGTGCGTCATATGATGGCGGTGTTGCGGCTCTACCTGCAGCTCTCAGGTCAGTCTCAACCGGTGTTAATTACCATCCTTGCTCTGTCATTCTGTTTCATGTCGGCTCATTAACCTGCTTCAAACTGTCTGTTTACCCACACCTTCTGCCGCAGCCTTCCTCCGCTCTGCCTCTCCATTTCCTCTTTCCTTCAACTCGCACTTTGTTCCTGGAGTTTTGTTTTTCTGTTTGTGTTTCATCCACCCATCTGTCTCCCTCCTTTCTATCCCCCCCCCCTTTTTGTTTGGACTGTCTTATTTAGCTGTTCGATCTCAAATGAAAAACAACCCTCAGCGCTCCGCTCGTCAACCTCTTTGAATCTCCTTCACACAAACTGCTTCTCCTCTCGCTTCAAACTTCTTCTTTTGTCCTTTTTCTGACACCGCTTCCTCTTCTCTTTCTCCTTTGTCCATCCAGCTGTCTCTCTGCTCTCTTTTCCCTTCATCTCCCTGAACCGTGGAGTCTGAATAACTCCAGGTCATCAGTTGCCTTTTACAGTACATCAAATATTCAGTTAAGTTTTCAGGGGTTTTCACTCTGCCAGGCAGAGAGGAAAATAAAAACGAGGGTGTCAGGCCTGAGTCAAACTGATCCTTGTTACATTCCACCTTAAGAAGAAACATCATGGACACAAATCCTTAACGAGTCCCAAGGTTTGTAATTACAGGGTCTGCTTTTAAATATTCTCTGGTTCTGGGTTTGAGCCAACAACGAAGCCTTTGGTACTTTAAGAGACAGTAGTGATAAACCTGAATTTGGATGCTGATCATCAGATCTTCTACACTTCACAGAAGTCTGCTGCAGACAAACCTCTTGGGTTCCCCCAGTGGAACGGGTCCATAAAATCTCAAACACTAACGACCAACTGGCACCTCGTCATAAAGCATCAGCTTCTTCTAGCCAAAAGCACACAAACGCTTCTGTCAGAGCCTCCTCGCAGCCAGCTGTTAGACTTGATCCATTATCATTCACATGATCAGTGTGACTCCAACATCAACATATTTAATATCCAATTTTATGCAGATGATACTATCATTTACACACATGGCCTTTTAGGTGACACGAGTCCTTTCACGCAGCCCGCGAATGTTAGGCAGCAAAATGGGATTTTTTCAGAGTGAAGTTGATTTTTCTGAGCTTTTGGCCAGCGACTAAATGCATCAACTCATCATGTTGCGTGCAAAGGTGCTGCGTCACAACCCTACACAGCACCATGACAACAATGACAACAACGTGTGCCTCTCAACACAACGAAATGAAGGCTGATGTGTGTTGAAGCATCAGGACAGTGATCAGACAGTGAGCTGCTGCGTTGGAGGACGTAGAGCTGGTAACAAGACGACGGTGACACAGCAGGTTTGACCAACGGAAACAAACCGCTGTTGAATACGTGAGGGACAATCAACAAGTCGCTACGTGTGTGTTGTACAGGTTTAAGACACGACGTTGTCACATCTGTCGCACATTCACATCACTGCCGGTATGAATGCTTTTGATTGAATGATTCTGATTTTCGTGTCTTTTATTCGTCCTGAATGTTTAAGGGCCTTTAATTGTCCTGAAACCACAACACTGATGACTCGCACCACAGCACATGAAGAAGAAGTTTGAGTCCACGGAGCCTCAACACCTGAGTGCAGCTTCACTTTGTCTTATTTTAGCAAAAAGTCTCTTTGAAGTCAAGCTTGATTTAGAAATCTTAAAGCCTTTAACGGCTGATCGTGACACTGTGGGAGAGAAGAGATGAGGCTGCTGTCTGAGCGACGGACGGCAGTTTGTTGTGCCGCTTAACGGTTTTGTTCTCACCCTGATTAAAGAGTCACACTTCGGTTAAAATAGATCCAGACGTTTTATTTTGGGAGGCGACAGTCAAAAACACCGTGAAGGGAAACACAAGCTATTGGGTGTACACTGTGAGGAGAGACAGCTGTCTGTGTGTGTGTGTGTGTGTGTGTGTGCTTCAGGTCCACTCATTATGAAAACTGGGGAGTCGGCAGAATAAACAGCTGATGAACTAATCCCCCATCTGGTCTGTGTCCCACACACACAATCATGCATCTCTTGCCAAAACACACACATCCTGCCAAGAAATGCAATAAATGAGAAAGAAACTGTCACACACCGTTTTGACAAACATACACATGTAAGTACACACGTACACACACACACTTTGATGTTGTATTCTGTGTATCCAGTTGCACAGTAACAGGCCATGGTGACCCCCATTTACCTCCCATTTACACCCATGGGACACACACACACACACACACACACTTACAACAGAAGACGCCAAGTCACCACTTTTCATCTTGCCCGATGTTCGAAGTCTGCACCTGGACCTGCACCTCCGATTTAAGGGCTGGTTTCAAGGGCTGAAAACACTTTGCTCTGAAAAGAACTGGGACACCCTTCACTTACACAACAACGTGTAAAAGTGCTCAGGTGGAAGTGGTTAAAATGGGACAAAGAGTCCTTGCGCTCACTTGAATCAGGACCATCCTGGCACATCTTTTCTAAGCTGTAATTGTAAATGAAATGGTAGGTAAGAGTTTTCAGGGACTGGTCCGTCCACATGTCAAAGTGTCGCTGCTCAACACCAAGCTGCTCCTGCTCCATTTACTGGGGTTGATTTCAAGTGAGCGAAATGAAAAACACAAGAGACCAGTTCCAGTTCCTGATTGGCTGAAAGTTTGATGACCCTGTGACCTTTCCTGTGTCTCTACAAACAGCTTGCACTGAAACGTCTACTTCGTCTTCCCTTCGTTCTTTTTCACTCCTGCACTGTTTCTGTGTTTCATTTGCATAACACAACAACGTGGCGCAACTTTAGTAAAATCTCCTGAAAAAGACATTTCAATGTCAAGAGACCGTCGTGGGTAATTAGGGTTTTAAAACACTCCGCTTCCTCTGCCTCTCCGTTCTCGAGCTGAGCGTAGTAAACAAAACTGAAGCACTCAGAGAGCAGTAGTGAGATGTTGAAATGAGCCTCTGTGTGTGTGTGTGTGTGTGTGTGTGTGTGTGTGTGTGGCTCGATTATTTGCCAACCCTCTGTGCTTTAACAGAGTAGTTTGGCTGTCAGTCAGACAGTGTTGTAGCAGCAGATTCTCAGTAACAACCTGCTGCTTAACAACAAAAACCAATCAACAGCCAACAAACAGGACCAGGACTGGGACCAGGACTGGGACCAGGACCAGGACCAGGACCAGGACCAGGACCAGGACCGAATCTCGTTCTGTGAGAGTCTGAACAGAACCACAAACAGGTTAATGACTCTACAGTCAGGTGGAGCCTGGATCTCCTATTGTGTTTGGCATCAACATTATTTATTTATATATTCATTTACATAATTTTGTCATCATTGCATTTCCTACAAAACACTCTGCTGATTAGTTGCAAACTAATGCATTTTCTGGGAGGCAAAGAATTAAATGTCAGGCTTGGGATATAAACAGTCTCCAAACCCAGCTGTCAATCAAGGAACAAGTCCAGTGATATGACATCAGAGCTCCATACGGTATAAAGGTAGACGTGTGTCTTAAAGCTCCGTACGGTATAAAGGTAGACGTGTGTCTTAAAGCTCCGTACGGTATAAAGGTAGACGTGTGTCTTAAAGCTCCGTACGGTATAAAGGCAGACGTGTGTCTTAAAGCTCCGTACGGTATAAAGGCAGACGTGTGTCTTAAAGCTCCGTACGGTATAAAGGTAGACGTGCGTCTTAAAGCTCCATACAGTATAAAGGCAGACGTGCGTCTTAAAGCTCCATACAGTATAAAGGCAGACGTGTGTCTTAAAGCTCCATACGGTATAAAGGCAGACATTTACTAATGATCCAGTTTCTGAAATAATTATGTTTCTACCTTCTGCTACCAAACGACCATCATGCAGCAACACAGCAGCTCACACCTACAGCTGTTTGGACATGATGTTCATTTGTGTTCAGTTTCAGATTGATTTCATTTGTTTAAGGCGTAAACAGAGGAGGAGCTTCACAGCAGCTGTTGTCACGGTTTGACTGTGTCCGTGACACCTGGTCATCTCGCTGTATGAATGTTTCCACTTTCACACCTCAGATCACATAGCAGTGGTGTGAATGTGCTTTTAGCCTTGTTCTCACACACACACACACACACACACACACACACACACACACAGGGTCAAATCCATTACCCGAGGTGCAGAGAGGTGCAGCTGACAGCAGCACCTTTCATTCCTGCGGGACACAAACACACACACACACACACACACACACACACACACACACACACACACACACACACACACACACACACACACACACACACACACACACTCTCGAGGTGCAGCTCTTTACTGTTAGTGTTGTGCCAGTTTAGCTGATAACAGTTTGAGTGTCGAGCTGAAAGTTCATGGTTTCCACTACACGTTCTTCTTTTACAGAAATGTGGGAAATGACAGTTTCTTGACTGACCAACTGAACTGCAGTATAAACACTTTGTCAATATGATGGAGTTAGCATGACTGCTAATTTGCATCCGTTGTCCCTCGGCAGGTAACAGTTATTAAAACAATACAGTCAGTAACAGTTTAAAAAAGGTGGAACACGACTGTCAGTGTCCAGGATTTATTAATCCAAATCAATAAAGTGCAGAGAGAGAGACCAGATGAGCTGATCCCCTCCTGCTGCCTGGAGAGTTCAGGACACTGGAGACACGTCCAAGCAAACAATAACACATTAATGACATAGTGTTCGTGTGTTTTCCCTCAGCCTTCGTATCAAACACAGCTGGAATCAAACAAAGTTTGAACTCAGAGGTCCAGACCTGCTCGACTTCCTGATATCAGCTCAGGCTGCACTTCCACACACCTGTACCTGACTGTCATGTGACTGATTCATCTGAACTCACACCTACAACGACCTGACATGGTGCACACTGACGGGCTGCTCACAGCACAAGCTCAAACAAATCCCAGGGATCAACTGGTGAGGTGTTAAGTCTGAACGGTGCCCTCGTCCGGAAAAACATCAGAATTTCTTCAACTGTCTCTCACACACACACACACACACATACATACACACACACACACACACACACACACAGAGCTGATGGTATTCATGCTTAGTGAGCTTCATACCCAGAGTGCCAGGAAAACGACCACACATCTCCTGAACCTTCATTTGCCACAATACAGACATACATATTGCTTATATTTATCTCTCCCTGTGTGTGTGTGTGTGTGTGTGTGTGTGTGCATGTGTGTGTGAGTGTGATTAGTCATGGATTATTAATCCACGAGTGTGAGTGTGTTGCTGTGATGGGAGTGTGTGATGTACCGTATAAGCATGTTTCTCCGTTAATGCTCCACTGATCCCTGACATGTTCAGAAGAACATGGAAGGAAATGAGGATGAACAGCGACACACACACACACACACACACACACACACACACACACACACACACACAGTACAGATGTATATGGATCATGCTTTCTGTGCAGCGCTCTGCTTTGGTTCCACTTCACTCTGTAATGCCTCCTCTCTGGCAGGGTCAAAGGTCAGCAAGCAGCCCTGAGTGATGATGCCCACAGTGGGAAGAAGGTTCAAGGTCAACAAGACGAAGCATTCGGCGCTACGTGGCGAGCCAACGGCCTGGACTGTTGCCGTTAACAACAGTGCTCAAGCTGCTGTGTAAACTCCTCTGCACAGTGAGGGTGGGAAAACACCAGCGCGGCGTTTCCAGGGACGACCTTCAGCTGCCTCCGACATCTCTGCGATCGACTGGTGTAAATGTTGATGAGGCCGAGGACACCGAGCTGCAGCTGGGGGGTCGTAACCTGCACAAACACCCCCTGAGTCACCAGCAACGTTTGTAGCCTTGAAATGTGAGTTTTCTCAGTTTTTCCAAAAACTGACAGCAACTGCACTGATACTTTTTGAGACGTTCACTCACAGCCAGGATCCTCTTTGACGGACAGGTCAGTGTCTGCGTGCACTAACATCAGCTCCACACGCCCCCCCCCTTTAGCTTAGCTTCTCAGGAGCTAAAAAGCCAAAATCATTATTGTGTTTGATTTGAGTTTCTATCTAGAGCGGATAAACATCGTCCTCCTCTTCCTCCTTTGCCTTGTTTCTCTTTAAGATAGAAGGAGGCGACAGTCAGGAGGAGGAGGAGGAGGAGGGGGGCGCTCCTGTCGTCAGCTGCCCAGCCGGAGGGCCTCACAGCTGGGGGACACTTCTGCACAGCTCTGGGCCAATCATGGAAATGACCCAGTCTGTGTGATGTGTGTGTTCATCAGCAGAGACTACGAACAGCAACACTGTCTATCTGTCTATCTGTCTGTCTGTCTATCCATCTATCTATCTATCCATCTATCTATCTATCTATCCATCCTATAAACCATTTGTTCTTATTTCAGTTTTTTCCTGCCAGTTTTAATGACTGTGGTCATATTTATTTTAAAGTGAACATGTTAGTCTCTCTCTCTCTCTCTCTCTCTCTCTCTGTTCTGTCCATCCAAGTTTTTCCATCTGTTCCTGCTCCTGCACTCTCTTCATCCCTCTCTTCATCTCTGACCTCCCCTCTTCCCTTCTGTCGCTTTCTCAGACACAAGCGCACACTGAGCGCACTCAGCAGGGAGGGTTAGTCACGAGAGAAGTGGCTAATGAGGGTTAATAAGACACCCAGCAGGACTGACAGGCGCGCGCGTGTGTGTGTGTGTGTGTTTATCCATCGTGGAGTCCCAGGGCCTAATCATCTCATCGTTTCCTGCCAGATCCGACCATTAGGAGACATGTTAACGTAAACAGTCACAGTCAGCTGACGCATCCTGGCGATCAGATGTTAATGTGACTCAGTTTTACAAACAGGTCTCCGTCATCACATGTAGTCACAGCAGTGAGCGAGGGTCACATGTGCCTGTCTTTGTCTGGTGAATGGGTTAGATCAGGTTAGATTAGGTTAGATTAGGTTCTCCTGGATTCATTTACACAGCATCAGATTATACAAGATCAAGTTCAATAACTTTCTCTGTTTGTCTGAGGCTCCAAAATCCTACCATATACGTACGTTTCCTGTACCAGACCTGGCAGCCATCTTGAAATTTTGACATTTCAAATGTAATGGGATTTTTCAAATTCGTGGCCTCAGATGCAGAAACAGGTCAATTCTGCTGCTGCACATTATACAACAACTGAACGAGTCAGACAGGAGGTGAAATGAGTTAAAGGACAAGATGAGATTTAAAAGCATAAGGAGAAGAAGAAGAAGAAGAAGAAGTGGGCGGTCCTTCAGTGTCACATCATGAGCTCCAGAACAGGGTTAGGGTCAGTGATCAGATCTCCCAGCTGTCCTGAATGCATCGACACCTGAACACTGATCTGATCACCTGACACTGGAGCGTGAAGCTGGACTCTGACAGTACAGCCACATCACACGCGTACACGCCGCCATTCACTTGCTGCTGTCAGTGAGAGTCCTATTAAAAGGGACTTTGATTGTTTGTCCGTTGTGACGTTTGATTATGGATCTGGGATCAGTTCTGTGCCGTGGAACAACAACAACATGGCTGCAGCTCTGTGAGACGAACAAAGACGGCAGGATGCTGCAGACCTTCTGCTCTGCTGAGCCTGGAAATCTGATCATCTCTCTCTGTCTCTCTCTCACACACACACACACACACACACACACACACACACACACACACACACACACACGCAAACACACACACGCACTATTGATCTCTCTCTCCTTCTTCCTTCCTGACTTTTATTTCTTTGTTTACTTCGCTTCACTACGCTGCGTCTCATTTTTCTCTCTCTCCCTCGTTACTCCCTCTGAGCCTCTGTCCTCATTTATCTCACTTCTTTTTTTCATTATAATGTTTTCCTCTTTATTTACTACATTGCCAGCCAAACGCCCCCCCAGCCCCCCTCCCCCCTCCATCCTCCTCCATCCTCCTCCTCACTGCTCTCCAACACTGCTTCCCTGCGCTGTCACCTGTCCAGAGGCCATTTCACATTCAGCACTCTGCTGTTTACAATTGTTCACACACATCAAAAATACACGCACACGCACGCACTGGGGTGTGTGTGTGTGTGTGTGTGTTACAGGTGTGTGTTCTCTCTCAGTCTTGAATAAGGTGACAGTGCGTATATGAAAAAGCTTTCCTTCCAGACGGTGTGTCTTTTCTTTGTGCGTGTGTGTGTGTGTGTACCTCGGAGTCAGGAGCAGCAGCATCAGCAGTCCTCTAAGTAGTTCACCTGCAGAAACACACACAAAATACACATGCACACACGTGTCAGGATTGCCACACACACACACACACAGTTGTTGGATATGACTGGCCTCAGCAATAAGTCATTAAATAAATAATACTACTGATAAAATAATAATAACAACAGAGCTCTACTGGCGCCCCCTTCAGGCTGCAGGGGTTACAGCAGGTGGAAGATAACGGTGGACGCGACAAACGTCGTCTCCCAGGGTCGATCCTGACAGTCACCACACGCCAGTGATTAACGTCACTTCTCCAGGATGAAGACAAGCAGGACGTCTAAGTAAGTTAGCTCAACAATCACTGTTCTCATCATCATCATCATCATCATCACGAAGCATGCTAACATGTTTATTTTTGCTATGTGGCACCAAGTATGTTTCAGATTAATTCAAGCTCTGGAGCTCAGTCAAGACACTGACGTGGCTCTGAACGTGAGGCTAATGCCAGTGGCCTGGATCACACACACACACACACACACACTGTTCAGCATTAGTCAGGTATTAACTCATTATTTATAAAGCACTCCTCCGAAACTGATAGAGATCAGTTTGTAATTTATAAAGACATTCATAAATGTTTAACTCTGAATTGATCAAATAATTTCAACTATTAACACACGTGCTCGTTCATACATATGTAAATCATTGTATTTCTGTATGAAGGTGCAGCGTGTGTGTGTGTGTGTGTGTGTGTGTGTGTGTGTGTGTGTGTGTGTGTGTGTGTGACTGTATCGGGGGAAACAGCTGGATTTAACTGACAGATGTTGAGACACGATGATCAGCTCCAACATGTTCATGTTTCTCCTTCACACTCCAAACACTAACCAAACTGACTGATGGCTGATGATTTACTCTGAAGCTTCGCTGTGTTTGTTTCCCATCAGATGACAGCGATGCTGATCGGTACCGTCTGGGGGGGGGGGGATTATCCTTCTGTTACCATTAACGATCTCAATTGAATCCAGTTGAGCTGATGGGATGTAAACTCACCTCATCCTTCTTCCAGATCTCTACCCTCCTCCTCCTCCTCCTCCTCCTCCTCCTCCTCCTGCAGAAGTGACAGTGAAACAGCAGCTATATTAGGCAGCGTTCAGGAGCGCTGACTGTTGCATTATTGTTCACCGGGTAATAACAGCTGTCATCCATGAGGACACAGCGCTGGAAAATGTTAAGAATCCTTACACGGCTGTCAGCTCCACTGTTAACGTACAGTGGTGAGGAAGAAATGAAATGAACAGAATAAAAACTGAAGTGGGGGAGGAGGGGGCGGAGCAGCTGAACAGACATTTACATACAATGTGTAAGTACGAGTCTGTTTAAGCTCGTTGTTGTGCAGCTGTGTAATCTGATTACTCTCCGGCTGCGGCACAGACCCTGTGTGAGAAACGTTGTGAGCAGGAAACCAGTTTTCATTTTTCAGATTAAGTGACTAAAAATAACAGAAGCTAATTACCTGAAGCTTGAAACAGGGGGGGGGCAGCAGGTTTCACCCCCTGAACACACAAGTCATTTTCAACCCGCACAAACAGAAAAGGCCTGATTTACAACGTGTGTCCACAGCAGCACACGAGAAACAGGGAGCAGCGAGGGAGGATTTCACTTACACCTGAGCCAGGCCGAGTGGGGGTGCACCATCATCATCACCATCATCATCATCATCATCATCATCTACAACGTGCAGAGAAACGCACCCTTTTGCTTTGAAGATCCTGGGGATGTCATTCATTAAAGGTAGGTGGAGCCGTGCGTCATCACAGCCACGTACGAGCGGCTTTTATTGCACTGGTGTGAAAAAAACATCTCGGAAAAGTTAACTTTTCCTTTCTGTGGAGGAGGGAGGGGGGAGCAGGGACACGCGCTCACATTATGACGCCCACCTTCCCAGAGCTCGCCACAACATTTTCTACGCCTGTCCTGCTGCGAATGAGACGAGTCCAGGAGGAAGCCTGGCTGCCGGAGGACATTTGGTGTCTCCGCTGTCCACTCACCTTCCCATTCTCTTCTCATCCACCCTTTTTTTGTCTTTAAATTTCCTTTCCCATCCTTCTTTTTTCCTCTTTTCCTTCTCTGCCCTTCATCTGTGGTTTGCAGACCTTATGTTTTTTCCTCCTCCCCTGAAGCAAGCTTTAATAAGGCAGAGATGATGCAGACGTATTTTGGCTGAGGTCATGTTTACTCACTTGGCCTCATTATTACAAAGCCTTCATCTTCCTCCTCTTTATCCTCCCTCTCTTCTCTCCTCCATCAGCAATAATAAGATCTCTCTTCCCTGTCACTAATGAAGTGTTTGATAGTTATGACTTCTTCCTGACCACAAAGCTGCTCTGCGGTAAACTTCCACACTGAAAGGCTACAATGAGGAATTAACGCTCAGCCGTGGTCTTAGAGCTCCGAGTGGATCGGCTTAATTGCTGCAAATCCTCCCCCCTGAGGGAGTTCCCCGACTCACCAAACAGAAGGGCTCCTCCTGCCTCACCACCAACTGAACTGAAGTCACCCTGTAAATTCCCCCCTTGAGTTGCTTTAAATGTAAATGTAAAAGTTTGGCTCCATAGGGCGTTTCATGCATATGCAGCAGTTTCCTTCTGCAGCTCAGAGCCTGTGAGTCTTTCTTTGGATCTTTCTTTTTGGGAAAAGATCCCAGATTATTCCGTCTTCAGACGCTCCCCAGGTTAGAAGAAAAAAAAAACACTCCTCGTGGTGTTTTGTAAATAAATCTGTCATTAAGTTTGTTTTTTTTCTTTTTTAAAAAGTGCTGATTGATTCCTCGAAGGCAGGATAGTCATAATCCTGGAGTGAACCAGGTCAGTATCTGTGAGAAGATTTCTGTCTTTCAGTAGCTGCCACAAACTTCCCTTCAGGACAAGAACATCAGACAGGACGTCCACCTCCTCTGTCTCACTAAAGACTGAACCTGGACGCATCAGTGACCTGAGACCTGATGTGTGGAAACGTCACCATCAGTCTGGACCTGTCTAAAAGACCTGAGACTCGACTGGGACCTGTCATGAACAACCTGGGTTTGGACTTGACCTGCCCGTCTCTTGACACGTCACCTGGAACTGTCTTAACCTCTTCCACTCCCACCCTATTTTGAAGCAAAAACGCTTAAAATTCCATCCTCATATTATAATGGCTGTAGTTTCTCAACCAATTTGACAACATGCATGAATGGGGGCTTGCCAGAAAGGGGACACTATAGAGTTTCTTGTGAAAGTGTCAAAAAACACTTTAGATATTACTGGAACAGAGCAGTGGGCCAGTAACTGAGCAAAAAATTCAGATTTTCTGTCCGCCTAAAAAAAAATAATTAAAAAACACAAAAAATGGTCTGTGTGGCTTTATCCATATAGGTAAATGACAGTATATGCCTGTAAGCACACAATCAGTGAACACCTGATTCAAATTTGAAGAAGATAGCACAAAGTATCCGAGGTTCTGGGTTAGCCTGGCTGTAGTCTCCGCGGTCCGGTCCGGCTCCCCGTAGCTATCACAGCGGTCAGCTGCCCAGCTGACTAATATGGGTGTGTGTGTGACTGAGCATGAGCGGCTGAGGGTCCCCCTGTCCGAGGTTCTGGGTTAGCCTGGCTGTAGTCTCTGCTGAGTCCGGCCCGGCCGGCGTGGCTCACTTACTATTCTCACCGGGTGCCAGCGGCTGTGGCCAGCTGCCCCAGTCCCCCTGATTCCTGCTCTGTACAGTGTGCCCCAGTGTTTGAACGGGTGGCTGAGTGTCTCTGCTGAGTCTGGCCCGGTCAGCGTGGCTCACTTACTATTCTCACCGGGGGACAGCGGCTGTGGCAAGCTGCCCCCGCCCCCCTGATTCCTGCTCTGTACAGTGTGCCCCAGTGTTTGAACGGGTGGCTGAGTGTCTCTGCTGAGTCCGGCCCGGTCAGCGTGGCTCACTTACTATTCTCACCGGGGGCCAGCGGCTGTGGCCAACTGCCCCCGCCCCCCTGATTCCTGCTCTGTACAGTGTGCCCCAGTGTTTGAACGGGTGGCTGAGTGTCTCTGCTGAGTCCGGCCCGGTCAGCGTGGCTCACTTACTATTCTCACCGAAGGCCAGCAGCTTTGGCCAGCTGCCCCCGCCCCCCTGATTCCTGCTCTGTACAGTGTGCCCCAGTGTTTGAACGGGTGGCTGAGTGTCTCTGCTGAGTCCGGCCCGGTCAGCGTGGCTCACTTACTATTCTCACCGGGGGCCAGCGGCTGTGGCCAGCTGCCCCCGCCCCCCTAATTCCTGCTCTGTACAGTGTGCCCCAGTGTTTGAACGGGTGGCTGAGTGTCTCTGCTGAGTCCGGCCCGGTCAGCGTGGCTCACTTACTATTCTCACCGGGGGACAGCGGCTGTGGCCAGCTGCCCCCGCCCCCCTCATTCCTGCTCTGTTCAGTGTGCCCCAGTGTTTGAACGGGTGGCTGAGTGTCTCTGCTGAGTCCGGCCCGGTCAGCGTGGCTCACTTACTATTCTCACCGAGGGCCAGCGGCTGTGGCCAGCTGCACCCGCCCCCCTGATTCCTGCTCTGTACAGTGTGCCCCAGTGTTTGAATGGGTGGCTGAGTGTCTCTGCTGAGTCCGGCCCGGTCAGCGTGGTTCACTTACTATTCTCACCGAGGGCCAGCGGCTGTGGCCAGCTGCCCCCGCCCCCCCGATTCCTGCTCTGTACAGTGTGCCCCAGTGTTTGAACGGGTGGCTGAGTGTCTCTGCTGAGTCTGGCCCGGTCAGCGTGGCTCACTTACTATTCTCACCGGGGGACAGCGGCTGTGGCAAGCTGCCCCCGCCCCCCTGATTCCTGCTCTGTACAGTGTGCCCCAGTGTTTGAACGGGTGGCTGAGTGTCTCTGCTGAGTCCGGCCCGGTCAGCGTGGCTCACTTACTATTCTCACCGGGGGACAGCAGCTGTGGCCAGCTGCCCTCGCCCCCCTGATTCCTGCTCTGTACAGTGTGCCCCAGTGTTTGAACGGGTGGCTGAGTGTCTCTGCTGAGTCTGGCCCGGTCAGCGTGGCTCACTTACTATTCTCACCGGGGCCAGCGGCTGTGGCCAGCTGCCCCCGCCCCCCTGATTCCTGCTCTGTACAGTGTGCCCCAGTGTTTGAACGGGTGGCTGAGTGTCTCTGCTGAGTCCGGCCCGGTCAGCGTGGCTCACTTACTATTCTCACCGGGGGCCAGCGGCTGTGGCCAGCTGCCCCCGCCCCCCTAATTCCTGCTCTGTACAGTGTGCCCCAGTGTTTGAACGGGTGGCTGAGTGTCTCTGCTGAGTCCGGCCCGGTCAGCGTGGCTCACTTACTATTGTCACCGGGGGCCAGCGGCTGTGGCCAGCTGCCCCCGCCCCCCTGATTCCTGCTCTGTACAGTGTGCCTCAGTGTTTGAACGGGTGGCTGAGTGTCTCTGCCGAGACCGGCCCGGTCAGCGTGGCTCACTTACTATTCTCACCGAGGGCCAGCGGCTGTGGCCAGCTGCCCCCGCCCCCCTGATTCCTGCTCTGTACAGTGTGCCCCAGTGTTTGAACGGGTGGCTGAGTGTCGCTGCTGAGTCCGGCACGGTCAGCGTGGCTCACTTACTATTCTCACGGGGGGCCAGCGGCTGTGGCCAGCTGCCCCCGCCCCCCTGATTCCTGCTCTGTACAGTGTGCCCCAGTGTTTGAACGGGTGGCTGAGTGTCTCTGCTGAGTCCGGGGCCAGCGGCTGTGGCCAGCTGCCCCCGTCCCCCTGATTCCTGCTCTGTACAGTGTGCCCCACTGTTTGAACGGGTGGTTGAGTGTCTCTGCTGAGTTCGGCCCGGTCAGCGTGGCTCACTTACTATTCTCACCGGGGGCCAGCGGCTGTGGCCAGCTGCCCCCGTCCCCCTGATTCCTGCTCTGTACAGTGTGCCCCACTGTTTGAACGGGTGGTTGAGTGTCTCTGCTGAGTCCGGCCCGGTCAGCGTGGCTCACTTACTATTCTCACCGGGGGCCAGCGGCTGTGGCCAGCTGCCCCCGCCCCCCTGATTCCTGCTCTGTACAGTGTGCCCCAGTGTTTGAACGGGTGGCTGAGTGTCTCTGCTGAGTCCGGGGCCAGCGGCTGTGGCCAGCTGCCCCTGCCCCCCTCATTCCTGCTCTGTACAGTGTGCCCCAGTGTTTGAACGGGTGGCTGAGTGTCTCTGCTGAGTCTGGCCCGGTCAGCGTGGCTCACTTACTATTCTCAACGGGGGCCAGCGGCTGTGGCCAGCTGCCCCCGCCCCCCTGATTCCTGCTCTGTACAGTGTGCCCCAGTGTTTGAACGGGTGGCTGAGTGTCTCTGCTGAGTCCGGCCCGGTCAGCGTGGCTCACTTACTATTCTCACCGGGGGCCAGCGGCTGTGGCCAGCTGCCCCCGCCCCCCTGATTCCTGCTCTGTACAGTGTGCCCCAGTGTTTGAACGGGTGGCTGAGTGTCTCTGCCGAGACCGGCCCGGTCAGCGTGGCTCACTTACTATTCTCACCGGGGGCCAGCGGCTGTGGCCAGCTGCCCTCGCCCCCCTGATTCCTGCTCTGTACAGTGTGCCCCAGTGTTTGAACGGGTGGCTGAGTGTCTCTGCTGAGTCTGGCCCGGTCAGCGTGGCTCACTTACTATTCTCACCGAAGGCCAGCGGCTGTGGCCAGCTGCCCTCGCCCCCCTGATTCCTGCTCTGTACAGTGTGCCCCAGTGTTTGAACGGGTGGCTGAGTGTCTCTGCTGAGTATGGCCCGGTCAGCGTGGCTCACTTACTATTCTCACCGAGGGCCAGCGGCTGTGGCCAGCTGCCCCCGCCCCCCTGATTCCTGCTCTGTACAGTGTGCCCCAGTGTTTGAACGGGTGGCTGAGTGTCTCTGCTGAGTCCGGGGCCAGCGGCTGTGGCCAGCTGCCCCTGCCCCCCTCATTCCTGCTCTGTACAGTGTGCCCCAGTGTTTGAACGGGTGGCTGAGTGTCTCTGCTGAGTCTGGCCCGGTCAGCGTGGCTCACTTACTATTCTCAACGGGGGCCAGCGGCTGTGGCCAGCTGCCCCCGCCCCCCTGATTCCTGCTCTGTACAGTGTGCCCCAGTGTTTGAACGGGTGGCTGAGTGTCTCTGCTGAGTCCGGCCCGGTCAGCGTGGCTCACTTACTATTCTCACCGGGGGCCAGCGGCTGTGGCCAGCTGCCCCCGCCCCCCTGATTCCTGCTCTGTACAGTGTGCCCCAGTGTTTGAACGGGTGGCTGAGTGTCTCTGCCGAGACCGGCCCGGTCAGCGTGGCTCACTTACTATTCTCACCGGGGGCCAGCGGCTGTGGCCAGCTGCCCTCGCCCCCCTGATTCCTGCTCTGTACAGTGTGCCCCAGTGTTTGAACGGGTGGCTGAGTGTCTCTGCTGAGTCTGGCCCGGTCAGCGTGGCTCACTTACTATTCTCACCGAAGGCCAGCGGCTGTGGCCAGCTGCCCTCGCCCCCCTGATTCCTGCTCTGTACAGTGTGCCCCAGTGTTTGAACGGGTGGCTGAGTGTCTCTGCTGAGTATGGCCCGGTCAGCGTGGCTCACTTACTATTCTCACCGAGGGCCAGCGGCTGTGGCCAGCTGCCCCCGCCCCCCTGATTCCTGCTCTGTACAGTGTGCCCCAGTGTTTGAACGGGTGGCTGAGTGTCTCTGCTGAGTCCGGGGCCAGCGGCTGTGGCCAGCTGCCCCCGTCCCCCTGATTCCTGCTCTGTACAGTGTGCCCCAGTGTTTGAACGGGTGGCTGAGTGTCTCTGCTGAGTCCGGCCCGGTCAGCGTGGCTCACTTACTATTCTCACCGGGGGCCAGCGGCTGTGGCCAGCTGCCCCCGCCCCCCTGATTCCTGCTCTGTACAGTGTGCCCCAGTGTTTGAACGGGTGGCTGAGTGTCTCTGCTGAGTCCGGCCCGGTCAGCGTGGCTCACTTACTATTCTCACCGGGGGCCAGCGGCTGTGGCCAGCTGCCCCCGCCCCCCTGATTCCTGCTCTGTACAGTGTGCCCCAGTGCTTGAACGGGTGGCTGAGTGTCTCTGCTGAGTCCGGCCCGGTCAGCGTGGCTCACTTACTATTCTCACCGGGGGACAGCGGCTGTGGCCAGCTGCCCCCGCCCCCCTGATTCCTGCTCTGTACAGTGTGCCCCAGTGTTTGAACGGGTGGCTGAGTGTCTCTGCTGAGTCCGGCCCGGTCAGCGTGGCTCACTTACTATTCTCACCGGGGGCCAGCGGCTGTGGCCAGCTGCCCTCGCCCCCCTGATTCCTGCTCTGTACAGTGTGCCCCAGTGTTTGAACGGGTGGCTGAGTGTCTCTGCTGAGACCGGCCCGGTCAGCATGGCTCACTTACTATTCTCACCGGGGGCCAGCGGATGTGGCCAGCTGCCCTCGCCCCCCTGATTCCTGCTCTGTACAGTGTGCCCCAGTGTTTGAACGGGTGGCTGAGTGTCTCTGCTGAGTCCGGCCCGGTCAGCGTGGCTCACTTACTATTCTCACCGAAGGCCAGCGGCTGTGGCCAGCTGCCCTCGCCCCCCTGATTCCTGCTCTGTACAGTGTGCCCCAGTGTTTGAACGGGTGGCTGAGTGTCTCTGCTGAGACCGGCCCGGTCAGCGTGGCTCACTTACTATTCTCACCGAAGGCCAGCGGATGTGGCCAGCTGCCCTCGCCCCCCTGATTCCTGCTCTGTACAGTGTGCCCCAGTGTTTGAACGGGTGGCTGAGTGTCTCTGCTGAGTCTGGCCCGGTCAGCGTGGCTCACTTACTATTCTCACCGAAGGCCAGCGGCTGTGGCCAGCTGCCCTCGCCCCCCTGATTCCTGCTCTGTACAGTGTGCCCCAGTGTTTGAACGGGTGGCTGAGTGTCTCTGCTGAGTCTGGCCCGGTCAGCGTGGCTCACTTACTATTCTCACCGAGGGCCAGCGGCTGTGGCCAGCTGCCCCCGCCCCCCTGATTCCTGCTCTGTACAGTGTGCCCCAGTGTTTGAACGGGTGGCTGAGTGTCTCTGCTGAGTCCGGCCCGGTCAGCGTGGCTCACTTACTATTCTCACCGGGGGCCAGCGGCTGTGGCCAGCTGCCCCCGCCCCCCTGATTCCTGCTCTGTACAGTGTGCCCCAGTGTTTGAACGGGTGGCTGAGTGTCTCTGCTGAGTCCGGGGCCAGCGGCTGTGGCCAGCTGCCCCTGCCCCCCTCATTCCTGCTCTGTACAGTGTGCCCCAGTGTTTGAACGGGTGGCTGAGTGTCTCTGCTGAGTCCGGCCCGGTCAGCGTGGCTCACTTACTATTCTCACCGGGGGCCAGCGGCTGTGGCCAGCTGCCCTCGCCCCCCTGATTCCTGCTCTGTACAGTGTGCCCCAGTGTTTGAACGGGTGGCTGAGTGTCTCTGCTGAGTCCGGCCCGGTCAGCGTGGCTCACTTACTATTCTCACCGAGGGCCAGCGGCTGGGGCCAGCTGCCCCCGCCCCCCTGATTCCTGCTCTGTACAGTGTGCCCCAGTGTTTGAACGGGTGGCTGAGTGTCTCTGCTGAGTCCGGCCCGGTCAGCGTGGCTCACTTACTATTCTCACCGAGGGCCAGCGGCTGTGGCCAGCTGCCCCCGCCCCCTGATTCCTGCTCTGTACAGTGTGCCCCAGTGTTTGAACGGGTGGCTGAGTGTCTCTGCTGAGTCCGGGGCCAGCGGCTGTGGCCAGCTGCCCCCGTCCCCCTGATTCCTGCTCTGTACAGTGTGCCCCAGTGTTTGAACGGGTGGCTGAGTGTCTCTGCTGAGTCCGGCCCGGTCAGCGTGGCTCACTTACTATTCTCACCGGGGCCAGCGGCTGTGGCCAGCTGCCCCCGCCCCCCTGATTCCTGCTCTGTACAGTGTGCCCCAGTGTTTGAACGGGTGGCTGAGTGTCTCTGCTGAGTCCGGCCCGGTCAGCGTGGCTCACTTACTATTGTCACCGGGGCCAGCGGCTGTGGCCAGCTGCCCTGTCCCCCTGATTCCTGCTCTGTACAGTGTGCCCCAGTGTTTGAACGGGTGGCTGAGTGTCTCTGCTGAGTCCGGCCCGGTCAGTGTGGCTCACTTACTATTCTCACCGGGGGCCAGCGGCTGTGGCCAGCTGCCCCCGCCCCCCTGATTCCTGCTCTGTACAGTGTGCCCCAGTGTTTGAACGGGTGGCTGAGTGTCTCTGCTGAGTCCGGCCCGGTCAGCGTGGCTCACTTACTATTCTCACCGGGGCCAGCGGCTGTGGCCAGCTGCCCCCGCCCCCCTGATTCCTGCTCTGTACAGTGTGCCCCAGTGTTTGAACGGGTGGCTGAGTGTCTCTGCTGAGACCGGCCCGGTCAGCGTGGCTCACTTACTATTCTCACCGGGGGCCAGCGGCTGTGGCCAGCTGCCCTCGCCCCCCTGATTCCTGCTCTGTACAGTGTGCCCCAGTGTTTGAACGGGTGGCTGAGTGTCTCTGCTGAGTCCGGCCCGGTCAGCGTGGCTCACTTACTATTCTCACCGGGGGCCAGCGGCTGTGGCCAGCTGCCCCCGCCCCCCTGATTCCTGCTCTGTACAGTGTGCCCCAGTGTTTGAACGGGTGGCTGAGTGTCTCTGCTGAGTCCGGCCCGGTCAGCGTGGCTCACTTACTATTCTCACCGGGGGCCAGCGGCTGTGGCCAGCTGCCCCCGCCCCCCTGATTCCTGCTCTGTACAGTGTGCCCCAGTGTTTGAACGGGTGGCTGAGTGTCTCTGCTGAGTCCGGCCCGGTCAGCGTGGCTCACTTACTATTCTCACCGGGGGCCAGCGGCTGTGGCCAGCTGCCCCCGCCCCCCTGATTCCTGCTCTGTACAGTGTGCCCCAGTGTTTGAACGGGTGGCTGAGTGTCTCTGCTGAGTCCGGCCCGGTCAGCGTGGCTCACTTACTATTCTCACCGGGGGCCAGCGGCTGTGGCCAGCTGCCCTCGCCCCCCTGATTCCTGCTCTGTACAGTGTGCCCCAGTGTTTGAACGGGTGGCTGAGTGTCTCTGCTGAGACCGGCCCGGTCAGCGTGGCTCACTTACTATTCTCACCGGGGCCAGCGGATGTGGCCAGCTGCCCTCGCCCCCCTGATTCCTGCTCTGTACAGTGTGCCCCAGTGTTTGAACGGGTGGCTGAGTGTCTCTGCTGAGTCCGGCCCGGTCAGCGTGGCTCACTTACTATTCTCACCGAAGGCCAGCGGCTGTGGCCAGCTGCCCTCGCCCCCCTGATTCCTGCTCTGTACAGTGTGCCCCAGTGTTTGAACGGGTGGCTGAGTGTCTCTGCTGAGTCCGGCCCGGTCAGCGTGGCTCACTTACTATTCTCACCGGGGGCCAGCGGCTGTGGCCAGCTGCCCCCGCCCCCCTGATTCCTGCTCTGTACAGTGTGCCCCAGTGTTTGAACGGGTGGCTGAGTGTCTCTGCTGAGTCCGGCCCGGTCAGCGTGGCTCACTTACTATTCTCACCGGGGGCCAGCGGCTGTGGCCAGCTGCCCCCGCCCCCCTGATTCCTGCTCTGTACAGTGTGCCCCAGTGTTTGAACGGGTGGCTGAGTGTCTCTGCTGAGTCCGGCCCGGTCAGCGTGGCTCACTTACTATTCTCACCGGGGGCCAGCGGCTGTGGCCAGCTGCCCCCGCCCCCTGATTCCTGCTCTGTACAGTGTGCCCCAGTGTTTGAACGGGTGGCTGAGTGTCTCTGCTGAGTCCGGCCCGGTCAGCGTGGCTCACTTACTATTCTCACCGGGGGCCAGCGGCTGTGGCCAGCTGCCCCCGCCCCCCTGATTCCTGCTCTGTACAGTGTGCCCCAGTGTTTGAACGGGTGGCTGAGTGTCTCTGCTGAGTCCGGCCCGGTCAGCGTGGCTCACTTACTATTCTCACCGGGGGCCAGCGGCTGTGGCCAGCTGCCCCCGCCCCCCTGATTCCTGCTCTGTACAGTGTGCCCCAGTGTTTGAACGGGTGGCTGAGTGTCTCTGCTGAGTCCGGCCCGGTCAGCGTGGCTCACTTACTATTCTCACCGGGGGCCAGCGGCTGTGGCCAGCTGCCCCCGCCCCCCTGATTCCTGCTCTGTACAGTGTGCCCCAGTGCTTGAACGGGTGGCTGAGTGTCTCTGCTGAGTCTGGCCCGGTCAGCGTGGCTCACTTACTATTCTCACCGGGGCCAGCGGCTGTGGCCAGCTGCCCCCGCCCCCCTGATTCCTGCTCTGTACAGTGTGCCCCAGTGTTTGAACGGGTGGCTGAGTGTCTCTGCTGAGTCCGGCCCGGTCAGCGTGGCTCACTTACTATTCTCACCGGGGGCCAGCGGCTGTGGCCAGCTGCCCCCGCCCCCCTGATTCCTGCTCTGTACAGTGTGCCCCAGTGTTTGAACGGGTGGCTGAGTGTCTCTGCTGAGTCCGGCCCGGTCAGCGTGGCTCACTTACTATTCTCACCGGGGGCCAGCGGCTGTGGCCAGCTGCCCTCGCCCCCCTGATTCCTGCTCTGTACAGTGTGCCCCAGTGTTTGAACGGGTGGCTGAGTGTCTCTGCCGAGTCCGGCCCGGTCAGCGTGGCTCACTTACTATTCTCACCGGGGCCAGCGGCTGTGGCCAGCTGCCCCCGCCCCCCTGATTCCTGCTCTGTACAGTGTGCCCCAGTGTTTGAACGGGTGGCTGAGTGTCTCTGCTGAGTCCGGCCCGGTCAGCGTGGCTCACTTACTATTCTCACCGGGGCCAGCGGCTGTGGCCAGCTGCCCTCGCCCCCCTGATTCCTGCTCTGTACAGTGTGCCCCAGTGTTTGAACGGGTGGCTGAGTGTCTCTGCTGAGTCTGGCCCGGTCAGCGTGGCTCACTTACTATTCTCACCGGGGGCCAGCGGCTGTGGCCAGCTGCCCCCGCCCCCCTGATTCCTGCTCTGTACAGTGTGCCCCAGTGTTTGAACGGGTGGCTGAGTGTCTCTGCTGAGTCCGGCCCGGTCAGCGTGGCTCACTTACTATTCTCACCGGGGGCCAGCGGCTGTGGCCAGCTGCCCCCGCCCCCCTGATTCCTGCTCTGTACAGTGTGCCCCAGTGTTTGAACGGGTGGCTGAGTGTCTCTGCCGAGACCGGCCCGGTCAGCGTGGCTCACTTACTATTCTCACCGAAGGCCAGCGGATGTGGCCAGCTGCCCTCGCCCCCCTGATTCCTGCTCTGTACAGTGTGCCCCAGTGTTTGAACGGGTGGCTGAGTGTCTCTGCTGAGACCGGCCCGGTCAGCGTGGCTCACTTACTATTCTCACCGAAGGCCAGCGGCTGTGGCCAGCTGCCCTCGCCCCCCTGATTCCTGCTCTGTACAGTGTGCCCCAGTGTTTGAACGGGTGGCTGAGTGTCTCTGCTGAGTCTGGCCCGGTCAGCGTGGCTCACTTACTATTCTCACCGAGGGCCAGCGGCTGTGGCCAGCTGCCCCCGCCCCCCTGATTCCTGCTCTGTACAGTGTGCCCCAGTGTTTGAACGGGTGGCTGAGTGTCTCTGCTGAGTCCGGCCCGGTCAGCGTGGCTCACTTACTATTCTCACCGGGGGCCAGCGGCTGTGGCCAGCTGCCCCCGCCCCCCTGATTCCTGCTCTGTACAGTGTGCCCCAGTGTTTGAACGGGTGGCTGAGTGTCTCTGCTGAGTCCGGGGCCAGCGGCTGTGGCCAGCTGCCCCTGCCCCCCTCATTCCTGCTCTGTACAGTGTGCCCCAGTGTTTGAACGGGTGGCTGAGTGTCTCTGCTGAGTCCGGCCCGGTCAGCGTGGCTCACTTACTATTCTCACCGGGGGCCAGCGGCTGTGGCCAGCTGCCCTCGCCCCCCTGATTCCTGCTCTGTACAGTGTGCCCCAGTGTTTGAACGGGTGGCTGAGTGTCTCTGCTGAGTCCGGCCCGGTCAGCGTGGCTCACTTACTATTCTCACCGAGGGCCAGCGGCTGGGGCCAGCTGCCCCCGCCCCCCTGATTCCTGCTCTGTACAGTGTGCCCCAGTGTTTGAACGGGTGGCTGAGTGTCTCTGCTGAGTCCGGCCCGGTCAGCGTGGCTCACTTACTATTCTCACCGAGGGCCAGCGGCTGTGGCCAGCTGCCCCCGCCCCCCTGATTCCTGCTCTGTACAGTGTGCCCCAGTGTTTGAACGGGTGGCTGAGTGTCTCTGCTGAGTCCGGGGCCAGCGGCTGTGGCCAGCTGCCCCCCCCCCTGATTCCTGCTCTGTACAGTGTGCCCCAGTGTTTGAACGGGTGGCTGAGTGTCTCTGCTGAGTCCGGCCCGGTCAGCGTGGCTCACTTACTATTCTCACCGGGGGCCAGCGGCTGTGGCCAGCTGCCCCCGCCCCCCTGATTCCTGCTCTGTACAGTGTGCCCCAGTGTTTGAACGGGTGGCTGAGTGTCTCTGCTGAGTCCGGCCCGGTCAGCGTGGCTCACTTACTATTCTCACCGGGGCCAGCGGCTGGGGCCAGCTGCCCCCGCCCCCCTGATTCCTGCTCTGTACAGTGTGCCCCAGTGTTTGAACGGGTGGCTGAGTGTCTCTGCTGAGTCCGGCCCGGTCAGCGTGGCTCACTTACTATTCTCACCGAGGGCCAGCGGCTGTGGCCAGCTGCCCCGCCCCCCTGATTCCTGCTCTGTACAGTGTGCCCCAGTGTTTGAACGGGTGGCTGAGTGTCTCTCTGCTGAGTCCGGGGCCAGCGGCTGTGGCCAGCTGTCCCCGTCCCCCCTGATTCCTGCTCTGTACAGTGTGCCCCAGTGTTTGAACGGGTGGCTGAGTGTCTCTGCTGAGTTCGGCCCGGTCAGCGTGGCTCACTTACTATTCTCACCGGGGGCCAGCGGCTGTGGCCAGCTGCCCCCGCCCCCCTGATTCCTGCTCTGTACAGTGTGCCCCAGTGTTTGAACGGGTGGCTGAGTGTCTCTGCTGAGTCCGGCCCGGTCAGCGTGGCTCACTTACTATTCTCACCGGGGCCAGCGGCTGTGGCCAGCTGCCCCCGCCCCCCTGATTCCTGCTCTGTACAGTGTGCCCCAGTGTTTGAACGGGTGGCTGAGTGTCTCTGCTGAGTCCGGCCCGGTCAGCGTGGCTCACTTACTATTCTCACCGGGGGCCAGCGGCTGTGGCCAGCTGCCCCCGCCCCCCTGATTCCTGCTCTGTACAGTGTGCCCCAGTGTTTGAACGGGTGGCTGAGTGTCTCTGCTGAGTCCGGCCCGGTCAGCGTGGCTCACTTACTATTCTCACCGGGGGACAGCGGCTGTGGCCAGCTGCCCCGCCCCCCTGATTCCTGCTCTGTACAGTGTGCCCCAGTGTTTGAACGGGTGGCTGAGTGTCTCTGCTGAGTCCGGCCCGGTCAGCGTGGCTCACTTACTATTCTCACCGAAGGCCAGCGGCTGGGGCCAGCTGCCCTCGCCCCCCTGATTCCTGCTCTGTACAGTGTGCCCCAGTGTTTTGAACGGGTGGCTGAGTGTCTCTGCTGAGTCTGGCCCGGTCAGCGTGGCTCACTTACTATTCTCACCGAGGGCCAGCGGCTGTGGCCAGCTGCCCCCGCCCCCCTGATTCCTGCTCTGTACAGTGTGCCCCAGTGTTTGAACGGGTGGCTGAGTGTCTCTGCTGAGTCCGGCCCGGTCAGCGTGGCTCACTTACTATTCTCACCGGGGCCAGCGGCTGTGGCCAGCTGCCCCCGCCCCCCTGATTCCTGCTCTGTACAGTGTGCCCCAGTGTTTGAACGGGTGGCTGAGTGTCTCTGCTGAGTCCGGGGCCAGCGGCTGTGGCCAGCTGCCCCTGCCCCCCTCATTCCTGCTCTGTACAGTGTGCCCCAGTGTTTGAACGGGTGGCTGAGTGTCTCTGCTGAGTCCGGCCCGGTCAGCGTGGCTCACTTACTATTCTCACCGGGGGCCAGCGGCTGTGGCCAGCTGCCCTCGCCCCCCTGATTCCTGCTCTGTACAGTGTGCCCCAGTGTTTGAACGGGTGGCTGAGTGTCTCTGCTGAGTCCGGCCCGGTCAGCGTGGCTCACTTACTATTCTCACCGAGGGCCAGCGGCTGGGGCCAGCTGCCCTCGCCCCCCTGATTCCTGCTCTGTACAGTGTGCCCCAGTGTTTGAACGGGTGGCTGAGTGTCTCTGCTGAGTCCGGCCCGGTCAGCGTGGCTCACTTACTATTCTCACCGAGGGCCAGCGGCTGTGGCCAGCTGCCCCCGCCCCCCTGATTCCTGCTCTGTACAGTGTGCCCCAGTGTTTGAACGGGTGGCTGAGTGTCTCTGCTGAGACCGGCCCGGTCAGCGTGGCTCACTTACTATTCTCACCGGGGGCCAGCGGCTGTGGCCAGCTGCCCCCGCCCCCCTGATTCCTGCTCTGTACAGTGTGCCCCAGTGTTTGAACGGGTGGCTGAGTGTCTCTGCTGAGTCCGGGGCCAGCGGCTGTGGCCAGCTGTCCCCGTCCCCCTGATTCCTGCTCTGTACAGTGTGCCCCAGTGTTTGAACGGGTGGCTGAGTGTCTCTGCTGAGTTCGGCCCGGTCAGCGTGGCTCACTTACTATTCTCACCGGGGGCCAGCGGCTGTGGCCAGCTGCCCCCGCCCCCTGATTCCTGCTCTGTACAGTGTGCCCCAGTGTTTGAACAGGTGGCTGAGTGTCTCTGCTGAGTCCGGCCCGGTCAGCGTGGCTCACTTACTATTCTCACCGGGGGCCAGCGGCTGTGGCCAGCTGCCCCCGCCCCCTGATTCCTGCTCTGTACAGTGTGCCCCAGTGTTTGAACGGGTGGCTGAGTGTCTCTGCTGAGTCCGGCCCGGTCAGTGTGGCTCACTTACTATTCTCACCGGGGGCCAGCGGCTGTGGCCAGCTGCCCCCGCCCCCCTGATTCCTGCTCTGTACAGTGTGCCTCAGTGTTTGAACGGGTGGCTGAGTGTCTCTGCTGAGTCCGGCCCGGTCAGCGTGGCTCACTTACTATTCTCACCGGGGGACAGCGGCTGCGGCCAGCTGCCCCCGCCCCCCTGATTCCTGCTCTGTACAGTGTGCCCCAGTGTTTGAACGGGTGGCTGAGTGTCTCTGCTGAGTCTGGCCCGGTCAGCGTGGCTCACTTACTATTCTCACCGAAGGCCAGCGGCTGGGCCAGCTGCCCTCGCCCCCCTGATTCCTGCTCTGTACAGTGTGCCCAGTGTTTGAACGGGTGGCTGAGTGTCTCTGCTGAGTCTGGCCCGGTCAGCGTGGCTCACTTACTATTCTCACCGAGGGCCAGCGGCTGTGGCCAGCTGCCCCCGCCCCCCTGATTCCTGCTCTGTACAGTGTGCCCCAGTGTTTGAACGGGTGGCTGAGTGTCTCTGCTGAGTCCGGCCCGGTCAGCGTGGCTCACTTACTATTCTCACCGGGGGCCAGCGGCTGTGGCCAGCTGCCCCGCCCCCCTGATTCCTGCTCTGTACAGTGTGTCCCAGTGTTTGAACGGGTGGCTGAGTGTCTCTGCTGAGTCCGGGCCAGCGGCTGTGGCCAGCTGCCCCTGCCCCCCTCATTCCTGCTCTGTACAGTGTGCCCCAGTGTTTGAACGGGTGGCTGAGTGTCTCTGCTGAGTCCGGCCCGGTCAGCGTGGCTCACTTACTATTCTCACCGGGGGCCAGCGGCTGTGGCCAGCTGCCCTCGCCCCCCTGATTCCTGCTCTGTACAGTGTGCCCCAGTGTTTGAACGGGTGGCTGAGTGTCTCTGCTGAGTCCGGCCCGGTCAGCGTGGCTCACTTACTATTCTCACCGAGGGCCAGCGGCTGTGGCCAGCTGCCCCCGCCCCCCTGATTCCTGCTCTGTACAGTGTGCCCCAGTGTTTGAACGGGTGGCTGAGTGTCTCTGCTGAGACCGGCCCGGTCAGCGTGGCTCACTTACTATTCTCACCGAGGGCCAGCGGCTGTGGCCAGCTGCCCCGCCCCCCTGATTCCTGCTCTGTACAGTGTGCCCCAGTGTTTGAACGGGTGGCTGAGTGTCTCTGCTGAGTCCGGGGCCAGCGGCTGTGGCCAGCTGCCCCTGCCCCCCTCATTCCTGCTCTGTACAGTGTGCCCCAGTGTTTGAACGGGTGGCTGAGTGTCTCTGCTGAGTCCGGCCCGGTCAGCGTGGCTCACTTACTATTCTCACCGGGGCCAGCGGCTGTGGCCAGCTGCCCTCGCCCCCCTGATTCCTGCTCTGTACAGTGTGCCCCAGTGTTTGAACGGGTGGCTGAGTGTCTCTGCTGAGTCCGGCCCGGTCAGCGTGGCTCACTTACTATTCTCACCGAGGGCCAGCGGCTGGGCCAGCTGCCCCCGCCCCCCTGATTCCTGCTCTGTACAGTGTGCCCCAGTGTTTGAACGGGTGGCTGAGTGTCTCTGCTGAGTCCGGGGCCAGCGGCTGTGGCCAGCTGTCCCCATCCCCCTGATTCCTGCTCTGTACAGTGTGCCCCAGTGTTTGAACGGGTGGCTGAGTGTCTCTGCTGAGTATGGCCCGGTCAGCGTGGCTCACTTACTATTCTCACGGGGGCCAGCAGCTGTGGCCAGCTGCCCCCGCCCCCCTGATTCCTGCTCTGTACAGTGTGCCCCAGTGTTTGAACGGGTGGCTGAGTGTCTCTGCTGAGTCCGGCCCCGTCAGCGTGGCTCACTTACTATTCTCACCGGGGGCCAGCGGCTGTGGCCAGCTGCCCCCGTCCCCCCTGATTCCTGCTCTGTACAGTGTGCCCCAGTGTTTGAACGGGTGGCTGAGTGTCTCTGCTGAGTCCGGCCCGGTCAGTGTGGCTCACTTACTATTCTCACCGGGGGCCAGCGGCTGTGGCCAGCTGCCCCCGCCCCCTGATTCCTGCTCTGTACAGTGTGCCTCAGTGTTTGAACGGGTGGCTGAGTGTCTCTGCTGAGTCCGGCCCGGTCAGCGTGGCTCACTTACTATTCTCACCGGGGGACAGCGGCTGCGGCCAGCTGCCCCCGCCCCCCTGATTCCTGCTCTGTACAGTGTGCCCAGTGTTTGAACGGGTGGCTGAGTGTCTCTGCTGAGTCCGGCCCGGTCAGTGTGGCTCACTTACTATTCTCACCGGGGGCCAGCGGCTGTGGCCAGCTGCCCCCGCCCCCCTGATTCCTGCTCTGTACAGTGTGCCCCAATGTTTGAACGGGTGGCTGAGTGTCTCTGCTGAGTCCGGGGCCAGCGGCTGTGGCCAGCTGCCCCTGCCCCCCTGATTCCTGCTCTGTACAGTGTGCCCCAGTGTTTGAACGGGTGGCTGAGTGTCTCTGCTGAGTCCGGCCCGGTCAGCGTGGCTCACTTACTATTCTCACCGGGAGCCAGCGGCTGTGGCCAGCTGTCCCCGCCCCCCTGATTCCTGCTCTGTACAGTGTGCCCCAGTGTTTGAACGGGTGGCTGAGTGTCTCTGCTGAGTCTGGCCCGGTCAGCGTGGCTCACTTACTATTCTCACCAGGGGCCAGCGGCTGTGGCTTTTTATTATAGACATTTCATTTATTTTAAATAAGATATTAACATTTATATCCTGGCAGGGAACGTCTCCCTCGGTTGAAACGGGGAAAACGATCACGCTTCGGACTGTAGATATTCCGTATATTCTTGTGCAAAAATAAATGAGAAACAAAATAAAATCGATACTGAATTAGCAAAACAACCCAATGAAGCCACAGATACCAATACGCCATGTTTACCATGTAGTAAGCCCGCGCAAGCTGAAACTGCAGAAGAGGAGCGGCTCGGGGACGCCGGCATCCCCGCGGAGTTGAAGAGTTAAAGGGGAATTCTGCACGTCCAGCCGCTTTTTCCGATGTTTTGGGTCCAGAGACGCTTTTTCTGAGCCGCAGGACGTTCACTGTTGCGATTAGCCTCTCATTGGCCGGACCGAGCCACCGCTGGGAAGTCCCACCTCCCTGTTGCAGTTTCACAGTCCCCTCGGAGAAAGGAAACAACAACAACAACAGGAGCCACAGATATTTGATCTCCAATTGAAAATGGCAACGTTGAATGAAGATGTGCAGACTGTGATAAGGAAGCCGCTGTGACTGTGAAGATACTCAGAGAATATGTTTACACCACTGGATGACGTGACAATGGGAACTCACACACTTCACATGAAGGAGCCTGAGTCATATAGAGTCTATGGTCCGGAAGAGACCAGCCATTAATGTGACGGACCAGGCCGGGGACACAAGCCAGACCTTTCTTCTCTGGAGCGAGACTAAGAGACGGCAGGTGGAAGGCAGAGAGCCTCCATTCTTCCCTGTAACAAGTCGTTCAACCATCACAATTACTCTGAAGCCGATTAATTAAGGTGCAGATCTTGCATAGCTCCTCTTCAGGTAATCAATACCTAATGATCAACTGAAGACTGGACACAGCCTCTGGAGACTCCACATGTATCTCTGATCTGTCAGGATTACTTTGGACTTCTGCTCGTCTCAGGGACCTCATGTCCCCTGATAACCTGATAAACCCTATGAATCAGGTCTTAAACTCTCCTGAAGAACTTGGACTTTCTTTGGATGGTCTTTGATGAGACCTGGACCAGTCTTTAATGACTGGAGACATCATTCTACCGATGCATGTGGATGTGGGTGTGTGGTACAAATGCATTACATGTGATGGGACTAGAAAAGAAACCATTACATAAGAGTGGTCCATCCATTTACCACTGACTCTGGGATCGGTTCAACTGGACCTGAGACCTCACCTGGACTTGGACATCGCCACTAAAGACCAAAATGGTGAATGAGAGGGTTGGTGGAGCGAGACGACAGGACACAACCGAAGAAGCTGGACACTGGTTATTACTTTTTGAGGTCTTCGAATTATATATTTCATTTGAACAAATTAATTATGAGCGAGTGAGATAAACGTTGCCTGAGTATCCAGAGGCCGGCCGAGGCCTTTGAAGGGCTGAGGAGAGCTTCAGGGTTTCACATCCTAATTTACTTTCTCCATAACTTGCAAATTGAATTAGGTTTAATAAGCAGGTTAAAACATTATTATTTCCAGCATGGCTTCGTCATTGTGACATGATATACTGTCTGTATATAATGACATCGTTTCTCATGGAAGGGGGAGGAAATTGCCAGTAAAGTGGTTAGAGAGGGGGGGGGCCAGCAGGCACGACTCTGTGGTCAAAGCAACACACAGCTTTTATAAATGTGACTTGGACTCACAATAAAAGTCAATCTTTCCATCTTAAGTCTTCGCTCACAGCTGCATGTGAACACGGTGAATCCGCCTGCTGAGTCCACGCAGTTTTATTTGTTTTACAACACAGCTGCTGTTGACAAATCCCAAATTACATTCTGCCAGTGTCCCTCGAACACACAGCAGCAAAAAAATACAGATTTAATTTCCCCTCACAGCAACAGCCAGACTGAGAGCTGCTGCACCGCCAGGAGCTGTGCAGCAGCTCTGCTCAAACGCCTTGAAAAACAGCAGCGAGGAAGAGGAGGCCGAAGGTAAAGGTGGGGCCGCCGCTCCAGGATGAAACCCCGTCATGAAGATCGAGATCCCCAGAGGACGTTAGGTTAGGACACATGAACCCTGGAGATTTTTTTATTCAGGCCTCAAAGTAAGAAACTAAAATTTACTGACGGAAAATAAACAAGATGAAGAAGACAAAGAGGTGAGGAGACGAGGAGAGGAGGCGAGGAGAGGAGGCGAGGAGAGGAGAGAGGAGAGAGGAGAGAGGAAAGGAGGTATTATAATCCTGAAGTCAGCAACAAATCACACACTAATGGGCGTGCGCACACACACGCGCACACACACACACACACACACACACACACTCTTTCCCAACATTTCATTTTTTGTAAACAAACTGCAGACACCAGCAGAAAACACAACAATGGCCTATTAAATGAAATGGTTTTCCACCCCCCCCCACCCCCACCCCCCCAGTCTGGAGATAAATAAGTGTTTTCTTTTGTGTCCACCTCCTCACAAATCAATCAATAATCCATCAATGCCATTGAAACTGCATATCATTCTATGCAAATGCAGTTATTGTGCAGCTGTGCAGAGTCCTGAGGACCTATATCTGTCATCCAATAAACCTCTAACACTCCCCAACAGGAAGCTAAGGAAGCCCCCCCGCGCTCGCTCTCCCTCCCCCTCAGGCAGCTCATACAATACACTGCTCTCCTACACACCTCTTTGTGTGTAATTAGATTAGGCTGCACACACTCACCGTGGCCCACATAATGTCTCCGCAGCTCCGTCTTAAAGGGACACATGACACAGAACTCACATGTTTTCTGAGTCAGACGACGCGTCTCTGAACGAACCGTTCGGATTTCATCCAGGCAGTGATGTAACAGGCCGGGTCATTAAACTAACCCCGCCCCCTCGCACCGGGAAGCTCCACCCACACTACCACGGCTCTGCACAGGTTGCATCTCGGGCTCGGCGATAAAACGATAACGATATATATCGTGAAATAACTTTTCCTCGATAGTAATCTGAGACGTGGTCGATAGAAAGTCGACAGGTTTCATCTCTCCATGTTCTGACAGACAATACAAAGAGCCAATGATAATCAGAGTTGCGCCGCGTCGAACCAATCATGTGGCTGGAATAGAGCCACGCCGCAGCCACGTCAGCAGTGGGACGCCGGGCAGTTGGAGCGGATCGATCCGGCCGCGTTCACACTGCAAACGGAGCTGCTCACCCCAGAGCGACCGCTGTGTTCACACCGACACAAACGCACCAAACTCGTGTGTTAACTTCAACTGTGGCGACATACACACTGGCCCAACCCAAGCAAGTGCTGATGCCCCCCCCGCGTGACCTAAGACACTGACAGCATGGTGAGGCAGTCAGTGCGGCACTAACGGGAATCTCTTGTGCATCCGTCTGTAGCAGCTGCTGTGCTGCTAACGACGCAACAAAACGCACAACAACCATGTGTTTTGAACACTTTGCAACTCGAAGTGCACGAAGCTCTGCTCTGTTTCCACATCAGCACATCAGCCGCTGCTCGTCTTATTACTGGGACCAACAGCTCCAGTCACATCCTGCGGCCTCAGGTCAGCAGAGGGAATCACACAGAACTTTGTTTTGACGTGAACAAACATTCAGAGCTGGATTGTTTTGTATTTTAGGAACATGTTTTTCTGCGGGTCTCGCCCACCGCAGCTCATCACTGCTTCTGTGCTGGACGACCTCACACAGCGGGTCATGTAATACTGTACACAGACAGGGTCACTGACATGCTGATACACAGAGGAAGCGCAGAGCCGCAGCAGACTCACAGCTCTCCTTGGTTTCCCAATGGCAGGTTTCTATTTAAAGTGCTCGGTGTCAGACCTTCCCACCAGCACATGAGCGCAGCTCGACGACACGGGGATCTGTGCGAGGGAACATTCACAAACCGCACAGACAAACCGAAGCCTTGTCGAACTCCCCTGGACGCCAAATGACCATCAGCACAAACACGATTAAACCCATAGTAACCAGAACTTAAAGGACCATCTGCAGGAAAGTGTGAAGAATAATTCATTATTGACAGTATTATATGCAAACCATGGCCACATGCAGTATTAGATACATCACTCCAGTAAACCTGCTGCTGCAGGGGGCGCTGTTTCAGGTTGGAGACATTGACAGTGAAGTGAGGCTCTGAGTGTGTCACGTGTTGCTTATCGAGCCAATTACAGTCTCACTGCAAACAAACTGCTGCACGGCTCCAATGGAGGCGAGCCAAGGCCAGACCAGACCAGTCCAGACCAGTCCAGCCCAGCCCAGACCAGACCAGACCAGACCAGCCCAGACCAGACTGGCCCAGACCAGACCAGACCAGACCAGACCACCCCAGACCAGACCAGACCAGACCAGACCACCCCAGACCAGACCAGACCAGCCCAGCCCAGACCAGTCCAGACCAGACCAGCCCAGACCAGACTGGCCCAGACCAGACCAGACCAGAGATCTCAGCCCACATGCTTTATCACGAGCACGGTTGCTGTGTTCACGTTTGTGCACACAAACTGATCTTTGGGTTAAACACTCCCTGATTCAGAAACAATGCTCCAAACGAGCCCAACATGAACACACGCTGATGACGCGCTACACTGAACCCTTTGAGCTTTAGTTCAGCTCTTCAGGATGAAGCAGAGCATCAGGTTTTTCTGTCGGCCCTACGGCACAGCTCATAGACGAGGAGCAGCTCCGACTGCTTCACAGAGCAATGAAATGTAAAATACAATGAAGAGTAAAGACAAAAGATAACAATCAATCAATTCTATTTCCAATTGAAAACGTAGTAGCGGTGCGTTAGCGTCGGTGTGAAACACTTCTGAGTCCAGGTCTCATGTAAATCTGCAGAAAACATCTCATGAGGTGGATAATCACCCGCCGGTTGTACATCAGAGATTCAAGTGTTTCAATTCAGTGCACATCGAATCAATGGTGACTGCCGGAACAACAAAGCCTTGTGTTCTCGGTTGCCATGGTGATACAGGCATCCAATAGACAACCCCGGAGAAAAACAAAACAAAAGAGAGAAAGCAAGAGAAGGAGGATTTAAAGCTGTGACATGTGCGGGGGTCCGACATCCATGTGGGTCGTCATGTGAGTGAAGACGGTGGAGGGTGAGACGTCACCACTGACCTGCAGAGCGCGGCTCGACCAGCTCTGAATGGACGAGTGATGAGAGAGAGAGAGGGAGGTTATAGTAATCCTCTCTCGCTCACTCACTCGCCCTGCAGGTCCCACAAAGTGTTGAAGCAGGGAGCAAAAAAAAAAAATTGGTATTTCTCTACATCAGCCAGAGCTGTAACCATGGCAACAAGCATCAAAGATAACGGTGAGTAGTCGTGCAAGCATTCATGGAACCCTCTCACGCGCACACACACACACACACACACACACACACACACACACACTCACTCTGTACAGTTACATTGCATAGCTAATAGCCAGCAGAGTCTGACTCAGTGCACAGACACTGAGCTGCTCTGTGATCAGGAGCCTCCTGCAAAGCACTGATGTCAGAGGTTAAAGAGGAACTGTGCAAGTCCGGTCGTTGTTTTCCGGTGTTTTGCTAACCCCCCTCTGCGCCATGTGCATCTGTTTTCAATGAAGCCAGCGGCGGTCGTGATCATCACGGTCAGGATCATTAATCATTGATCAGGAGAAGAAGATCAGAGCGACTGGAGTTTAAAACCCAGAGCAGTGAAACTAAAAGGACACGTCTCTGTTTCCAAACTCTGGTGTGAAGGAGAGGAGAAACTACACATTATGCAGTTTCTATACCCTCCATTAGCATACATCAGCCTGTAGCTGTGTGTGTGTGTGTGTGTGTGTGTGTGTGTGTTGTGTGTGTGTGTAGCCAGGTGTCCAAATGTCCCTGTCAGCCAGCTGCCATACAGCAGCAAAAACGACTGAACACTCACCAATAATTACAGGACGAGAAGCAGAGAAGGAGGGTAAGAGTGTGTGTGTGTGTGTGTGTGTCAAAAGCAGCTTCTGCAGACAGCAGGAGACAGTAGACTGGATAACTATAGACAATGCACAACTACAGCTAATTACACACAGCCTGACACACACACGCACACACACACACATGCCGCACACACACACACACACACACACACACACACACACACAGAGCATCTTGCAGTCAGTTTCTTGGCTGAAAAACAAAACTATTGTTTAACTTTAGAACGAGAGCCACTGATCGTCATTGGATCCACACACACGCACACACACTTACACACACCCACACACACCTACACACACCCCACACACACACCTGTGACAGGTGGGCCTGTTACACAGCTTCGTGTGTTTGGGTCTTTCTACAGGACTAATGCTGCGTTCAGTAACGTCACAGCTGATCTGACCTGGTTCCAGTTATGAATTGGTGACGTGTGGGAAACAACCCGTCTGTTCGCACCAGCCGACAGAAACACGCCACATGAAAGCAACGTAACGACAGGTGGAAGTCGCACCACACTGCACCTGCTGATCAGTCGCGACGCATTCAATGGCACAAGAAGCAAGACTCTAAGCTCAGGGTCGCTGAAGTTCCTCTGAGGTTCAGTCAGCTCACTGTTTGAGTTTTCCTTCCCCTTGCTTCCATGTAGCACGCTGGATGGGGCGGTGTCACGTGACCTCACAGCCAGGAGAGTGTTTTTCAGGTGGCGGCGCATCAGGAGGGACAGAAGGTGAAAACCGGAATAACTGACACGGACAGGACTACGTCGGTTTGAGGCTCTAAACCTCAGTTTTGATTACTTTTCGATGAAGTGCAGCATACACCTTTATATTGATGATATTAGAGCTTATATTGATAAAGTGTGTCTGCTTCTGATTTGTTAATTGTTGTGTTGTGATTGGTTCTCGGTGTTTGTGTGTTTGTGCTGTTGTTGTGTCACGGTGCGTCTCTGTCGAGGGCTTCGTTATGAGGTACAAGTGCCTCTTTGAAATAAACTGTGTGAAATTACAAACCCATTAGCCGCCAAGCTACAGTCACGAAGCTCATTAGCTCTGAGAGCTTCTTTCTTCCCTCTTCAATGATCCTTTATTATATGAGAAATGTACCCAAATGCCAGGAGGGTAAACACAGGGAGGGGGGGGGGGGTGACCAGGGTGAGGGCGGAGGACGTCTGGAGGCCTGTCAGCAAACAGGGAGGAACACCAAGGCCTGGGGAGGGGGGGCTTTAACATGGTACTGTAGGCAGGAAGGAAGGAAGGAAGCCAGGCAAGGTGGGAGAGAGGGAGGGAGGAAGGTAGGTAGGTAGGGAGGAAGGAAGGAAGGAAGGAAGGAATTAAAGAAAGAAAGAACCTTGTTATTGTTTTTCCTCCCTCTGGTCTTCAGTTAATCAAATTCTCACGACAGTCAATACATCACTGCTGACACACAACACAAACTGTGCAGCACACACACCTGACATTGTAACAGCACACGCGCACACACACACACACACACACACACACACACACACACACACAGTGAGTGACAGCTATGTCCTCAGGCTGATCCCTGACTTTCATTTCCATTTTTGACAGCGATGCACCAGTGCCCCCCCCCCCCCCCCCCGAAACATCACACAACAAGAGACAACCACTGCAAATACAGCAGCTGCTTGAACCACAGCCTGTTCACCTGTGCACGTACCTGCAGAGTAACCACAGGCAGCTTCTCAGGTGTGTTCACTGACCTGCTCCGGTGTGTTTTCGGTTGCTGTGACGACATGATGAGAACAAGGAGCAGCTACAGGAAGGTGATGGTCGTCATGGTGAACACACCTGGTCAACAGAGAGCTGCACAGGTAACAGAACAAGGCCTGCAGCAACAGCATGTCAGTGTCATGAGACTCATGAGGGGACACCAACGCCACACCTGAGACTGCTCAGTGGTCACATGATAAAGTGATCATGTGACACTGTTTACATCTGGTTTGATCCAAGTTTATACAGATGATGCTGTTCTGTACTACTCAGGAGAAAGACATCTGCTGAAGGAGGAAGGAAGAAGGAAGGAAGGAAGGAAGGACAGAGGCAGGAAGGAGGGCAGCCCCCCCCACAGACAGGAAAACATTCAAGTTTCACTTTCCGACTGTGGGAAGTCGCATGAAGTCTGTATTAAAAAATAACTGATTAATTATTCATGAGTTCAGACGGCGTTCTCGTCACACCACAAGCTGCAGGGTGGAAGCGAGAGCGAGTGCTTCTCTGCAGCCGTCACACCAGATTCACCACCCTCTCTGCAGCCACTGTGAAGCCGTCCTCCGTCAGACCGAGCTGCACACGCCTTACATGAAAATCCACTTCCTGCTCAACTCAACGTCTGCTCGGCGTCGGCAGCCTCATCATCCCTCACTCAGGAGGAAATCTCTCTGTCCTCTCAGCACTCAGACCGCACAACGGAGAAGTCCTCAGGAGCTTTAAGTCTAATGTTGCCTGAGGCGCCGTTTCAGTGAGACCGCACAGATCGTAGAGCAGCACGACGTTCAACAGGCAGCGCCCGCCGCCCGCCGTCCGGCCTGAACGCTGAGCTCAACCGTAACATCCACCACCAGGGGAGGGTTTACATAAAGTCAGAATATTAATGGTCTGAACAACACTGGTGGTTTTAAAGTGTTTTTTTTTTGTCTCCTTTCAGAGTGAACTCACTGGGCCATGAGCTCTGAGTCTCTCTGCTTAATCCACTGTTATTGTGCAGGACAAAGACTTCAGCTCAATCTGATGATGCGAAAACGGACGGACTCCAAACCGCACGTTCATCCTCCTCTGCAAGAACTACACACATGAAATAAAAGAGCACCATTAACACAAACTATAAGAAATGAAGTAACAGTTAAACCAAGCTGTGGTTTATCTCAGCTGAACGTCCCTGCTCCTCATGTTCTGCTCACATCTATGTTACACCTGATTTTAAGTAACAATCGTCTTCCAGTAAATACACCTCCTGCTCTTTGGATAGTGTTATCATCCATGTTTGTCTCCTGTTATGATCGTTCACACCTTTATTACCCATGATGCCGTGCACAGTGTAAACAAACGTTAGCAGCTGACAGCTACAGCAGATTAACCTCAGTATACAGTGTGACATGACATCAGTTCCCACGTCCTGCAGAGCTCGTTAAGACTCTTTGAGGATGATTAAGCAGCTAACAGCCAGTAACGACGGCTTGGGACTGGAAATGACTCTATAGCCCACTGTGTGTGTGTGTGTGTGTGTGTGTGTGTGTGTGTGTGTGTGTGTGTGTGTTTAATGCACTGCTAAATTTTAGTCGTGTTTGCATTTGTACATGTGTGTATGTATTAGAGAAGCGTTTTCAGCTCTGTGTGCATTATTGAGATCCATGTTTACTGCTGTGCATCTCAGGTGTTTCTGAGAGTGTGTGTGAGTGTGTGTGTGTGTGTGTGGTGTGTGTTTAATGTTGCTCCTTAATGTTTGATAGGTGGGGAGTGGCGGGTGCTGCCTCATGTATTTTTAAAGGGAAAGTTACGCAGGCGCTGTGTGTGCTTTGTTCTGTCCTACTTTAAACTTTGCTTCAACAGCAGCAGATGTCGACTCTGCCAGCTGTCGTAAACAATGTCTTCACACCTTTGAAGCACAAAAGGAAAAAAAAAAAACTAACTAAAAGCTGCACATCACAGCATAATATGTGTATTTACTCTGTGATACAACGCAGAGCCTCACTGGTGTCACTGTGATGTTCTCCACAATCACACGCCAGAAAACAAACAGGGACGGATGAGAGCTGGACGCCTTCACTGCTGCTGCTCAGTGATCATGTGCTAACAGTGGTGTGTGTCAGTTAGCATGGTAAAAGTCCACACAGCCATACTGATGGAGCCAGCGGGAGAAGACAAACTCTGTCAGTGCTGATGAACACAACTACGCCTGAGTGTCTCCTGTGGTGGACGGTGGCCTGCCAGATGTATGGCAGCTGCAGGAGGACAAACTTCTCCATCCACAACAGGCCTGAGATGTGACCTGTTCATGAAGGTTGAGGTGTGCCGTCAGACACATGGGCTGTTATTTAATACACTGATCAAAACATAGAGCTGATGTGAAAAAACAAGCAACTATGATGAAACTGCATCCTTCAATACTATGTAAGAAAGAACAGAAGAAAACACAGGTAACATTAGTACGTATAACATCTGTACTTGAACTGTGATTAATCAAGTTATAAAATATGTGAACACAGACAGGTGGGGATGGGGGCGGGGTCAACGTGTTGCCGTGGTTCCTGGGACTTTAACGTCAGCAGGACAAACAACAGACAAAGACAACGACCACAGAACAAACATCCATGAACTGGCTGCAGAGCGTGTCTCATGTGACGCTGACACAGTGATGGACACGTGGATCCTCTGCAAACATCAAGTTCATCCGGCACATTTCACACGGTGCCACTTGGACACACAGCTGACGTGACTACAGCTCACCAACGAGCCCCCGTGTTGATGTTTCCATCATCCGTCAGGCTTTTTCTTTTTCACACTCAAGCCAACGGAGCTGATATGAAAATGCAGGAGATGGACAGAAAGAGACGACTTTGAGCTGTGTGATTGGATATTGATCAGTGATCACAGGGAGAGAGAAAGAGCTGAACCCCCTCAGAGTTCACTGTAAATACATCCATGACTGAGACACACTGGGTGTTTGTCTGTCTGTTTATCATGTGTGTATGTGACTCCACTTTATTTGTACTAATGAAGGGTGGAGGAGCTGAGTGTTTAGCTCTCACGCTCCGTATTCATGGTTTAACAATCAGGTGGCCTGAACCTGCAGGAATTTAAATAATGCATATGAATAAATAATTTAAACTTCGCTTTAAGTGGAGTCTTTCTTTCAAGGATTTTCTTCTACATAATTATAATCAATTATAAATGTCTGTCAAGGAAACTTTGTTGAAAATCACTGGGAAACTAAAAACCCAAGATGTTTTTTTCAGCCTCATGTGAAACTAAAGTTCAACGTGTTTAAACATCAAGAGAAGCACCGCCTCCTCCACTCCTTATTATCATTATCATTACCATCATTATGTTTAAGGTGAACTTTACAACTTTATGTTTTTCAGGAAGTTTGTATCAAAAAAGTCGTGTACTGGTTGTGTCACTCTGTGATACTCTTGAAGTAGCGCTCAGTTTTAAAAAGGTTGCTGACCTCTGGATTAGACCGACGGAGACAATGGTTCAGACGCCGCAGCACAAACAGCCTAACGACTAACGACCAGACACGTATGTGTAAGTTCAGCTCACACACGCAGGAAAAAAGCTGCACATGTGACACTGTGGTCACAGTCTGGAGCCTGGACAGCAGCACTGGGACACTGTCCAGGGCTGACACAGAGCCCCCCTCCCCCCCGGGGGCCCACCCATGCCTGCTTATTGACATCCTGAATATAACATGGCTGCTGCTCTGTGGAACAACTCACCGCCCGTCAGGAAACACGAGGGATCATCAGGACCGTCAGCTCCGCAGCTCAGACATGATACGAGCGCCGTGTCAGTCATCTATAATGCAGAGAAAACCCCACATCAGCTCAAACACACACACACACACACAAAAGACCACCGACACATCTGGAAGTGTGTGTGTGTGTGTGTGTGTGTGTGTGCAGACATGGATTTATTTATGACTTTCTCTAATGTGTGACTGAGTGTTTGCTTTCTCCTGATTAATATGGACATAAATCATTTACCTGTACATATGTACATGCATTAGTGTTTGTGTGTGTGTGTGTGTGTGTGTGTGTGTGTAACTTTCCTGTTAATAACCTTGTGCCAGGTTTTACCACAAGTATCAATTATTCAAACACAAACACAGACACACACTCATGCTGTTGTGCAACATCGTGAGTGTGTGTGTGTGTGTGTGTGTGTGTGTGTGTGGTTTCCCAGCTCTACCTTTTTAATTTAACCTTTATTTAAACAGGGAAGGCCACTGAGAGCAGGCTCAGTTTTACAAGGACGTCCTGATCACGTCACGTACGAACAACAGAAACTAAAACACAGAGGTGTGGTGCACACTCACTAGTATTAGTTGTTTAGTTTAATTGTTTTGTTCAATGCTAAAGATGGTCTCTGTCTTCTGCCTGTGACTCCTGTGGGGGGGGGGGGTGCTGGCAGAGGCTGCAGAGTGTTTGAGCCCAGCAAGGTGCAGCTTGATGCAATTACTCCAAGCCTGATGTGGGTACACAGCCAAGCCTGATCCTAACAGACCAGTTCTGGTCTATCGATTGGGGACATGAGTCATGAATGTTGCGTTTAAGGACCCACGGAGCTGCTGGGAGCTCCCGATGATAAAGTATTAACATTACACACATTGTAGGAAAACAGGGATGTTGTCTGTTTACGTTTCTACTGCATCCAGCTGATCATCGTCTCCATGACAATGACCCACCACACACACACACACACACACACACACACACACACACACACAAGCTCCTCCAAGGGTCACTCAGATGGGACATGTTCGGATGCAGGACGTGCACAACCAGGTCCAACACATCATGTGTGTCCTAATAAACCAGTCTGCTGCTGCAGCTCCTACGAGCCCAATAATCAGCTGCAATAATAACAACACGGGGGGTGGGGGGGGGGGGGTGATCTATATGTACTGCAGCCCTGTCTGGGCTCCCAGCTGCTTACTGTACATGTTCTTCCTCCCTGATTTACTGGTTTAATTATGCACTCAGTGCCACTGCTTTGCACACATCATGTTTCCAGACCGTCCATCTCTGCTGGTAAAGTTTGGTTCAGTTCAGCCAAAGTTTTCAGTTCGCATTTATATTTGTTTTCATTGGTTAAGCTAGTGCTAACTACTATTCATCAGCTGCAACATGCTACACAGCTAGCTTTCTATGATAACACTGACCCTGTACAGCAGGAGGAGCACATCCTGATAGCTGAGAGTATTAATATTAAAAACCACGAGGGAAACCCTGCTAACCTGCAGGTCCATGCACCCGCCACGAGCCAGTCCACTAACCGCAGCTAGCTGGCTAATCCAAGCTGGCTAACCCAAGCTAGTCCCCCTAACCGCCTGTAGATCCCACGTGGCGCCAGCCCGCTAACTCCCTAACTGCAACTTTAGCCTCAGCGGCCCTTGTGTCATCAGCTTCAGGTACGGTAACGGTCTGCGGGCGGTAATCTGTATCTGCAGGTACCACAGTGTCTTTACAAGTCGTGTCCATCCTGCCAAGTGATGAGCAACGGAACTGAACGACCAGAGCCAGGGACGCTGGTCGTGAGCCTGGTCACGCGCGGGCTCGTGGTGAGGTGAAGCCTCAAAACTCACCTGAGTCCGTTTGACACGCAGGTCCACGTCCCTCGTGGGTCTGCTTCAGGTTTAATCCACAGAGCAGCACTGGGAACACTCACGTGCCCAAACCCGCCAGACGCCACTGCCTCACCTGTCTGCCCCTGCACTTGCCCCTGCACTTGCACCTGCCGCCCCCCCCCCCATTTAATACCTGCGCAAAGGAAAATAATAGTAACCAACAGCCTACTTACATACCTGTGTTTATATGACCTGCAGCATACTTTCACTTTTAAGTCCAGAAGTTACTTTCCTGAATATGAAGAAGATGATCTGATTAGATTGAGCTGGGCCTCTCTGCATACATTTGCATGTCAATGAGGTGCATGTGTGTGTGTGTGTGTGTGTGTGTGTGTTTTCTTGTTCACAAGAATAATAATGATAAAAAAAAGTGATATCTCAGTGAGGCTTTGAGGGTTTTTCATCAAATTTGGGTCAACATCCATTTGGACTCAAGGATGAACTGTTTAGGTTTTGGTGGTCAAAGGTAAAAAGGTGAAAGGTCACGGCGACATCACAGAGCATAATGGTGGCTTTGTACTTTGAGGGAACTTCTTCAGTTTCTCCTCTAACCCCTAACAAAACAAAACACTGAGGGATGGCAGCACCCATCGTTTCAGCATCCCTTTTGAATACCATCAGAGGGTAAATGAAGACAATGGGGGGGGGGTAAATAATTTCTTGTATCAAACACATCTTCTTCATATTTTTATTTACTTTATTTACAAGTAAACTGACGTGAGCCGGAGCCTGGGAGAGTCCACTTCCTCAGATCTCACAACACATCAAGACATGATAAAAAAAAAACCCCTCCTGTGATCTTTGACTCCATCTGAAAGGCTGGGAGCGTTTTTAATGGGCTGAGTATTTCATCACCCCCCCACACCACCACCCACCACCATCCTGCAGCTCGTAGAAGTCTGCTGTAACAGGATCGACCTGTCATCATGATGGTTTGTTTACCTGTCACCTGCATGTGTGTGTATGTGTCAGCAGGTGAGGTAGTTACCCTGCCTCCCTCTCAGCTCTTGGGGGGGGGGGTGGTGGTGGTGGTGGTGGTGGGTGGTGGGTGGGGGGGTTGCAGTGAAAGCAGCAGAATCTTCTGAAGCCAAATGTTTTTGCTGATTTCAGCATCTCAGCTTTAAGCACAGCAATTGTTTACTCCTCCTCCCCCACCCATTGTTTCTCCTGACAAACACTCTTTCTGATTTAAAAGGTGTGTGTGTGGAGTAGTAGTACTATAGTAGTACTATAGGTACACAAAATGCATGATCTCATCTCCTCTCTCCTCTCATGCTCAGGATCTGCAGGAACTTTGTTGATATTTTGCTGATGCAGCACGTTGTGGACGCTCAGGTAGAGGCTGCGGTCTGCGCCGCAGTGAAGCACATTTTAAATGAATAAACATTATATGTGAGCTGTGGGCACACGTCCTCCATCCATCAGTCCTCCATACATTCAGTGATTAAGTGTAAACAGACCAATCTGTAAACATGATTATTTCTGTTGGACATCTTATTCACATGGGAGTCAATGGGGACCGACTCAGTGTTGTAGACTCACTCTAGTGGTCAGCAGAGGAACTGCAGCTGCAGGTCTCAGCCTCAGAGGACGACGACAGCGAGGAATCAGCCCGGGACACTGAAACACATCAAAGTCACATATAATGTACATTTTATTTTAACTATAACACTCTATTTACCAACTCTAATGAAATATGCTGATTAAAACGCAGATGCATTAACTTACATCAGCTCGCAGCGCTCCCCTCCCTCTGTCCTGGTCCTTCGGCTTCGTCCTGATGAATGTCCATGTCTATTACAGACCATTTCCTGTAATTTCCCTGTGGTTAAAGTGCCGCCTGAAATAATGAGTTAAATTACAGAGGGGGCACAGTTAATATTTAATTCCCCACCTCCCCCTGTAATTTCAGTCCCCTCTGAATGGGACCGAGGAGACAAAAAAAGGTGCTTCCATGTAGCTCATATTGAGGTGGTGATGTTATCACAAGCAATAGATGCAGAGTTACAAAGGTGAAAGCCAAGCTCTAATACATTAACACTACATGGGGGGGGGTGGTGAGTGAGCTGGACACACTCTTTTATTTGTAAAGCTCCATGTTTCTTCTTCTTTGTTTCACTTTGTTAAGTGTTGATCCATCAGAAGAAATAAAAACCATCCCAGTGAGTGTAGTTTTCCTCCTCTGCTCCTCTGCTGTTCGGTGGAGCCATAGACTGACCGGCTCCTCGTCCATCTCTCAGTTTGAGGAGAGGAAAACACAACTCTTTTGTTCAATAAGTCTGAATGCAGTGTAACCTGAGGACTTTCCCTCCAGGTACCAGGTACCCACGTTCTTCTTTTCTTTGGTTTGCCTGAGCTGCATATGGATGAGCAGTTAGAGATTAATCACACTGTGCTGTGTGTCCTTGAACTGCCAATCACAGGTGTCACTGATGGAGGGTCACTTAGTCAAGCTTCTTTTCCTCCACTTGATTTACCTGCACAACACACGATGAGGTTGTATGAGGAGGTCTCAGACTCGTGCTCTCTCTCTCTGCACTGTGGAGGATGTGCAGACAAAGCATAATAAGGTAGAGGGCCTTCATAATAGACGTTATTCACCCTGACGTGAAGGAACCTGTGCTGCAGGAGGAGATGGTGGGATGAGAGAGCAGCTGTCTCACCAAGGCTGCTGAGCTCCATCAGAAGCCCACGCTCTCGCTGCTCTTTCTGCTGCAGCTATTCGTTTTGAGTCTGCCAGACCTTCTCCAGGAAGTCCTGTCAGCAGGCAGCGACGTCCCGTCTGGAAACAACAACAACTGCAGCGTGTGACGAAACAAGCCTCTGGTGTAGACAGTTGTCTGCCACTTGTAGACATTATTAGTTTAGATTTCCTGCACAAATTAGCAAACAACTTCATCAGTTTGACAACGCATGCACTGCAAGAGCTCACAACACAACAGGAGTGTTCCTGGGGACTCAAAGGAGTGACGGACACAGCTGGGGTGCACTTTAGTTTGATGCTTCTTGACTGTAGAAGTCTGAAGATGGCCACCTGTTAGCGGTGCTTTAAGATTAGGTGAGTTTGTTTATTACGATGTCATTGTCACATCGTCAGAGCGCGGCTGCTGCGGTCGCTCAGTCTGGCTCTCTAGCTCTGTTTGGATCCTCTCATCAGCTCCAAACATCGGTCTCCGTGTCGACGGACCACGGCGTGGCTTTCCACACAGCGGCCAGTTAACTCACGTGACAGAACAACAACAGTCTCAGAGCAGATCAGCAGGCGCTGTGTTTGATTCTTGTGTCGGACATCGCGCTTGCGACTCTTCCAGAGGTGACACTCTGGCCAATCAGTGGAGGTCAGTCGGTTGACTCAGCTCACTTAGTCACACAGTAAGCACCAGGTACCAGGTAATATCCCTGGTGGAACATCAAAGAAGTCGAGTCAAGTGGCGCTGGTGGAAAAGGGCCATTCGTCGTCACTTGTGTCTTTGCGTGTTTCCTTAAGTTGCGGTGTGTTGAGCTCTCCGGGCACCGTCGGTTGCTCCCAGTGCTCCAGCTGGTATATTCAGGTCATCCAGGTTCCTGAAATCAGGATGTGTTTACATGCACAAACCAGACTGCATAAGGCACCCAGCAGGTTTGTAGAACTGTGAATTACCAGAATAAAAGCAAGGTCGAAGAAAAACTACTTCCCTTCTTCTGCTGCTTCATCGTGTTTGGTGAGTGAGGTAAAATCAGAAAAGCAGAGGGGGAGGATAGAGAGGGAAACGAGGGAGAGAGGGGGCGGGAGGCAGAGAAGCCATTTTATAACTGAGTGACCTGGAAATGTCAGAGACGAGGAGCCAGAGTTTTTACAAGACAGACACACACACACACACACTCAGACACACACACTCACACACTTATTCTCTCACACACATTTAGAGACTCACACACTTTCTTTCAGACACATTTATGAACACACACACACACACACACACACACACTCTTGCTGGGTGAGACAGCCCTGCAGGTGGTTCTCTCTCTCGCTTGTAAAAGGACTTCTTGCCTTTGAAGTAACAGAATCAATATCAAAAGGATGCTGCGCAGGGAAGTTGTTTTACATCAGCTGTGAGACATGTTTGCACGCCGGCGGGCCCCGCATGGCAATGGGAGGTAACTGCTGGACTTCTGACAGCGTCCTTGCCCTGACACGAACAAACTGAAGCTTCAAATACTCTGCACCAGCTCCGACATGCTGTTCTCAAGTAAGCTCAGCTTCTCTCGGCTTCCTGGAAAGATCAGTGCAACCAATTAAAGACAGATGTGAAGCTCTGTGATGTCTCTGAGAGACAAAGTTTTTGCCTTTGATTTGAACCCATGTGAATACTGTTCCCTTGTTCATTGATTAATATAAATCATTTTGCCAATAGCGTTGAATCCGTCACACCAAAGCTCTGAAGCAGGTTTGTTCGTGTCAAATGACCAATGACATCCAAAGCTTCGTTGCACACGTGACGCTTCCCAGCTGGATTCAAAGGTTTGGCCTGACTCACCGAACCCTACTCCAACCCTCATCATGGTCGTGTATAACGACAACAGAGCCACCAACAGCAGGGCAGGGAAACATGAACATGACTTTAGCTCCAATTTTCATACGTCTGTCGACGCCGCCGTCGGGCTCTACATCCGACGACGGCGGAGGAGCTCACTACTCATTTTGTTTCACCTCTGTTTAAAAAGTGATCTGTGCGGCAGATGAAGATCAGCCTGGAGGCAGAGTGAGTAATCACAACATCCACTCTCTGTATCTTCTCTCTGAGCAAACGCTCTCTCTCTCACAGGCTGGTGACAGCGTGTCCACTTCACTTACACCAAGGACGTTTCACCACTGTCCCTCTCCTTCAGCCACCCCCGCAGTGTCTTTGTCTGCTTCTCTTTTTACCCAGACTCCCTCCATCCGTCTGTCTGTTCATCTGTCCATCCCTCCTTCCATCCATCCATACATCCATCCATCATAACACCATCCATTTCCCCATCATCATCTAATTCCTCTCATCATTCATCTTTTCATCGATCAGTCTGTTTATTCATTCATCACTCTGTCCCTCCATCACTCTTTCATTCATTCCTTTCTATCCCTCTATCCCTTTATGTCTTTGTTTCTTCCTATGAATCCATTCATTCTGAGACAAACAGGGGTGGGGGGGGTGGGGGGGGGGGCAGATAGAGACAGAGATTCACTAGGGAAAATAAAAATGGTCTCAGACACTGCATCAAATCACATCATCACGCCAAATTACCCACGACTCTCTGCTCATTTGTCTCCAATGTGTCCAATCTGTCTGTCTGGCTCTGACGGTTTGTGGGGGGTGGGGGGTGGGGTGGGGGGGGGCAGCATTGTACGGTCTTTAGATCCTCCTCAGATAGAACAAACAAGGTGGGTAGATCTGCCACATCTCTGTTTGAGAGAGTGGGTGAGTGACACTGAGCATCGCTGCACAGAGGAAGCACAAGAGTGAAGACAACAGTTCTCTAACTGGGTCACATGGGCAGAGACTTCACTCATTTGCAACTTATTACATATGATGTGGCCTCATGAGCAACTTCTCCTCATACTCTGAAGGACTTCAGCATTTACAGATGCTACAGTAAACATTAGCTTTGACACAGCTTCCGGCCAAACATCAAGTCTGAGAAATCCCACATAAGCAGGTAGGCAGGCAGGTAGGTAGGTAGGTAGGTAGGTAGGTAGGTAGGGAGGTAGGTAGATGAGTGTGTCGATGTGGAGCCTACAGCACTTTTACCCTTTTGGGGCCTAATGAGGTTTTGCTGTTGGGAACTCACACTGGTCTTTCCCACAGGACGTCCACACAGGCCTTTGCGCGTTACCCTGAAGAAGGTCCTCCTTCAACACTGTGTCCACAAGAATAGGACAGACATCCTGAAAACAAAATGGCCGCTACTCTGACTGTCTCTGTCTTGGAGGAATATGAAGTTACATAATGAAGCTTAAACTGTACACAACACGACACACTGAAAGACATCTACGACTGCTTCAGCACATGTAAGATAAGAGCTGCACTGCAGACCTCACACTGTCAATCAAAGATACCAGGACCAGGTGGGAACTCACCTGAACCTAAGATCCTTGTGAGGAAAATCAAGTTGGTCAGAGCACAATAAATCTCACGCACACACACACACACACACACACACACACACACACACACACACTGCTCTATCCGCCTTTATGGCCTCAGGTTGTGTGTTTAGATCATCTGGATTAATGAAGCGAGGGAAGTCGGACTCCAGCTCTGTATTTCTTCTTCTCTTCCTCCCTCATTTCTTTTTCCATTTACCTCTGTCTTCTGTCTCTTTCAATCTTCCTCATCCATCTTTACTTCCTTTCCTCTCATGGGTTAGGGTTTCTTCTTCATCCTCCTCCTCCTCCTCCTCTCCCTCTCTGCCTGCTGACATACAGCTGTGAGTTAAGCTGTAACCTTTGACCTCCAGTCACTGATCATCACGGAGGGACGGGTCCTTCAGGACGGGTCAGTATGATCCGTCCTGAAGGACCCAGTCAGGAAGCTTTGAGGCAGCTGTAGCTCCGCCTCTCCCTCCACCTCTGAGGGCCATTAACTAATCACTTAACATCTGGAGCTCTAGTAACAACAGGTCAGTGTTAGCCAATCAGAGGAGAGGAGGCTCTGACGCTCTCTTTTGATTGACCCGGCCCTCAGGGCCACCGTACTGACAGGCAGCTAGATGCATGAATGTAAACAAGTGACAAACAGCATGGACTGGATGGGAGCAGCTCAGGAAACCAATCCACATGAGTGTGTCAGTTTATTTGTTAAAACCAAGGAGGCTAGAATAAGTTAGCATCTCTCTCTCTCTCTCTCTCTCCCTCGGGGCTCAGATAAGCAGCCTCTCTCTCTCTCTCTCAGTATGAATCCAGTGATTAGCCTTCAGCTAACCTGCGGACGACAGGATCCACCGGCTCACGTCTGTCTGGATTAAGGTCGCCTGTTAATTCACCCTGTTGCTTTTGGCAAAATACCAAAATACCAACTGTGGCGACAGAGAAACAGCTTCTTTCTGAAGAACGACTTCCAGGAATGAAGAGAAAAACCATGAGCAGCGCACGTGGCTCTGTTCACATCTGGTGTCATATTGTTAGCAGACGTTTCACATCATGTAGCATCACAGCGGCGAAGCAGGAAAATATGATCGATGTCGTACTACAAGGGGTTGATGTTGCTAACGTCACACAGACGCACTGTGTTGTAACACTTCCTACGTTTGGTCCGGGGAGCGTTCACACTGCGTACGAACTGCACCAGGGCTCAGGGACCAGAGATCAGATGGACTTTCACACCTGCACAAACCAAGCAGACTGAAACAACCCCGGTGTGTTTAAAGCAGACCAGACAGAAACACTTTGTTTTCTCAGGTTATTTCAGGAAGGAACAAAACAACAACAACTAAACTATGGTATTTTTGTTAATTAAGAACTGTTGTGTAAAAACAACTGGACCACACACACACACACACACACACACACACACACACACACACACACTCTTGTTACTGTACATGCATGTGAGTGTGAGTGACAGATTAAGCTGTGTCTGAGTATGTTGGATGAGTGTATTTGTGTGGTCACATACAGACTACATCTACATGTGTGTGTGTGTGTGTGTGTGTGTGTGTGTGTGTGTGTGTGTGTGTCTTTTCAGGTTCTGGGCCAGTTATCAGGTCTGTCCAGCTGCTTCATGCTCACTAAGCTCTTTACCAGCCAACACACACACACACACACATACAGGTAATAGCAGCTTCTCACATCCTGGGCTTTCAGTTTTATAATTACAGCTCTTGCTGGTGACTCACTCTGATTGGCTGATTTGTAAACAGGTGTACAGAGCTCAGTCTGTTCGTTCTCTCCCTTCAGTGATGATTCTTGATTTAAACCACCATTTTTTTGTTGGGGGGGGGTTGAATTTAAACTAACAATATTTTGAAATGATTTATAGATGAGGATTAACACACATCTATTTGGATGTTTGGCTCCGCCCACTGAGGTTTAACTCAACCAATGAGAATCTTCATTCCTCCATCTAGTCCCCTTCATCCTCCATCCCTTCATCTGTCCTTTTCACAGAGCTGAAAACCACACACACACACACACACACACACACACACCACCTGTCTCTGATTCCGTAAATCTTAATCTGCCCAAGTCATCTGGAGTCACAGCTAAATCTCCTACAGGCTTCTGTGTGTGTGTGTGTGTGTGTGTGTGTGTGTGTAAAGCCTCAGAGCAGTTCCGGCTGAATATGGGGCAGAAAAATGCTGATCAGAAAAATATGTCTCTTTCTCTGTCTGTCGCTGCTGTGTGTGTGTGTGTGAGTGTGAGAGGGAGAGAATATTACTGTCAGATACTGCCCCCCCCCCCCCATTAATACAAAAGGAGGCTCCTTCATCCTTCAGTTTTTACTCTGCTGACTTGTATCATTAGAACAGATGATATTCACCTGGTACAGGCAGCAGCCTCCGCTCACACTGAGCAGAGGAGGGGAGGAGAAGGAGAAAGGTGAGGACGTCTCTGTATCTCTGTCCCGTCTCTGTCTCTGTCTCTGTCTCTCTGTCTCAACACTTCCATCACTGGTCCAAACTGTGAGTCACGTTTCACTGCTGTAACACAAAACACATTCACTGGCCACAGTCACCAAAACTCATGCACTCTTTTCTCAGTTACAGTCCACCGCCTGCAAAACACTAAACTTTCACTGCACATATTTCTAATGCTAACGCACTTCCTTCAAAACAGATGAAGACACAATCAAAACCAAACGATGGGGAAAGAAACGCTGTGCATTTCTGCTGCAGCCATGTTGAAACCTACAGAACATCATATCTAAATATTGACAATAAAGTGAAAAATGAAAACAGCTGTGAGACAAACGTGAGCCGCTCCCTGCTCTGATGGTTTGTATTGAACCCCACAGCACAGAGGGGTCAAAGGTCAAGAAACACAACATTTGTTGTTGTGTGTGATAATGTGGTGCTCCAGCACTCTGCTTCAGACACTGACTGGTTTGCTGATGTTGATGGAAATATGAGGCTGAATGCAGCAGTGAAGGAGTGAAAATATGTGTGTGTGTGTGTGTGTGTGTGTGTGTGTGTGTGTGTGCAAAATGCTGCATTGTTGATTCGTTCTTGTTACAATATACAATGATGTAGTGAACTCAGTGAAGTGCTGAGATCTTTTTCTATGACTAAACACTGATTTAACCCTTAACCTAAAAGATTAAATATGTAATGTATGTTAGTTTTGGAGGTGAGATGAATGTTGGAAATGCAGACAGTGAACAAAGTAGCTTCAGTATTGACCGATGATTGTTAGCAGCTGAAGAAAAAACAAAAGAAAAACACTGGATGGGAGCGCGTGGGAGGAAACTGTCGCCATAAACCTGGTGAACGTCCTGCATCTGGTTCTGACTCTGCCTCACTGACTTCACTCAGCTGCTGCCACTGAGGGAAGCTCTAACACTATGCTCACTGTGTCTGTGTCATGGGTGGGGTTATAGTACCACCTGTTGGAAACTCAGTGGTAGTGCACTTTATGGAAAGCCATGTCGTCTCCCAGCATGCTTTGAGCTTCATTATGTCCTGTGTGTCACATACCTTTATAGCAATGAAGCTAATGTCTGTGGTCTCTTCTTCATTACGGCAAGAGCCCAGACAGTCTGCAGCAAACAAAACAGGACAAACATTAAGAACTTGTTTGGCCACTGAAATTTTAATCAAAGAGGTTTTTACGCATCATCGTTCTGATCATGGAAAAGTTCTTTGTCTCCACATCAAAGTCACAAAGTTACAAATGAACTGGTTGCCATGGTATCTAAGGCCGGTTGCTAGGGCGCGGTTGTTAGCTACAGTACCAGCCTGGACCTCCCGGTGGCGCTGTTACTGTTGCTCCTTTTGGACGTGGACGAGCGGTTAAATGAATCACATCTGTGAGTCTTTGTCCAGTTTTAGTTCATTTTGTGAACAATAACGACACAAAGCGAGTGAAAGGCCAAAGTTTGAGGAGGAAGCACTTTCTTCAAACATGGCGGATCACTGGTTTTCACTCTTCATCAGAGGTGGACACACCTGACGTCAGTGAAATGAAACCAGGTGGTCACGTGAGTTTTAGACATTTTCTACTTTTTTCACAACAGAGTAGAGACCCACAGCTCTCATTTAGATGACGTCACTTTCTGTGGCAGCTATCCTGAAGATGTTTACATGGTGATGGACAGTTGCTTTGACGTTATTGATTTCGCATTTGAGTGTGTGTGTGTGTGTGTGCGCGTGTGTGTGCGCGCGTGTGTGTGGTGACTCAGTGTCGCAGCAGCTGTGTTTAACATGTGGTGTGTGTGTGTGGTGACAGTTTGTCAGTGCTCATCATGAGGGTCGTGCTGCTGCTCGCTCTGCTCTCAGGTACTTCATCATTTATTATTATCTATTGATTTCTGATCAGTCTTATTGATTATTGTGACACTGTTTCCTGTTCATGCCTTGTGGCTTTTGCTGTCTTTGTTGACCTTCTCTGGCTGATTCTGGTGTGTTTGACCTGCAGCCCAGTGGTGTAGTCTATGTGATACGCAGACTGCACAGTTTACCCACCACAACAAAACTATCTGACTTTAGTCTGTGTGAGACAGGTATGAACCGTGTCTCCACCTAAAGAGCAGTGTACCACTACAAAAACTACACCACTGCTGCAGCCCCTCTGGACTGGCACCGTTAGTTCTCTGTCTTATTACCACTGTTAATAAGAATATTCATATCAATATTAGCAGTGATTGGCTGTATATAAGTTATTTAACGTTATGTCCTTCACGCCTCTGTTGGGGATCTTTATCAAACCCACAAGATGCTGTGGGTTTGATTTTATCTCATGATCAGTGTACATGTATATGTTCAGTCTGAATCATCCTCTGTGAAGAAAGTTGTGCAGCACAAACAGTCGCACCCATAGAGGAAGCAACAGACACTCAGAGTGAAGCAATGAGGTCACGACACGAAACCAGTAATGTGGGTTTCATAGTTTGTTTTGTTGTTTTACCTGTTTCTTGTCTCCACAGTCAGTCACAGTGACGGCACAAGGTTTGAGGGTCGAGCAGGTGAGGACATCACTCTGCCATGTCAATATGACAGTAAGACATATAGAAACCTGTCAGTTTGTTGGGGTCAAGGAGAATTACCAAACACTGGGACCTGCGGCAGCAGCTGGATCATCAGCACAGATGGAAAAACAGTGAACAGAGTCTCCAGCAGGTATCAGTTACTGGGACGACTGGATGAAGGAGACATTTCCATGACGATACGAAACCTCACACAGGCAGACGCTGGACGGTATGGATGCAGAGTGGAGATACCTGGGTGGTTAAATGATGCCAAACATCAGTTTGATCTGACTGTGCAAGAAGGTGAGATGTTAAAAATATCAGTTTGTGCAGGAAGATTCATGAACGACTGAAAAAAATCTGAGTGTTTCATTGTTTTACAGCAAGAATATTCTGAAACAAGCTGCTAAATATAACACACATTAAAGCTGAGTCTGAGTCTGAGACTGAGTCTGAGTCTGAGTCTGAGACTGAGACTGACACTGAGTCTGAGTCTGAGACTGAGTCTGAGACTTACACTAAGCTACACTTAGTCTTGTCTTAGTCTGATCCTGATAGTGAAGTTGAAGTGAGCCGAGTCAGTTTCACTGAAAACCCTGAACACACGTCAGAATGAGTCTCTGATCTGATGTTGACTTGATTTGACCTGGTTCAGCTCCACAGACGACAACATCAGCTCCAAACACAGAGAGGACGACAGAAAAGACAGAGAGGACCACAGCTGGACAGAGCACAGGTACACACACACACACACACACTGAGGTCCACACTGAGTTGTGTGTCTGTTCCCACTGTGACATCACGGTGCTGATGCAGCTGTGCTAAAAACATCTGCTTTCATTTCACTGTCCTCAGGTCAAATGACCTCCACAGAGAGCCATCTTACTTCCCCCAGCAGAACCAGCAGCCTGGAGGCCGAGGTGAGACATGATCACAGACTTCCTGTGTCAACAACAACAACATGCAACACATTTTTCTACCATGTCTCTTATCTGGGTGTGTGTGTGTGAACAGTTCTGTGTGACTTTGTCATCAGCTGTCATCTTCACACTGAGTTCACACTCTTTACACGACTTCTGTTTTTTGTTTGTTTTCGTGTCTGTAGACGAGTGGACCAGCGTCAGTGGCCGTGGTGTGTGTTCTGCTCGGGTTGATAGTACCAGTCACAGTGGCCCTCATTTACCAAACCTGCGTAACATCTGGTGTAGATCCTGGTGTGAATATCAGTGTCTCCCTGATGTCCCATGTGATTTATGAAAGGTGTGTATGTTGCAGATTTTGGTGTGGTGTTGATAAAAATGAAGGCTGAAAATTATCCTAATTTAAATGTCACGCCCTGATAACTTCCTGCTTTAGAGGCCTCGTCCTGCTCACTTTATAACATGGAGACATGGAAGACGGCCAAGAGGAGGAACTTTACTGACATTTCCACATTCAACGGAGGGGGGGCAGCACCATAAACTATTTGAACATGAATAGTGATAGATTTGTGATTGATAAAAGTGTAATCATTGGTGGATGGAGGCTTCAGACCCGTATGTGTACAATCAGTCACACGAATCACATTATAGGAAACTAACGGTCTGATGAAATCCTCTTTGCTGTTTGCTGAACATCAGTATTTGGACAATTATAATTACTGTGATGTGAACTAATGTAGTGATGAGGTCAGGTTGGTCTATTGTGGAGGTGCGGGATGGATGTTAGATTTAAAGTGAATTAAATCAATAATCAATAATCAATACAGATTAGAGGTGAGTGAAACTGGGGCAGCTGAGAGGTTGAGGACGGGCTCTGTCTATAACCTGGTCGTACTGATGATGTTTATCATGTGTCTCTCTCCACAGTGATGAAAAGGAGGCAACTCAACAAGATGTGAGTTTTCATTTCTTTTTGAACTTTTTCCTAACTTGGTCGCTATGGCAACAGTGATGTCTGAGCAGTTTGTCGGCAAAGTCGAATTTCTCGCCATTGCAAATCTTCACCGTCACGTCCCCTGACGCTGTCGTCTTCGTCATCTTCACACTCAGCATCATCCTCGAGCTCAGCCGCTCTGAAATGTCAAAAGACCCGAAACCACAAAACCACTTTGTAGCATGGTTTCTGAGAAATAGTGAAGCCAGTTGTTCCGAGTCAAAGCCTTTAAAAACCGGTGTTGTAACAAAACTCACACAGTCCCAGAAACCGATTTGTCCCCAACTCTGAGTTTCTGATGTCATCCGATTCAACCTGCGGTTAATCACACTGACGCTCTTAACACATATGATAGCAGTTAAACCGTTAAACACTTAGCAGAGGTGGCTGTGAGAGACTGAGAACTGCTAACACACAATATGAAGCCTGTGTGTGTGTGCATGTGTGTGTGCATGTGTGTGTGTGTATATTTATATATCTATATGTGTGTGTGTGTATATATTTATATATATATATGTGTGTGTATATGTGTGTATGGTGCAGGTTCTCGGTGTCCATCAGTTTTTCTTTGAGCAGAAACCAAAACTTTTTTTTTTTTTTATCATTTCACCTCGAGATTAAATGCGAATGAAAGTAACATAATGTCAGAAAAAGCACAGGCTGTGTGTTTGAGAAGGGGGAGACGGAAGCAAAAAGCTCCCTGGGCTGATGCTGAGACGAGGAAAGGAAACGTCTGAGGTTTCCTCTATGTTTGATGTGACATTCACAAAGTAGGACTGGTGAAGAGTCAAGAAGACGCATGTGAAACGAAACCACTGACGCACCCTGCTGTTGCTCAGGGTTAATGGTTAAAGGTCAAGCTCAGATAAACAGGTCATAAGTTTGTGCTTCCTGTTTAATCTTTCCTAACATTGTCCTAATTTCGCATTAAGGGCCAAACAACATCACTCTGTCATTTACTTACTAATGAGCTGTGACTCTGCGTCTGTGTCTCAGGCCTCAGCAGCTCCACGACTCGTCCACTCTGCAGCTCCAACACCGAGGCTCCGCCGTGGAGAACATCTATCAGATGGACGGGGGCGGTGATGGAGGCGAGTACGACTACTGTCCTTGATTCTGAGGCTCCGCCCACTGACAAGTGAGACGCCCAGCTCCAGGACAGCGTCTGGGGCGTCCATGAGCTGTCACTTGATGTTTCCCAGAGCCAGCAAACTTAATCATAATATACAATCAATAAAATAAGATTAATACAGAATATTTATTCAGTGTCTCATTTGTTTGACTTACTGGTTGTAAGCTAAAAGCTAAAGGCTCCTGTTAGCTTGCTGATCATGTAAAAGCATGGATGTATTATAAGAACTGGATGCCGGATCGAAAATGGCCGCCGTTGATTTCAATTGGAGTTGCTCGCCTGGCGCGTTCGCCGAAAAAGTTTCTGGCTTCGGGTTTACTTCCGCGTTATGGGCCCACTGAATATGCGCAGTAGAGTCACCCCCCATGATGCTTTGGGCCCCTCCCATCATGCCTCTGGGCAAAGAGAAGACGCGATCGGCATTCTGCTTTTGGCGCTGCGCGTTCATGCTAATGTAGCGGATTTAAAGAACGACTTTTTTCAAGACTCACACGGGCTGGAAAACAAAGAAAATGGTTGAAAAAGTAAGACCGTGTGATTGTAGGTTGATTATGATCGTTAACTCGTTCTGATTCAGCTCAGCTGGCCAAGCCGCTGGCGGCGGTTTCGCCAGCCACGGGGCAGACTCACTCAGCCACCCAGACCCACACGTTACGTTAACATTACAACATTACAGTCAAGCAGGCTCTCACTCGCTGAGGCCGGAAGCGAGGGGCGGGGGGAGCTCAGCTCAGCTGGCCAAAGCCGCTGGCGGCGGTTTCGCCAGCCACGGGGCAGACTCACTCAACCACCCGGGCCCACACGTTACATTGACATTACAACATTACAGTCCGGCAGGCCCCTCCCTCGCTGGGGCCGGAAGCCAGCTCAGCTCAGCTGGCCAAACCCGCTGGCGGCGGTTTCGCCACTCAGCCACCCGGACCCATACATTACATTAACATTACAACATTACAGGCAGGCAGGCCCCTCCCTCGCTGGGGATGGAAGCCAGCTCAGCTCAGCTGGCCAAAGCAACTGGCGGCGGTTTCGCCAGCGACGGGGAGACTCACTCAGCCACCCGGACCCACACGTTACATTAACATTACAACATTACAGTCAGGCAGGTCCTCCCTCGCTGGGGCCGGGAGCCAGCCCAGCTGAGCTGGCAAAAGCCGCTGGCGGCGGTTTCGCCACTCAACCACCCGGACCCACACGTTACAATGACATTACAACATTACAGTCACGCAGGCCCCTCCCTCGTTGGGGCCGGAAGCCAGCTCACCTCAGCTGGCCAAAGCAACTAGCGGCGGTTTCGCCACTCAGCCACCCGGACCCACACGTTACATTAACATTACAACATTACAGTCCGGCAGGCCCCTCCCTCGCTGGGGCCGGGAGCCAGCCCAGCTGAGCTGGCAAAAACCGCTGGCGGCGGTTTCGCCACTCAGCCACCCGGACCCACACGTTACATTAACATTACAACATTACAGTCAGGCAGGCCCCTCCCTCGCTGGGGCCGGAAGCCAGCTCAGCTCAGCTGGCCAAAACCGATGGCGGCGGTTTCGCCACTCAACCACCCGGACCCACACGTTACATTAACATTACAACATTACAGTCAGGCAGGCCCCTCCCTCGCTGGGGATGGAAGCCAGCTCAGCTCAGCTGGCCAGAGCAACTGGCGGCGGTTTCGCCAGCCACGGGGAGACTCACTCAGCCACCCGGACTCACATGTTACATTAACATTAGAACATTACAGTCAGGCAGCCCCCCCCCCCTCGCGGGGGATGGATGCCAGCTCAGCTGAGCTGGCCAAGGCGCTGGCGGCGGTTTCGCCAGCCAAGGGGCAGACTCACTCAGCCACCCGGACCCATACATTACATTAACATTACAACATTACAGTCCGGCAGGCCCCTCCCTCGTTGGGGCCGGGAGCCAGCCCAGCTGAGTTGGCAAAAGCCGCTGGCGGCGGTTTCGCCACTCAGCCACCCGGACCCACACGTTACATTAACATTACAACATTACAGTCCGGCAGGCCCCTCCCTTACTGGGGCCGGGAGCCAGCCCAGCTGAGTTGGCGAAAAGCCGCTGGCGGCGGTTTCGCCACTCAGCCACCCGGACCCACACGTTACATTAACATTACAACATTACAGTCAGGCAGGCCCTCCCTCGCTGGAGCCGGAAGCCATCTAAGCTGAGGTGGCCAAAGCCACTGGCGGTGGTTTCGCCAGCCACGGGGCAGACTCACTCAGCCACCCGGACCCACACGTTACATTAACATTACAACATTACAGTCCGGCAGGCCCCTCTCTCGCTGGGGCCGGAAGCCAGCTCAGCTCAGTTGGCAAAAACAAATGGCGGCGGTTTCGCCAGCCACGGGGCAGACTCACTCAGCCACCCGGACCCACACGTTATATTAACATTACAACATTACAGTCCGGCAGGCCCCTCTCTCGCTGGGGCCGGAAGCCAGCTCAGCTCAGCTGGCCAAAGCAACTGGCGGCGGTTTCGCCAGCCACGGAGAGACTCACTCAGCCACCCGGACCACACGTTACATTAACATTACAAAATTACAGTCAGGCAGGGCCTCCCTCGCTGGGGCCGGGAGCCAGCCCAGCTGAGCTGGCCAAAGCAACTGGCGGCGGTTTCGCCACTCAGCCACCCGGACCCACACGTTGTATTAACATTACAACATTACTGTCAGGCAGGCCCCTCCCTCGCTGGGGTAGGAAGCCAGCTCAGCTCAGCTGGCCAAAGCCGCTGGCGGCGGTTTCGCCACTCAGCCACCCGGACCCATACATTACATTAACATTACAACATTACAGTCAGGCAGGCCCTCCCTCGCTGGGGATGGAAGCCAGCTCAGCTCAGCTGGCCAAAGCAAATGGCGGCGGTTTCGCCAGCCACGGGGCAGAGTCACTCAGCCACCCGGACCCACACGTTACATTAACATTGGAACATTACAGTCCGGCAGGCCCCTCCCTTGCTGGGGCCTGGAGCCAGCCCAGCTGAGTTGGGAAAAGCCGCTGGCGGCGGTTTCGCCACTCAGCCACCCGGACCCACACGTTACATTAACATTACAACATTACTGTCAGGCAGGCCCCTCCCTCGTTGGGGATGGAAGCCAGCTCAGCTGAGCTGGCCAAAGCAGCTAGCGGCGGTTTCGCCACTCAGCCACCCGGATCCACATATTACATTAACATTACAACATTACAGTCAGGCAGACCCCTCCCTCGCTGGGGTCGGAAGCCAGCTCAGCTCAGCTGGCCAAAGCCGCTGGCGGCGGTTTCGCCACTCAGCCACCCGGACCCACACGTTACATTAACATTACAACATTACAGTCCGGCAGGCCCCTCCCTCGCTGAGGCCGGGAGCCAGCCCAGCTGAGCTGGCAAAAGCCGCTGGCGGCGGTTTCGCCACTCAGCCACCCGGACCCACACGTTACATTAACATTACAACATTACAGTCCGGCAGGCCCCTCCCTCGCTGAGGCCGGGAGCCAGCCCAGCTGAGCTGGCAAAAGCCGCTGGCGGCGGTTTCGCCACTCAACCACCCGGACCCACACGTTACATTGACATTACAACATTACTGTCAGGCAGGCCCCTCTCTGGCTGGGGCCGGAAGCCAGCTCAGCTCAGCTGGCCAAAACCGCTGGCGGCGGTTTCGCCACTCAGCCACCCGGACCCATACGTTACGTTAACATTACAGCATTACAGTCAGGCAGGCCCCTCCCTCGCTGGGGCCGGAAACCAGCTCAGCTCAGTTGGCAAAAACAAATGGCGGCGGTTTCGCCAGCCACGGGGCAGACTCACTCAGCCACCCGGACCCACACGTTACATTAACATTACAACATTACAGTCCGGCAGGCCCCTCTCTCGCTGGGGCCGGAAGCCAGCTCAGCTCAGTTGGCAAAAACAAATGGCGGCGGTTTCGCCAGCCACGGGGCAGACTCACTCAGCCACCGGACCCACACGTTATATTAACATTACAACATTACAGTCCGGCAGGCCCCTCTCTCGCTGGGGCCGGAAGCCAGCTCAGCTCAGTTGGCCAAAGCAACTGGCGGCGGTTTCGCCAGCCACGGAGAGACTCACTCAGCCACCCGGACCCACACGTTACATTAACATTACAAAATTACAGTCAGGCAGGGCCTCCCTCGCTGGGGCCGGGAGCCAGCCCAGCTGAGCTGGCCAAAGCAACTGGCGGCGGTTTCGCCACTCAGCCACCCGGACCCACACGTTGTATTAACATTACAACATTACTGTCAGGCAGGCCCCTCCCTCGCTGGGGTAGGAAGCCAGCTCAGCTCAGCTGGCCAAAGCCGCTGGCGGCGGTTTCGCCACTCAGCCACCCGGACCCATACATTACATTAACATTACAACATTACAGTCAGGCAGGCCCTCCCTCGCTGGGGATGGAAGCCAGCTCAGCTCAGCTGGCCAAAGCAAATGGCGGCGGTTTCGCCAGCCACGGGGCAGAGTCACTCAGCCACCCGGACCCACACGTTACATTAACATTGGAACATTACAGTCCGGCAGGCCCCTCCCTTGCTGGGGCCTGGAGCCAGCCCAGCTGAGTTGGGAAAAGCCGCTGGCGGCGGTTTCGCCACTCAGCCACCCGGACCCACACGTTACATTAACATTACAACATTACTGTCAGGCAGGCCCCTCCCTCGTTGGGGATGGAAGCCAGCTCAGCTGAGCTGGCCAAAGCAGCTAGCGGCGGTTTCGCCACTCAGCCACCCGGATCCACATATTACATTAACATTACAACATTACAGTCAGGCAGACCCCTCCCTCGCTGGGGTCGGAAGCCAGCTCAGCTCAGCTGGCCAAAGCCGCTGGCGGCGGTTTCGCCACTCAGCCACCCGGACCCACACGTTACATTAACATTACAACATTACAGTCCGGCAGGCCCCTCCCTCGCTGAGGCCGGGAGCCAGCCCAGCTGAGCTGGCAAAAGCCGCTGGCGGCGGTTTCGCCACTCAGCCACCCGGACCCACACGTTACATTAACATTACAACATTACAGTCCGGCAGGCCCCTCCCTCGCTGAGGCCGGGAGCCAGCCCAGCTGAGCTGGCAAAAGCCGCTGGCGGCGGTTTCGCCACTCAACCACCCGGACCCACACGTTACATTGACATTACAACATTACTGTCAGGCAGGCCCCTCTCTGGCTGGGGCCGGAAGCCAGCTCAGCTCAGCTGGCCAAAACCGCTGGCGGCGGTTTCGCCACTCAGCCACCCGGACCCATACGTTACATTAACATTACAGCATTACAGTCAGGCAGGCCCCTCCCTCGCTGGGGCCGGAAGCCAGCTCAGCTCAGTTGGCAAAAACAAATGGCGGCGGTTTCGCCAGCCACGGGGCAGACTCACTCAGCCACCCGGACCCACACGTTACATTAACATTACAACATTACAGTCAGGCAGGCCCTCCCTCGCTGGAGCCGGAAGCCAGCTAAGCTGAGGTGGCCAAAGCCACTGGCGGTGGTTTCGCCAGCCACAGGGCAGACTCACTCAGCCACCCGGACCCACACGTTACATTAACATTACAACATTACAGTCGGCAGGCCCCTCCCTTACTGGGGCCGTGAGCCAGCCCAGCTGAGTTGGCAAAAGCCGCTGGCGGCGGTTTCGCCACTCAACCACCCGGACCCACACGTTACATTAACATTACAACATTACTGTCAGGCAGGCCCCTCCCTCGTTGGGGATGGAAGCCAGCTCAGCTGAGCTGGCCAAAGCAGCTAGCGGCGGTTTCGCCACTCAGCCACCCGGATCCACATATTACATTAACATTACAACATTACAGTCAGGCAGACCCCTCCCTCGCTGGGGTCGGAAGCCAGCTCAGCTCAGCTGGCCAAAGCCGCTGACGGCGGTTTCGCCACTCAGCCACCCGGACCCACACGTTACATTAACATTACAACATTACTGTCAGGCAGGCCCCTCTCTGGCTGGGGCCGGAAGCCAGCTCAGCTCAGCTGGCCAAAACCGCTGGCGGCGGTTTCGCCACTCAGCCACCCGGACCCATACGTTACATTAACATTACAGCATTACAGTCAGGCAGGCCCCTCCCTCGCTGGGGCCGGAAGCCAGCTCAGCTCAGTTGGCAAAAACAAATGGCGGCGGTTTCGCCAGCCACGGGGCAGACTCACTCAGCCACCCGGACCCACACGTTACATTAACATTACAACATTACAGTCAGGCAGGGCCTCCTTCGCTGGAGCCGGAAGCCAGCTCAGCTCAGCTGGCCAAAGCAACTGGCGGCGGTTTCGCCACTCAGCCACCGGACCCCTGCATTACATTAACATTACAACATTACAGTCAGGCAGGCCCCTCCCTCGCTGGGGCCGGAAGCCAGCTCACCTCAGCTGGCCAAAGCAACTGGCGGCGGTTTCGCCAGCCACGGGGAGACTCAATCAGCCACCCGGACCCACACGTTACATTAACATTACAACATTACAGTCAGGCAGGGCCTCCCTCGCTGGAGCCGGAAGCCAGCTCAGCTCAACTGGCCAAAGCAACTGGCGGCGGTTTCGCCACTCAGCCACCGGGACCCCTGCATTACATTAACATTACAACATTACAGTCAGGCAGGCCCCTCCCTCGCTGGGGCCGGAAGCCAGCTCAGCCGAGCTGGCCAAAGCCGCTGGAGGCGGTTTCGCCAGCCACGGGGCAGACTCACTCAGCCACCCGGACCCACACGTTACATTAACATTACAACAATATAGTCAGGCAGGCCCTCCCTCGCTGGAGCCGGAAGCCAGCTGAGTTGAGCTGGCCAAAGCCACTGGCGGCGGTTTCGCCAGCCACGGGGCAGACTCACTCAGCTACCCGGACCCACACGTTACATTAACATTACAACATTACAGTCAGGCAGGGCCTCCCTCGCTGGAGCCGGAAGCCAGCTCAGCTCAGCTGGCCAAAGCAACTGGCGGCGGTTTCGCCACTCAGCCACCGGGACCCCTGCATTACATTAACATTACAACATTACAGTGAGGCAGGCCCCTCTCTCGCTGGGGCCGGAAGTCAGCTCAGCTCAGCTGGCTAAAGAAACTGGCAGCGGTTTCGCCACTCAGCCACCCTGACCCACACATTACATTAACATTACAACATTACAGTGAGGCAGGCCCCTCTCTCGCTGGAGCCGGAAGCCAGCTCAGCTCAGCTGGCCAAAGCAGCTGGCGGCGGTTTCGCCAGCCACGGGCACACTCACTCAGCCACCCGGACCCACACGTTACATTAACATTACAACATTACAGTCAGGCAGGCCCTCCCTCGCTGGAGCCGGAAGACAGCTCAGCTGAGCTGGCCAAAGCCGCTGCCGGTGGTTTGGCCAGCCACGGGGCAGACTCACTCAGCCACCCGGGCCCACACTTTACATTAACATTACAACATTACAGTCAGGCAGGCCCCTCCCTCGCTGGGGATGGAAGCCAGCTCAGCTCAGCTGGCCAAAGCAACTGGCGGCGGTTTCGCCACTCAGCCACCCGGACCCACACGTTACATTAACATTACAACATTACAGTCAGGCAGGCCCTCCCTCGCTGGAGCCGGAAGCCAGCTAAGCTGAGGTGGCCAAAGCACTGGCGGTGGTTTCGCCAGCCACGGGGCAGACTCACTCAGCCACCCGGACCCACACGTTACATTAACATTACAACATTACAATCCGGCAGGCCCCTCCCTCGCTGGGCGGGAGCCAGCCCAGCTGAGCTGGCAAAAGCCGCTGGCGGCGGTTTCGCCACTCAACCACCCGGACCCACACGTTACATTGACATTACAACATTACAGTCAGGCAGGCCCCTCCCTCGCTGGGGATGGAAGCCAGCTCACCTCAGCTGGCCAAAGCAACTAGCGGCGGTTTCGCCACTCAGCCACCCGGACCCACACGTTGTATTAACATCACAACATTACTGTCAGGCAGGCCCCTCCCTCCCTGGAGCCGGAAGCCAGCTCAGCTCAGCTGGCCGAAGCCGCTGGCGGCGGTTTCGCCACTCAGCCACCCGGACCCATACATTACATTAACATTACAACATTACAGTCAGGCAGGCCCCTCCCTCGCTGGGGCCGGAAGCCAGCTCAGCTCAGCTGGCAAAACCGCTGTCGGCGGTTTCGCCACTCAGCCACCCGGACCCATACATCACATTAACATTGCAACATTACAGTGAGGCAGGCCCCTCCCTCGTTGGGATGGAAGCCAGCTCAGCTCAGCTGGCCAAAGCAACTGGCGGCGGTTTCGCCACTCAGCCACCCGGACCCACACGTTACATTAACATTACAACATTACAGTCCGGCAGGCCCCTCCCTCGCTGGGGCCGGGAGCCAGCCCAGCTGAGCTAGCAAAAACCGCTGGCGGCGGTTTCGCCACTCAGCCACCGGACCCACACGTTACATTGACATTACAACATTACTGTCAGGCAGGCCCCTCTCTGGCTGGGGCCGGAAGCCAGCTCAGCTCAGCTGGCCAAAACCGCTGGCGGCGGTTTCGCCACTCAGCCACCCGGACCCATACGTTACATTAACATTACAGCATTACAGTCAGGCAGGCCCCTCCCTCGCTGGGGCCGGAAGCCAGCTCAGCTCAGTTGGCAAAACAAATGGCGGCGGTTTCGCCAGCCACGGGGCAGACTCACTCAGCCACCCGGACCCACACGTTACATTAACATTACAACATTACAGTCAGGCAGGCCCTCCCTCGCTGGAGCCGGAAGCCAGCTAAGCTGAGGTGGCCAAAGCCACTGGCGGTGGTTTCGCCAGCCACAGGGCAGACTCACTCAGCCACCCGGACCCACACGTTACATTAACATTACAACATTACAGTCCGGCAGGCCCCTCCCTTACTGGGGCCGTGAGCCAGCCCAGCTGAGTTGGCAAAAGCCGCTGGCGGCGGTTTCGCCACTCAGCCACCCGGACCCACACGTTGTATTAACATCACAACATTACTGTCAGGCAGGCCCCTCCCTCCCTGGAGCCGGAAGCCAGCTCAGCTCAGCTGGCCGAAGCCGCTGGCGGCGGTTTCGCCACTCAGCCACCCGGACCCATACATTACATTAACATTACAACATTACAGTCAGGCAGGCCCCTCCCTCGCTGGGGCCGGAAGCCAGCTCAGCTCAGCTGGCCAAAACCGCTGTCGGCGGTTTCGCCACTCAGCCACCCGGACCCATACATGACATTAACATTGCAACATTACAGTGAGGCAGGCCCCTCCCTCGTTGGGGATGGAAGCCAGCTCAGCTGAGCTGGCCAAAGCAACTGGCGGCGGTTTCGCCACTCAGCCACCCGGACCCACACGTTACATTAACATTACAACATTACAGTCCGGCAGGCCCCTCCCTCGCTGGGGCCGGGAGCCAGCCCAGCTGAGCTAGCAAAAACCGCTGGCGGCGGTTTCGCCACTCAGCCACCCGACCCACACGTTACATTGACATTACAACATTACAGTCAGGCAGGCCTCCCTCGCTGGGGATGGAAGCCAGCTCAGCTCAGCTGGCCAGAGCAACTGGCGGCGGTTTCGCCAGCCACGGGGAGACTCACTCAGCCACCCGGACCCACACGTTACATTAACATTACAACATTACAGTCAGGCAGGGCCTCCTTCGCTGGAGCCGGAAGCCAGCTCAGCTCAGCTGGCCAAAGCAACTGGCGGCGGTTTCGCCACTCAGCCACCGGGACCCTGCATTACATTAACATTACAACATTACAGTCAGGCAGGCCCCTCCCTCGCTGGGGCGGAAGCCAGCTCAGCTCAGCTGGCCAAAGCAAACTGGCGGCGGTTTCGCCAGCCACGGGGAGACTCAATCAGCCACCCGGACCCACACGTTACATTAACATTACAACATTACAGTCAGGCAGGGCCTCCCTCGCTGGAGCCGGAAGCCAGCTCAGCTCAACTGGCCAAAGCAACTGGCGGCGGTTTCGCCACTCAGCCACCGGGACCCTGCATTACATTAACATTACAACATTACAGTCAGGCAGGCCCTCCCTCGCTGGGGCCGGAAGCCAGCTCAGCCGAGCTGGCCAAAGCCGCTGGAGGCGGTTTCGCCAGCCACGGGGCAGACTCACTCAGCCACCCGGACCCACACGTTACATTAACATTACAACAATATAGTCAGGCAGGCCCTCCCTCGCTGGAGCCGGAAGCCAGCTGAGTTGAGCTGGCCAAAGCCACTGGCGGCGGTTTCGCCAGCCACGGGGCAGACTCACTCAGCTACCCGGACCCACACGTTACATTAACATTACAACATTACAGTCAGGCAGGGCCTCCCTCGCTGGAGCCGGAAGCCAGCTCAGCTCAGCTGGCCAAAGCAACTGGCGGCGGTTTCGCCACTCAGCCACCGGGACCCCTGCATTACATTAACATTACAACATTACAGTGAGGCAGGCCCCTCTCTCGCTGGGGCCGGAAGTCAGCTCAGCTCAGCTGGCTAAAGAAACTGGCAGCGGTTTCGCCACTCAGCCACCCTGACCCACACATTACATTAACATTACAACATTACAGTGAGGCAGGCCCCTCTCTCGCTGGAGCCGGAAGCCAGCTCAGCTCAGCTGGCCAAAGCAGCTGGCGGCGGTTTCGCCAGCCACGGGGCACACTCACTCAGCCACCCGGACCCACACTTTACATTAACATTACAACATTACAGTCAGGCAGGCCCCTCCCTCGCTGGGGATGGAAGCCAGCTCAGCTCAGCTGGCCAAAGCAACTGGCGGCGGTTTCGCCACTCAGCCACCCGGACCCACACGTTACATTAACGTTACAACATTACAGTCCGGCAGGCCCCTCCCTCGCTGGGGCCGGGAGCCAGCCCAGCTGAGATGGCAAAAGCCGCTGGCGGCGGTTTCGCCACTCAACCACCCGGACCCACACGTTACAATGACATTACAACATTACAGTCCGGCAGGCACCTCCCTCGCTGGGGCCGGGAGCCAGCCCAGCTGAGCTGGCAAAAGCCGCTGGCGGCGGTTTCGCCACTCAGCCACCCGGACCCACACGTTACATTGACACTACAACATTACAGTCAGGCAGGCCCCTCCCTCGTTGGGGCCGGAAGCCAGCTCAGCTCAGCTGGCCAAAGCAACTAGCGGCGGTTTCGCCACTCAGCCACCCGGACCCACACGTTGTATTAACATTACAACATTACTGTCAGGCAGGCCCCTCCTTCGCTGGGGCCGGAAGCCAGCTCAGCTCAGCTGGCCAAAACCGCTGGCGGCGGTTTCGCCACTCAGCCACCCGGACCCACACGTTATATTAACATTACAACATTACAGTCAGGCAGGCCCCTCCCTCGCTGGGGATGGAAGCCAGCTCAGCTCAGCTGGCCAAAGCAACTGGCGGCGGTTTCGCCAGCCACGGGGCAGACTCACTCAGCCACCCGGACCCACACGTTACATTAACATTACAACATTACAGTCAGGCAGGGCCTCCCTCGCTGGAGCCGGAAGCCAGCTCAGCTCAGCTGGCCAAAGCAACTGGCGGCGGTTTCGCCACTCAGCCACCGGGACCCCTGCATTACATTAACATTACAACATTACAGTCAGGCAGGCCCCTCCCTCGCTGGGCCGGAAGTCAGCTCAGCTCAGCTGGCTAAAGCAACTGGCGGCGGTTTCGCCAATCAGCCACCCGGACCCCACGTTACATTAACATTACAACATTACAGTCAGGCAGACCCCTCCCTCGCTGGGGTCGGAAGCCAGCTCAGCTCAGCTGGCCAAAGCCGCTGGCGGCGGTTTCGCCACTCAGCCACCCGGACCCACACGTTACATTAACATTACAACATTACAGTCCGGCAGGCCCCTCCCTCGCTGGGGCCGGGAGCCAGCAAGCTGAGCTGGCAAAAGCCGCTGGCGGCGGTTTCGCCACTCAACCACCCGGACCCACACGTTACAATGACATTACAACATTACAGTCAGGCAGGCCCCTCCCTCGCTGGGATGGAAGCCAGCTCAGCTCAGCTGGCCAAAGCAACTGGCGGCGGTTTCGCCACTCAGCCACCCGGACCCACACGTTATATTAACATTACAACATTACTGTCAGGCAGGCCCCCCTCTGGCTGGGCCGGAAGCCAGCTCAGCTCAGCTGGCCAAAGCCGCTGGCGGCGGTTTCGCCACTCAGCCACCCGGACCCATACATTACATTAACATTACAACATTACAGTCAGGCAGGCCCCTCCCTCGCTGGGGATGGAAGCCAGCTCAGCTCAGCTGGCCAGAGCAACTGGCGGCGGTTTCGCCAGCCACGGAGAGACTCACTCAGCCACCCGGACCCACACGTTACATTAACATTACAACATTACAGTCAGGCAGGGCCTCCTTCGCTGGAGCCGGAAGCCAGCTCAGCTCAGCTGGCCAAAGCAACTGGCGGCGGTTTCGCCACTCAGCCACCGGGACCCCTGCATTACATTAACATTACAACATTACAGTCAGGCAGGCCCCTCCTCGCTGGGGCCGGAAGCCAGCTCAGCTCAGCTGGCCAAAGCAACTGGTGGCGGTTCCGCCAGCCACGGGGAGACTCAATCAGCCACCCGGACCCACACGTTACATTAACATTACAACATTACAGTCAGGCAGGGCCTCCCTCGCTGGAGCCGGAAGCCAGCTCAGCTCAACTGGCCAAAGCAACTGGCGGCGGTTTCGCCACTCAGCCACCGGGACCCCTGCATTACATTAACATTACAACATTACAGTCAGGCAGGCCCCTCCCTCGCTGGGGCCGGAAGCCAGCTCAGCCGAGCTGGCCAAAGCCGCTGGAGGCGGTTTCGCCAGCCACGGGGCAGACTCACTCAGCCACCCGGACCCACACGTTACATTAACATTACAACAATATAGTCAGGCAGGCCCTCCCTCGCTGGAGCCGGAAGCCAGCTGAGTTGAGCTGGCCAAAGCCACTGGCGGCGGTTTCGCCAGCCACGGGGCAGACTCACTCAGCTACCCGGACCCACACGTTACATTAACATTACAACATTACAATCAGGCAGGGCCTCCCTCGCTGGAGCCGGAAGCCAGCTCAGCTCAGCTGGCCAAAGTAACTGGCGGCGGTTTCGCCACTCAGCCACCGGGACCCCTGCATTACATTAACATTACAACATTACAGTGAGGCAGGCCCCTCTCTCGCTGGGGCCGGAAGTCAGCTCAGCTCAGCTGGCTAAAGAAACTGGCGGCGGTTTCGCCACTCAGCCACCCGGACCCACACATTACATTAACATTACAACATTACAGTGAGGCAGGCCCCTCTCTCGCTGGAGCCGGAAGCCAGCTCAGCTCAGCTGGCCAAAGCAGCTGGCGGCGGTTTCGCCAGCCACGGGGCACACTCACTCAGCCACCCGGACCCACACGTTACATTAACATTACAACATTACAGTCAGGCAGGCCCTCCCTCGCTGGAGCCGGAAGACAGCTCAGCTGAGCTGGCCAAAGCCGCTGCCGGTGGTTTGGCCAGCCACGGGGCAGACTCACTCAGCCACCCGGGCCCACACTTTACATTAACATTACAACATTACAGTCAGGCAGGCCCCTCCCTCGCTGGGGATGGAAGCCAGCTCAGCTCAGCTGGCCAAAGCAACTGGCGGCGGTTTCGCCACTCAGCCACCCGGACCCACACGTTACATTAACATTACAGTCCGGCAGGCCCCTCCCTCGCTGGGGCCGGGAGCCAGCCCAGCTGAGCTGGCAAAAGCCGCTGGCGGCGGTTTCGCCACTCAACCACCCGGACCCACACGTTACAATGACATTACAACATTACAGTCCGGCAGGCACCTCCCTCGCTGGGGCCGGGAGCCAGCCCAGCTGAGATGGCAAAAGCCGCTGGCGGCGGTTTCGCCACTCAACCACCCGGACCCACACGTTACAATGACATTACAACATTACAGTCCGGCAGGCACCTCCCTCGCTGGGGCCGGGAGCCAGCCCAGCTGAGCTGGCAAAAGCCGCTGGCGGCGGTTTCGCCACTCAGCCACCGGACCCACACGTTACATTGACACTACAACATTACAGTCAGGCAGGCCCCTCCCTCGTTGGGGCCGGAAGCCAGCTCAGCTCAGCTGGCCAAAGCAACTAGCGGCGGTTTCGCCACTCAGCCACCCGGACCCACACGTTGTATTAACATTACAACATTACTGTCAGGCAGGCCCCTCCCTCGCTGGGGCCGGAAGCCAGCTCAGCTCAGCTGGCCAAAACCGCTGGCGGCGGTTTCGCCACTCAGCCACCCGGACCCACACGTTATATTAACATTACAACATTACAGTCAGGCAGGCCCCTCCCTCGCTGGGGATGGAAGCCAGCTCAGCTCAGCTGGCCAAAGCAACTGGCGGCGGTTTCGCCACTCAGCCACCCGGGCCCACACGTTATATTAACATTACAACATTACTGTCAGGCAGGCCCCTCTCTGGCTGGGGCCGGAAGCCAGCTCAGCTCAGCTGGCCAAAGCCGCTGGCGGCGGTTTCGCCACTCAGCCACCCGGACCCATACATTACAGTAACATTACAACATTACAGTCAGGCAGGCCCCTCCCTCGTTGGGGATGGAAGCCAGCTCAGCTCAGCTGGCCAAAGCCGCTGGCGGCGGTTTCGCCACTCAGCCACCCGGACCCACACGTTACATTAACATTACAACATTACAGTCAGGCAGGCCCTCCCTCGCTGGAGCCGGAAGCCAGCTCAGCTGAGATGGCCAAAGCCGCCTGCGGCGGTTTCGCCAGCCACGGGGCAGACTCACTCAGCCACCCGGGCCCACACGTTACATTAACATTACAACATTACAATCCGGCAGGCCCCTCCCTCGCTGGGGCCGGGAGGCAGCCCAGCTGAGCTGGCCAAAGCCGCTGGCGGCGGTTTCGCCACTCAGCCACCAGGACCCACACGTTACATTGACATTACAACATTACAGTCAGGCAGGCCCCTCCATCGTTGAGGCCGGAAGCCAGCTCAGCTCAGCTGGCCAAAGCAACTAGCGGCGGTTTCGCCCCTCAGCCACCCGGACCCACACGTTGTATCAACATTACAATATTACAGTCAGGCAGGCCCCTCCCTCGCTGGGGCCGGAAGCCAGCTCAGCTCAGCTGGCCAAAACCGCTGGCGGCGGTTTCGCCAGCCACGGGGAGACTCACTCAGCCACCCGGACCCACACGTTACATTAACATTACAACATTACAGTCAGGCAGGGCCTCCCTCGCTGGGGCCGGAAGCCAGCTCAGCTCAGCTGGCCGAAGCCGCTGGCGGCGGTTTCGCCACTCAGCCACCCGGACCCATACATTACATTAACATTAGAACATTACAGTCAGGCAGGCCCCTCCCTCGCTGGGGATGGAAGCCAGCTCAGCTCAGCTGGCCAAAGCAAATGGCGGCGGTTTCGCCAGCCACGGGGCAGACTCACTCAGCCACCCGGACCCACACGTTACATTAACATTACAACATTACAGTCCGGCAGGCCCCTCCCTCGTTGGGGCCGGGAGCCAGCCCAGCTGAGCTGGCAAAAGCCGCTGGCGGCGATTTCGCCACTCAGCCACCCGGACCCACACGTTACATTGACATTACAACATTACAGTCAGGCAGGCCCCTCCCTCGTTGGGGCCGGAAGCCAGCTCACCTCAGCTGGCCAAAGCAACTAGCGGCGGTTTCGCCACTCAGCCACCCGGACCCACACGTTGTATTAACATCACAACATTACAGTCAGGCAGGCCCCTCCCTCCCTGGAGCCGGAAGCCAGCTCAGCTCAGCTGGCCAAAACCGCTGGCGGCGGTTTTGCCACTCAGCCACCCGGACCCACATATTACATTAACATTACAACATTACAGTCAGGCAGGCCCCTCCCTCGTTGGGGCCGGAAGCCAGCTCAGCTCAGCTGGCCAAAGCAACTAGCGGCGGTTTCGCCACTCAGCCACCCGGACCCACACGTTGTATTAACATTACAACATTACAGTCAGGCAGGCCCCTCCCTCGCTGGGGATGGAAGCCAGCTCAGCTCAGCTGGCCAAAGCAAATGGCGGCGGTTTCGCCAGCCACGGGGCAGACTCACTCAGCCACCCGGACCCACACGTTACATTAACATTACAACATTACAGTCCGGCAGGCCCCTCCCTCGTTGGGGCTGGGAGCCAGCCCAGCTGAGCTGGCAAAAGCCGCTGCCGGCGATTTCGCCACTCAGCCACCCGGACCCACACGTTATATTAACATTACAACATTACTGTCAGGCAGGCCCCTCCCTCCCTGGGGCCGGAAGCCAGCTCAGCTCAGCTGGCCAAAGCAACTGGCGGCGGTTTCGCCACTCAGCCACCCGGACCCACACGTTATATTAACATTACAACATTACTGTCAGGCAGGCCCCTCCCTCCCTGGGGCCGGAAGCCAGCTCAGCTCAGCTGGCCAAAGCCGCTGGCGGCGGTTTCGCCACTCAGCCACCCGGACCCATACATTACATTAACATTACAACATTACAGTGAGGCAGGCCCCTCCCTCGTTGGGGATGGAAGCCAGCTCAGCTCAGCTAGCCAAAGCCGCTGGCGGCGGTTTCGCCAGCCACGGGGCAGACTCACTCAGCCACCCGGACCCACACGATAAATTAACATTACAACATTACAGTCCGGCAGGCCCCTCCCTCGCTGGGGCGGCCGGCAGCACATCTACAGTTGTATCTACAGGATGCTGGTGGTGGTGTTATAAACTCAGCCACATGTGGTTTGTTTTTGTAAGACATACTGTGTGTTTAAGGGAAATTACAGCTCTTTGAATTTCATTCACTTACAATCAGAAAAAAGCATCTTCATTGTCTTTACTGCGTGTGTTTATAGGTAGTTTCATCATCATTAAGCCTTCAGGTGACTGTGACTCTTTGTTATTAAACAGTTTAACCTTACAGTATTTCCACAACACGTAGGACGTCAGTGTCCACTCATGTAGCTGTTACACAACCAGGTATTTCAGTATATACATGAATGCCCCAGACACTGCTGCAGATATTGGATTTAGGGGAAAAAGTCACAAGCATGTTTTTCAAACAATTTAATAATGAATGTAAGTGAACATTTAGCGTAGCATATTGTACACTGAACACACACTGACGACGTGGTGAGGAGGAGAGACGATGGTGAGGACGTCCAGGACGGTCCTTCTCCTCAGGCCCGGGTGGAAGACAGGGAGCAGGCTGCACCATCTCAGGCCACAAACACCGACCCATGGAGGCCAAGTCTCAGTTTACATTTTACCACCGAGGAATATTAAGCCGTAAATAAATTAACGTGGACGTTGTGAACCGAGGAACAGGTGTGAACATCAGCCGCGATGAGACACTGCTAACACACACATAAACACACAGCATGAATGACTTACCAAGTTAAAACTGTTGAAAAATTTAGGGTGGGTTAGTGAGTCAACAGTTTAACGAGTTTACCAGGAGCAGTCGTGTAAAACCGACCGGTGTCACATTAGTAAATCCAGTTATTACGATGCGACCTTATCAATTAAAACGTTACGTTTAAGAATACGAGCTGACAAGAGACTGACAACAGACATTAAACATCATAAAGTTACATTAACTCCATGTGTCCAAATGAAAACTCACCTCTGAGTCATGGGGATTTTTTTTGTTGCAATACCACGAGTGGCCACTGGGAAAAGTCGGCGTGTCGGCTGAGGGGCGGTGCCGTATCCAGTTCTTATAATAGATCCATGTGTAAAATCTGTTGGTCACCGGGTCACAAAGTTGCCAAATGAACTGGTTGCCATGGTATCTCCGGGTGGTTGCTAGGATGCGGTTGTTACCTACAGTAGCAGCCTGTTAACTGTTTCTTTTGGACGTGGGCGAGCACTTAAAAATTCATATCTGTGAGTCTTAGTCCAGTTTTAGTTCATTTTGTGAACAATAATTACACGAAGTGAGTAAAAGGTCAAAGTTTGAGGAGGAAGCACTTTCTTCAAACATGGCGTCTCTATCAGGTCACCTGATTCAAACATGGCGGATCGCTGGGTTTCACTCTTCATCAGAGGACACACCTGACATCAGTGAAATGAAACCAGGTGGTCACGTGAGATTTAGACATTTTCTAGTTTTGTTTTTACAATGGAGTCGGGGGCTCACATACCATAGAAGTTTTTTTATCAGAAAATAATACAATGTTAATTCATCATTTAGCCCGTAATCAGACAGAAAACATCACCCAGCCAAGTGAATGAACAGCGAACAGTGAAGTTTGAATGAGCGCGCGGAACAGAAATCTGGTGACATGACAGTAAACTCATCCTGTAGTGTCAAATATATATAAAAACGAGTCTTACATTTGATAAATGAGCTCGAGCTGTGGACTTGACCAAAGACGGTTTAGTGACAGTAGAGTATCTCTGACTTGACTCGTGTCTCCAACAGAAACCAGCTCACAGGAAACAAGGTGCAAGTAGCCTGAGGTGGTTGAGAACAGCGCCGCCAGGTCGTAGCGGCCAAACATATAACGACACTCGTAGTAGTTGCAGAGAATGAATGCAAAACGGTTTAGGACGTTTTTAGCTTTGCCTCAGTTGTATACACACACACACACACACACACACACACACACACTGCTGCTCATCAGGATTTCAGGATTTTTCGTCTTACAGTAAACAAGCACAGAGCTGCCAGTCCTTATTGGATCTTCTCATTTCCTTCAATAAGCAGTTTAACCAGCAGGTGGCGCCCTCTGACATAAAACAAATCATCCTCACAAATAAAAACTGGTTCCACAGCCGTTTCCTTATCAGTTCTTTATTGACCAATGGCCTTAGTTTAGAAGTTTTAAATACACATATTTTTTTCATCCCACCGTCCAGAGGAGTTTCACTCCTGCTGAAACAGACTAAATGACCCATGGCTGAAACATGAAGTCATCACCTAAACCCAGTGAAGAATACAAAACACAATCATGATGATAATAATGACAACAACAACCTGCTCAGACAGAAGCAGCTGTTTGACTGGAACATGCAGGTTTAAAAATCAGTGGCTCTAAATCTGTTTGGTTTGTGTTTGTGTCAATAAACAAACAAACAAACAACAGAAGGAAAAATAAATAAACAAAACAACTACAAAATGTTTAATATTCTTCTGTGTTAGAATTATCACCAATAATTTCCTGCTCGATCACTGATCAATATTCTCATTTTGTTATATAAAACACGTTGAAGCATCTCCATAAACTTATTATTTGAATTTATTCAGTTTAAACTTGATGGATTACATTTGTTTTATATGTGACTGTGTGTTTAAATGTGTCTGTGACTGATGATCAGTGGCAGGAGAATTTAAGTTAAGACGTATTTAGTTTCAGGGGTGTGGTGGACTTTAACGGATATTTGGCACTGACACCTCAGGTGACTTCAGCTTGTGGCCGTGCAGGTCCTAAAAAAACAAAAAAGATTCCAGCATCAAGATAAAACACCCACTAACCTCTCCCATGTGTCTCTGGGGCATTTCTGTTCACATATCAAGTCAACAATTAAAAAAAATACATGAACCACATGAAACCAGAGTTCAAGAGCGTAACAACCCTCTCAGAGCGCAGGAGGGTGAAGGCAAAGCGAAGGAAAAAAGTGCATCTGTAAGCTGAAATAAAGTCATCAGCAGCCTCCAAGTTGAAGTCAAGGAGACGGCTGAGATGAAAGGAGCAGGAGTTGGGACACGAGTGCAACTGCACAGGGAGAACGCGTTCTCCTCTGAAATGCAATGACATCAATTATTTAAGAGTTACTCCTCCTGAATAAACAATAAAGTCCTGGTACAAAAAAAAAAACACAACGCTGATAAACCATTAGAAAAACAACAGAGACTCGAGCTCAGCCCAGAAACAGCAGCTACCACCAGTTCCACCAGTTCTCTGCGTCACGCGGTGAGTGGTGATCTGATTAAACATAAAGTAAAACAACTTAAAGTCTGGTAGGTGGTAAAACCAGACGAGACAGGGCAGCTACACTGAGCAGGTCAAAGGTCACTGCATCTAAAGGTAGACATCCATGTGTAGTGTGATTATAAAGCAGCTCTAGGTTCTATATTAATACTGTGAAAGTATCAAAGCCTCAGTCCACAGAGAAATGCACACAGCCTGTATTCAGACACTGAGCCTTAAAACCAGCCGTCAGGACTTCCTGTCACTTTGTGATGTCACAACAAAGCAGTCACACCAAGCCCCGCCCACCACCTGGACCCACCATCCAACACTTGGCAGGATTTGATCTCTGAGTGTTTTATTCTGAAATCTGCTCCATTCTTATTGGATCACTCAGAAAAGAGTCAGCCAATCAGAGGAGGCTCAGGATCTTCTGATTGGCTGATGGAAACTTGAGTGTTGAGATGGACACCGTCACAGGATCTGCTGAGGCGTAGCTGTCCCATCTTCTCTGGTTCGGTGCAGTTTCATGAACAAATCTGTGATTAATCAAATCACCATGACATATTGAGGAGCAGTCGTCTGGGGGCCGATAATCCAGTTTAATCCCACTTCCCTGTCTGAGTCCGGCTCATCGTCTCTGTCTGCATGCACCAAATAACAGTACGCATGTTTCACATCAATGAAATAAAAAATAAATTAAAAAACGATGCATTCGTGCCATGCGGTTCATCTCTGTGTTAGTCAGAGACAGAGTTAGCTGTTTCTCGTGTTGCTACACTAGTCTGGAGGAAAGGTTTTACAGTTGGTTCACATGCGTCAGTAACAGAGAGGGGGAGTCGGAGGCCGGAGGATGCTCTGCGCTCCCAACAGAGTCTCAGCTCCACAAACACGACACATCATCACATCCATCAGCATTTAGCAGTTTTCACCTCCTTTAACTTCTGATGGGATGAACTTCTGATTAGAATTAATCAATACATGCAGAGAGAACGAGGGAAGTTCAAATCAGCCGGTGACCCCTGACCCCTGTGGCATTTGTGCTCATGACTCATTATAACAAGAGACACCTGGGTTTTTTGTCACAATGAGACATTTTTCACACTGTGGTTAACATGTAAGTCATCTCATTCTGAAACCGCCTGGTCGTTGTTGTTTCAGTATTTGGAGGAAACTAATCAGAATAAATTCAAAACACACAAACAAAAAAGTACAAACGTCTGCTTCAGTTTTTCGGCGTCTGTGTCTCGTGTTTGTGGAAGTAAAGTCCTGATCAGCTCCGTGCGGCTCAGAGCATCCTCCAGGCTTCACTGTCATCATATGTACAGGCTTTGTCGGGGTCATGGAAAGAACAGAGGGATCATGGTGGTTACCGTGACGACGAAGCGAGTACAAAATGATCATTTGTCTCTTAAGGGGAGTGTCTGCTGGATCGGAGGGTCAGAGGTCGTCTGTAGGCAGGATGTTCTTCAATGAACAAGTGTGTGTGTGTGTGTGTGTGTGTGTACAGTGTTAACAACATGAGATGTCTGAAGTGAGTGGCACAGCGTTCATTTTGTTCGGCAGTGACTGACTTTCATGCGTCTGTCCTCGTTGTGTTGTTCATGCAGGGCTCTGCTTTACATTGTGTGTGTGTGTGTGTGTGTGTGTGTGTGTGTGGGGCTGTCAGTGTGTGGGTGAAGCTCCAGCAGCCTGGGTGCAATTCATCTTGCTGAACCCGGGCAGCGTGACTCGTCCCTGGGTGAAAATGTCGTGGTTGGAGCCCTGGTTCATCCGTTTGACCAGATTCTTCTCATACAGGAGGGGGTGGTAGGCGCCGAGCGTGCAGGCGGCGTCGTAGAATCGCTGGTAGTAATGGCAAAGTTCTGTCTTCCTCCGCGACGGCAGGAACTCATAAACATGCACCACCTCGCACAGCGACATCATGAGGACGGTGCCTGGACAGAGGACGAGAGGGGTGACGTGTCATACGCTTTGAGTCAGATACAGGCTTGTTTTTCGTGCACAGCGACAATCATGATCATGAATTTTTCACTAATTGTCAGTTTATATAACGAGCGATGCAGCTGTGATGAATGGAAACAAAACAGTAAATGAAGTGAGCGCAGGCTCCAGCTGTAACCACTGGTATGTGGAGGGATGTCAGAGTAAACAGGAACTGGTTGGTTAGACGTACCGAGGAAACCGGAGGAGGGCGGGTTCCTCTGGATGGGCTCGGCCATGTTGTCCTGGATCCTCTGCCAGACCTGCCATTCAAAGCGAGGGTGCAAGATGTAGAAGGGCTGCAGTGGGTGGAGCCTCCTGTAGCGCTGGTACTGGATGAAGATGGGGTAGTCTGTCCGGTTGTACCACTATACAGAGAGGGGGGTGTTACAGTGTGAATTGATATAATAAACAGCAACCCCTGTGTCCTGTGTGTGTGTGTGTGTGTGTGTTTGCACCTGCGTGAGGTCAGCGGAGAAGGGGGCGGGGTCCCAGGCCACCAGAACACCTGAGCTGTACAGAGAACTGGACAGGAAACGATGCTCATCAGACGCCATCACCTGCAGACAGACAAAACAGGTGCTGAAGATTTTAGATTGTGATTGTTAAAGGTCAAAGGGCGAGAAGACACTTTGTCGCCATGACAACACAGTGACTTTGGAAAAACAGGGTATGAATGCAAACATTTTCTTTGTTTTCTTCCTATGCACAGTTTGTGTGATTTATGTGTGTGTTGTTGTGCCTCGTACATGTTTACCCCCCTGGGGACAAATAAAGTTTGTACTGAATTGAACTCAGCTGAGCAGTCGTCACTGATCTGGAGCTGCAGCTGGAAAACATCAAACTCCGCACATCATGACAAAGCTGTGTTTCAGCTCCAGGCTGACGGAGCCGAGGCTGCTGGATCTTATCATGTAGTGTGTGTGTGTGTGTGTGTGTGTGTGGTCATGGGTGCGGCTGTTGTGCACATGGCCACATCTGGATCACCACAATTGTGCTGGCGTTGAGCAGAGACATGGCTGTGTGTGTTTACTGATGTGAAAGTTTAGGCTGTTGTGTTTCTGTCGACTGAAATCTAAGTGAAAATAATTATAATTAGATCAATAACTTTTATTATTGTTATTATGTAACAGGGGCTCAGCTGCCGTCTACCTGTAGGTGTGAGTATGATGTTCTTCCATCATCACTCACATGAACAATTAAAACCACATGATCTGTGGGTGAGTTGTTAAGACTTTCACTGTTGCTCTTAACAACCAGCAGTTTGTTGTCCATGCTCTCTCTCTCTGTCTCTGTCTGTCTGTCTGTCTGTCTCTCTGTCTCTCTGTCTCTCTCTCTGTGTTTTTACACTGTTCATGTAAATAATAAATAAAAATAAAACATTAAATCGAACTGAAACTTCAACTGAAAAATGTTTAATCGTGTGTGTCACACATTCTGTCTTCATTGTCCCACCATGTGCACATGAGGACAGAAATAGACCAAAACACCAATGGTTACCATAGCAACTTGCCAGCTGTGCCTGGTCTCGTATGTGTTAGAAAAAATCCACCGCACGTATCAATGTATCTGTATCTCTAAGACACTGTTTATTGATCAGTGGGTCTGTCAGCGGTTTAGCTTCGTCCTGAAGCTGCTCATCGGACATGAAGGAATTTATCTGTGGAAAAACCAACGCCATGTGGCGCAGTGGGTAGAGCGGGCTCCCCATATGCAGAGGCTACAGTCCTCGCTGCAGTCGGCCCCGGTTTGAATCCCGCAACGGGCGGCCCTTTACTGCATGTCATTCCCTCTCTCTCTACCCCCCCATTTCCTGTCTCTCTCATGCTGTGCTATCAAATAAAGGCAAAAAATATACTTAAAAAAAAGGAAAAACCATATGAACTGACTTCATGGCTGAGTCAGACTGACGCTTCACTCTGCTGTAGGTATGTAGTTTAAACTGCAAGCTGTCAGGACCCTCCACACATCTTCTAAACCTAATCCAATACATACATATAACATTTAGACTGTGGTGTAAATCTGGTCTCCTCCCCGACCGAGGCCCCTCCTGTCGGGTTACTCAGCCAGCAGTGTTGTGGGTATTTACCTGTGAGTTGATGAGGCGGATGGTGGTTTTAGAGCCGACATCCTTCTCGTAGCCGACTGTGGGAGCGGCGTTGAAGCGCAGCACAGCGTCGTGTGAGTCTGTTGTTTGACACAAAATAAAACACCTCGTGAAATGTGAGCAGCTGATGTGACACATCTTTGTGTTGATGCGGTAAATGACAGCATCAACACAAACAGGAACATATGAAAGTGAAGATACCCACATGTTTCCTCGAAGACTCCAGATACAGATCAGATTCGACAAAAATGTCACAGCTCTTTCAAACAGAATCAAGAGTCACGGCAAAAACTGGACGCAGCAGAAAGAAAGAGAAGTTCATCTGTGACTAACAGAGCTGCAGGTGTTCAGGTTTTAATTTTAGACATAGCAGCCAAAAGCTACCAAACCAAATCCCTGTGGCTCCAGAGAGAAGCTGAGAGGAGGGCCGACCCTGAGGTGGTTTTTATATCTGCTCATGGATCAATACTTCTAAACAAAACTCAGAGGAAGAGGAAAATGTGGAGCTTTAAGTCTTCAGTTTAAAAAGCTGAACAAAGTACGAGCCTAATATTTCAGCAGTCTCTCACCGATCTCTTTGCCCAGTCCGGAGTACCGTAGGGACCCGGCTGACGACACCACAGCGCAGCTCTTGTACGGCCCGAGGTCAGAGGTCAGCGGCTTCAGCGGCAGCTGGGTGGCCCATGGCAGTGACGAGAAGGGCTGGAGTTCGGGGGTCAGGGTCGCGACCTCTACCTTGTCCTTCAGCTGGCAGAGAAGCTCGGGGCCACTCAGCTTCGGCCTGCTGGACACGCCCCCAGGGCCGGACACCTCCACGCCATATTTATTCATCGACTGGAAGGAAAACAAAAAGAAAGACAAGAGACTCATTGTCTCAGTATCACACAGAAAATCCAAACTTTGATTTGATCGAGTCTCTTCACTGTTATCAATAACAAATCTGAAACCAATATAAACAGCCACTGCTTTCTTGTTTTAATATTCATGTTACAGGGTTGATATCAGAAACCTGAATACACCACATGAGCTCACCTGGTAGTTCTGCACCACCTTCTTCAGTCTGCTCCCCAACATGTTGCTGGACATCTCGTCGTCCCACACCTCTCCCAGAGGCCCATTGGGTCCAAAGAACTCTGCGTCCCCTTTGCCACTCAGCTCCCCCCTCCGCCGGCCTCCAAACAGGGTCTCCAGTGCACGTGTAAAGGGGCGCGGCAGCAGGTGAGCAAAGAACCCAGAGGGCTCCCGCTCCCTCGACTTCCGCTTCGACGGCAGGTCCCAGGCTTCGTGGGTGTGGTTTGGAGAAGAGAGGACAGGGATTGGACGATGAGGGTCACCTGGGATGACACCTGGGAGCTTCTGAGGGTCGATGTACATGGGCTTGGCTCCTCCTCGCAGCACCTGTGGAAGCCAGAAGGATTATACCTTTGGAAAGTCTCTCCTCACTGCACAGATACTTAGCAGGCGACCGCGCCACTACAGTGGACAGACCTTGATGACGGAGTGTGCACGAGGTTGAGCTCGGGTCCGCGCCCGCACCCCAAAGATGGCGTCAGTGACGGGCACGCTGTTTTCAGCACACAGGGCGTAGAGCAGAGCCATGGAGATGCAGAAGAACGCCATGCAGAGCACTCCACGGCGAGCCCGGCGCCTCAGACGCCACAGGAGACTGACTCTGTCCATCGCTGCCCCGGGAATCTGCAGGAGAAACACATACACACCAACACGTCTAGTATGATCACAAATACACTGTATGTTTACATGCTAGCAGCTTATAAATGTGGTTCCAGATTCCAGAACATGTGCTTCAACTGGGAGCAGCAAAGTCTGGCAGCTCTGAGTTTTTACTCAACCTTTGCTTTATTTTTGTTGTTTTTTTGTATGTTTTTGTCGTATTTTGTCAACTACTGATGGACACTTCTGTGGGGAGAGGAGATTCTTCAGGAGAGGAGCTTCTGTCATATCAAAATGGAGCAAGTCTGGAGGATGCCACCCTGTTCCAGCTGGGATGAGGAGCTGCTTTCGTGGTTGCTGTGCTGGAGGTGCAGAGGTTAAAGGCTTGGAAGTGGAGATGTACTGTAGGTCCTTTCTGCCATCAGTCATCATGCAAAATATCAACTCTCTGCCCAACAAGAGTGATGAGGAGCTGGAGATATAGATGAAGACTCAGGAAGCAGACATTTTTCAAATCAAAACAATACTTGTGTACATCCCACCAACGGCTACTGCTGAAGTTCCATGTGAAGTTCTCCATGAAGTCGTTGCTAGGATACAGACTAAACATCCTGAGGCACTTGACTTCAGAGAGATCAGAGACACACGCTGGTGGAGGCCATTCTGAACAACTCAGATCATCCTCTTCATAACACCTTGATGGACCAAGAGAAGAGCGGTGGTGGACGGCTCCTCTCTCTTCACTGCAGGACGGAGAAATATAGAAGATCCTTTGCACCTTCACCATCAGGCTTCTTCATTCTTCTGCAAATGGTTGATGAGCTGACAGACACATGAATTTCCCTTTGGGGATTAATAAAGTAATTCGTATTCGTATTCATATTCGTAAATTACCTGTTGGACTTATTTTTGGGCGAAGGATCTTTTTAAGATATAACATGGAGTAAAATGATATAACGGTGTGATGGAGCCTTGATGGAGTATGTGAGAGTTATACAATATAGTAATTCTAAACATGTTATATATATAGATAATAATACAACATATATGTATATATATACACACACACAATTATTTTATTTCAAATCTAATTGTATTTTAAATGTATGAACTTAAAAATATCTGTGTGTGAATGTGTTACAATAAAGTTATTTGAGTTTGAATCACTGACTCTCTGTTAGTGAGACAACAGAAGAATAAAGAGGAGCAGGACGTCACTGCCCCGGGGTGATGGGTGAAATCAGGGAGAAAGAGCAAGAAAAAGAAGGAGGAGGAGGAGGAGGAGGAGGAAGAAGGCTCGATTCATCAGAGGACGGTCCAGATAGACAAGTGGAAGGAGGATGGGACGAGAGAGGCCTAAAGACAATGAGGAAAAAGAGAGAGGGAGCACAGAAGTTTATTCATGTTTCATTTCATTTTAAGTGTGACGATTAAATGTGTGTGTGAAGAGCCTGTGTGTGTAACATGAGGAGTTCACGTGATGAAGCGTAGCCAATCAGACGCCATCAGGACGTATGCACAGTTAGTTTTTTTCTCCGACCCTGTCCCATTACACACACTTGATCACACTCACACACTCAGGCACTTGACGTGTGCGTTCATGTGCTTAGTGCAACTGCGCAAATGTGTCCCATTTCTGCAACAACTGAAAGTGCAGTGCGTCTGATCTGCACTTTACCCACACTAATGTTAAGACAGCAGCAGAAATCCCACAATGCACCAGCTGGTGAAGTCGGCGTTTACTTTTACATCTCATCATTTTGTCCTTTTATCACATAATTATGTCTTTTCTCTGTTGATTGTGACTTGTCTGTTTACGAATACGAATACGAATACGAATTACTTTATTAATCCCCAAAGGGAAATTCATGTGTCTGTCAGCTCATCAACCATTTGCAGAAGAATGAAGAAGCCTGATGGCTGAAGGTACAAAGGATCTTCTATATGTCTCCGTCCTGCAGTGAAGAGAGAGGAGCCGTCCACCACCGCTCTTTTCTTGGTCCATCAAGGTGTTATGAAGAGGATGATCTGAGTTGTTCAGAATGACCTCCACCAGCGTGTGTCTCTCCACCACATCCTCAGTGAGTCCATCAGGGAGACATGACTGAAGTCCAGTGCCTCAGAATGTTTAGTCTGTATCCTAGCAACGACTTCATGGAGAACTTCACATGGAACTTCAGCAGTAGACGTTGGTGGGATGTACACAAGTATTGTTTTGATTTGAAAAATGTCTACTTCCTGAGTCTTCATCTATATCTCCAGCTCCTCATCACTCTTGTTGGGCAGAGAGTTGATATTTTGCATGATGACTGACAGCAGAAAGGACCTACAGTACATCTCCACTTCCAAGCCTTTAACCTCTGCACCTCCACAGCAACCACGAAAGCAGCTCCTCATCCCAGCTGGAACAGGGTGGCATCCTCCAGACTTGCTCCATTTTGATATGACAGAAGCTCCTCTCCTGAAGAATCTCCTCTCCCCACAGAAGTGTCCATCAGTAGTTGACAAAATACGACAAAAACATACAAAAACACAACAAAAATAAAGCAAAGGTTGAGTAAAAACTCAGAGCTACCAGACTTTGCTGCTCCCAGCTGAAGCGCATGTTCTGGAATAGTATAATGATATAATAATATAATAGTATAATAGTTTAATCCTGTGTTGTTGTGGAGCTTCCACATTTTAAACCCTGTGCATAGAGACACTTTTGGAGTAGATGTGTTACAGCACCAGACTGTTTCTTCTGTCATGATGTGGTGTTGTTTCTGATTCTTGTGGCTTTTTTAATGCATGATCCATTTGGCTTACTTGGTTCAGGATAATTGTCTTTGTTAAATATTTCAGCATGTATGCAAGTATGTGTATATGTGTATATTCAGATTGAGTGTAAGAACTTTTTTAAATGTTTAATATTGTAACTGTGGATCCCAGGAGGAATAGTCCCTGCTGAGGCTGTGACTAATGGGGATCTATAATAAACTAATAACAATGTGGTTCCTTAAAAATCTGAGCAGACACTCCTGATGGACTCTGCTCGCAGCTTGGACATGACACGCTCTGAGTTAAAAACCTGGCTGGTCTAGGTTCAAGCTCCCAGTCTAACAGTTGTACATGCAGAGATGAAGACGCCGACCTTTAAAAACAACATGTAATTTAGCAAATCCTCATTCTGACCTCCAATAGAGTTTGCAAAATACGAACATTATAATTTTCTCATTATCTCTGTTTGACAGGACGGTGTAGAGCAGACATGTCCAAACTGTTCCACAAAGGGCCGAGTGGCTGCAGGTTTTTGCTCCAACCGAGCAGCAGCTCACCAGACCTGACTCAGTTACTCAACTGATCTCAGTCTTCAGACAGTTGATTGGTCAAACTGTGTGCTCTTGATTGGTTGGAACAAAAACCTGCAGCCACACGTCCCTTTGTGGAATACCAGCGCCTGGTATAGAGAGACAGGAAAGCAGGAAGACAACACAGATTTGTTTGTTGATCATCAGTTCCTCCAGACAAACGTGATCATTATAAGACACCACACTTTCGTTGCATAAAAAGCAGACTTCCGTGCAGAATGTGTGAAATATGTGGAGCTTGCATAATTTCATAATCCTCGCATTTCCCTCACATTTATGTTTGCAGAAAGTAGAAAATGTTGCATGTTTATTTCACACAGGAGCAGCCAGTTTAAACCGCTATACTCCATCCCATTTTTTAGTAAAACCTGCTGCATCGTCAAGGATCGTAGTTTCAGGTAGAAGCAGCAGAGAAACTCAAGGAAGCAAAGGGCACAATGTTAAAAGGTCTGGAGCGTTGCGCTGCCATCTTTGCCTCTTCAGATTAGGATGAGTCGGTGGAAGCAGAGAAACAACGTTGAACAAACTCTGGGCCCTGTGCTCAGTTACAGCCACAGCCAGTGACACGACACAGAACAGAGATCGATCCGGCATCCGGCCTATGGAACACAAACGTACACATCACTGCCCATTTTGCAGAGAACATACATAATCAATATTGTTCCTCCTTTTACAGCAACTGGGAAGCCAGACAGACACACTGCTGCTGCTGCTGCACGACCGACAGCACCGCAGCAGCTTCACTTCATCAAGAGCCACACAGGCAACTACAGCCTCATCCACTGATCCGCTGGAAAACTCAGGAGACAGTCTGTTTAAGCCCCTCCCATCACGCAGGTGATTTAAAACATCATACTTCAGGTCAGGATAATCCAGTCTGTTTTCTACTCCTCCTAACACACTTTAAATCAAGTAGAAGAGAAACAAAGCTGACCAGCTGCAGGAAATGAGTGAGTGAGTGAGTGAGTGAGTGAGTGAGTGAGTGAGTGAATGAATGAATGAATGAATGAATGAATGCATCGGTGCAGCACCGCAGGCCACAGAGCTTCAGGCAGATGGTGGTGTCGCCTGATATCTGCTTAAAGACGTCATCCTTAATCCCCTGCCTTCACACACACACAGACAGCCAGAGGTGTGTGTGTGTGTGTATGTGTGTGTGTGACAGTGAGAGTGTTATGCATGGACTTATGGAGCCATAAACTACTCAAGATTAAAAGGTGGGACTGTGTGTCTCTGCAGCGTGTGTGTGTTAATCTGGCTGTGCAGAGAGAGAGAGAGAGAGTTGGATGGTGATGTGTGTGTCAGCAGCAGCAAAGCTGGGAGATGCTGATTGGTCGGCTGCAGCAAGACATTCGAGCGCACACGTCTGTCTGAATCTTCTTCTCTTCAACACAGACAGAAAAACGAAGACTCAACCAATCAAATGCTTAGAAGACTGTGTCACTGTTAACAACTGTCGGCTGCTTGGCAACAGGTCACTACAGTAAGTTCAGGTACTTCCTGTCGGCACTCTCCAGCTGTTCACACTCACTGATCAATAGATGTGATTGGTGCTCACCCGAGGCCTGAGGGGTCCGGGCCTACGAGGATGTGACTGTTTACACTGTCTGAAAACCAACAGGACACACACACACCTACACACACACATACCTGACCGATCACCTGCACCGAGCATGTGTGAGCTGGTGTGAGCAGGAAGCAGGTCAAAGAGCTGCAGCAAAACACAACAAGGTCACCTCATTATCCTGCTGTTTCCACCACTGGTAGTCGGGGCTGATGAGCCAATCAGGAGCCACGGTGGATGTCTACGTCATCGTTTACAAACGTCTCAATTTTCTCCCATCCAGACGAGTTTTCAAAATAAAACTTTTCCCAAACGCTCCACTCTCAGACTCTAACGCTCGGAGTCTACACCTGACCAGCAGCACAAGACTGACGGCTGGGTTAACCAGTTTGATTTTCACAGATCAACTCAGGCTGAATTTCAGGACCTTGTGCTGAGTTGTTTATTGGACAGAGACACTGCAGATTAATTTGAACATCCATGTAGATTCATAACGAAGCATCAGACTAATGAACTGCACTGGGTTTATAACTCTCCTGCCACCAGTTTAGGTTTTAACATGTATGAAGTCATTAAACAACAAGTCAACAAACACACACAGGTCTGAAGAGAGACGTCTTAGTTTAGTTTTAGACGGCGGACACGCCTGTGTTTGTTTCAGAGTCCACACCAATGTTTATTTATGTGTGTGTTTGTGTGTTTGTGTGTTTTCTTAAGCTTGGAGCTTCAGGGGCACCGTACAGCACGGTTCAGACGTTACCTTGTAGCCCATGGTGTGTGGTACCACACGCTGTGTTGCTGCTGCTGTTGCTTAGAAACGGGCTGCTGCCTTCAGGTTTCCCCTCATCGCCTCTGAGGACAGAGATATATATACACACACTGTCAGATTTTGCACACACTAACACATGCACACGGTTAAATATTTAGTGAATCCTTCCCTTCAGCTCCTCTTCACCACCTGAAGACTGAAAGTTGATCATCAGATGTTGCACAACTTCAAAATATTCTTGCATTTAAGGAGAGCAGCTGTAGCTTGGAGGTGAACTCACACAGTGGACCATCCTCTGCACTGTTCCTGCTGATGCTTTCCATCGACCGACCACATTTTATTATCCTTGATTCAGATGCTGATGCATTTTAGCACAAATACAAGATTTAAGTACTTTCAAGTACTTAAATCTACTTCAAGTACTTTTCTACATGGATAAACACAGCTCTGGAAGATAAATGGATCTTAAATAAGATCTTAAAGCTCCATACGGTATAAAGGCAGACATGCGTCTTAAAGCTCCATACGGTATAAAGGTAGACGTGCGTCTTAAAGCTCCATACAGTATAAAGGTAGACGTCCATGTGTAGTGTGATTATAAAGCAGCTCTAGGTTCTATATTAATACTGTGAAAGTATCAAAGCCTCAGTCCACAGAGAAATGCACACAGCCTGTATTCAGACACTGAGCCTTAAAACCAGCCGTCAGGACTTCCTGTCACTTTGTGATGTCACAACTAAGCAGTCACGACACTGCGACCACCTGGGCCCAAAGTACAATACTTGCAGGATTTGGTTTCCCCAAGTGTTTTACTCTGAAATCTGCTCTACTGGGTCATTTAGTAAACAGTCAGCCAATCAGAAGAGAGAGGCAAGTGCAACACACAGCGTCAAAACAGTCGCCCATGTTTTTATCCACATGTCAGATTTGACTTTACGTTTCATGTTCAGCTCCTGAAACGTTAAGATCGTGTGGTTTTCTTTGTCCTCTCTGCAGTAGAACATTGAACATCATCTACTGGCTGGAACAAACCGAACTAAGAGCGTCAGTCTGATCAACATTTTTCACTCCTCTCTGACATTTTTGCATAAAATGAACATAACTCCGGGCTGCAGCTCACTCTCTACAAGTTAATGAGCAGTTGTACAACAGGTCTAAATGTTAAGAGGATGTTAATAAAATGTCTTGGAGCAAAAGGATCTGTGGTCAAACCGTCCACTGGGGACGTCTCACTAATGAAGTCAAGACTTAAGTGTCTCCACAACCTGGCAACCCACATCGTTCTCATGAATATCTCATAACTCATCAATAAAACGTCAATGTTAATACGTTGTGTTTCAGGACAGTGTGTGTGTGTGTGTGTGTGTGTGTGTGTGTGTCTGAGTGTGTGTGTGCGCAGCATCAAGACACTAAAGATACTGTGGATAGAAAATAGACCATGATAGATAGATAGATAGATGGATGGATAGATAGATGGATAGACAGATGGATGGATAGATAGATAGATAGATGGATGGATGGATAGATAGATAGACGGACGGACGGATGGATGGATAGATGCATGGATGCATGTGTTATCTGTAGTGTTACGCTGCTGTGCGCTGACCTGTGTGCAGTGATGCCCCTCTGTTCCCAGCCTCAGATGTAGGATCGTCGATTCGTCGCTACGGTACCGAGCGGGTTGTTGTTCCCGCCGCCATGTTCCCGGTGAGTCCCGTGCGTCGCGGTCCTGCTGCAGCGCGTGAGTCCGTCCGTCCGGTCCGAGGCCGCTGTCGGTGTCCGGTGGCATTTGGAGAAGTGCGGACGGGATCTGCGGGACGTCCTCCGCCTCCTCTAGGTGACCGCACAGGCTGCGGCTACGGCCCATAAACCTAGCGTGTAGACGGCGACGCGTTTCCGGTGACGCCTTCAAAATAAGAGCCATGGTCATTGGCGCGTTTACAGTGGCATGTTAAGATGCTGTGGAAAATACATCAAATCATAATATGTGACCCCTGCAGTTTATGTGGAACCATTGTAAAGAATATTAAACCTGCCAAAGTCACAACAAAGCTGTTCTCATATACACGTGTTTCCGTTTCTGACGTCATTACAGCAGACCAGGTTGAAAATAGCAACTGAAAAGTGACCATGTGTTAACAAGCAGTCACGTGTAGTATGCTGCCAACAATCCTGACTTAACGAGGACAACATCATCAGGCAAAATTAACAAACACAAGCCACAGAGGTTGAGTATGTCACCTGGCCTGGAAATGCCTGGAGATCTCCCTGAAAGAACCGAAAAAGTTGCTGGATGGAGCGAGGTTTGTTTGACGTGCTGCCACCATGACCGGCCGCACAGTGGGAAAAGTGAGAAGAGACAGAATATCTCTCTTGTCTTGTTTCTCAAATGCAATGCATTGTCGGCACAGACCCCTCATAGAGACTGTGCATGTTAATTTATCTTTGAAAGAGCAATAGCCAATGGGATAAGAACAAAGCTTGGTTGGTAGGTGAAATTTCATCATTCATTCATTCACTCACTCATGTAGTGCAGTCAAAAAACATGTGTCTCTGTCATTGCACTGCAGAGAGAAAGAAAAAACACGTCCACGCTGTTGTGCTTTATTTTGAAGGGACGGGATAATCACCAGGATTGCCTTGCGTATAAATGGGTTTAACTTGGTCGATCTCTCTGCAGCATCCAAGACACGCAATCTCTCTGCAGAGAAGTAGGGAAGATGAAGATGCACAAGACAAACAGAGACGAGAGGGCACCTCTAGTTTAACCAGCTCTGTCCTGCTGTTTCTCTGATGTCACCGTCACCGTCACTGTCACTGCGGCGGAGGACGCACAGCACACAGGAGCACCACTGTGACATTACTGACATTAACACGAATGAATGATGATACAGTATTTGTGGAATTAGTATATGCGCTGTCTATATGTGAAACGTCAGTATTTTTTAAGGTATGCTATGATGTAATGTACAACAGAAATAAATGCAATGTAACACAGATATTAAAATCAGGCCTTTTTCAAGTGGTAGTGCTCTGTAACCTAGTTCTGAAGGTAGTTTCTTACATTATGCTACACATTTAATATACACTGATTGCAGCGCTCCTTCACTCTCCCTGTTGCACCACTTGTTTCAGATATAGCACTTGAACTATGTGTAAATACAGCGTGAAACTTCAGAGGTACCAACAGACTGTACTCGGCCATCACAGCTGGTGATTTCAGTGCTTTTAGTGCTATTGATTTACTCGGGTTTTTACACACACACACACACACACACACACACACTACATCCGTTGCCAGAATGTTGCCAACAACTAAAAGCATCTTGTGGGAACAGGAATGCCAAGAGATCATTCAACCAGTAAAAGATAGTTCCCTGACCGGGAATCGAACCCGGGCCGCGGCGGTGAGAGCGCCGAATCCTAACCACTAGACCACCAGGGACATGAAATCCAGGAGCGGACAGGACGGTTAAAACAGTATGATTACAAGTGATAACCTTTAAAGATCTATTACCTCAGTGTGGTACATGGCACATCTCAGAGGCGGGTTCCTCGGTCACTGTGTTCTGAAATTAGTTAGTTAGCTAAGTAGCTTACATTAATAACCTACAACCCTCTGTTACCTGGGAACTGTCATGCATCTAGTTAGCTGACTAGCTAACATTAATTAGCCCACAACTATCAGTAACTGGTCAAATGTGTCCTGACTGAGGTTAGCTTAGCTTGCTGATTAATACCCCCAAAACTACCTGTAACCCAGTAACTGAGTCCTGGGGTTAATTGGGGGACCAACTGATATTCGTGATAACCTACAACTGTCGGTAAGTCTGTTATTTAACATGAACTTAGTTAGCTAAGTTGCTTACATTAGTAACCATACGACCACCGCCAACTCGGCTACCGTGTTAGGCACGCGATTTGCCGATTAGCTAACATTAACCATCCGTAACTCGTTTGACCGGTGCTGTTTGTTGGCAGGTCAGTGGTGCCGCGTGCACTTCACTATATTTACATACTTAGTCAGTGTCCGAAACGTTAACATCACTGTTGAGTCGGTTTTGTTTCACAAACCTCGAGGGCTAAACGGACCTCCCACCCCCGTGTTAGCATTGGCTAACTGTTTGCTGTTCTCTCACTTCCCCTGTGATGTGGTGAAACATTGTATAGGATCTTTCTGTAGACAAAAACTACACATCTTATACACACACAAACGTACACAGTTGCAAATAGCCATGAACCGTATTGTTATGGTTATAAATACGATTTATAACGTGTACAGTACAGGACCTCGTGGCGCAACGGTAGCGCGTCTGACTCCAGATCAGAAGGTTGCGTGTTCAAATCACGTCGGGGTCAAACATTTTGTCTTATCATTTTCACTGTAAATATGGTTTTTAAATACATGTTGTAAAATCAGTATATGTTTGTTTTCTTTGTTATTTGATGCATTTCGAATAAGATAATGTAGAAATTCAATATTACAATATTGGAAAGAAATGAAACAACAGAATTATCTGAGTTTTTTTGAGGTTTTTTGAGGCAATTTTAACTTTGACCTTTAGGCAACAATATGATGCATTTGAATATGTCAGATTTGAAAAAATAATGTAAAGAAAGAGAACAAGAATATGAATAAAAATAGTGAAATGAAATGAAATAATGGAAATAGTCATTGATTGCAGTTCTGAGGCAGAAATCATGCAGGTACATGAAATGTGTTCATCTGTATGTTATCTGGGGATCTTTTGCAACGAGCCAATCAGAAGTTAGAACTGGAACAGATGATGTGAGGATTATCAAATCTACTTTTTGTCCTTAGCCTCGTTTCTAATTGTGATGCAGGTTGTTGACATCTGTGCTTTTTAAAGACAGACCTACATACTCTGACACACTTCTTCTGTCTTTGTCCCACAAAACCAGTCCTGTTTGAGAAAATGGTTGCACCTGTGGCAGCCAGAACGGCCAGAGGAACGTTACAGACCAGATCCATTTTCAATCACGTAAGTTATTACTTTTGAAAAAAAAATGTTTTTTTGCTGTTGTGTAGAAAAAGAAAATAGTAACAGCATCATCTTTGGCTTTAAGATACTTTGCTGATCATTGACTAATATACTGAGATACGTATCAGCAGCCTCATCAATAATAGCTGTAAGCATTAGCTACACCCTTTGAAACATTGATTATAAATAATGCAGAGAGAAAAGCTCACAACATTTTGTTTTTATCAATGAATGCATTTATTAAGCAAATAAATAAAAACAAAGCTCCACAAGAGATTCACACAGTAAAACACAAACAACAACACTGTGATCAAATGAATTCAGCTTTGAACTCGCTTCTTGGTCACTGCTGCTTTTACTAAGCGGATGAGAATGTGCGAACAGATAAACACGTCTGACCAAAGCAAAATAAGCAAACAATACTTCAGGTACACAGACTTGAACGTGTTGTCTGATTGGCTGAGGTTCACCTGTGGTAAACATGGATACGATGATGCTGTGGTTACAGCGAGGTGAGGAGAGTCATTAAACCTGCTGTAAGGCTCATTCTGTTATTTATCCAACGTGTTGCACAGATAAACAGAAGCATCACAACGTTAAGTTAAAACTGGTAAAAAATCCACCTTCACCAGAAAATGGGCGTAAAATCACTGTGAGTTTTCTTTTAAGAAGATTCAACATGTTATTCTTCATATGACCACCAGTGGCGCCAAAGGTGTGGTTTTAAAATGCAGAAGAGGTCAAGGCCTCAGCGCCATGTGAAACAAAGCTTTTTAGACTTTAAACTAAACACAAAACGAGCTCAAAGGAACCAGTGCTTTGTCCTGAGCCTGGTTTTAGATGATGTACAGGGCTTTTTATGGGACTGAATGATAATAAGTAAAATACAGAGTCACATTAAATAAGGAAATATTTTTATAAACCTAAACTAATCTGCTTCTGTTTCCTGTTCTTCAGATCCGAGCTGACAGGATGAGTTTCCTCTCTAGCCCTCAGAGCCGGAGCGTGACTTGTGGATGCTGACCTTCTTGCGGGTGTTGTCGGTGCAGCGCTCCAGGATGAGCTCTGCACTTGGCCGTGGAGGGATGACGGGAGCATCCCTCTTTGCCTCGCCCTCTGAGCTGGAGCCGGACAGCTCGGGGATGTTGTCTGTGGGTTAGAAGTGAAAAGATGGAGGACGTGGTAGAAATGTAATAAATGTCACATTCAAGAACAAGCTGTTGCAGCAGGTTTGCGTTACCCTGGTTCTTCCTTTCCCTCAGCGGGGACTTGGGGGCTTTTCCTGAGCCGTTGTGTGACGGTGCGAGGCGGCTGCTCTTCTGCTCCAGGTACCGACGGCTGTTCTTGCGGTACATGTCCTGGCTGAGCCGCCGACGAGACCTGTTGTGGATACTCTTGGCGTTCCTGATGGTGGATCTGAGAGGACAGAGTTGCAGCAGTGAGTCACATTGATTGTCTGCCTGTCTGAGCTAAGTGTTCTCCACTGCAACAAGTCAAACTGTTTGATTTCTGACAGATGTTTTTGCAGGCGCCTTTTTGTCTTCTAGCCTGATTCTCTGTCCTGGTGACACCTCAACAGGATGATAGTTGAAGTTCAAAGGTCAAGGTCACTCACAACTTCAACCAGTCCTTATGACCAATTTCACACAAAGTGTTAAAGTTTTGTGTGACTGGAGAATTTTGATGTTAACTGAGAGTAGAGTAGGCGGTCCTTCAGATGATGTCATGAGAGTGGGCGGTCCCTCAGAGGACATCAGTAGAGTAGGCGGCGGCATCCGGACTATCTCTAAATGTATCTGTGTCATCAGATCCCAGGTGCATCCTGAATGTGTCGCAGGTGCATTCATGCCTGAACACTGTGATTAGATGACCTGAGACACAGGTAGATACCAGGTCTGAACGTGGTCTAAGACCTGTTTGACAACATGTCTCATCAGTTCATGTGGTGCCGTGCTGTGTGAAGTCAAACTCAGGAGAAAACAGGTGAATTCTGCAGCAGCAAAGAGAAATGAAATCACAAGCTGTGGTGAAACAGGGAGGCAGAGTGTGTGACAACACACTTCCTCTGAGTGTTATAATAAAACACCAGAGTCGCAACACAGGGGCTACGTGCAAACCTGCACCAGCACATGTGTGGGTGTGGCCTAACAGACAGCGGCTCTACAGTACTTGTATGCTGGCTGAATTTGAATGAAATATTTGTAAGGTTTGATGTTGTGTGTCTGACAGAATCTCATGAATCTGTAGATTTCTCTGTCACCTGCGCGGCGGTGGTTTCTGCCCCTGCAGGTTCGTCCTGCTCGCCATGTTCTTCTCCTTCTTCCCGGCGTTTTGCAGGTACATGGACGGGAAGTGACCGGTGTCTCCTCCTTTCCTGCACAAAGCAGCGTTAACAGAAAGTCCGCGTTGATAAGGGAAGAGGAGCAGAATATGTAAAAGAAAAAAATGCTAATACTCCAGCAGTGGATTTACAGACGTCAGCATCCAAGTGTTGAATGGATCTGGTGTAAAGCTTCATGGTCAACGCAGGTCTGTGCATTCGGTCTACTTCTCGTGCAGTCGTTCATGTTGTGTAAGGATAAAGGTCTGATTGGTTCAGTGTGTTTGGTCTAATTTCATCATGTGCTACTGCAAAAGTGTGTTGATGTTTGTGAGTTTGTTCTTTATTAGCCGACGTTCCAAAGCAGCACTGAGTGTGTGTGGAGCTTCCCGCTCTGTGTGTCATACCTGACGACCCACCAACCATCCAGCAGCTTGTGAATGACCTCGATGGTTTCACCGAGCTCCAGTGAGATCTCGTCCTCCTGCTCTGCCGCGTAGGCGTTGGTGGTGACATACAGCTCTCCTGCAGGAGAAACGCAACACAATGAAGACACACAAATCAACCTGCCATCAACTCAGGAAACAACGTCAACCAGCTCACCTTCATAGTCCGGGTCAGCATCCTCATCCTCCTCTGGTTTGTCCAGTGGCTCCAGATAGGATGCAGGTACCCAGCCTCGCCTGGACTCACACTGGCAAAACCACCAACCTGTGGAGGAGGAGACCAAAGAGGTCAAATCTGAAGAGTTGATCCATGAGAAGATGTCAAAACCGCCTCTCTCAGCTTTCTCTCTGGAGCTCCAGTAACAACAGGTAAGTATCTACCTTTATCCTGTATGGAGCTTTAAATGTTCAGCTTTTCTCTCACCGTTTGGATTCTTCTCCACAATCTCCACCAGGTCGTCAGTGTGCAGCTCAATCTCATGTTTGGTCGTCTTGGTGAAGTCAGCGATCACCCTGTAGGTGTCCAGTATGATGGGGCCTGAGATCTCTGACAGGTGAAACATGGTGCATCATCATAATCATCATCATCCAATTAACCTTGAGTTGCAGAACACACACTGAAGTTTAAGACGTCTCTTACCAGCCACTGTTCCCTGAGCCACGTCCTTGGTTCCTGCTGATGTCTTGTTTTTTTTCAGTCTGAAGACAAATCAAACATGTTTTCCTTATCCTGACCTTTAGTTAGATATCTCTATCACTCTGTCTTCAGTCTTCAGCATTTACTTTTCTTATTGCCTTATTTCCATACTTTTTATGTATTATCTGGTCATTAATTGTTCTGTGTGTGTGTGTGTGTGTGTGTGTGTGTGTGTGTGTGATACTGACGTGTTTATGGCGCCCGGGTTCTCGTCCTCAGGTCGCACCTTGAAGAACGTCGTGAGGAGCGAGCAGCGGGAGATGTGAGGGGGCAGATTGACGAGTGACTGGCAGTAGTCGGCCAAGGTGCTCTGTCTGGTCTCGGTCGACTTCTGGCTGTCCACCCACCGAGGTGCTGACACACACACACACACAGATCTGAACACTGCAGGTTTAATCTCACATTTCCTAGAGAATACTACGGTGGCCTGGAGAGCTCAACGCGCTGCAACTTAAGAAAGCGTTTTCAGTGGTGAACCTTGATGAGGGGCCACATCGTTTGGAGGCTGCATTTGAAGGCAGGTTGCTTGACTGCATCGTCCCATTTGGGCACTTCCTTCAAACGCAGCCTTCAAGGCTCCAGGATTCAGTGATAAAAGCAAACAACACAGCCAGAGAGTCAGTGACATAATGAACTCAGTGGTTTCTTTGCTTTGAGTTTTGCTGCGTTTAGTCCCTGTTAAACTCTCAGACATGCTGAACCCTGAGGGCTAAAACTCTGCTGTTGCCTCAGCTCTGAGGTTTGGCCTGTGCCTTTTGCTTTTCCATGTTGCCACACGTGTTTTGTAATGAAGGTTTCATAAGCTCAATGTGCAAAGTTTGAGTTCTGTTTTTTAATGAAAACCCGTCGTGACCGGAACAGAAAACAACTGTCAGCACCTGGTGGGCTCAGCACCGAGCAGGGAGGAAGTGGCTCCATGTGAAACTCAGCGAAGCCATTTTATAGCAGAAAGTCAGTTTGTTTGCTCTGTTGCATTAAACAGAGAAAAGAGAAGCAGACCTGCAGACACAGGTGTTTCCTGACAGAACCACACAGCAGCAGGGGAACTATAACACTAATGTCACCATCAGAGAGTTCACCAGGAAACTAAGCACCAACAGAGGCAGCTTGAAACGCTGTTTTACCTGGTAACGAAGGGATGATTCTGTCCCTCTTCTCTATTTGACCCGACTCTATGGGAAACATCTCCTTCAGAGATTTCTGTCCCCAAAACAAAACAGAAATATCCAAAAATTTTACTATATTTTACTGTATTTTACTTCAGGACTGGATTTAGGAGGAGCAGAGCTTTTATTTTGGAGAGCAGAGGAACTCACGTGCAAGGTGTGCATCTCTGGGTATGTCCTGTAGATGAGCTTCTCACAGAGGTCGCTCCACTTCACCATCATCAGGTAGACCTGCACACAGAGACAGAACAGGAGGTCAAAGACCGGATCCACTGGACCAGATCCACTGAACCAGGACCAGGAGCTGGTTGGGGTGGACGGGGGGGGGGCAGTCTGAGCCTTACATAGTGCTGACTGGGGACATCACGTTTCTCGAAGCCCAGCAGCTCCACATGTCTGACGTAGATCTGCTCCATACTGAGGCACCAAAGACAGACAGAGTCCTACTGAGGGGGCAGGCAGCAGAGCAGAAGCTTTTATACTGTGTGTGTGTGTGTGTGTGTGTGTGTGTGTGTGTGTTCAAGCCCTCATTTACCACAAGAACTAGTTCCTCTTTACATTTATTCACAGAGAAGAAGAAAAAAGAGGAACGACTGTGTGTCAACAATGTGATATACAGAAAACTGTATTATATAACAGTATTTATTGTAAAATCAATATCACATGATTCAGATATTATTTATTGCTAATATCTGATGTTAGCTTAGCATTAGCCTATAGCCAAGTCTATCACTTGTGTTGTCAAGGTGATGAAGTTGTTTTCTGAATAATGATGAACTTTTGAAAATCGGATTGATTGATTGGATTTTGGACAAACTATTGGTAGAACCAAACAATTAATCCACTGATCAGAAGTCAGATATTGGAAATAATTGTTGCAGCTCCAATCAACCATAGCGGACACTCACACACTCAAGGCCCAAGGTTAATAATGAAGTATAGCACAGCATCTGCTATCACGGTTTATATTCTCCAATAATCAGTTAATTGATCAGTGAATCAAGTGTCACAAAACAGAAAGATGGGCCATGTTTCACTTACTCAGACTGTCAGAAACCCAAATATAAAACCAGCAGAAACTCATGTTAAAGCTGTCACTAATAAGACAAGACTTGTAACACTGAGAAACATCCCAGATGTTCTCCTGTCAATCATCCCGTCAATTAGTCTGGAGGACTCACTGTTTGAACCTCATCAAGGGACCCGGGACCTTTTCAGAGACCCCCGGGACCTCCTCAAGGACCTCTGGGATCTCCTCAAGGACCCTTGCAACCTCCTCAAGGACCCCTGGGACCTCCTCAAGGACCCTTGCAACCTCCTCAAGGACCCATGGGACCTCCTCAAGGACCCCCGGGACCTCCTCAAGGACCTCTGGGATCTCCTCAAGGACCCTTGCAACCTCCTCAAGGACCCCTGGGACCTCCTCAAGGACCCTTGCAACCTCCTCAAGGACCCCTGGGACCTCCCTGGAGATCCTGGATTTGCTTTGAAGCACAATTTAAACTTTCTCAAGGATTCAAGGAAGGGGTCTTGGCTTGGACACAAGCAGGGGGGGCTTCAAGGAAACCGGATGGGAACCACTGAGTTAGTGGACTAGTTTTCCATGAAGCTGTTTTTTTCGTGCTTTAAAATCCATCAGTGTTTCTTCTACATTCATTTAGTAGTGGGCTGCCGGGATGTGTGTGTTGTACAGCGGGGAACAAAATCAGAAACACTGTCCAAATATTAATAAATTGATGGTAAAAGTTGGAGGAGTTTCCCTCTTCAGGGAAGTGTTTCTCAGCCCAGCAGAGGGGAATCACCCAGAGCAGCTCCTCGTCCTCTCGCTCATGTAACGTCTTTATTTTCATGTTTGTCCAGTAACTGCCGTGATGGCGTCAGTCGTGGGCTTTTTCTGATGGGCATTTGGCTAAATTTGTAATTTCCTAAAAACCTTCGCAACAGCGACGAGGAACAAAAACAGTAAAAAGAAACACAAACCCACATGTGTGTGATACTTCCTCAGTAAGTGAGACTTTTAGTTTCCTTTTAGATTTATGTCTTTCAAAAAACAACAACAACAAAAAAACCCTAAACTTAAAATCTGGGATTTTATTTAAACCATGATGTGACGACATGATTTTTTGAAGTTAGGGATGATAAAAACTGAGTAAGTCAATAATCAATCAATGTCATGTTTGTGTAGTAAAGGAGGTTATTTCTGGAGAAGGCAGATGACTTTCACATCCACGGTCACATTATTATTGTTACTGAGGAGCAGCTGATGAATCACGACCTTTCGTTCCCTCAAACAACACCTCATGCACTGTTTGTGTTCATCATGACCCGGGGGGTGACCCGCAGGCCTCCACCGACAGAGCTCAGGTGTGAGTTGAAGGCAGTGGATGGGGGCCTGGCTAATAGCAGAATAAAGTGCTTTCACTTTGACAGTCGTGGCAGTTCTTCATGCTTTTTTATGCATTTTTATACTGAAATCAACTTTACTTTTTCCTGGTTTCATTTTACTCATAAAGCGCTTTGTGAAGAGCAGAGTAGAGCAGCTTGCTGTAATCATTGTAAAAAGCATCATAATCCTCTTCTTGTGAACAAACGAGTAAACATGAGGCATAATTATGGCGTAATATGGAAAAGTAACGTTTCTCCCCGTCGGGGAATCGAACCCCGGTCTTCCGCGTGACAGGCGGAGATACTGTCCACTATACTAACGAGGATGTGAGGAAAAGGGGTTGATCAATCCTTTCCGTAGTTGGATCATCGATTGACTCCATAACTCTGTCACATATACGAACTATTTTTACACTGGCACAAAATAATTTTACAACTACAAAACTTTTTGAATTGTACGAGTGAAAAATCTTGTTGACCCTTATTTGATCCCATAGTTCCATCGCGCAGTGACAGGAATGATTGATGAATAACATACACGTTTTCTGAAGGTTTCGCACGATTGCACCGGGTTGGGGCCCCACCTACACACCCACCCACCCGGGTGGTGATAATCAGATCTGTCAGTGAAAAGGAGGGTGTTGTTTCCGCCCGGTTTCGAACCGGGGACCTTTCGCGTGTTAGGCGAACGTGATAACCACTACACTACGGAAACATCTGTGAGACATAGTTCATTTCAACGGACCCGTGCACTGGCGGCCAAACCGGCGACCATTGATCTGTACTCAGACTGTTGTTGTTCTCCAACGCGAGTTAAATGGTTGCTGTGCGGAAGCCGAACAGAGCTGTAACTGTTTGTGGGAAAGAGTCAACAGCCTAAACAGGGTCATAAGGTGGAAAAGTGTTTCCGCCCGGTTTCGAACCGGGGACCTTTCGCGTGTGAGGCGAACGTGATAACCACTACACTACGGAAACTCATACAGATTTATGCCGGAGCAGCGCCCTTGGAAATGTCACCATGCGTGAGCTGTTGCAATACCCACTAATTATATTGTTCCGTACATTTGTGCATCGTTTCCGTAGTGTAGTGGTTATCACGTTCGCCTCACACGCGAAAGGTCCCCGGTTCGAAACCGGGCGGAAACAATTCTCATATTTATTCCAGTGCAATACCGGGGGCATAGACTACATAATAAGAAATAATCGGTCTTTATCTCTGTATTTGATCTAATCCGGTAATCCACCGTGACACCTCCTGGGCAGCCACGAGACATGCAGGAGAGACATTATACCCACTGTGGGGGAAGGATTACGGATAACAACCCTCCTCCTCAGCTGTAAATGGGGTCAGGGTTGTGAAACAGTTCTTTCAGTGTTTGTGTCACCACTGAACATTAGTTCAGATTTTGGTGATAAGTGAATCTCTTGAATCTCTTGTGCAGACAACTAAGACACAAACGTTGTGTTTGGCTGTTTTAAATCCTCACCACTAGATGTCGCTCTGTCCACGTGAAGCATCAACGAACCTTTTCTCAAACCACTTTACTGTTGTGTAAATACTCACACAACAGTAAAGTGTGGAAATTATTTTGAAAAAATAAAAGGCTTGAAAATAAAAAGTATATGTCTCATATATATATATATAATTCTGTGATAGGAGTGTAAAATAACTATTTATTCATAATTATTAAATTGTTTGAAGTTAATTTAAATTAGACGAAAAACGGTGTGTGTGTGTGTGTGTGTGTGTGTGTGTGGGACTCATTGATATCATGTTTTTACAGAAAAACACCGTGTGAGGCCAGAGTTGGAGGAGCAGAGCCTGAAAATAGGAGCAGAGTGAGACCTCGGTCTGTGGTGTGTGATGTTGTCCTGCCCGTATTTATCTGACAGAGTGAGACGTCCGTGTGCGTTACTCCTCTCACACGGGCTCCACCAGGGCGGAGAGATAGAGGGAGGAGGAGGAGGAGACCAAAGAGGAGAGGAGGGGCGCGGACTGTCACCGGACGGTTCTGAACCAAAGCACGGACGGACGAAGAGCTGTACTCTTCCTCCTCGGCTGGGTGGCGGGAGGAGGCGGCGGACGGTGTTTAGGGAGGATAAACTGAGACTCAAGCCGCCGCGGGGGACCAGGAGCTCGGTCTGCTGCTGCCGCTGCCGCCGCTGCTGCTGTCGCGACCCCGGACAGCATCGACATGGAGCTGGAGAACATCGTGGCCAACACGGTGCTGCTGAAAGCACGGGAAGGTAAGGATGGAGATGGCGGTTTGACAGCTCCTCTCTCCCGGTAGCCTACCTAAGGCACGGCGGGAGGAGGGGAAGGGGATGGGGGTTGCCCCGGTCGCACGGGTGACACAAGCCGTTACTGCACTTCCTCTTGGCCGGTGATCAAATCTTTTGATGCTGCGGCTGAACATGAAAAATTCCGCCTGTCTCGAGTGACGCGCTGAACTCCATGTCCAAGTGGAGCAGTTTAAACTTTTCCGTCTTACTCCTGTTTTTACTCAAATGTTATGAAGAGGTCAACTCGTGTGTTCAACTCTTGAACAAGGGGGGGTCCGTTCGGCGTGCAGTCAGTCTCAGTTCATACCCTCTGAATAAAATGTCTGCCCTCCCTGTTCACGGTGTCACCTACATAGTTAGCGCCTTCACCGGGAGACCTGCGGGCAGAGGGCACGGCGGGGCGGTGGGGGGTCAGACCAGCAGGTTGTTGTGCTGTGTACTTTAACATTCACAGTAATGAACCTATGTTCACTCGTGTATGCCGAATTACAGAGTGACTCTCGGGCACTTGTAAAACACTGTTGGTTTTGTCACATGCAGCAAACGCACACGGAAGAAACCAAAGGGCGCGTAAAATTGACGCATTTTTAAAGGGAGTCTGGCGCGCGGCTCCCACCGAGGCAGTCGAAAGGCGAAGTACGAGGTCCGGAAGCGGGTTGGTTGCAACTGTAAACTGTGAAATGTGAAATGTGTCTGCAGCGACACATCGGGTTTCCCTTTGCTGATGTTGCAGCATCGTTCTGTACGTTTGCGAAACAGGATGTTGAGGCAGAGCAGCTGTGTGGTAGGCTACTGAGGGTGTTTTTTCCTGGTGCTTTGTGCTCTGGATTGCACTTTTATGATTCTGGTGTTTTCTGGCTCCTCTGGATTTTATTTGCTTGTGGCTCTGACAACCTGTTGGCTCCACAGGTCACCCACAGGTTCAACAGGTCAGACTTCCAGCACCGTAGCTATGTGTCAGACCAATGGGAACTGACTCGCAGGGTAAAAAACTCAGAGCAGACGTCTTATTGTGAAGAGAGGAAACACCATGTGAGCCTGCTGTTATTGTTGTGAGATCAGGAGACAAAGGTTGTGGTGACTCACTGCCAACATAATCCTAATGCCATCTGCGGAGAAGATGAGTGTCATGATCCCCCACTGTGGGCTAATCTGCTGCTGCTGCTGCTGCTGCTGCACCCGGCTGCCACTGAGCAAGGCATCCCATCCTCCCAGCGCCAGACAGGCCTTGACCTCTGACCTTAGGGGAAAAAGATGTTCTTTAATCACTGCAGAGCAACCTGTAATAGACGGGCGTGCAGAGACATCAGGATGAGTGAGTCTGTAGGAAAACTGGAATAACATGGCAGGAAAAGGAGCAAATGATCAGGTGTGGAAACACGTCCAGCACAGCAGCCTCCGTCTGGAGGACGTCTCGGACATTTCTTACATTTTTCAGCTTGTTAAAAGGAGCATTCCCCTGATTTTACGTACACGCACACATATTTAAGTCTGTATTTCTACATTGCTGATTTTATCATCGTTGCCCTGGCGTCGACTCGAGACTTGAAATTAGTCACAGGCTGGAGATTAGAGGAAGCTGGAGCTGAGGAGGCACGAAGCAGACAATCACAGTCAGAGCTCAACGTCTCAGAGTTCGTTTTTTTTCTTATTACTACTATACTCTACCATTAAGGCTGCCACTGATTTGATTTGAACAAAAACACTGAAACTTGACAAAATCTTATAACATTTTAGCAGCTGATCGTTTAAATCCATTGATCCATGCTGCACCTGCAGGGTGTTGAAGTCCGTGAGGAGTCATGTTAATGTTAAAGGCCCCGCGGCATGAAAAATGCCGTTCTGTGACCTTTATGACGGACTCAGGTCCATATACAAGACACACAGTACATATCATAGAAGATGATGAAAACTAAAATTCATATCTAATAACTCTCATAAAATAAAAAGTGTATAATAGAAGTAATAAATATAATAAGACTCAGATTAATAAAGATTACGTTTCTTTTATAGCTGACAAATGTGAAGGAGCAGAATTCGTAGGAGCTTAAAGTTCCTCATTAACTATGTGTTTACGTGGCTGATGCATCTTCTTCTGTCTCTTTATACTGAAGCAGTGAGTAAATGCAGATTTCAGTTTGCCTGAGCCCACTTTATTAAATGTGCCCGACAGATGAAAACAAACAGCCAGTAAGTTTGTACAGCAGGTTCACTGTGTTGTTGCTGGTGCTTCAGCAGAGAGCCGTGTGCAGCCCTCAGGGAAATCTCTGCTCTTGTGCCGCTCAGTTCAGATATGAATGAAGTTTCGCCTCCTGTTTGATGTCGAACGTCTTCCTCAGCTCCAGTTTCAGCTCCGACCAAAGTGACGAGTCTGCAGCAGTGAAACGGGGCCGTCGCTCCTTTAACCTCACATCAATCTGAGGACCATTTCCCGCGGCGTGGCCTTCGCTCGCAGGACGATTTCCGTCCTTCTGAGGAAGAAGCAATCAGAGGTCGTTAATTTCAAATCAATTTGCTGGGTTTTTGAAAGTTGTTTGAGAGTCACGATGAACGGAGGAGAGTCACGACTCCCTGTGCTAATTAATCACCGCTAAATGAGCTGGTGCCACGCAGTGCACTGCAGGAAACGATGGCGTCCAAACACCACAGAGGAGTCATGCTCAGCTGAGGTGAAAGAGACAGAGAGAGAGAGGCAACAGGTGTCACCATGGAGATCTTCGTTTGGACAGAGCACTCACTCTGCTGCTCTAGGTTTACTTCCTTTCTCCTAAGTGGGCGTGGCCATCATCACACACTCGTGCGTTTCTTTTCCTTCTCCGCTTCACTGTTGTTAGCTCACGCTGCCATGGAGATGCTAAAGAGAGCTCTGTGTTACTATGGTAACTACAGAAGCTTAGCAAAGGGGCGGAGACTTGGTACTGTTATTAGTTTAAAAAAAAAAGGTAAAGGTAAATTACGTTTTAATTTTTAAACATCATTTTAATATCTATAAATCGATTTATTGCCTCGCTCTACTTCAGTTTGATGTCGTGCACGTGAGCGTCCCACTGTTCACACAGCATACGTCAATGAGGCACTTTACATACCAAGTGCTAAACCTATTAGCATGTAATTTTCTCTTGATGTGTTTTTCCCTCTTCCTTATGATTGTTACAGTGCAGGTTGAACTCAGGTGACCTTTCACCTCTGCACCGATTCAATTAGAAGCAGCAAATGTGCAGCTGCTGACTCCCGTTTCTTCACGTCCAGTGTTCATTCACAAAACGTTTGGCCAAAGTTTTCAGAACAAGCGGCTGATTATAGACGAGGACAAAAGCAAGAGAAGCACAGCACCATAGAGTCAAAAGGTTTTATTAGATTTGATTGAATGTTATTTAGCCGTCGTCCCGTTTGGCCTCAGTGACAGGAGAAAGGTAGACGTGTGTCTTAAAGCTCCATACAGTATAAAGGTAGACGTGCGTCTTAAAGCTCCATACAGTATAAAGGTAGACGTGTGTCTTAAAGCTCCATACAGTATAAAGGTAGACGTGCGTCTTAAAGCTCCATACAGTATAAAGGTAGACGTCCATGTGTAGTGTGATTATAAAGCAGCTCTAGGTTCTATATTAACACTGTGAAAGTATCAAAGCCTCAGTCCACAGAGAAATGCACACAGCCTGTATTCAGACACTGAGCCTTAAAACCAGCCGTCAGCACTTCCTGTCACTTTGTGATGTCACAAAGCCCCACCCACCACCTGGACCCACCATCCAACAACTTGCAGGATTTGGTTTCTGTGAGTGTCGGAGTTCAAGTCAGGTTTGAACTCGGGCCGTGAGCCTCCTCTTCTCTGATTGGCTGACGCCGACCTGCTGTTGTGAGACAGGATGAACATATGCAGCTTTAACACAGATTTTCTGCTCAGAGCTTCGTTTTTCTAGTTTCTCTGAAAGCAAACTGAAGTTTTAAATTACAGAACAAAGACAACAACCCCAGTTTAAAACATGTTGTGTTTTTATGCTTTATAGCATTTTATTTGTTTAGAAAGTGATTGGAAGAAAAAAAAGTATAATTTAAAACTTTAAGGTGACCTTTGACAGTGATGACAGTGAACGCAGCCCGTCCCATAGAAGCTACATTACATTAAGATGAACTGGTACAGACAGTATCTCAATGGCGGTGGACGCAGTGATACGTTTGGTGCTGATGAATTTGCATCTTTACAACATGCAAATTAATAACAACATCCTCATTACACAGCTGCCGGCCGCCGTCGGCGCCTGACTTCTAGTCGAGGACATGTTTGCTGTGGAGCTGAGATTATGTGCTTCAGTTGTGTGTGTGTGTGTATGTGTGTGTGTGTTGTGTTCAAGTGAGAAGTTTTGTGGATCTGAGCGTCTCATAGACTCTGTGAACTCGCAGGAAAAACATGGCTGATTGTCTGTGTGTGTGTGTGTGTGTGTGTGTGTGTGTGTTTGTTTTTTCAGATGTCAAAGCAGTCAGTGTTTTCTGTGACTCTTTCACAGTAAAAGTCATTCTCCTTCCTGGAAAGCTTTTATTCTTTCAGGCGCTGATCGCTAAATGTAAAAATGGGAATTTTCCACCATGTTTCAACACAGACCCTGACAACGCCAGAGTCCCGTCTCCGCTCAGGGACTTTTAAAATGACTCTTCTCTCTTACTCAATGAGTTTTTCCTTTATTTCTGATCAGTTGCCACAGGAAAAAGAAAAAACGTTAAGTAAATGTTTGTGATGTCGTCACTGGACGTCGTGAAGAGCTTCTTTTTTACTCGTCGTCTGCCGTTGAAGAGCTTCATCAGCTTTAACACACTGTGGACGCACACTGACCTTCTCATGTGGCCCAGAGAGAAGAGACGAAAACAAACATCACTTCCTTTATTTATTATCACATAACACCCCCGGAAACAGGAGGAGGAGGTGTTCTTCAGTAGACTTCATCACCGGAGTCTGGGTTGTCGTCGGTTACAGAGTTATACTGCTGGGCAGCATACCTCGCAGCGATGCCTCCGTGATGGTATCAGTCACTGTTACCTTGACGACTCAGTCCATGTTCTTCTTATACTTCAGGTGTTTGGTGGTTGGAGACAGACAGACATTTCAGCACCAACTCAAACTGGTGCATGAACTTGTGATCTAAGACCACGTCCACACAGAAACACGAGCGGCTGAATCCAGATACTCGTCTCTGTGTGTGGACCGATCGTCCACCTGGACCAAGCGCTGCCTGGAGACACCAGCGTGATCGACCTTTGCCTGAGAGAGGACATGTCTTCTCATGGACCAACACTTAGTTATCCAATGCCGAGCTGCACCTCGTCTTCAGTGTCAAAAGGATGGTGACCTTTGACCTCTATCATCTGTTTCAGCGGCTCAGTATGCCCAGTCTAATTACATATGTTTATCATTTTGGTGGCGTCTCGAGCTGTTTTGTCTTGATTTACGTTTCCTCTAATGGTCCAAACGGACGTCGGCCACCTCGTCTCCTCTGGCATCGATGAACTGAGCAGTCGTTCTGCTCCTGATATTATCTCCCTGTTTCCTGGACACAAATAAAATATCTTGTTTGCATTGCATCCCGGGACAATAATAGTCTTTCCTCATGTTTGAGTAGCATGCAGCTGCCCGTGGAGAATTTGAATAGCAAATCCAGAAGGCGTACTACAGTCGACTCTCTGCTGGTTGTCGGGGGGCGTGAGTGGAGTGTGTGCGTGTGTGGGGGGGGGGTGCTTCATGGTCAAAACAACACTGTGTTATAAGGGAATAGATCCACTGTGTCTGTGACTGTGTTTGATGCCACGGCGTCACTAAAGGACATCAGTCCCACACAAACAAGCTTCTCCGTGTTTAATCAGTTGAACTGATGGAGTCTCTGGTTGACACCACCCAGCTGGATCCCTGCAGACAGGGACAGTGTGGTTCACTTTGCAGTGGGAGGGGGGTGGGGGGGGGGCTCTGGTGCACTTTTTATAATGGCTTTTTTTATATGTCGGTAAATAAAAACCTATTGATCCCTTTGTCACAGCTGGTCCAGTTTGTCTTTGACTCCAGACAGAGGACACACGACGGTTAACATCACAGTGACAATAAGTTATTGAAATAGTTATATGACACGTGCAGTGACACGACTCATCTACGTCGTTTAAGTAATTGAATTATTATGTTTTATTTTAGAAAATGTTGAAATCTGGACAAAAATATAAAAAAAGTGTCCCACAGTGTCACGTTGTGTTCAGGGCCTGTTGGCATTTCAGTGTTCCACATGTAAAACATACATTTTAAAGGCTAACGCTAGTGACTGAGTCACAGTGACATCACCTGAACGTGCACAGGAAGTGATGTCATTGTTCTGCCTTGGGTTTGGTTTACAGAAGCCCGTGACTTCTTGAGCCAAAAACTGACGTCAGTTTGACTCTGACCAGTCGCAGTGACGTCCATCAGTTAGCTCGTTAGCCGCAGTTCATTAGCTCGTGAACATTAATGCGTTGAGACATTTTTTGGTTAACGAGCTACAGCTCTCCAGCTGGACTCCAGAAATATCGCTGTTCTCTTAACGCTGCTTCCTGAGCTCTGATTGGTCACATAACACTGAACCTGTGGAATAACGAGGCCAAGCCCAAGATAAACAAACGAATGTTTATGATGAGGTTTTGCGTGCCCGCTGCTGCAGGCTCCAGGAAGCAGCTGTACGCTCTCATACATTTCTGTGGTGTTCATACAAAAGTCACGTTGGTGCTCAGTAAGAGAGACAAGCTGCAAAATACCTCACATGTCATCTTGCTGCTGAACAGGAAATAGATGTTTACCTGATAAATGGTGATGCACCGAGATGATGAGGTTTTCTTCCTTTTACCTTCCCTCCCTCCTCATCCGTGTGTTTCTTGAGAAAAGTCAGCCTGCAGGGACTTGAACCTTTTTACAGCCTCACGGTGAATGAATGAACTTGATCACACTTGAATCTGCTACTGTGTGTGTGTGTGTGTGTGTGTGTGTGAGACACACAGCTTCTTCAGAAAAGGAAGATTTACAAAGAATAAATGTCAGATACAAACGCACAAATAAAAACCAGAGGAAGTTCCTGTTCTCTCTGCCATGATACAGCCTGTGACACACACACACACACACACACACACACACACACACACACACACACGCTCCTGTGATAGTGAACTTATGCAACATTATATTATAATCAGCCTCATCTTGATTTAGACCTCATAATTCCGACCCTGAACCCTGAACCTGAACACAACACCATGGTGAAAACTGAAAAAAATATTCGTCGTTATCAGCTTTGTTTTTGTTGCTAGAGAAACTAGAACAACCGACCTCAGTTTATCGATCACCAGCTGATTTGTCCCCAGAGACGTTGTCTTTTGTATCAGACTGAGCTCTGTTTGTTTTGCAGGAGGAGGTGGAAACAGAAAAGGAAAGAGCAAGAAGTGGAAGCAGATGCTGCAGTTTCCCCACATCAGTCTGTGTGAGGAGCTGCGACAAACCACAGGTGAGACTCAGAGCCACAATCAGAACCTGTTTTGTTGGGTTTTTTTTTTATTCTTTTGCCAAATGGGTTTTCACACACGAGGAGAGTACATGTTTGTTTTCTCTGTCCGTCACTGTCTTTCATTCCCTCTGCTGAACGACCAGGCTTCTCCTGTGTAGTAGCTACAGTCCACCTCTGAACCGTGTCTTTGGCTCTTCTTCATGTTGTCGGCCATGTTTCTACCTGTCGCTCGGAGACTCACTGCTCCTCCTCCCCCTCCCCCTTCCTAAGTAGTGAGGTAAAACGCACCATTTCCTGTGCACCAGCACAGGAATTCACAACGACAATTACTGAAAAATACCACAAGAGATGTGTGGAGCCGTTAACGGACCCACTACAGCCTGAAGCACCTGAGCAACATTTGTAGTGAGAGATCCCAAAGACACAGCTCACGAGCTCAAAAGGTGACGAGTTTGCATCTTCAACTTAAGACTTAATTGAGTCTCAGATGTAATGTGACTATCAAGGACACGTGTGAGTTTCTACCAGTCGACGTCAGTTGGACTGGACAGACTTTGTGACTCTTTACGTAGATGTCCATTGGTGTGTGTCGTGTTCAGCGGCGGTCGGTCAAACCTTGCTGAGTGAATATAGAACCACTGACCGTAGGACGACAAAATATAAACCAAGATTAAAAAAAGATAAAAGTCAGAGTTAAATATTTACAATAAAGACGTCTCTGCCCACAGTTACAGGCCCAGTCCGATGGAGTGAGGCCTCTGCAGGTTTGTCGTTGATTTGGTCGGTGTATAATAAAGTTAAATTTGAATAACCACTTGCAATTAATCAGGCACATTAATGGGCTTGTTGTATCCATGGCAACCTGTGTTGTTGCTCACATGTTAAATATATATATATATATATTTTATTGACTTGATGACTGTTTCCTGAGCTTCACAGAGACCAGTTAACACTCTCCAATAAAACCTGGGGTGTTATACGAGCGACATGTGAACCACACTTTAAGGATTTTCCCCTTTAAGTGTGAGCAGCTGACTCTTCATCCTCGTCATCTCTGCGGCAGGAAATCCCCCCACTGGGATATTAACGTATCATTTACTACTCAGCTCGGCTCGGCTCTATTTGCGGCGCATCCAAAGCTCTGGTTCAGTCGTCTCATTGTCGCTGACACATTTGCAGAAAATCGTCTCGACATACGTCGTAATTCAAAGGAGGAAACTTGGTAAATAAATGTCACAGTTTGAGCTGTGGGTGTTAGCACGGGTTACTGAAAGGTCCAAAGACTCAAGTAAACAGGAACACGCAGCGTGAAGTGGTGAGAGGACAGATCAACTGAAACATGATCTAATGATGATGTCATTTCTCCATATAAATATCATCATTATTATTGATGTCATCATCAGTGTATCAGGCAGAGTGATCAGCGCTGGGTTTTCATTTCCTCTGTGAAGCAGCGCTGAAGTCGTCCATTCATTCACAAACCAGACATCAGGACTCTGAGGTGGACGCTCGTGTCTCTTCAGGGGCGAAACTGAAACCTGGACTCAGTAACTGTATCAACCTGAGAGTCGACACAGGCGGATGGATACGATGTCATGAGTCAAGAAATAGCTCTGACTTCCTCTGAGAGTTTTCACTTTGGAGGAAGGTGTTTTTTTTTCATACCCTTGACCCAACAAAACCCTGACCCATTAAATCAGATCCGATTCCTCCAAGTAAATTCTAACATGTGGATAAAAAATATGTGTTTATTTTTAGGTCACTTTTGTCTTTATTGTGACAGTGTGACGGGGCGGGGGGGGGGGGGGGGGGGGGGCTCAGAAGGGAAGTCAATCCCTTTCAATATACATATACATATATACACAGAGACTGTCTCGTCCCTGTGTCTTCTGACTTCCAACAGCAGCATTGATAAGTTGATCAGGACGAGTTTAAACTGTGATTAGAATCAGGATGATTCTGAAACACTCGTCTTCTGGTGTTTGAAAGTTAGTGTGAACTTGTTTTTATTCCAGGTCTCAAAACACTTTTGTCTTTTTTTTTCTGATTAAGTGAAAATGTGTCACAACACTGTTGTGCATCGTCAGCACCATCAGTGTTGTGTTGCCATGGAAACCCCCTGGACATCAAATCACATTCTAGAGACGCAGAGGGACGTAAAGTTCGCTTGATACAAGACTCAACAAAAATCACGTCGTCACGTTCTGCTCTTGAAAAGGAGCGATGACCAGTGTTGATGACTCGCTCTGACATCACAACACCAGCCCGTAAAATCACAGCGTGAAGGTTTTCACTAAAACGTCACAACTGGAAACTGATGCAACTTGTGTAACACTCAGGGTCAGAACTTTGGGTCACATGAGAGAGTGAGAAAAATATAAAGCAGCTGTAAATTGCCATCAGCGCACGCACACACACACACACAGCTGAATGTGAATGAATCTATTTAGTTTGCAAGTTTCCTGTTTTCCTCCGAGGCCTTCGTGCTTTTCTGTCTCGTCTGGACGAGTTTGTCTTCGTCCTAAAACTTGTAAATCTGTTGAAACCTGCAGAGTCTTTGTGTGAAAGTGTGGAAACCGGGCAGCGGCTGAGGAGCAAGACTCAGTGGAGTCTGTGTGAGTCAGATCTGTCCTAACTCGACTCCTTTCAGACCCAACACGTTACTGATGCTGCGAATCAACACTGAACATATGCAAATTCAACACACACACACAAAAAATCAGTTTTTTTTTCTTTCTGTGGCACCACAGAGGAAACAGTCACCGCTGCAGAAAGAGGAAGCTGATCAGTGTTTTTGCTGCTTCGACCGCTCGTTCACTTTTAACAACAGAAAACAGATTTAATGACACGAGAGCAGAAGAAGAGCTGTGACGCCAGGAGAGGAGTGAAAGTGGAATTCAGAGATGGTTGAGTTCATTGATAAAGTCAGAGCTGGTGATCACCCTGCAGCATTCTGTGTGCCAATATTGGATCAATAGACATGGGCCAAATTATTGATCTTTTATAGTATATAAAAGGCAACGAAGACAAGTTACCTCTGTCACTTTGTGATGGAGAGTTGATGATTATATAGAAATAACAGATTTATCAAAATCAGCCAATGACAGAGAGGGAGAGACACTCCTCATTAGGATTAGGCCATGTTCTTTGGTTGAAGTGTAATCGACCAATCAGATGGCTGCTGCCTTCCAGCCTGTTGCACGAAACCCTTGCGCCTCGTTCTTGATGCTAATCTGACTTCTGAGCAGCGACACCACAAAACTGTGTACAATCATGTTTTTATAATCGCAGAAATATTTTTAAAATCTTTAAAGACCCAGAGACAGTTTTGGACAGTTTTATCTGATCAGGCCGGGATCACTGCAGCAGCAGTGTTTTTACTTGTCTTACTCAGAAATCTATTGATCGTCTTCAGACTCTGCTGCCGGGCTTTTAACCACAACCACATCACTCCTCTTTCAGCCTCCCTGCACCGATTCCCACTGCGTTTCAGAATAGATTTTAAGACTTTATTGATCTCCTGTAAAAAAAAAAAAAAAAAAGAAAAGAGAAGGAGCCTCCATGGCGTCTGTCCTGGTTTCATCCAGGACACACCAGTTCACAACCCGACATGAAATCTGTGGTCTCCTTCAAGTTCCTTATTTAAAGCCTCGTGGAGTCAAAGACATATTTTCTCAACTTAAATCCTGTGTCTCCATGTGAACTGTTCATTTCATGCCCTTCATGATCACAGCCTCCCTGGACCTCTTCTGGTAGATTTCCTTCTTCTCAGTCCTCTTTGCATTGAAATGCACTGATTTGACTGATCTATATAGGAGCCAGGTTCTGACCTATGTGATCGTTTGACGTAAGCCTTTCTCAGACAGATCAGTGTGTGTGTGAACACTTCAGGTAAAAAACTTAACTTAACTTAACATTTGTTGGTCCATGAGAGCATGAGGAAATCCCACATCATTCAGCTGTAGATGAAGTGCTCAGTAAGTAAAGATAATCATTATCAGTGTGATCATCCTTGTACTAAACTCAGCCAGTTTCACCAGTGAGTCTTGCCTGATGAATGTGGACAAACGTTTTGCTTTGTCTCAGTGTCTCTCTTCATCACATCCTCCTGTGAGGCTGATGTATTGAGGTCACAGCTCTGTTCCCACAGCGTTTTGGACTCTTTCATCAAAGACTTTGGTTGTTGGGAAATAGGAAGTGGTCGTATCGCTGCTGGTGCTGCTGGTGCTGCTGGTGCTGCTGGTGCTGCTGGTGCTGCTGGTGTGGTTCCTCTGGTCTTTGTCTCGTGTGCTATTTTTGATTTCGGGGACTCACATGATGTTTACTGTTGTTCTCTTATGTATCCTTGGATACGTGCGCCTTTCTGGCTTCATGCACATCAGTAGGTGACTGTATAGTACTACTGTGACGGGGCTGTAGCACAGAAAGAGAAAGAGAAAAAGAAAAAGACAAGGTAAGAAAGTACAGAAGACTTGGTGCATTGGTTGTTGGGAAGCCAGTGAGGGATCATGCTCAGAAGAGCCGATGAAACGTCCTGGGTGGATGAGATCATGAGATGAGCAGTGTAAGGATATCTCTGCAGGCAGCTTGTATGTAAGTTTTTTTTTTTAGATAAGTCAGTTAAGGCGACTGTGGTTGGAGATGATTAACATCCTTAAGGTCATTTGTTTTTCTATTTCTGCTGCCCTTCACACATCTGAAATCTCTCACACCTCACCCGAAGCTCCCAGAGCTGCTCTGCTGATGATGACCTTGGGACCTGCGCACAACGGCTCTTTTGTTGTTTGTTGTGTGGCTGCTGTGCGCTGCACACAGGGCACATGTCTTGGTCCGTGAGATGTAGAAACATAATTCAAGAGCCATCTGTCACTGGCAGCGTGTGAGAACCGATTGCATCACAGCGGCGCAACGAGGCTTCAAATGCAGCTGAGAAAAGACAGCGTCCTTCTGTTGTGAGGCAACAGATGCCTGAAGTTGTTCTGATTCTGATACCAGTACCAGTACTGGTGAGTGCTGGAGTCCAGGCAAGGATCTGATACCACATGTAAACAGGAAGCCATTTACCAGTTAGCTCCGTTAGCTCTGACTAATGCTACACACCAGGACTCAGTTCTTCTTCACTGCTCTTAAAACAGTTGAGCTGTGCTACTAATGGGGTGCCGCCCTGAAGGGGGGGGGTCTCAAGTGCTTTGTTAAAGCATCGTGAAGAAATGTCCTCGGTCCAACCTGTACCGTTGAAGCCATGTTGACGTTAACGAGCTGTTTTCTACCTGGAGATACACAGGGGTTTGTCTGAAGTTTTTCCTCCCTTCGTTGTGGAGGTTCGGCGTCACCTTAGCAATCAGAGGCAGTGGAGAAAGCTGACTCTGATTGGCTAAGTTGACTTAGCAAGACACAGCTTTAAGGCAGATCAACAGAGGTGTCAATAAAGACATAACAGCCTGAGGAGGTTGTCGGACGATCAGTGACGATCAGTGACACCACCCACAGGTTCCTCTGGACAGATGCTAGCATCAGGCCTAGCGTTGGGCATCAGATCGAGAATCAAATGGAACCGGTTCTAACATTTCGATTCCCCTAAATGATTTTGTTCGCTTTGGTTTGCAGTCCACTAAACCAGTAGACCCCGCAAACTTTTTTGACCCGCCTCTTAAAATACTTGGACTGAAGAATAGTTATGGACCCGAATAGAAACACGGAATCACAATCATTAAAATTCAAACGACGTCCAACACTGATCAGGCCGCCGCTGCAGCACCTCCTCACTCATATGGCTCTATAATAACGTCAGTTATATATTATTGCCATGTTTGTTCTTCCTGCTTCATGTATCAACCTGTGGGAGTCTGTTTGCTGGTGTTTGTCTGTTTGCATAACTGAATGGTTAACCATTTAATTAGATAATTACAAGCAGTAAAAGTGATGGTGGTTGGAGCCACATGGGGCTCATGCCAGTGGAGGAGGTCCTTGTTAAATGTTGGTTTGTTGACAAGAAGGAGAAGAACCAGACCGTCACCACATCATGTTGTTCTTTACCTCTGTGTCTGGACCCTCAGGAGTTTTGGCGTGTGAAGCTAAAACGAAGTCGCTGCAGCTCAAGATGCTCAAGGCGTCGTCAGCGTTGCTTTTGGCTCTTTCATCAGATACCAAGAACTTTAGAGCTGATTAAGTTGTTAGAAATGACATAAGCGCAGCTGACTTCCATTAACCTTTGACAGTCATAATTAGATTATAAAAGTACTGTGTGTTATTAAGTATACTAATGCAATATCTTAAAGTGAACCCTTTTTTTCTGTAGGAAACCACTCAGTTCATTTTGAGATGTTTGTCTGACCAGAATAACGTGTATTACGTGGCCACAAGTATGTGGACTGTTGATGTGAGTCACTTTTTGAGCCTTGGGTTGTGGTTTACTATGACAAATGCACAGTGAAACGGTTTCCTCAGATTATTGTGGAAGGACTAGACTGACCTGACCTCTGACCCCTCCGTCCCCTGGCTTCAGGAGGATGCTGGAAGAACAGCTGAGAACCAGCACCAGTGCAGGTCCTCCGTGTTCCTGTGGCTGAATCCTTGCAGCCATGTTTATCTTTAAACTGCTGTAAACCAGTCAAGTGGTTTGACCCCTGCTCAGGGTTACCTATACTAACATGTGATGTCAGTGTGATGTGAAATATCACCACTATCAAGATGTTTACAGCTTGAGCTCCACCGGCACCGTGTTTATGTATGGAGGCTCTGTCGTAGCACACTGTGTTCATCCATACATGGCACTGAGGCCGGGCGGAGTAAACACACAGGCCACATTGTTCCTCAGACATCCATTGAAGAAGGAGCAGCGACGCAGCGACGGCTGTGCTGAGGCCTGAGCTGATGATGACCCATGATAAAATGCAGCACGGCGCCTCGGGAGCGTAGACACATCCTCCTGGTTCTCCTGGTTCAGATCCCAAAACAAGGATCAGCTTATGTACAGGACATGTGTCCGTGACTCTATAAGGAACAAACAGGCTCTTTAACACGGAAGAAACCAAACAAACTCGTCTTTTATCTCTCACCTGGGCTGAATACCTGCGCAGGTGGACACAACCACACAACACTTACTTGATTAATATAGTTAACTCCTAAGTGTATATAATGTCAGAGTGAAAGCTGCAGCTCCGCTCGGCTTTAATAAGCTTTTGTGGTGAGTTTCCATCTGGACGAGGGCTGGGTATGAGGTGCGTTTCCATCCAAGAGCTTTAAATCCATGACATCGTACGCTGCGATCAAACCGATGTATCGAAGACATTTCTTGTATCATCTGGTGTTTCCATTCATTTTTGCACTGAATCAAAAGTGTGACGAGATGCTGAGCGATGCGACAGCCAGTCACGGACCACATCTACAGTAACAACTGTCATCAGAAGACAGAGGCGCCAAAGCACCTAGCGTTAGCTAAATACTGCACAACAGCGGCGGCGACCTGTGGTCTCTGTTTTCTCCTGTCGTGAGAAAATCTGATGAAGTCGACACGACAAACTTTTTGACATTTTTAATTTGAAAAAGCTCAAAGCACATGAAACGTGTGTGGATGGAAACTTTCAGATTCCCTTTAGTGGTCGTTTTGTTGTATGTTGCTGCTCCGAGAACAAGCCTCTGCCAGATATATCTATGCTTATTCAAATCGGTTGTTTGGTTTAGTTTTGCTGCTGTTTCTGCTGAAGCTAGACACACGTTTGATTTCATTTACATCAGCCTCCGACGTTCCTCGTGTTATTGTGGGTCAAACACTTGTGACAAATATGCACTGGAGGCATAAAATGTGACTGTTTAACCATAAATAACTTTTATCGTTCGATCTGACCCAGTGCAGCGCTGCACTAAAGGAAATAAAATATAGACACAAGCCTCTAATGAACTTTCTAATATCGTCTTTCTGTCTGAAACGGTCCAGACACAACTTTTTCTGTCACAGTGTGTTTTCATCCAGGTGTTTTCACAGGAACCTCGTCAGACTCTCCTTCCTCCTCCTTCAGAGGCTCCGGCTTCACTGTACAGTGACGGTCTGCGACCTCTGACCCCTGAGTTTACAGCACATCTGACTTCCGCCACACACACAGCATCATCATTCAGACTGTGAGCTTGGATGACTGTCAGGCCCGGGGGTGGGGGTAGAGAGGGGGGCTGCTGTGGTAACATTATTAGCATTTAAACGAAGTTACACGCGGCCATCTTACGAAACTCCTTTGTCTAAAAAAGGAGAGAAAATGGGAGTCAGGTGAAGAGACGAGAGGAACAAAACTTAACGTTATTTGATGTAATTGTTGTAAATGTGGTTATGTAGTAAAGCACAAATAACTGGTGCTGGTTCCTGTGCAGTGCAGACAGGTGTCTCCAGCATTCAAGCGTCAAACACAACACAACACTGACGTGAAGTTTTCATCTGCTTCCAAATTTTCCTAATATTCACAATGTGAATGTGTGGAAACAGGAATCGTCCTCATTCAGTTCCTCTTTTTTTGATGCAAAGATGCACGTGAGACAAAGTTAACAATCCGTGGTGGTTTTTATTTGTGTTGTAGGTTTGTTTTCGTTAGTCGAGCTGCTTCTTCCCTGGAAGGCATCATTCAAATCGGCTCTGATTTGAATGAGCTCAGTCAAACACGTCATCAGAGAGACTGTGAGACAGGAAGTTCAAACACGACAACAAGGCAAAACAAGGTCCAGAAAAGGAAAGTTAAGACCTGAGGATGAGAGGGTGTGAGGCTCGGACACCGACAGAGAACCAGAGAGGAAGAGCTCAGCAGTGATTCAGCCTGACAGTTTCTTTTCTGAAGCGGGTGGGAGTTGGTCTTGAGAAACGTTCAGGAAACCATCTACTTCCTCCTTCGTCTTGAACAGGTCGTTCCTCTTGCCTCGTCCCGCCCAGCACATGCTGAATCACACATGGGATTATTACATGTTCATCAGCAAGATACAACATTTCTGTGTTGAGCAACAGTGTGTTTTTTTTTCACTGTTGCAGTTTTTGTGCAGTGGCTCAGCACAGGAAACACAACAAGACAAACAACATGTTCATCTGTCACACAGCACACTAGTGATGTGTTTGTGTTTGCTTTGTGTCTTCAACTCTCAGGGCCACCGTAGTTTTGATCCACCTGTGACATCATCAAGTTACGAGGATTACTTTCCTCATTAATTCATGAATTCCTGACGGTGAACATTGATATTCAGCTTCCTGCAGCACGGTCTCGTATCCGAGACGCTGGAGCTGTAAAACGTGCTTTTTGCTTGAAAATTGCTGCTGACTTTTGTCATAATCACATCAGCTCTGCTAAAATTCCTTTGGATCTGTGAAGAATCGTGATTTAAATGCCTTTTCATCCAGAAACATCAGATTTCCACACAGGTTAAGAGATGGGAAGTGGCCTAGGTCATGGTACCTTTATAAAATCTTCTTCTTCTCTGCTCAAATGCACAAAATGAAACATGCTCCTCAGATGCTCCTCTTCCTCCTCCTCCTCCGTCTTCAGCCCATTAAAAGAAACTCGATCTCACAGTGACGCAGCTGCTGCATAAAACCAAAGTTTACATGTGTCTAACAGAGCTGAGGAAATCTGCTGAGTCTTTAGCCTGCTGATGACACTGCATTTTCTGCTGAGGCCTGACAGGACTGATAAGAGCTGTAAGTGGTCACCGACCCTTTGATTGTCAGGTCGTCTGCAAGTGTAGATACAGATGTGGTAACGAATGCTGGAGGTAACTTTATGATTAATTATGACACTTTCACTTTGTGCATGTATGAAGGTGCTGCTGATTCATAGATTGTCATATATATAGATCCATCTCAGTGTAGTTCTCCATCTCCTCTCAGCTTCTCTCTGGAGCTCTAGTAACAACAGGTCGGTGTCAGCCAATCAGAAGAGAGGAGGCTCTGAGCCTCTCTTCTGAATGTTGGATGGTGGGTCCAGGTGGTGGGTGGGGCTTTGTTGTGACATCACAAAGTGACAGGAAGTCCTGACGGCTGGTTTTAAGGCTCAGTGTCTGAATACAGGCTGTGTGCATTTCTCTGTGGACTGAGGCTTTGATACTTTCACAGTATTAATATAGAACCAAGAGCTGCTTTATAATCACACTACACATGGACGTCTACCTTTATACTGTATGGAGCTTTAAGACACACGTCTACCTTTATACTGTATGGAGCTTTAAGACGCACGTCTGCCTTTATACTGTATGGAGCTTTAAGACGCACGTCTACCTTTATACCGTATGGAGCTTTAAGACGCACGTCTACCTTTATACCGTATGGAGCTTTAAGACCAGATCTCAGGCAGCATGTCAGACTGTAGGCTGCAGGGGTGCTGGGGGGGTCTTGGTGGGAGGGGGTCTCACAGACTGAGACCTACAGTACATCTAGGCTTGTATTTGTGGTATCATCCTGTCAGTGTGTGTGGAGCTGGAGGCTGGAGGCCTTTGTGTGGTGATGTACAGTGTGTTCCCTTCAGTCCATTGAGAAACTCCACTGATCCACAACCGTGACGATGAAAAGTTCCCAGAACTGGGGATGTTACAGTTCACGCCTGAGTGGCCGCTGTGGGATCCACCACATATCTTCTTCATGAGCCAGTGAAGCTAATTTTTTGTTCAGTTAGTGTTTTGCTTTGTTTTTTTATTACAAAGACTAAAGGCTGAGGGATTCCTCCCAGCTACACCAGCTCTGACATTCAGATGTCCCACTCCTCTCTGTTTTTCCTCCACACTTGTCGTAGTTTTTCCCGGGTGAGCGGCGTGACCATCGGAGAACAAAGAGGACGAGATAAGTAGAGCAGAAACAACAAACAGAGGCACGACCTTACAGGAGGAGGCATCAGTTACCATCAGTCACTGTGTCAACGATAGGAAATGGCTCGTTGCAGCGATAAGACACAACACACTACATTCTTCCTCCTGCAATTAAAGTGGCACTCCACCCATTATTTACTGCACCAGGCAGGGAGTGTCTGAGCGGAGGATGCTGCTGGTTGCATGATGGGAAATGCAGCATCCAGTTGATTCAACAGAACATCTTGATATATCAGGTTTGAAGACGTTTGAACACAAGCAGTGACACATTTACGCAGGTTTAAGGTTTTAAAGTGTTTCTGCCAGCAGCTTGGAGCTGAGCTCACGTCAGACCCCTCGGACCTCGCTGTTCGTTTGTTGTGTGAAGCCTCCTGAGCTGATTTGCCTCCACTTGAGTGACAGATGCAAATCTGAGTTTCCCTGCTACCTGCTACACAGGTACTGAACTCAGGTAACCCCCCCCCCCCCCACCACCACCACCACCACACCGCCACCACCACCGGTCAAAGCTCACCCCAAACCTGTACAGTCGGCCACTCACCACAGGCCGAGGAGTTTTGCATGTGTGGATACGAGTAACTGTCGTTACACATCATCTATCGATCTATCAATCTGTCTGTCTGTCTTCATTGGTGTGTGGACCTTGTGTAACCTCACTTCATGTCTCTGTCTCTGTCCTTGTCTCCACAGAGAAAGACTACAGCAGTCTCTGTGAGCGTCAGCCCATCGGACGGTTGCTGTTCAGACAGTTCTGCGAGACCAGACCTGAACTGAGACGCTGCGTCAAGTTCCTGGATGCTGTGGTGAGAACACTGTGTGTGTGTGTGTGTGTGTGTGTGTGTGTGTGTGTGTGTGGTCCTAACCTGGTCAGAAGGTCACTGAGCCACATTCAGATTCTTTATCAGTCTCATTTTATTACAGGTTTGTCTGTATCAGATTTAACTGACCTCATGTGACCCAGAGTCTGACCAACTGAAACCTGTCACTGACATTAAAGGGCAGCTGTGTGAGTCCAGCAGCTTTTCTCTCTGCAGAGCTCCCCCTACAGTCTGGGAGTGCATATTTTCACTGTCGTAAAAAGCTGGACGCTCTGATCTTCTGAGGTTGGTTTTCAGCCAAGAGACTCGAGGTGGAAGGTGGAGAGCTTCCATTCTCCCTGTAACAAGTCCAAAGCCCACGACCTCCTGAACTAACTGAGTGTCATGAATAAATGTGGAGCCGCTCGTGTTGAGTTTCTGATGCAGGAAGTTTAATTATCACCAAGAGTTTAAGGAGGAGGAGTTTAACATCTCCAGGAGCTCCTGACTTAGTGGACAAAGGAGAGTAAACTGTGTGAGTGTGTCGCCTCCACAACCTCCCATGTTTTTATACACACACACACACACACACACACACACACACACACACACACACATACACATACACACACACACACACACACACACTTTCTCTCATCTGTGAAAATGAACATATCACGTGAGGAACATGTGTGTGTCGATAATCATTAACTGTAGTTTCCTCTCCCTGGTGTTTGTCCACTCCGTCTCCACTTCCTGTCTCTGGTCTCTCACCTCATCTCACTGGTCAGGTGTCATCGGCACGGCCTCCTGTGAAAGTCCTGGTGTCATTGAACATGTTGTGAAGCAACAGTTCAAATTAGCGATAATTCGACGCCTCTGAGAGTTTTGAGATGAGGTTGTTTTGTGTCTTTGTGTGTAGTTTCCAAAGCTTCAGTGTGTTGAGCTACGATCCACTTCCTGTTCACACCTGCTTGCACATGCTCAGTGCAGCGATCGTGTTACAGTGTGTCAGTCTGGACGACGCAGATCGTTTTTGTGTCAAAATGAAAACGTAATCATGTTAGGCTTTAAGGCCCAGACCACCTCACTTCCTGTCCTGTAACTGATCCCAGGTGAAGGTAGTCAAGGTGCGTTTGAGGACCAGTGTGTGGAGTTGGAGCAGCGAGGCTCCACTCTGACCGACCGGCTCGTTCCAACTGCTCTTCAGCTTTTAACCGTCCAGTGGATTCGACTCCATACACGAGGCAATTATTGCTCTCCCTCCCCGCGCAACCACTTCCTGTCCCCCCACCCCCACCCCCACCCCCGCCTCTCTCTGAGAGCGCGGAGGGAGGACGAGATGGAGAGGGGAAAATGAGATTTGAACCGTCTCCGCTGTCACTTAGCATTAGTTTACAGTCTCGGGCCTGCGAGAGCTGGAGAGGAAGCACTTTGTGAGTTTTCCAGTCAGGCTCGGTTTACTGCAAGTCATCCAGGCAGCGGGGTGTGGACCAGGCCTCACACAGACCCTCAATTAAACCTTAAATTAGGTTTTGTACAGTCGAGGGCATCGAGCAGTAACTCAGTGTTGGAGTTCACAGAGTCGTTGCAGTCGTCACATTGTCGTCACGTTTATCATTACATCTGATCAGACTGTGTCTCCGGCAGCCGGTCAAACACTAACGAGGCAGCACGGGCTTTGTTTTGCAAGTTTGATGAGTTTGAAGTGATTCGATGAGTGAGTCGGTTCAATCGGTCAAAGCTGCGACCAATCACAGAATCAGAAACTCATCGATCCCCAGGAGGAAATCAAGTTGACTCATGTCACACACTTGTCAGTGACTTAATAAACCAACAGGAGGTGAGTGTAAGTGCAGGGTGGCTCTGTTGTCTCTGAGTTTGTTTATTATCAACAAAACTGTAAAAACAATGGAATAAAAAGAAGAAGTTGGCAAAAGGAAGTTTTGAAATAAAAACTGATACAAATGATCCGTCTGACATTTCCACATTTATACTGAACCTATGCACTGAATATTGGCTTTGGCGTCTTCTGCCAGCAAACCGTTGACACCTGTCACAAGCTGATTTGATGATAAAACACTGATCAAACTTCGACGTCCATCAGATTTGAAAAAAATAGAATCGTATTTTACAACCTGGCAACAATAAAAACACGAATGTGTTTGTGTGGGACGCTCGGATCAGTTTAGTTTAGTTTAACTTTATTGTCCACATTAGTGGAAATTTGTCTTCGTCTTGTCCCACATGAAATTACAGTACAAACAAAAAGACGAATCACATGAGACTTCCCAACAAACCACACACACAAACGATGCGATGTCAGAGTAAAGAGAGGAGGTGCAGGTATTCTGCATAACGTGCTTGTATAACACATGGAAGATTTCTTATATATGATCCTGCTCGCCCTCAGGACCCTGAGTCGCAGCCGGACGTGAACAGTCCAAACTGAGTTTAAAGAGTGTGAGACGTCCTCAGATATCTGCCTGTCCTTCCTGACTGCTGCCGTGTTACGTAGCTCACAGAGCCGCTGCTGCTGTAGCTTTACCCGCCACCTTCTCTGCAACATCAGCGACTGTGGAGCGCTTGGTTTTGTTCTTCACACTCACACTGCTGCACCAGGCAGCCGCGTTAAACTTTCTACAAGGCTTCCGTCATTTCACGTATGTGTTGACCAACACCAACGCTCTTCAACTTCCTGATTAAAAGCAACTGCTGGTTTGCTCCTTTAAAAAACACTCATTAAAACTTAAAGTATGACCAGTGATAGCAGCCAGATACTTACAACGGACCACTGCCTCCACTGAGTGACGCCTCGAGCTTCCTTTGGTTTTTGTTTGTATAATAAGTTCTTTAGTTTTGGCCTCGTTGATTTCCAGATTACAGGTCTGACACCAGTCCTGCAGGAGAGACACCTGTCCTCCTCATCCTCTATGTTGTTTGTTGTTAAACGTTTGTCCAGAGCAGAGCTTCCTTAAAGCATTGATCAGTTATTAGAGTGATTCTGAGTTAGACTTCAGTGGACTGATTGATCAGCTCTGCTCAGAGTTCACAGCTGATCACTGAACACTTACATCTGACACCTGAGGTCAATATAAACCTGTGCAGGTTTATATTGACCTCAGGTTATGTTTTGTTGTTAGATTTCCTCTCGTCTTGTCATTTGCACACGTTCACGCTCACAGTCTCAGTTTTTATAAACTCCAGATAAAGTGTGAGAAGATGGTGTTGATGTGTGTGCAGCTCCTCCTCCCCCCTCACTGTCTCCTCCCTGTGTCTGCAGGCCGAGTACGAGGTGACGCCCGACGAGAGGAGGAAGGAGAGCGGCCAGGAGCTTGTCGACAAGTACTTCAATCCAAAGGTGAGTGAGTGATGCCTTCAGGGACCTCCGCTACTTTTTGTGTTCCTGCAGACAAGGTGCATCAGAAGTGATGTGACGTCAATGTGATGTCAGGCTGATGTGATGTGTGATGTCAGAGTGATGACAGATTGATCCTGGAGTGATGTCAGAGTGAATGTTCATCACATCACAGAGCAGCCGCTGTGGTTATCTACTTTCCTCAAGTGGTTTTTAAGGACGGTGCTAATGGTTTTCATCTTTCAGCCACAAACCCACCACTTTAAATTACTGCAGTAACACTGGAAAATGTGTTTTATTTCAACCACAGTATTATTATTGCATCAAAGCCCCTTCACAGACGGTTTGGAAAGTCTTCCTGATGCTGCATTCAGTAACTCTCTGATACCCTGCCTGTCCGATCTGGCAGCAGGCCACTGTCACGATACACATGAAGTCCTCATTTAATCGTTGTTTCTATTCTCAGTCTCTTCACTAAGTGAGTAAACAAAGTTTTATTTACCAGTATGACACCTCACAGCAGACTGATTCTGTCGGTGTCAGTGAACGCAGCACTGAGGAGAGAAATACATTCCTCACTGACGTGAGATCTGATCTGAGACCATCGATCGTGACGATGCTGTGAAGATCAGAAGAGATAAAAACCTCACCTGGTCGACATCATCACACACATTGTTGTGATTTAAAAGTGCAGCTTTGTATCTGCAGGTTGTGTTTTTGTTTCGCTTGGTTTGGTTGTTCAGTCAGTCTCTGCCTCTGACTGTATCTGACTCTGTGTGACTGCAAGTCTGAACATGCACACGTCTGCAGAGGTTAAATCATCCAGCAGCACTTTTCCTAAAACCCAGTTCGTCCGGCTTTCCTCCGTCATAGTTGAGTCACGGCGTTTACCTGAGCTTCATGTGTTTGTGTGCAGTCGGAGGACCACGTGCCTGAGGTGGAGGACGTCATGAAGGCTCAGTGCACCGAGCGTCTGCAGCAGGAGGCCTGCAAAGAGCTCTTCAAGGACTGTACCAAGTAAGACTCCACAGGGTCCCACCTGTGCCAGGTTACTTTGTTCAGGTTTGGTCATATTGATAATAATGATAATATGATATAAACATGGGCTTTAGGTGAAAATGAAATGAACATGATAATTATAAAACACATAAAATAAGAAATAGAAAGATAAAAATAAATAATTAGAGTTAAACACAGATTATAAAATGAAAATCACGCCCCACAGGCCGGCGGGTGTGAAGAGGTTAAAAAAAACATTTCATTTAAAAAACATGTGAATTTAAAAAGTAATGTAATTAAATCAGATTATTAGATTAAAGTGATTTCATGTTTTATAAATGACACAGTTCAAAGCGTCTCTGTGGACCTGGTCGTGTGTTGTTCACTTAATTATATGACAACGTGTCCGGCTGCATTTGACCATAACATGTCAGACAGTGCTGCATAAAGAGCACCAGTGTTTCCGTCTCTGTGAGGTTTCTGTTCTCGGACACTGTAAAAGGACATCCTGCACTGACACACACATCAAAACCAGTGCTGCTGGCCACTCTGCACAGCCGCCGCCGCCGCCGCCTCCGTCGCCTCTGAGGATGACGATGACCTGAATGTTGGCTCTGTCTGTGGCTCAGGGTTTGGCAGAGTCTTGAAGTCTCTCAAGTCACAAGGCTCAAGTCCAAGTGAAGTCATGAGTCTGTGTGTGGCGTTAAAGTCACTGGATTTACAGTTGTCTTTTTTTTTTTGTTGTTTGTTTGTTTGTTTGTTTGTTCACTTCTGTGAAGTCGTTCCATTCCAGGAACATGTGCAGGCGACGTCTTCAGATTTAGCTCGGTGGTGAGGACGAGCTCATTGGATTTCTGAGGCCAAGTCTGTTCTTGGTTCTTCATGTACAAGTCTTAAATTGTCAGGTTTGTGTCTGGAGATCTGATTTGGGTCATGTGACATGAGCCCTCACCTGTGCTGGATTCTGATTGGTTCAGAGGAGACGACAACAAACAAAAATATAATATTGTTGATTAGAGGTGTAGTAACAGTACTGCATCTCTGATTATTAAGAAACACATTGATTATATATGTGCACACACACACGCAGTGTGGTATTATGGGATGTCCCTGACAATCAGCTGTGTCCTATAGAAATGCTAAGCTAATGCAGACGCTGGTCGTGTCATAATAATAATAATAATACATTTTATTTGTAATGCACCTTATATTTAAAACACATGTCACAGTGTTTCTCATGAACTAGTTCTTGACGTCAGTTCTCTGCTCCGATACAAAACCCGCTGACATCCCTCTATTCTACATGTGAACATGTGATACGTTCATGAAACACTCTGTGTTGCTGCACGTTGGAGCCGTGGTTTTCAACCTTTCTGGCCTTTGGCACAGAAAGTTGTTCACAGCGTTTATGGTTTGAGGCTTCGACTCAAATGATCAAATATCTCACAACAAAAAGAGAGAAGAAGAAACACAGCTGACAAATACTGTTAGAAGAGCGAGTATTCTTTTAAATCAGAGACTTCTTTTTCCTACATTTGTGTAGTTGTACTTTTAAAGGGACACTAGAGTCAGCGCTTCATTCAGCCACCGCTCAGACTTGTCTCAGGTTACATCCTGTTAATCACAGTCAAAGAAAATATCAACTGATTGTGTGAAGTCTTGTTATAATTACTAAGGTCACTCTGACTTTTGACCTTTGACCCCCAAAGTCTAGTTCATCCACGAGTCTGTGAACATTTAGGTCTAAATTGAAGAGGTTTCTTCGACGTGTTATTGAGATATCGTGTCCGTGAGAAAACGACCTGCCGCTCTGACTGTTTAGTGGCTGATAGTTTACCAGCTCAAAAACGTGGATTAAGTTGAAGTGAATATTTTTCCATCCTTGTGGTGGTTACAAAATAAAACTAACGCAGAACAAAGATGTGATGGACTGACGATGCAGTCAGGACTGAGATGAGCGTGGAACAAAAACAGAAATAGAGAGGAACATGCAGGACGGGTTAACGTCCTCTGACGTTGAGTAACATCCTCTAACGGCTCCGGGGGTGAGTGGTTGTTGCGTAGGCGTGAGGCAGCAGAGGTCACTTCATTGCACCTGAGCTGACTGAGGCTGTGATTGTGAACGCACCCTGGGCTCTTATTATGTCACTGTTACTCAGTTAATGAGAAACATTTAGTAACTGTGTGTTGATCCAAAACATGAAGAAGAATCCTGAATGTCGCTTCAGGGTTTGATTCAATCTAGAGCAGCGGCCATATTGTTTTCAGATCGTCTGTCCATCTCATTCTTGTGGGCGTGATCTCTTGAAGGAACTTCTTCAGATCTGGCACAAGCGTTCACTTAGACTCAAGGATGAACTGGGTAGAGTTTGGTGGCCAAAGGTCAAGGTGACCTCACAAACCCCAGTTCTGGCCTTGGCTGCCAAATGCAGCAGCAGTCATGATAATTGATCAAGGTGGTTAAATGGCATATCCCTCTCTTTTAAAGACCTCACTTGATCCAGATCCAGTTTTATACCTGGGCTGACGACCTGAGTGAATCTTTCCTGTGTGACCGAGCTTCAACACAGTGAAGCTCCTCTCCACTGAAGTTCATTAAATTTGGGATCAATCTAAACGAAACTTGATTTTGTTTGGTTTGAGCAGGGGGCGTTGTTATTTTGTTTAACATGCAGCTTTCTCTCTTTCCTGTGTCGCTCTTAGATTGATCCACGACTACCTGAGCGTGGCGCCTTTCGCAGACTACCTCGACAGCATGTACTACAACAGATTCCTCCAGTGGAAGTGGCTGGAGAGGTAACACACACACACACACACACGCAGCACATCTATCTATCCGTCTGTCCTTGAACTCACTCTGTTAACTTGACTGTGAACGGTTGAACAGCTGTTGACTCAGACTGATGTGAAACATCTGGAGCTCACGCAGGTAGTTTTTCTCACAGGTGAGGGTTCTGGTGAAATTTCCCAGGAGGCAGCCGGTTCCTGTCTTGCTGGTATTCAGCCTGACTCGCTCACTGAGGTGTGAACATGATGATGAGCTGGTTTTACTTTCAGCTGGTTTGTTCACAGACAGAAGAGGGGGGGCTCTGTCTCTGTCCTTTTTCCTGAGTTAATCAACAAAACAAAGCAGATTGCAGGTAAAACATCTGCCTTGTTGTGACATCACAAAGTGACAGGAAGTCCTGACGGCTGGTTTTAAGGCTCAGTGTCTGAATACAGGCTGTGTGCATTTCTCTGTGGACTGAGGCTTTGATACTTTCACAGTGTTAATATAGAACCTAGAGCTGCTTTATAATCAATGCACATTTAGCTTTTTACTATATGGGACCTTTAAGCAGCTCATCTACTAATCGGAAGGTCAGCGGGTCGATCCATGGACAAAACACTGGAGCCCAGATTACTCCAGATGACGTACCATCACTGTATCTGTGTGTGTGTGTGGTTTGCAGTGTAAAAAGCTTTAAGTGGTCGTTAAGATGAGGAGAGTGCTGTAAACGCTGTCCACACATGGTCCAAGAGACCTGAGTAGCTCCGGCTTCACTCTCCTGCCTCTGTCTGCGAAGAGTCTCTTTAATGAAGTAAATGTTTCTGCTGCTGCTCTCTGGTCTGTGTGTTACAGATAAAAACACCTTTCAACAGCCTCCACACACCTATATGTGTTGCTTCAAGAATCCTACTTTGTGGTTCTACTGGTATTTTTGGGGAGTTAGCACACAGCGTCATGGTCACCTCCCTCTGGGCCGGAGGAGAGCAGAGGAAACTAAAACCTCAGTGAATCAGAACATGTTTATAATGTTACACAACACAGGTGTAGATCTGAGCCAGCGTCTGTCAGCTGGACGTCATGAAACAGCAGCATCACGCAGGGACTCGTGTCCCGTCCTGTCTCTGGTCCCAGGCCAAGGGCTGCCTGACACACAGGGAGTAAGTTCTAATGAATGGGTGTGTGTGTGGTTAGGCCGGGGCTTTATTGTTTAGATCCTGAACGCAGCGACGAGTACCTTCTGCTTTATTGTAATATCACTGCTCTTACTTCAGAAACATAAATTCAAAACAGGATGTGAGCTGGAGTTAATGTCATCGGGGTCAATATCACAAAGAAACAATACTGGATCTGTCCCTGAACAGGATGTGTTTCTCCACCACATCAACACATTCGTCATAAACACAAACACAAACAAACATGGCTGACAAAAAGTGGAAGGAAGTGAAGTTGTAGATGGAACATGTGTCTGATCCTCATCATCATCTGCTTCCACTGAACAAAGACTTAAAGATGAAACCACATGACTGGACCCACCTGGGTCGGACTCTGATTTAAAACCACCTCCATTTTGTCATTTTCACACATTAATTCATGAGCTTATGAATATTCAGTTTTAATCCTGTGTCCTAATGAGTCTTCTCTGTGTGTCCGACAGGCAGCCGGTGACGAAGAACACTTTCAGACAGTACAGAGTTTTAGGGAAGGGCGGCTTCGGCGAGGTGAGTGATCACTGCAGGACGCCGTCTCCATCCAAACCGTCACTAATTATGATGTGGTTTGTCCTCGGGTGAGAGGACACGCATCAGGCCAGTTGTTTCTAGCATTTTCGACTATTTATCTTTATTTTTATCAAGGTTAAACTGAACACAAACTACACAGCAGCTGTCTTTGTTCACGGCCGGCTGACTGTGGTCAAACAGACCAAATCCTATTTTTTATGTGATTTGTCGCCCGTTTATCAGATTTCACGTCGGGGCCTTGAACCTCTCAGATAACCTCCTGCCCCCGTGCATGTTTATTCTGTTTATTTATGAGGCTGTGGTTAATGGGATTCACGTCACACGAGCCTTTTATTTGATCCGTTGTCACCAGTATCACTCACATGAATCTGTTTTAACTCATGGTAAACGTATTTAAACGGCGGCTCGCTCACTTTTTAACTTTTCACTTCTGAAAGAAAAATCAATGAAGCCTTCATGCTCGGTTAATGCTGCAGGCGCCGCTGCACTGGGCGCTAACGAGCTGCGCCATTCCTGCGTTTTCTTCCAATTAGACTCATTAAGTTGTCTCAGGGTCTGAGTCCTGACCTTTAGCCACAGCGACAGTTGGACGTACGGCGCCTCACGCTGGACAGAGAAGGTACAGACAGAGAAGCGAGGTAGAAAGAATGTTTTAGTGATAAAAATACCCAGCCTTTATTTTGCAGTGGCATGTGTTTGTTGTGACTGGAGCTGATTGGACCAGCTGCAGCTGTGGTGTCACTAAGTCAATCTTCTCTTGGCTCCATCATCTGCAAAGGTTAAATCCCATTATACTTGTGTGAATGGTTTCTCTGTGCTGCTGGTCCATCTGTACGACGACGAGTCCCGACTGATCTCATGGTGTTAAGTGACTGAACGGACGAGCGATCGGGTCACAAGATGATGAAGGAGGGAGAGAAGATGGTTGTGTGTTACATCACTTTGAACGTGTGGATCATGTTGTGTATAAACTGTGAGAGTGATCCACCGAGGCCGAGCCGCCGCCGCCGCCGCCGCCATGTCAACAACCTGACTGATGATCTCACTGGATGTCAGAGTCTCAGGCAGAGCTCCTCTCTTCTCTCATAGTTATATGTTCACTAATAATGAAACTCCAACACTGGATCAGTTGTGCATCTGGAACAACAGACTGTAGAAGAGTAAGATGATCTGTGACAATACTGAAGGTCCATTAATCAAAGGTTCGTTAACCTAATGAGAATCCACATCAGGATCTGACATCACAGCCGCTGGATTAGCTCTGACACTGTGACGGGGGGCGATCAACTATCGTTAAACTGTTAGGATGGAATCTGATTATTAATAGAGAGGAGGGAATTTCTCCTTCGTGTGTCGTCGCCTCAACATTAAATCATTCACAATCACAGTTTTGTTTGTTTTCCTGTTGCTGTGAAGTCACATGAGCGACTGCGAAGAGACGGCCTCTGTTTCATCAAGAGAGCACATTGTGTCCTTCATTGTATGTATGGTCTTTTTGGTATAAAGGAAAATAAAACTTCTTCTCATGAGCTCTTCTACTCCTCCCCTCCCCCCCTCCTCCCTGCAGGTGTGTGCATGTCAGGTGCGCGCCACGGGGAAGATGTACGCCTGCAAGAAGCTGGAAAAGAAGAGGATAAAAAAGAGGAAAGGAGAGTCCATGGCACTCAACGAGAAACAGATCCTGGAGAAAGTCAACAGCAGATTTGTTGTGAGTCTGTTGCACTGTAAAAATTATTATATTGTGTCCCCAGACTGGTCCCTCACTTTATTGTGTCCCCAGACTGGTCCCTCACTTTATCGTGTCCCTGTCTCTCTGCTCGCTGGTTCAGGCTGAAGATAAATCTTTGAAAAACAAATCACAGATTTCAAAACAAAACATTTGTCACACATGTCAATAAGTTCCTGTTTCCTTCTTCTAAAAATGGATTGAAGTCGTGAAGTTCCTCACGTTTCCTCCCAGGTTTGCTCTCAGTCTATGACATTAGTAATTAAAAGACTGTGTGTGTTTGTCCTGTGTCCTGTGTCCCTGCCGGCTGACCTGGGTTCAGATTGTTTGATTTGGACGGCATCAGTGCGTTTGTCCGGGGCTCCCAGGCCCGCGGAGTCCCCGAGGACTCAGCATGGAAATACACAACCGGACGACTTTATTAACAGAGCAGGAGGAGTGACTTCCTGAAGAATCTCATATTAAAGGAAAAATCTGACCTCTGACCCTCTGGTTATTAAAGTTTAACACTGTCAAGTCTTGTTCTGACTCCTCCTCCTCCTCCTCCTCCTCCTCCTCCTCCTCCTCCTCTGTCCACAGGTGAGTTTAGCATACGCCTATGAGACCAAGGACGCCCTGTGCCTCGTGTTGACCCTCATGAACGGAGGTGACCTCAAGTTTCACATCTACCACATGGGAGAGGCCGGCTTTGACGAGAGGAGGGCCGTCTTCTACTCTGCAGAGATCTGCTGTGGGCTGGAGGACCTGCACCGAGAACGCATCGTCTACAGGTGGACTCCATGTTCACGCCTCAGACACCCAGTACCTCCTTCTTCTTGTCCTTCCTCACTCTCCCTCTTCTTCTTCTTCTTCTTCTTCTGTCTCACAGGGACCTGAAGCCAGAAAACATCCTGCTGGACGACCACGGTGAGTCGCAGCACCGACACTATTAAAACTCAGTGAGCAGCAGGTGCAGCGTTTGTTTTCACATCGTTTCTCACTCGCCACAGACCGTGACCGTGTTGCAGTTTAGATTTTAAATTCCAAATTATTCCAGAAATCTACATTTTAAAAAGTCAATAATTTTCTTTTATAATTCTTTAAACAAATGTAATTAATTGATGAAAGTGTCATTAAACAAACGCGATGCTTTAGTGGGTGATCGGGGTCCAAAACATAATAATAATGATAATAATGTAATTGTAATAATGAATTATATTTTGTTGGTGATTGAATGTCTGTCTGAAAATCACTGTGGCCACAGGATCGATGTGTTTACATGTGATTAATCCGAATAGAAACTATTATTGATCTTAGTGTGACCTGACTGAACTGAACTGAGTAACGGCTCTGGGCGGCGAGTCAGGTGTTGGCCACCAGAGGGCGCTCTCTCTCTGCAGGGTTTAATCCCACAACCACAGAGACAGATGTAGTTACTGATGAAACAGTGTCAATAGATTAAAAGTAACTAAATTATTATTAATTGTTGTCACACGTTTGTACTAATTGATGATTTTGACTGAGTTTAGTTAGTAGAATAATAATCACTGTGTAGTTTTACAGAAGTTGTTGTTGTTCAGCTTGGGGCGGGGGGCGGGGGGGGGGGGGTGGACTGAGATGAATCAGATCAAAGAGAATAAACAGAGAAGCTGATAGAAGTGTGTTTTGACTCAGGACGACGCTCTCTGAAATCTCTATAAATCACAAGACATCTGACAAACGGCTGTGAGGCCTCGCGCCTGATCACATGACGGCAACAGGTTGTGATGAAAACTGAAATATGGAGGAAACCTCTGCTGCGTCAGAGAGAGAGAAACAAACGGACTGAACCAGACAGGAAGTAGAAAACAAAGAGGGTTTAATGTTTGGTGATAACACAAAAGAAGCAACAGCAACGTTTGTGAGTAAAGCTCCTGTTCAAAATAACTGCAGGAAACACAGGAAATGAGCGCCTGTGACTTTCAGAATAAAGGGATTTTCAGTGAGCAACAAGAATCTAAATGACCTTTTGTTCTAGTTTTTTCTTTTCATGCATTTTATACAGTTTTAAGAACATCCGTGATTCCCTTGAACGCATCACGCTGCCTTAAAGCTGCAGTAAAAAGCAGTTCCAAGGAAACACTGATGAATACGAGACATTTTCCGGCTGCTGTTCAAATAGCAGATTATTTTATTTTATTGCCGTTATCATGTTTGACCTCGATGAATGGAGTCTTGCTGTTACCCATAATGCCATGCTGTCTGTTGAAGTGTCGGTGCCAGGATGTCAGGATTAAGACACTCTGAAATGAGGCCGATCATAAAAAACATTCATATTTTACTTCAGGGTCGTAAACTTCAAAACGACTCCGTGCTGCAGGACCTCGAGGAGAAAAGACATAAAAAAGGACTCATGAGATTTCTCTGTCTCATTATGTCTTTGTGTGTTTAGGCCACATCAGGATATCAGATCTGGGTCTGGCTGTTCACGTGCCTGAGGGCCAGACCATCAAAGGCCGGGTGGGAACAGTGGGATACATGGGTAAGTGACCTCTGACCTCTGTTTGCAGAAGAGACACAGGATATGGTCAAAATGATGCTTCTATTTTACCAGGCTGTGCAGCAGTATAATCAAGTGTTAGGATTTCTGCATCCTCCAGCAGTGGCTCAGTGCAGTTCTGATCCCACAGTATGAACCTCTTTCATCTCTCCCTACACCTGTGAAGCTTTAAACTGATTTCACTCGAGGCCACAGGGTTGTGTAATATTCTCAGTGTTCCTTGGTGTTTGCTGCTGAATCTGGAGAAGCTCTAGTCGTGTTTAATCTTCATGGAGACAGCCACATGCAGCAGCAGCTGAATCTAAGAAGAGTATTACAACTTCAAACACATTCTAACTTCAAGTTCAAACAAACGCCGACCTCCGTCATCACCTCCATCGTGTCCTTGCAGCTCCGGAGGTGGTGAAGAACGAGCGCTACACCTTCAGCCCCGACTGGTGGGCGCTGGGCTGCCTGCTGTACGAGATGATCGAAGGCCAGTCGCCCTTCCAGCAGAGGAAGAAGAAGATCAAGAGGGAGGAGGTGGAGAGGCTGGTGAGGGAGGTGGAGGAGGAGTACTCCAGCAAGTTCTCTGAGGACGCCAAGTCCCTCTGCAAAATGGTGGGTGGACGCACAGGCACTCGTTTCTCACTATGGCTCGTTCCCTGAACTGATGTGAAGTGTGAATGAGTCATGAGACTCACAACACGACCTCCTCCTCCAGCTTGAACTTTTCACTTTCTGCTGTTTTATTGTTTTTAATCTTTTGTTGTTGTTGTTGTTGTTGTTGTTGTTTTTTAACCCTCTAGCTGTTGGCCAAAGATCCCACAGAGAGGCTGGGCTGCCAGGGGGGCGGAGCCTCTGAGGTCAAAGCCCACTCCATCTTCCGCTCCATCAACTTCAAACGGCTGGAGGCCGGCATGCTGCAGGTGCCCTTCATCCCTGACGTAAGTCTCAGTAAACAAGTGACTGATGATGTCACCACAGCACAATAATGACATCATAAATATACCTGTGTTAATCCCTGATAGTAGCACAGGTCAGACCGATAACAGTAATGACAGCACCTCCACCACAGTGAATGTCAAACAACACCTGACTAAATAAACACACACTTTATAATTGATAATGGTTATTATCATCTCGATCAGGTCCTCTGACCCAGCACCCACCCCCCCACCAAGTTTGGTGCGAAGTCGGCTGAATAGTTTTTGAACCAGACAGACATCTGTGTCGTGTAGGTTGAACTGTGACCATCATCAGTGGGACAGGTGTCATCAGGTGAAACCACCTATAAAAACCACCAGTATGACCAGTTCCCCTTGGTGACAGTACAGGGGTTGATATCCATCACTGGTAATATCCTGCAGGTTTATCAGTGACATCATGTCTCAATCATTTTGTTTCACTTCGAGCAAGAAAACAAAACAAAACTGAAGGTGAGAGTTGAATAATAAACACGTGAACACAACAACACTGTTCACTGGGAGAGGAGCCGATTCATCTGTTATATATAATATATATATTATATTATAAGGATTCGTTTTATGGACACACGTTGAGACGCCAGGTTTGATCTGAGGTGTGTGTGTGTGTGTGTGTGTTTTGCAGCCGCAGGCCATCTACTGCAAAGACGTGCTGGACATCGAGCAGTTCTCCACGGTGAAGGGGGTGGAGCTGGAGCCGAAAGACGAGTCCTTCTATAGCAAAGTGTCAACGGGCAGCGTTTCTATTCCCTGGCAAAATGAGGCAAGAGACCCCCCACACACACACTCACACACACACACACACACACACAGCCGATCTGCCTGTCATTTCCTATTTATCCTAGTAATTCCACCATGAGGGAAATGATAAACAACAATCATGTCATTTTTCCTGAACCATAAATAGCCTGATCTGATAACAGCCCACAAACTCTTTACAACCAGGGGAGAGAGAACAAGTCTTTGTCTGAGTAATCACGTCCGATTTCAAATGAACAACCAGAAAATTGAGTTTCCAGTCACTGACTTTATGTGAAGTCGACAGTAAATCACCACAGAGGAAGAGCAGCATCATGTTCATCGCTCGCCTGTCGTCTTCTCTCCTGCAGATGATCGAGACCGAGTGTTTCGCTGAGCTGAATGTTTTCTACCCAGACGGGACGGTTCCCCCCGACCTGGACTGGAGGGGTCAGCCTTCCCCTCCCCCCAAACAGGGACTCCTGCAGCGGCTCTTCGGCCGACAGGTGAGAACAAAAACTTCACATCCTGATGATGATGGACGTCACATACAGAAACTTTCTGTACATCAGATTAGAATAGAAAAGGTTTGTCTCTCATCACACTGTCATTGATCCAGTTGAAAAAAGATACTCAGATTATTTTCTCCTTTTGTTTAACATCTTTTCAGAATCACTTCATTCACGTCACATGTTAAATATTTATAAAGATAAACAGGAAAAAGCTTGAAAACAAGCAGAATATACAAACGTTAACACTGTAGACTGTGTGTCTACAATGACGCTTCACTTTGGCACTTTCACAAACTAGACATGATAATAATGAAGTAAATAAATCAACCAATCAATCAATAAATCAGTGTTATTATTAGTGATGATAATAATAACAATACAAGGTTTTTAATAACTGAATGTTTGTGTCTTTGTGCAGGACTGCTGTGGTAACTGCAGTGACAGTGACGAGGAGCCCACCAGGCTGTGACACACACACACACACACACACACACACACACACACACACAGAGGATCTCATTTGTTTACAACTTTTGCACATTTGTATTTTTGAGACAGTACTCTCTCTCTGTCTCTCTCTCTCTCTCTGTCTCTCTCTGTCTCTCTCTCTCTGTCTCTCTGTCTCTCTCTGTCTCTCTGTCTCTCTCTCTGTCTCTCTCTCTCTCTCTCTCTCCATAAATGTCAGAATGTATATTTTCAGCCTAGCCATAAAGTTTTAATGTTATTTAAAAAGGATTGAATATTGGCTGTGGACGAATCAGGAGACGGGGCAGAGGGCAGGAGATGAACTCTGTTTGTTTTTGTCGTGTACATGAAGCCTCTTTGCTTTCACACTGGTCCACTTCTACATTTCCATGTAAATGTTAACGAAGCATGAGCAGCTGCTGCTCTGCTGGATCAATCGCCTGCTGTAAGTGCCTTGCTCGAGGGCACCACCGTAACCGTAGTTACGGCGGGAGGAGCGACGCTTCGTCCATCTCTTTACATCACCCCACTCTGTCCAGGGAACAAACAAACGAACGATGACCACTTCACTTCCTGTGCCCTCCGACCTCACTGCTGCGCTCCTCTTCCACCTGACTCAGAGCCGTGAACTCTGCGTCTCCAGATGTTTTTATGACAATGTTGTTGTTGTTGTTGTTGTTTTCTTTGTGATGGAGACAATCGACTCGCTGTGTCGGCGGCTTCAGTTGCTCTTCACCCGTCAGAACGTGGCTGTGAAGTTCAATGTGCTATTTATAAGTTAAACTAACCACTGATCATGTGATCGCACAGTTTACCACACATTTGTTCGAGGTCCCATGGAGAACACACACCGGGCATGACATGATGAGCACTGACACTTCATCACCTGTTGATACACGTCCCACTCACCTGTTAGTGGGTCAGGATTTGAGCTTTGAGTTTGACAAGAGCCAAACTGTGATGTGTAGATGACCCCCCAGGGCTGAAACATGAGGCCAGTATATTACTGAAGAACAAAGTGCTGCAGTTCCTCAACTCACCACTAGAGTGTGTCTCCAACAGTGAGCCAGTCAGAGTCTGGTTTTCACATACAGTAATAATCACAGTGAGAAGACTAACTATGATAAAAACAAAGTCCATGAATTGAATCCAAGAACGTACAGAAGATGAGATGAAGTACCACACGTTATAGTTCATACGTTACCAGGTTACACTGTACAGACAGTAAGACACTGACCACCTCCACACGTTTAGTAGCAACAAAACGAGAGCCTAAAAGTTTGTTTTGTCCAGATCTGATTCAAAGTCACAGAAACAACGACAAGAGCAACTGAAGCCTCGGGGTCAAACCCTGCGTCACTCAAAGACTGAAGCTGGTCTGTTCATCACTTCAGTGAAATGCCTCAGCTGGTACTGTTGCAGTCAATGGCTTCCTCTAAGAATATGGCCTCTGATATAGCTGAAGCTATTAAGATGAAATACCTCTGAATGTACAAGTGGCTGTCATGTTGTTTGTGTAGACTGACACCAAAGTCTCATCGAAGCTGTAAAAAACGTTTTGTTCTTTACTGTTCTACATTTTCAATCTGTCATTCGTCCTGGACACAACGATCGTGGAAGTGTGCAGCTCTCCTTCAGCTGTCCCTCTGTTAACAAACCATGGGCTTTGTGCATCTGAGCATCCACAATGAACCCAATACTGAAGTTTTAGAGACATTTATCAACGCTGGGCATCAGAGATGATGAGGAAACAAACTCTTAAAGGGCCAGTTCACCCAGTTTACAAAGAAAAAACATCTTCCCCATTCAAATGTTTATTTGTCGTTGTGTCGTCTCATGACATGTTATCAGACACAATATCAGCCATTTAGATTGAGCTCTTTATGACTGAACCCCAGTGTTTTTGGACACAGTACAGTGTGAGGTGAAACATAATGGAAGCTGACCTTTGGTAATTTACCAGCAGCACGAAAAACAACAACAGCTGTAATGTAACTGAACCTGTTATTAATGTGTGTAAAGTCTGACCTGACTGTCCAGACTGGACATGAGGGGAAGCAGCTCGTCTGGTTGTTTCCTGTTGCTCAACCTTTCGCTTTAGAAAAATTCAACATGTTTCTGAATTATTTAAGTGAACTGACCTTTTAATACAGTGGAATAGATTTACTGAGTTATCTTCTGTTTTATCATTAGCTGGACAATGAGAAGTGCCCATCACTATAACACAGATCCCCCCAGTTATCAGTGCTGTTGTGAATAAGAGCCTTTTGAGGAGCGTGTGCAAGTGGAGCCATTGTTCAGGTTTCTTTGTGTAAACTTTCTGTCGGTGTGTCACTGCTCCGCCTCTGAAACCAAACCAGTTCAGTTCATCCAGGATCAAATGTAAAGACAAAGTCCATCCCATCCACAGTGCCTTTTGGTGTTAGAAGGACCTGCTCTGAGTTGCTGTCGCCTCTTTTTATACTTAACGTGCACGTATAGCCATGTGACGCCCTCCACCGCATCAGCTTCACTCCACTTCCTGTCTGTGGAAACCTCTTTGTGTATCCGAGGATTGTCTCCATGAGAAGGAGGACAACGAGACTGAAAGAAATGTTCCCGTCCTCAACCTCTGACCCCTGACCTCTGGACTCTTGGACTCATTTTATAAAGACTGGGAGGTCAGAGGGGTTAAACTGCTGTGCTCTGTCCTCCATGTTTCCTTTGTGTTCAGCCTTAAAGAATCATTCCCTTTTACTGCAACTTTTTCTGTCTTATTTTTGCAGTTTTGTCCATTATTCCTGTCAATGGTACTAACACTGTCTCACACTGTTCATTTGAAGTCTAAGTCTGGGACCTGTTTTCTGAATCACACATTAAAAGCAATGGTCTCCAATCAGGAACTAGAGATATTCAAAGCAAAGTGTGACGCCAGACGATGGTTTCCTTTGTCGGTTGTGGTTCAGGGTGCAGGGGAGGTCATGGTTGGGTACTGCAGAGGTCAGGGGGAGGTTCTGATTGGGTACTGCAGAGATCAGGGTGAGGTCATGGTTGGGTCCTGCAGAGGTCAGGGGAGGTCATGGTTGGGTACAGCAGAGGTCGGGGGAGGTCATGGTTGGGTACTGCAGAGGTCAGGGGGAGGTTCTGATTGGGTACTGCAGAGATCAGGGTGAGGTCATGGTTGGGTCCTGCAGAGGTCAGGGGGAGGTCATAGTTGGGTACTGCAGAGGTCAGGGGGAGGTCATGGTTGGGTCCAGCAGAGGTCAGGGTGAGGTCATGGTTGGGTCCAGCAGAGGTCAGGGGGAGGTTCTGGTTGGGTACTGCAGAGGTCAGGGTGAGGTCATGGTTGGGTCCAGCAGAGGTCAGGGTGAGGTCATGGTTGGGTACTGCAGAGGTTGGGGGGGGGGTTCAGGTGAAGCTCAAGGGAGATGTCATCATATCAAACAACAATCATCTCCAGGCTCCGATTTTACGACTTGACGTCAGTGACGACAACGCAACATGGCGGCCCTCATCGTTAATGGTAAGAATTGAACTGCAACACAAGTTGTTTATCGATATTTTCACGCCTCCACAATAAGCATTAATTGCGATTACATATATTTCTGTGTTCAGCAGTCAGTCAGGTCACAACGTGCCAAACCTGTAGCATGAACGCTATGATATCTGAAGTTGGAAGTTTCCGAGTTGTCATGAACGCAGCACTAAACTCGCGAGCTAAGCCTGTTAGCATGTTAACATGAGCTAAAAGGCAGAGAAGTGAGCCACCTGTAAGCAGCACAACAAGCTTCAAACACTTAGTCTGTGGTATAAGTTTTATCTGTTTGGCAGATAAATCCTGCTGCTGCTGGATGAAGGCCTCAAACGTTCAGGAAGTTTAACTGAGATCGACATAAGTTTCTCAGGAGACACGAGAGAGAGGGAGGCCAGGAGGAGGAAACAAAAACACAGTCACGACCAGGGTTTCAATGATCTGGATCCTTATTTTCAGGTGATCAGGTGCAGGTATAAGGTGCTGGAAAGATCAGGTTAAACACACCTGGTATCAGTGGTTTTAAATGTCACTGTGCGTCTGTCTGACCTGAAGAAGTGAAGTAAAGGTGATGACATCACTTAGTATTTTACCGGTTAGATCCAGGTGAACACAAACCGTGACGTCAGACAGTCAGCAGTGACACCTGAACCTCATGATGCATGGATGTGATTTAGCCTCTGGGACAAAACACACTGACCTGTGCCACACAGAGAAGTAGGTCCAGACATGGAGGACATGGTGGACATGGTGTCCTGTGGAGATAACAGAAGGTTATGACTGTGGATCGGTTCAGCAGTGAGACACGGACAAGTCCTCCTGGGTTTGATTTGATCTTCTAATCAGCTTACTATCATTATTATCATTATTATTATCATCATTATTATTATTAGCTCTGGGATGGAGAAGCTCTGGTGACCACAGCCTGTCTCCTCCACTCTCAGGGAACGAGCCTTCATCCCATCGGTGCTGTGGACGGTGGCGCCTGTCTCCAGGATCAGGCCTCATCTTATCTTTCTTCTCCCTCCTCTGTTATTAGCCTGGTCCCTCTCTCTGGAGACCCCCCCCCGGTCCAAACAGACATCTCTCATTGACTCATCTCTCTCTCGCTCTTTCTTCTTCACACCTTTTTGTTTCATCTTTTCCAAACAACAAGTAAATGTCACGGTTAATGACAGTGAGACACTGCAGCTCCTCCAACTCTCTGCTGTATTTCTGTCATAGGTTTGGCTTCTCTGGCCGTGCTCCTGTTGTCAACCATCGACAAAGGTCAGTGTTGTCACCTGCCGCTGCTGCTTATTATGGGCTGCAGCGTCAGTGACCCTTCACTTAATACAGATTAGGATGAAAACAGTGACCGACTTAACACAGAAAGTCGAGTTTGATGCAATGATCACTGCAAAGTAGGTGGATTTAGTAGAGTCACTTTGCCTTAACCTGCTCATCCTGACTGTTTACGTGTGCTCAGTATCAGCTGCAAAAAGCAGAGGTGTTGTTGAACTCGATGTCTCAAAAACAGGAGCATTATCGACAAGAGAACAGTAATATTTGGAGCTGAATATGTCAAACCGAAACTCCCATCCAGTTATCCTCATCCTCCGGTGTTACCATGGCAACCCAAGAGGGGATGGAGATGAAATGAATGTACACACGTGTGACAACCAGTAGTGAGGGGCTTGTGTTTTTTTTTTTTTTTGCTGCTTGTTATCGCTGCCGTCCGTTGCGTTCAGAGGTCAGGTCAACCATGGCCACGAGTGCCGCAGCCCCGTCTCTGTACAGAGTGTATGAGTGAGGCTACGTCAGTGTTGGTCTACCAAGGGCCTAACTTTGAGCTGAACATTGGGGGGGTTGAGATTTCCACCTGTGAAGCAGCCTTCGATTATATAGATCAACCCACCCATCCCTCCCATAAATTCTGCCTATGGGTCAAACGATCACAGGTGAGGAAGGATCCAGGTGAGTGCTGACTGCATGATTACATCCTCTGCTTTCCATAAGTACAGATACAAATGGAGAAAAGGAAGAGTCCGGCTGAAGAGGCCCTGCATCGTCTGGACTATCAGGAGCTCCTCATACTTCTGTCTGACACCTGAATATGAGCCAGAGACATAACTGAGGGCTGTTTGCTGCAGGTGACATCAACCAGGACGCGATTACTTCCACTATTTTCAGACCTGCTGCTGATCACAGGACTGGCGTGACACTTCAGGTGATGCTGGACTCCAGGAACACCTGCTCTCGTGGGCGAGGTGAGATTCACTCTGTAGTTGGACACGTAGCACTTGACCACGTGTCCTCTCTCACTTTGGCAGGATATATTCCCAAAGAGGACGACCTTAAAAAGTCTAGTGAAGTACAACTCAAGGATTTGACTCCAGAGTCAGAAAAGAAAATGAACTTGAAATCACATTTGTGTCGTTCACTCCACGTGTCTCTGCTCTTGAAGTTGTGAAGGTTCAAATGAGACTGTCTTCACCCTGTTCCTCTCACAGATGTGGTGGTTAAACCGTAGTTGTAGGGTGTGAAGAGTTAATTTGAAAAAATCATTTGTTGTTTATTTTTACATTTTATGAATGACTCCTTTATGTGGAACTGTGTGTGATACTGGACTCGATTGTGTTGCTGCCAAAAATCACGAAAAAAAGGAAAAGAGGAAAGTTTGAAAGAGGCTGACGGCAGTTTGAGTGGACGTCCCGGCACAAAGACCTGCACTGTTAGTACAGTATGACTGAGTGTGTGTGTGTGTGTGTGTCACTTCTGGGTGAGACGTCATACGGTCACACTTTCTTTCACCCACTCACTCCTTCGTCATCACCACTGTGTGTGTTACTCGCTCTGACTGGGAGCAGTGACGTGGTTTCTCTCCCCTCCTCATTGTCTTCTCCCTCTGGCCAGATCCCACGCTCTGATCCTCGTCCTATTGTTCCTTTATTGTCTCGTCACGTGTCTCTGGGTCACTAAGTCCTGACTGACTGGTGACTCGGCCCGACCGGCTCTGGTCCGGGCCGGCTCAGTTCGCTGGAGTCAAACAGCTTTGATGTAAAGCATCGGCTGTTTTCTCCTAAAATCCACAATGTCTCCTTTGGAGCCTCGCTGACACTGTGTCATGAGGACCACAGACCATCATCTCTCTCTGTAGAGAGAAGGAAGTCCCCATGAACACTGGCATGCGTTGTCACATGGATGAAGATGTTTTCTGCATCTGTAGCACATTTATGTTTTTTCATGTGTTTTCTGAACCTGCAGTGACCTGAGCTGCCACATGCAGTTTGGCCCTGCTCAGCTTCCGTAATCAAGATATTTCAAGTGATGCACTCAAACAAAAATACCTCGAAGCGGCTCTGATCAGGCAGTAACAAACACGATTGCAGTGTCATTTCTGCCATCCCATATCGTCACGTAGTAATCAAGAGCTCGCTCTCTCCCGCTCAGTGTGGGAGGACTCCAGCAGTGGAAATGATGTCAGCTGCTGAACAGAGGAGTTTCCACCCTCCACCTGCTGGGATCCACACACGCCTCAGTAACGGCTCCATTTTTTACATCCTCCATCAACCCGACGACGATGAGCTGTTACTACATGATTTTTCAGCTCAGCTGGAGGGAAACCAGCGCTCAGAGGCCGAACACCTGAACTACAGAGCAGAATATCATGAACGAAGACTGAAGCAGCACCATGATGTTATAATCATGATGATGTTGTTGTGTTCATGTCACCAGACGTTTGCAGCCAAGTGTCAGAAACATGTGGAGCTGTGAAGTGTTTGGCTTCAGTGTGTTTTACAAGACGTTGTTTTATTGTGAATCTTCGCACCAGTATTTCTGTCTTTGGTTTGGACCCATAATGAGAGAGTTAGAAAGGGTGAGAGAGAAGAGGTGAGACTGAGGTCAGCTCGCACTTAGCAGCAAGTACAATGAAAACTGTGGACAGGAACACTGCACTATGTCTGAGGATGAGTAATTATGTACCTGCGAGGTGTTGGAGGGTTAGAGCTCATTGACAGATGATGATGATGATGATGATGATGATGCTCGCTGCATTATACAGTAGCAGTGTCTCTGAGGAGTGTTGGTGTGTTTGTGTTGAGTTGAGTAGACTGAAGATTGTCGCCACGTTCATAGAGCTGGTCAGCAGTTGGTTAGCTTAGCTTAGCTTAGCTTAACTTAGCTTAGCTTAGCATAGAGAACAAGATGAGTAACAGAAACTCAGCTGAAGCTCAGTATTAAACGTGTTACATCCTGTTTGTTTGATCTGCAGATAAAACATGAACATGAGGTTTGTGAGGACGAGGAGCACCGGCCAGTTTTCATGTACATCTGAACATAGTCCTGGTTTTGTTGCATGTGCCCCTCAGGTCTGAGTGACGATGACACAGTTGTGGTTAATTAGAGATAAGACGTCCGTTCACTGCTGCTTACGCACAACAACTGAACATGAAGAGAGTGTAGTGAGGAGAGTAAACCGGAGACGCTGTGAATCATTCAGGCTTTTCTTCCGTTGAAGTCTGGACTCTCACTACAGATCTGTGTGTGTGTGTGTGTGTGTGTTATGAAGAGATATTTGTTTTTAATGTGTTTTCTCCCCTGACAGAAGCACTTTGTGCTCCACCGCCTCCGCCTCTCCCCAGCAGCCACAACTGAGGCTCGTGGGAACTGGGAGACACTACAGTGCAGCCTGGCCACGATCACCCAGGAGAAAACCCCGACTCTGACTGGCTGCCGGCTTCCTGCGTTAATACCACTGTCTCCTTCAAGCACGACTCTTCTTCACTGTTCAATAGGGAACTGGTGCTGAGTGACAGTCCAGTAGTTACGACTCTAGTAGTTACGAGCCCTGTTATAGATCATCCATTCATCCACTTTCCTGCTCGGTCCAAGGTGGGGCTGTGGTGGCGGCAGGTCGTCAGTCACCCCTTGGCAACAAAGATCAACTGGACTAGATCTCACACTTCGTCCAAACAAGACATCCATGTTCTGCAACACCAGTGTAAACACAGATGGACGTTGTTGCCTGGATCTCATATGTGCAAGCTGAAATCTGCACATCCTCCAGAAGGCCCAGCTCTGGTTATAAAGAGCCTGTTATGAAGCTTTGATATACCCACCTCCTTCTGTCAAAGGCTGAGAGCAAGGAGAAGAATAAAACTCTGTTTGAGGCTTCAGAAAAGAACATGAAGGGCTCTTGTGACCCAGACATGCTTTTAACATCTCAACATGATCTGACTGGTTTCCCTGACGAGGGCAGGAAGAGGAGAACAAGCAGTCAGCTCTTTGACATGTCACCAGTGAAGGAGCTTCCCTTACATCCGAACTTTCAGCCCTCAGTGAGTCCAGCCTGGGGTCGATGTTCATCCTCCAGCCTTCTGCATCATCCTGAGAGAGCGACAACCAGCGGGGCAACTCCTGAGGTAGAGGGGGTGGTCCATGGACTGTGGCTGGTTGTTTGTTCTGTTGTGTTGAAGGGTCCTTTGGTTAGGTGTTGAATTTCAGTGTCCCCCTGATGATGCACCATTTTGTAGGATTAGCACTGTGTGAATTACTGTGACCTGCCGTTTAAAAGCTGCTGCAGTCTGTTCCTGGTGGATACTGAGCCTGCAGGAAGTGGCAGGTTGCCACAACACACACACACTCAGAGGGTGTTTGCATTGACCCTGCCGAACAATTTGAAACACATATACCCACCACGACAGCGAGTTGATGACACTGCGGAGAGGCTTTTGATTTCCCTGTATTGAGCGGTTGTTGGCACAGAGTTCACGGCTCTCTTTATGTAATAGCTTTTGTTTTGTCCCCTCGCTCCCACTTGAGAGCTGTTGTCATAGCGATGCAATCGTCTCCGGCTCATCGCTGTATTGTTTTATTGCCGTCGTGTTGCAGGGAGGACGGGTTGTTGAAGTGTATGATGACTCGCTCTCGCTCGCCATTGGATGAAAACGTTCAGAGCTCCCACTGAGGACCGCAGAGCTGGAGATGATCTGAGGCGGCTGAGGTGATGAGACGAGACGGAAAAACACCCAAACATCTCAATTACAATATGTCTACACACACACACACACACACACACACACAGAAACCCAACCATCTCCTGGGTAGAGCATCATTAACACTGAGCTGAGACACTTCTATCACTGTTCACCACACAGCTTCAGTGCGAACTTGGTTGTTGACTCGTTCGTCTGACACAAGCTCTGCCTGGCTGCTTGTGTTTTAAAATGCACCTGCAGAGGTTTAGGAGGCGATGGTGGCCTAAGAGGCTTGGTTTCAATAACAAACACGCAGTCATCACCGCGGTTACCATAGCAACGGTTATAGGTCCAGGAAAAGTCTAAAATAAGTTTGTTACACAATAATAACAACAACAACGAGTCGTCATGGATACTAACAACAACATAATTGTTGCTGGTTTCAAACAAATCAGCTAGATGTTGCCTAGCAACAAAATCACCTGCTGCACAGATGACCTGTGAGGTCAAAGTGAAGAGCACAGTGATTTGTACTGGTCAGGATGCAGGATGCAGGGCTGGATGCTCACATGCTAACAGCTTCATCCTGTAGGCAAAGCTAGTTAAAACTTAGCACTTAGCATAACAAGTTAGCATGAACCTCTGACTATCTGTGAGCCCAGATACATGGCCTCAAGCCACTGAAGGCTACACACCACAGACTCTCTCTGGGGAGAGGGTGAAGGTTTCACTGTTGAAGAGCTCACTGTGATTTGAATTCAGTCTGTCGAGGCAGAGACGCTGTTTGTCAGTCAAATCAGCTGCAGGTAGAGTGAGCTCACCTACATCGCTCGCTCTCTCTCCCGCTCTGTGTCATGTAACACACTCGACTGGTGCAGATAAACAGCTGGAACACACACTACGTCAACACACACCAAGTCAAGATGCTCAGGATCATCAGGTGGAGTCAGCTGTGGCACGTGTGTGTACAAGTTGATCATAGTTGTTATTTAAAGAGACTGTAGTTTAGATAAGAGAGCTGTGTGTGTGTGTGTGTGTGTGTGTGTGTGTGTGTGTGTTCTCATCCTCATGCATGTTTAAAATGCTGGAGGAGCAGGTGCTGTAAAATGATCTGATATCAACTCACCTGTTTGTAACTTGATGTTACAGATAAAAAGCTGCTCTCTGCTTGTTACTGACTTTCTATTATTCACCTGTGACTCTTTTCAAAACACACACACACACACACACACCGTCCTTGTCTAGACCGGGGTCCTGGTGTCTCATATAACTGGTCCCAATAATACTTATGTGACCTTCATCAGAGCTGCTCCGACCAAATCCCTGCTCTTTACACCACTCTGAGCTTTGACGACTTTCATCCTCAACTTCTGCAGCGATTATCACTTCACACCTCAGACTCCAGGTGAATTAAAGCAGGTGACGGAGCAGGAAAGCAGCAGGACTGAAAGATGAAGCACCTGCTCATTTGAATGCATCAGGTAAGCTGATCAGTGAGATGCTTGGTTCTGCTACTTTTAATTTCTCTCTCCAGGCAGAGCAAAGATGATATGAGGGTTGTTTAACTCAGACTCTGACTCTGAGGATTAAACACTGAGAGTCAGGAATCTCTCCGTGCTCTCATCTCTCGCTCCTCTCTGCTCCGTGGTCTTTTTAGATCATCTCTCACTCTACACTGGGTTTGACCTTATCCGTAGCTACAGTGGTACAGTGTGGAGGAAAAATACAGCTCAGCTCTCTCATTCACTCATTGGGACCAGTCCATGCACACAGTGGGGGGGGTGCAAACACAGCAGGATCTGGCAGGGAAATCCAGCACAGACCTGGACCTGGCTCGGGTTTTGCTGCAACACACAACATGATGTCATTCCTCACGGTTGCTGCTGCGCTGCTGTCACATACGGGACACGAGGTTCCCTGATGGATTCATTTACATGTTGATGCTGTTTAGTTTCACAGGCAATTAAAAATAAATGAGTCACTGTGGAGTCGCACGTTAAACACAGTAAGTACTGATTCTGCACCGTCACTGTCAGCATGTTGTCATGTAAACCATTAAAGTAAGTCATTCCTACTAGCTGTGTGTTTGATGCTAAGCTAACCATGCTACTTGTTAAACATGGAAAATCCTCAATATACAGTAGGGCTCCAAGGAGGGGGGGGCGGCTGCAGGCCCTTGGCTAGCCCACAAGGAGCCTATAGGGGCTTTAATTTGTGGGCAAGAAGACCACGCTGCGTTTCCCACAGAAAACTTTCAATGGGTCCCAAAAGGGCAAAACTGTCACACGGGGCAAACACACAGGGTCCAGTGTGGGCAAACTAACAGCTGGGCATCAGTTCAGTTTAGGCTTTACTTAGTGACCACGCTGGATTCAAACACCTGTCAGCACATGGAGATATATATCATCTATAGATACTTAACATGTGTATCCTCATATTGGCTGATGTGACCTGATCAATCACCCTGTAAGTAATCAATATGGCAGCATGACACTCGACAGTGGAGCAGATCTGTGCAGTGATAGAATAAGTGTTATATAAACAACTGGTGGTCACATGAATACATATCCTAGTACTGTACCCCCCCCATACACACACACACACACACACACACACACACACACACACATACTCCCACCCACCCCCCCTACAAAAAAAAAAAACAACAGTGCCTGTCTTCCTTTGCCAAACCGTGCGTCCTTGGTGAACCCCCCCCCCCCACTGATTTGTATTCTCATCATCCAGACACACAGACAGACAGACAGACAGACAGAGACACAGACAGACAGATAGACAGACAGTCAGAGTCACGGTCACGAAGCCTCCTGTTGATGGGAGGGCGAGAAAGCGAGGGAGAGAGAGAGAGAGAGAGGGAGGGGGAGGAGCCACGCTGTCAAGGTGAACAGATAAAACTCCTCTCTTTATTCGCCCTGACGTCCTCGACACGACGCGCAGCTCCCGGCAGCACCGCGCGGCCACAGGAGACGGTCTGAGCGGAGCCGCCGCCGGAGCGTCCGCAGAGACAGACAGACAGACAGGAGACAGGAGACAGACAGACAGGAGACAGGAAAGTCTTCCACCCGCGTGTCTTTATTTTATTCTACTGCCTTTTTTATTTTTCTTTTCTGCTTCGGATGGAAACTTCAACGACGCGGGGGAGCGGAGTGCGTCAGATTAAAGGTGAGTGTTTTTCCCTGAACGTGACACAGTGGAAATAACCTGAAGTCTACCTGCCCATGTGCACGAGGCGGGGATTTAATAATTTAGTGTGTGTGTGTGTGTGTGTGTGTGTGTGTGTGTGTCTTGAGTATCAGATCAGCTTCTTTATTCTCCTGAGAAATTAATGCAGAATTAAAACAGTGTGTCTGCAGCAGCAGCAGGTGCAGCAGCATCAGGTGCAGCAGCAGCAGGCGGCTGCGTAATGTAGGAATCGATCAGTAACCAATGTTTGGGAGGACTTGTCATAGAAATGATTCAGTTCTGACACACACACACACACACACACACACACACACACTGATGTCAGTCAAACATCTGTAGTAGCTAACACACCCAGATAACCCTCACACACAGAGGGCATGAAGGGGCCACAGACACCCGGGGCCCCTGGAGGAAGTGTCCTCACACACATGTATGATTCAGACTTGTCTCCAAACCAGGTGCTGCAGGTTTTAAAGTGAAGGAACCATGGAGGAGTGTCTTCCTCCCTTCAGCTCGTTGCTGGCTGAATAAATCACATGGAGGAACAGACTTTATTTGTTCATCGTGGAAAAACACACAAACTCCATCAAGGTGAACACGACAAGGACACCACTGATGAGGAGATGCTTCAGGCCTCATCCTGTGTTAGCCACGTTAGCATACAGTTAGCCTACACCACATAAGTAAACAGAAGGTATCATGAAATCTGAAACTAAACGATGACTAAGAGGTTAAAGTGCTGACTAATCACTTTTTATGCCCACACACATCTTTAGCTATGTTGCACCACCATATTACTTTGTCCAGTACTTTGTTGGTTTTAGACCAAGAACATGCAGCATGTTCCCATGTGTTAGCAATCTGAGACCAGCTGAGGCTGACAGTCAGTTGGATTCAGCGACTTCCTGCTTGATGCTAACTATGCTAATTGTTAAGCTAATGGGTCAATGTCAAAGATGATCATGAAAGTTAGTTACCATGTGAACGTTTACAGTTAGACGGTGAACAAAGTCAGTTAGCGTGTCACGTTAGCATCCATCTCTGACTAACTCAGGCTGATGTTGTGTTTGATGCTAACAATGCTAAATGCTAAGACAGTGAATATGATAATTACATGTATGTCTATGAAGGTGTAGAGGTTTGACTGTGAAGGACAAAACCACGATGAGGCAGTTTGGTGTATGGAGGCGTTTTAATGCGTGCCACCTAGCCCGTATGGATTCTGTCGCCTAGCAACCTTCACAACATAAACCGTTAAGGTTTTACATCCCCTGGTTTTAACAGCTGTGCAGTTGCTGCTGAGCTGAAACATTTCACAGTGTGAGTCTCTGGCTCTTTGTCAGGGTTTGTTTGTTTGTTTTTCATTACTGTTGTCGTGCAGTGCATCATGGGATGGACTGGATCATGAACCTGTTTGAGTTCTGCTGCACATACGTCTTCACACTGTATGTTGAGTCCTCAGTCTCTCAGATGTGTGTTGTTTGTGTTTTGTTTCTGCTTTGTCACCACAAAACATTGTGTAGAGCCTAGAAATGAAAAAAAATAAAGATCAGTGTATGAGTCAGCCGACCCCTGGAAACCTCACTCCTACTGTACCTACTCATGTTTCATAAATAAGGAGACGCGGATGAATCACTTCATGAATGAGGCCCAGTGTCTTGCTGCATTGTATCAAAACAAGTGGCAAAGTGAATGTGAATGCAAGGACACGAGGAAACCAGCCGTCCCTCACTGTCCTGACAGCTGGAGATTTTCCTGTGCAGCACGTGGCATCGGATCACCTGAGTGAAAGGTGCTGACAGATCGGCTGAAGGCTCAGTGCAGCCGAGGCAGCCTAGAGAGAGTCTGCTAAATGACTGGACCCTCATGTGTCTGAGAGCCTGGGCCTGGGGCTGGACCTGGACCTGGACCTGGGCCTGGGCCTGGGGCTGGACCTGGGCCTGGACCTGGGCCTGGGCCTGGGCCTGGGGCTGGACCTGGGCCTGGACCTGGACCTGGGCCTGGGCCTGGGGCTGGACCTGGGCCTGGACCTGGGCCTGGGCCTGGGCCTGGGGCTGGACCTGGGCCTGGCCTGGGCCTGGGCCTGGGCCTGGACCTGGGCCTGGGCCTGGGCCTGGGCCTGGGGCTGGACCTGGGCCTGGGCCTGGGCCTGGGCCTGGGCCTGGGCCTGGGGCTGGACCTGGGCCTGGACCTGGACCTGGGCCTGGATGGGTAGAGGTTTTATACTTATCTTGAGGAGGAAGGTTTAATGTTTTAATTGCTGATGATACAAACTTAACATAGTATTGAAGTCTCAGAATATCAGACTTAAGATTTTCTAATGTAACTGTTCTTGTCACTTGTCTTTCTAAAATCAATAATCAGGCATCTTTGACGATTCTTTGAAACCTATGAGCTACTGATAAGATCTGAGGATGTTATTCGGACCAGGCCTGCAGTACATCAACAACATGTCAGATGACGATATGACCTGCGGTGAATAAACCAATCTTCAGATGTGCATATTAACCAGACAACTCAGTCCGCTGTAGTACATACACCAGGCCTGCGGTGGCGCTGTAACGCTGCCACACACACCAACAACTGGAGTGTGGAGGCCTGCGCGCTGTGAACTAACTCCGAACACGATAAGTCGATTAAACAGGAGAAGTCATGTGTGACGATCGATCAATCGATGGCGCGTGGACGTGTTTCAGGAGCGGTGTCCGCGGGACACGACGGAAGTCCGCCATTGTTGCTGTTATGTTACGTGACGTGACGTCTGCCGGTGTGGCTCAGGTACCAGGTGAGTGTGAAAGCATGGCGCCGTAAAGAAACCGTCCTCATCTCATTTCAGGAAACATGCAGTGATATGTTAATCATCGTGCATGTTGACGTCACGATGACGATGAAAAGAAGGCCAATCGGTCTTTGAGCTACGCTCACTAACACTAACCCTAAAGCAACACTAACGTTGGGCGGCGCTTGTGGACCAAAGCGGAAGTGTTTTGCCTGAAGGAAGACCCCATTTCCCATGAGCACCAGCGCGTAGTGTCGTAAACATCCTGATCTCCCGGTCGCGTGCACGGGTCTAAACTGGGCATGTCAATCAAAAGCACTATTCGATAATCGCCGGTAACTAATCGACACACACACACACACACACACACACACACTGTGTCGATGATAGCAGTAATCCCACATAAGCGTCGCATCGAATGCGGAAAGGGGGAAGTGACGTATGCCGTAAAGCAGTCAGCACATTTGTAGTTTTTTGTGTGGAGGGGTTCCTACCATCCACCTGGAAGCTGCTTAGTGCCAGTGAAGGCGACACAGACCCCCCCGGGCCATGACAGAGGTGTCAGTCAACCTGTTGTACGTCGATGGACCTTCACAAAAGTTCTGAAAATATCATATGAAGGTTGAAAAGTTGCTTAGTGTTGGTTTAAAGAGTTGGTTTCCTCATCTTCAAACCTGTGTCGCAGCATCAGAGGCAGCTGTTTCCCTTCAGCAGGTGCTGCTTTAACCATCAGCATCACCGGCCTGCTCTTCCTGTATCTGTGGGGACCCGTCAACAAACCCCAGCGAGCCCTGATCCCAGAGCCAGGTGGCGTCGAAACGCTCAGTCATCCAGTGACCTGCTGGCCTGTTCTTCTTCTTCTCTTGTCTGGTTTGAGATCAGGTTGAACAGATGAGCTTAAACTTGTTGGAGCAGCCTGTGAATGTTTAATCATCTCACGTCCTCCGCTGCTTTTATAACTGCTCCGATTTTCTTGTCGCCTTTCAGTTCTAATCAGAGATAAAAGACGGAGGAGAAAAGTGGGATATAAATGGCGTGTGGAGTGTGTGTGTGTGTGTGTGTGTGTGTGTGTGTGGGTTCAGGTCTTGAGCTTAGACATCCTGGACGCTCCTCCTCTTTCAGGCGGACAGGAAGGAGAGGGGAAGTAAACCCGTCCCACCTGATGACGACCCTGCTGCTGTTGATGAGTCACAGCTCCTCCTCACCACCTCCTCAGAGGTGGAAGATGGACGGGAACAACACAAACACTCGTGTATCTGTAACGCAGCACAGATGAAACCCTGGTGTCACCTGCCTCAGAGGACAGGTATCTTCTCTGAGAGGTGTCAGGTGAAGTGTCATGGCAGCAGACGCCGCTGTGGATGGGATGAATAATAACCATCGTTCGGAGAGGAGAGACAGAAGAAGCATTTGAGTCTCAGTAGAAGTTGTCGCATGTTGCCTCCCTGGAGGAGCTGGATGATTCTGACAGAGAGCTGCAGCCATGCTAACAGCTCTGCTAACTGCTAACTCACACAAACACACACCAGTGATGCAGACGGTGACCCTGACCTCAGAGCTGGTGCTGGATCTTGATGAATGCTCTGCAGACGTGAACAATGTTTTTCTTCTACTATTATTTTGTCCTTCATTTATTGTTCTTCCTCTTCATCATCTTTCCCCCAACTTCTTCTTCTTCTTTTTCCTCTCCCTGTTTCTTCATCATCTTTTTTCCTTGTCTTCATTTTCCATTTGCTTTTCTCCATTTTCCTCTCTCTCAGTCTTTTCTTCCTCAACACCATCTTCTTCCACTTCTTCCTCCTTTGTTTAATCTTCTGCTTTCTCCTTCTTCATCATTCTCTTCTTCCTTCATTTCCTCCTCCTCTTCCTCTTCTTCTTCTTCTCAGGCTGTGTACAGATCCTCACATGAACCATCACACTGTCATCTGTCGTCATGTCCAACATGGATCTTGTTTGTGTACCCCCCCTCCACCCAATCCCCACAGGTGGATGTCATAACCCTGACTGAACAGATGACAACCACTCGGCCTCTCAGCTGTTTTTACACAGTGTCTGAATCTGTCCTCTGACCCCCCCCCCCCCCCCCCCCCCCACTTGTCTCTTTGTAGAGCAGCATGAGGCTGAGACGTCCCACCAGGATCTGAGAGACGGAGGAATTTGGTGTCCTGGCGGCGTAGACAACCCCCCAACTCTGACCCCCCCCCACACACACACCACCCTGGAGGGACCAGCTGTCGACTTCCTGTGGACGCGCATGTCGCCTCTTGACCGTCTCTGATTGGACGTCATGTGACCCACAGGCCTCTCTGTTTCCTCCGAGCCCAACTTGTCAGACGTCCGGCCGATGCTGCTGCAGCAGGACGGAGGAGAGAGCTGGCGGCCTCTGTCCTGGAGGCTGAGTGGGTGGATTATTGAGGAGCGTCTGGCCGGAGCCTCCTGGAGAATTTAAATGGACGTTTGCTGCAGCTGAAGGTGCAGAGTTCATCTGCAGTCCTGAGGAGAAACAGGCTGAGTGTTCGTCCTGGGAGTCGAACACATTTCCATTTAAATGAAGAGATTTCTAAAACATCAAGCTCTGCAAACAGGAAGTCAGATTTTTCCATTTCCTGGCTTCACCACAACATGTTTGACCTTTCAGTAACTTTGAATCATAAAACACTGGTGGTGATTTAGTTTAAATTGAAAAAGCACAAACATTTCCTCTGAGTTTTTCAGATGACTAATGAGGAAGCTGCCTGGTGAATGTATTCACAGGAGAACCAGGTGGCCAGAGCTGACTTAACGAGCTGCTGCTGCCGCTGTTGCCAAGGCGATTATCTGCATCATTAACTTTTACTCGGAGAAAAATTAATTAGTTTTTATTAAATGAGTTTCCTCCTTTTATTGAGGATGTTATATGAGCTCCCAGCGACACTGTGAACGCAGCACGTTCCTCTTTTCAGACATTTTTCAGCTTCTGGTGAATTTTACTGGATTTCCTGAACGCACCACTCGTCCATGTTGTGAGCTGGTTTGGATCAACATCATCGTTGTTGTTAATTTCCTCAGGCCTCGTTAAAAATCTGAAAATCTTCTGTCAACCATCTCAACAAGAAAACCTCGGACTGTGTGCGTCGCAGAGGGCAGCAGGACCTCACCTTTGACCTCACCTCTCTACCTTGAACTCACCTCTTCCTCGGGGGAGGGGAGGGGCTCACAGCCCATCCCGTCACTGCCATGGTGATGTCACAGGGCACCTACACCTTCCTGGCCTGTTTTGCTGGCTTCTGGTTGGTCTGGGCGCTGATCGTCATGCTCTGCTGCTTCTGCAGCTTCCTGCAGCGCCGGCTGAAGCGTCGCCGTGAGGAGCGGCTGCGGGAGCAGTGCCTGCGGACCGTGGAGATGGAGCCGCTTGGCTGTCAACCCACTGCAGGATATCCTCCTCCTCCTCCTCCGCCTCCTCCGCCCCCGCCGCCTCCACAGCTGCCCAGGGAGCCGCCACAGTTCTGCCCTCCTCACGCCCTGTCGCCGCCACTTCCTGTGCTGGTTCCTCATCCCATGCCGGAAGCGACGTGGGTCACCATGCCAGGTAACACACCGGCTGTTCCAGCCTGGTTTCTGCTTCTGTCTTATTAACAGGTAATCAGTGGGTTTCCATGGAGACAGGAAACTGAACTTGATCCAAATTAGTTTTATTCTAATGTTGGTGAATCTGGTGCAGGGGTCAAAGGTCATGCTAACAGGGGGGTCATATTTAGCTGTTGGCAACACCCGTCCATCCATTGGCTATACTGCTCACCTGTGCAGGTGTGCAGGGGGCTGGAGCCGACAAAGAGTGAGGTAGCTGCTACTCTCTAAAGGTTCAGAGTCTTTGGGGGGGGGGGGGGCGTGGTCAGCAGTGCTGAACATTTCTGATTGGCCGACTACTCCCTGGGTTTTAATCCACCTGGATGAGGAGCCAGTGAACGTGACTGTGTTTGTTTTGTGCTGAGCAGCCTGAGCTAAATGCTAATGAGGTGCTAATCAGGTGAAAAGTGTGTGTGAGTCAGTGACTTCAGCACCACGGACAGAGGCACGTCTCATCAACGCACAGCGAGGTCACGGCTGCTGATGGAGGAGGGCGGAGGTCGACAGTAGTCTGTCAATAAACATCTGTCAGATCAATATCCTCACATCAGTAATTTACACAAAACGACTGTCAGATATGAAAAATCACATCATTATCTGCTGAGGTCAACGTATGAGTTTGACTTTGCAGCCAAGTGTTTGTCTGATCCCAGCCCTTCTCAGACGTGTCAGTATCAGTGGGCTGTTCCCTGACAAGAACTCTTGTTTTGTGTCTTCAGACTTTGCAAACTCTCTTGGTTTGGTGTCGAATTGCATTGATTGATGCACCAGAGACAAATAGTGTTTGTGCTGCAGTGTGTGACAACGTCTGACTCATTAGACTTTCTTCCTCCTTTATGTCGTATCCGTCCTGTCCCGTCCATCATCAGTCAGATCCCAATGCTTTGTCACACAACCGTGATCTGATCCAGCAGTGAGAGGTTCAGGTGCCGTCAGAGAGCGTGGGACAGGAAGAAAGTTTACATTATTCACTGTCACTGTCGACTCCTCGGTTTCCCAGCCTCCACCCACCCTGCAGGACGTCATGGCGACAGCTGCTGCTGCTCAGGTGTGGGCGCCGACTGTGGAGGCCAAGTGGTGATGGAGAAAGAGAGAAAGATGGGGGTGGGGGGTGGAGTGGAGCCCAGCGGGGAGAGAGAGAGGGGTGACTCCATCATGAGTGAGAGGTTTAGACTTTTTCCCATGAAAGCTACTGATCACTGTAATCACACCTGTCACCATGTCACCACACTGCATGATGGGAAAATATTCACAGGGCTTGTTCTCTGCTGAACTCCAGCGCTGTGTCCGAGATCACTCACTGCTCACCGTACAGTGAATACGCCATTTTGTAGTGCTGTCTAACGTGCAGTGAGGATTAATATACCTTATATAGTGGACTCAGTATCCCACAATGCAGCATGAAAAGACAGTAATGATGTAATTAACTCGTTTCACCAATGAGCTCAGTGTATAGTTTCCTGTGTATCAGTCCCTATAGTGAATGGGTGAGTGATTTCAGACGCTCCGGGTCTGACTCACCGGGGTCAAGTGGCGAGCTGCTAACGAGGCTGCTGTCACAGGTGTGTCAGGGTTCAGGTGCTCAGCATCACAGTGACTTGTGTCCAGATGAAACACCTGTTAGAGGATGAGCCTTCAGAGGGGAGGAGGAGAGCTGTCCCGTCTGTTGTTGTCCTTTTTTAAAGTCTCTTCATCTTCTCACTCACCTGTTTGGGGGAGTGGACTCTGGACCAGGTCCAGCTTGTTTTTAAGACCTCTTCTGTTGCTGGCTGTTAATTCAGCTCCTGCTGGATCTCGTCCTCTGCAGCTTGACCTCAGTCATCAGTCCGTCTGTCCGTCCAGCTTTTTAAAAGTTGAGTCTGTAGGATTTGTGCCGTGGCGAGTCGGAGGGCCGCTGCAGTTGGTGTCAAAGCTCTCGAGGCTGCTGTTGCCGGTGACGGCCCGGTATGGGCCCGACACCCCAGTGCCTCACACACCTCGCTGCTGAGTGTGTATCCATCATTTCTCCCAGCTTGACGGCGTCCAGTCTCTGTCTTGGTGGTAGCAGCAAATATTCAAAGGAGAACTTTGAAGGGCGAAGAGGAGAAGGGTTCGATGTGAGCAGGTGAACATGAGCAACCAACAAACTACAGACTCGACCTTTGAACCACATCGAACGATTGTTGAATCAAAACAAAGCAGTCGTCGACTCAGATATAAAGATGTGGGGTGAAATGTCAGCATACATACCTCGACCAATCAGAAATGTTCAGCGCTGCAGACCCTGGTTCCTGAGGTGGAAACACCTCCAGATGTTCTTGTGATGAAGCTGCAGGTGTAGTTACTTATTTCAAATGAGCACGTTCTCAACATTAGATCATCTTTGTACGTCGCCACAGTTTTTACTCGTCGTCATCATTATGACCACGAGATGTTGCCTGGCAACAGAACCTGTCTTAAAGGTCATAACAAGCTGCTGTGGGCTCGTTTTTGACAGAAAGACTCGGTGAATGTGTTTGTCAGAGTTTCCGCTGTCAGATGAAGCCTTGCAGCTGGAGGCCAACGTGAACAGGTTTTTATGGAAATGAATTCCTGAGTGTTTGGGACGCTGTGTTTCTCCTGCCCGGGGAGGTAAACACAAAGTCACTCTCCTCCTCAGGAATTCAAACCTCAGCCGGAAAAACGTCGTCTGAAATGGAATCGAGAAAAGAAAAGTGCCGACGCTGTAAAAATGATTGCGAGCAGCATTAGCATAGATTAAAAAGCAAAGGCATCTCACACACGACATGACAAAATCCTCCAGGCTCCGAGTGACGGCGGAGGATTAACATTTACAACAGATTTAACATTTGCATCCAATAAAAACTTGAGGAAGTTTGTGAAGTTTCTGTTAGTCAGCGACGCTCGTGTCACATCAAGTGTAAGATGAAGAAGAAGAAAGTAGAGGATAAAACCTGCGCAGTGGAGGAAGGAGGGAGCATCGGAGAGTTAAAGGGAAAGAAAGAGGCCTGAGAGTGAAAGAGCATCAGCTGCTGTCAGACATGTTTAATGAGCAGTAAAAGGATGAGACAAAAGGTTTGGTGGAGCCACGGTCACAGAGCCGACTGATGGAGAGGCTTCGTCTCCAGGCAGCGGTGAAGCTCAAAGAGAAGCAGGTGCTGAGCAGCCGAGGCGGAGGGAGGGAGGACGGAGGGACGGAGGGAGAGCAGCCAGGAGGAGGAGGAGGAGAGAGACATAAACTCTGAGTGAGCGACCGACAAACTAAAGAGCAGATCAGGACAAATACCTAAGAAACACTGCAGCTGTGTCTAAACGTAAATGTAACACACATATATATCTATAGTCTAACAATCACAACCTGTTAGAAATGAAACTTCCTCATGTCTGGATCATATGAACACGTGTTCACACTGTAAACTCAAAGCTGTAAACAAACACAGAGAGTCAGGGATGTTGAGCTCTCAGAGTGGACCTGAGACGCAGCACGCTCTCTGAGCAGCGCGCTGTGTTGAACACAGATCTGATCATAAACCCATCGTCCTCTGAAGGTGGAGACTGTTTTCAGTTAGAGTCAGATCCATGTGAATCATGACGAGTGACAGTGAGAATCACAGTAACTGTAAGTTAGTGTGTGTGAGTGTGTGTGTGTGTTTGTTAACTTTTCGTGGAAACGTTGGTGGTTTAAATCGGAGCAGTAAAACGTGATGAGCTGCAGCTGAAGCACGACAAGCTCCTGCCGGTGTCTCGGGTCCAGCAGGAGGAGGTTGTGCAACACTTTGACAGATATTGATCAGGATTCTGGGCAGATTCATCGGCCTGGAAATAGAAGCGGCCTTCAGCAGCTCGCCTCCTCCTTTACACCGGCAGAACGTTGAGCATACGACGCCACAGTCTCACCCTGCGCCCACAGACTCTCTCTCTCTGACAGGGCAAAGGTCACCAGAAATCTCACAGCTACATCTCACTGTGTTTTGTTAAAAACCTGCTGCGCTCTTGTTTCTTCACATTCATGTATGTTGAACTGTGTGGTGTGTTGATCGGTGCGTCTGCTGCACATCAGTGGTCACTGTTGTTGTTCTGTTATTTCAGACACTGAGCTATGTGGGAAGCCGCCCTGCTACGAGGAGGCCGTCCTCATGGAGGATCCTCCCCCGCCTTACAGCGAGGTCCTGGCCGACCCACGGGGGGGCACCTACCTGAAGCCCGCTCCGCTCCAGGCAGCGCCGCTGCCTCTCAGGGAACTCCAGACTCCTGCTCCGGTGTTCGCGTCCGAGACCAGCAAGACGCCGGCGGCCACTGTGTTCCCGGACCGGGGTTACTCCTCCTTGATCCGCCTGCCCTCCTCCCAGCGCTGGGACTCACTGGGTCACCTCCTGTCCAACATGGACCTGAACCACAACCACTTCACACCGCCGGGGGGGCGGTCCCTCCAGGCTGCTGCTGCCATGGCTACCATGCCGCGGCGAGAGGCCAGAACTCATCATGATGGACTGGGGCTCAGAGGTGGGATACAAGGACTTCAAGGGGGGATACAAGGACTTCAAGGGGGGGTTCATGGACTTCAGGGGGGGTTCATGGACTTCAAGGGGGGATACAAGGACTTCAAGGGGGGGTTCAGGGACTTCAAGGGGGATACAAGGATTCCAGGGCCTCCAGGGGGTTCATGGACCGAGGGGCCTGGAGCCCAGCTGGGGCCTCCCAACTGCCTTCCCCCTGCTGGGTCGGAGCACCGCCGTCTAGACCTGACCCCAAACCAACCGACCAATCAGTTGATCCACCTCTGACGAGCCTCGAACAGGAGACTTCCTGTCTGCGGCCTCCTCTGCCGCTCTGTGGCGTTTACAGCACCAGTGCAGCTCCCCAGAGGAGCTGGAGGAGCTGCAGAGGTGTCACAGCTCCAGTTCCCCCCGAGCGGCTCTGTGGGCGTCAGGGGCCACTTCACCCTGCTGGGATTGTGGCTCTTGGCTAAAAGAGGAAATTACACACCGGTGAGGCTGAGTCACTGAGGTTTCCTGTGTCATATCAGAGCTAATTGAAGCGACGGCGGCGGAGGAGAGAGGAAACAGAGCGAGGAGGAGGAGGATGAAGAGCAACAAATGAGCACAGCTGCCTCCCTCCACCTTCATATCCATCCCTGCCTCCTCTCCTCTCTCCCTCTGCAACCTATTGTACTAGTCTCCTGTTGCCATGGCTCCCGGGAACTGTCTGTTGCCCACAGCGACCTCTCCTCTTTTATCTGCTCTGGTTTTTTTTTTTGTTGTTTTGTTCAAGGACTCGGCTCGCAGCTTGCCTCTTCACAAGAACTGTGAGTATTGACACGTACAAAAGAACACGTGGCGACCGCCAACCGCAGCGTTGTGACATCACAGCGCTGCAACAGCCCCCCCCCCCCCCCCCCCCCCAAACACACCCCCTCAGAGGTTTTCATTTTGTAACTGCTGCTTTGTTACCTTCAGAATCGCCTCTAACACCATAGAATGACCTCGGCATGGACGATCTGATGATGTCATCCTGGACGTTCATTTTATTATTTTTTCACGTTCAGATTTCAGACGATTGTCAAATCTGCTTTGTGACAAAAAAACTTTTGTTGTGAAATAAAAACATCTTCACCTGTGACGTCTCTGCCAATCACTTACAAGGCAACACCTGCTGTATGACACACAGTCCACAGGTCACTGGCCTCATGTGCACTAAGTACAAAATGACATGGCAAAAAAACATTATAAATGAGTCAGTGCTTTTATTTTGAAACACTCTTTGAGAGGTCAGTTGTCCAGATGAGGGCAGGTCAGTGAACGTCACAGAGTCAGGACAGACGGACACATGACAGAAGGAGCAGCAGTGAGAACACTGGAGATCCTGGTGATGGTGAAATGCCTTTTTTCATGTGTCTCTGCTGATGAGAAATGTTTGTTTGTTTCATGATTGTTTGTCTCTCACTGTGATGATGGAGAAGAAACGACAAGACAAGGAAGAAGAGATGGATTCTCTCTGAGGTGGAACAATCAGCAGCAGCTTCCTCATCAGTCTGAAAAGCTCTGGTTTCCTGCTGAGTTGATTATGATTTGTCTTTTTTCCTTCTGTCCTGCTGTTGATCTAGATTCATACCTTACAAGTTAAAATGCTCATATTTACATTATGAGATGTGCTAAATATATATATATATTACACTTGTTGTATGATACACACCTCTTTTTATCCCATTTTAAAGAAAAGTGAGAATTTCTGACATTTTTTTTCTCAGAAATTCAGATTTTTTTTCAGAAATTTTCACTTTTTTCCAGAAATTCAGAATTTTTTCTCAGTAATTCTGACTTTTTTTTCAGAAATTTTGATTTTTTTTTAATAGAAATTCTCACTTTTTTCACAGAAATTCTCAGTTTTTTTTCTCAGAAATTCATTTTTGTTTCAGAAATTCTCACTTTTTTTCTTAGAAATTTTGATTTTTTTCAGAAATTTTCACTTTTTTCCTAAGAAATTCTCACTTTTCTTCCAGAAATTTTGATTTTTTTTTTCAGAAATTCTGATTTTTTTTTAATAGAAATTCTCACTTATTTCACAGAAATTCTCATTTTTTTCTCAGAAATTCTTTCTTTTCAGACATTCACTTTTTTTCAGAAATTCTCACTTTTTTTCTCAGAAATTTTGATTTTCTTTCTGAAATTTTCACCTTTTTTTCTCAGAAATTCTCACTTTTCTTCCAGAAATTCTGATCTTTTTTTCAGAAATTCAGATTTTTTTTCCAGAAATTCTTTCTTTTTTTTTCAGAAATTCTCACTTTTGTTTCAGAAATTCAGATTTTTTTCTCAGAAATTCTTTTTTTTTTCAGACATTCACTTTTTTTCAGAAATTCTCACTTTTTTTCTCAGAAATTCTCACTTTTCTTCCAGAAATTCAGATTTTCTTTTCAGAAATTCTCTGTTTTTTTTTCTCAGAAATTCTGACTTTTTTTTCAGAAATTCTTTCGTTTTTTTTTTCAGAAATTCTCACTTTTTCTTCAGAAACTTTCACTTTTTCTTCAGAAACTAAAGCAGAGTTTCTGAAAAAAAGTGAGAATTTCTGAAAAAAAAGCGCCAGAGTTTCAGAAAAAAAACCCTGAATTTCTGAAAAAAAAAAAATGCCAGAATTTCTTAAAAAAAAATCTGAATTTTTTAGAAAAAAAAGTGAGAATTTCTGGGAAAAAAGTGAGAATTTCTGACAAAAAAGTGACAATTTCCTGTAAAAAAAAAAAAAGTCAGAATTTCTGAAAAAAAGAGAATTTCTGGGAAAAAAAGTGACAATTTCTGAGAAAATGTCTGAATTTCTGAAAAAAAGTCTGAATTCCTGAGAAACAAAAGTGAGAATTTCTGAGAAAAAAAACGTCAAAATTTCTGAAAAGAAAGTCAGAATTTCTTTTAAAAAAATCTGAACTTTTGAGAAAAAAATATAGAATTTCTGTGGACAAGAAGTGAGAATTTCTGACTAAAAAAAAGTGAGAATTTCCTGTAAAAAAGAAAAAATAAGAATTTCTGGAAAAAAAAGTGAGAATTCCTGGAAAAAAGTGAGAATTTCTGAGAAAAAAGTGAGAATTTCTGAGAAAAAAAGTCAAAATTTCTGAAAAAAAAAGTGAGAATTTCTGAGAAAAAAAAGTCTGAATTTCTGAGAAAAACAGTGAGAATTTCTAAAAAAACAAAATGGGGGGATTTCTGAAAAAAAAATGAGAATTTTTGAGAAAAAATAGAGATTTTCTGTGAAAAAAAGAGAGAATTTCTGAAAAAAAAAGAGAATTTCTGACAACAAAAGTCAGAATTTCTGAAAAAACTGTCTGAATTTCTGGGGAAAAAACTGAATTTCTGAAAAAAAAAAGTGAGAATTTCTGGAAAAAAAGTCAGAATTTCTGAAAAAGAGTCTGAATTTCTGAGACAAAAAAAGTGAGAATTTCTGAGAAAAAAGTGAGAATTTCTGAAAAAAATCTGAATTTTTTGAGAAAAAAATAGAGAATTTCTGCGAAAAAGTGAGAATTTTTAGAAAAAAATCAGGTTTTCTGAGAAAGAAAGTGAGAATTTCTGAAAAAAAGTGAGAATTTCTGAGAACAAAAGTCAGAATTTCTGAGAAAAAAGTCAGAATTTCTAAGAAAAAAGTGAGAATTTCTGAAAAAAAAGCGAGAATTTCTGGAAAAAAAAGTCAGAATTTCTGAAAAAAGGTCAGAATTTCTGAGACAAAAAAGTGAGAATTTCTGGAAAAAAGTGAGAATTTCTGAAAAAAAATTGAGAATTTCTGGAAAAAATAGGGTCAAATTTAAAAAAAAAAAATTCTGAATTTCTAAAAAAAAGTAAGAATTTCTGAGAAAACTGAGAATTTCTGACGAAAAAAGTGAGAATTTCTGAGAAAAAAAGTGAGAATTTCTGAAAAAAATCTGAATTTTTGAGAAAAAAATAGAGAATTTCTGTGAAAAAAGTGAGAATTTTTAGAAAAAAAATCAGATTTTCTGAGAAAGAAAGTGAGAATTTCTGAAAAATATCAGAATTTCGGAGAAAGAGACAATTTCTGAAAAAAAGTGAGAATTTCTAAAAAAAAAAGTCAGAATTTCTGAGAAAAAAGTCAGAATTTCTAAGAAAAAAGTGAGAATTTCTGGGAAAAACGTAAGAATTTCTGGAAAAAACAGTCTTAATTTCTGAGAAAAAAAAGTCAAGATTTCTGAAAAAAGTCAGAATTTCTGAAAAAAAAGTGAGAATTTCTGAGAAAAAAAGTGAGAATTTCTGAGAAAAAAAGTGAGAATTTCTGGGAAAAAAGTGAGAATTTCTAAAAAAAAGTGAGAATTTCTGAGAAAAAAAGTGAGAATTTCTGAAAAAAATCTGAATTTTTTGAGAAAAAAATAGAGAATTTCTGCGAAAAAGTGAGAATTTTTAGAAAAAAAATCAGATTTTCTGAGAAAGAAAGTGACAATTTCTGAAAAAAAGTGAGAATTTCTGAGAACAAAAGTCAGAATTTCTGAGAAAAAAGTGAGAATTTCTGGAAAAAAAAGTCAGAATTTCTGAAAAAAGGTCAGAATTTCTGAGACAAAAAAGTGAGAATTTCTGGAAAAAAGTGAGAATTTCTGAAAAAAAACTGAGAATTTCTGGAAAAAATAGGGTCAAATTTAAAAAAAAAAAAATTCTGAATTTCTAAAAAAAAATAAAAATTTCTGAGAAAACTGAGAATTTCTGACGAAAAAAGTGAGAATTTCTGAGAAAAAAAGTGAGAATTTCTGAAAAAAATCTGAATTTTTGAGAAAAAAATAGAGAATTTCTGTGAAAAAAGTGAGAATTTTTAGAAAAAAAATCAGATTTTCTGAGAAAGAAAGTGAGAATTTCTGAAAAATATCAGAATTTCGGAGAAAGAGACAATTTCTGAAAAAAAGTGAGAATTTCTAAAAAAAAAAAGTCAGAATTTCTGAGAAAAAAGTCAGAATTTCTAAGAAAAAAGTGAGAATTTCTGGGAAAAACGTAAGAATTTCTGGAAAAAACAGTCTTAATTTCTGAGAAAAAAAGTCAAAATTTCTGAAAAAAGTCAGAATTTCTGAAAAAAAAAGTGAGAATTTCTGAGAAAAAAAGTGAGAATTTCTGAGAAAAAAAGTGAGAATTTCTGGGAAAAAAGTGAGAATTTTTGAAAAAAATGAGAATTTCTGGAAAAAAAGTCAGAATTTCTGAGAAAAAAAATCTGAATTTCTGAAAAAAAAGTGAGAATTTCTGAGGAAAAAAAGTCAAAATTTCTGAAAAAAAGTCAGAATTTCTGGAAAAAAAACAGAGAATTTCTGTGAAAAAAAGTGAGAATTTCTGAGAAAAAAGTAAGAATTTCTGGGAAAAAAGTGAGAATTTCTGAAAAAAATGAGAATTTCTGGAAAAAAAAAAAGAATTTCTGAGAAAAAAGTGAGAATTTCTGAGAAAAAAAGTGAGAATTTCTGGGAAAAAAGTGAGAATTTCTGAAAAAAAGTGAGAATTTCTGAGAAAAAAAAGGGAGAATTTCTGAGAAAAAAAGGGAGAATTTCTGGAAAAAAGAAGTCAGGTTTTTTTTTCAAAAAAAAAATTCAGAATTTCTGAAAAAAAAGTCAGATTTTCTGGAAAAAAAAGTGAGAATTTCTGAGAAAAAAAGTCTGAATTTCTGAGAAAAAAAGTCTGAATTTCTGAAAAAAAGTGAGAATTTCTGAAAAAAAAAACACAGAATTTCTGTGAAATAAAAGTGAGAATTTCTGGAAAAAAAGTCTGAATTTCTGAAAAAAAAAGTCTGAATTTTTGAGAAAAAAAATCTGTATTTCCGAGTTTTTTTCCTCAGAAATGATTTCCGACTTAACTCAAACACTTTTGAAAACACAGCAAACAAAAAAAACAAACTCTGTTGTTGGCCCTAATGCTCTTCTGTACATATCAGCTCAAAACTTAACACTTCTCATATTCTTAAAATAATTTTTTAATACATTTAATACCTATGTTTTATTTTGAAAACCAGAAGTTTCCACACGCTGCAGTGAGCTAGCGCTGACTTTCCCAGTTGTCTCAGTGTATTTGCCATAAACTCTGCAATAAGGGCGCATTTGAAATGTTGGAGCGGCCGGCTTGACCATGACACCAGTCGTTACATCTCTAAGAGGAAACTATGTTTCTACCTAAAGCCATTTACTGGGAATGAGTTGGTATGAACACGTCATTTCTGTGAGTCAAAGCTGTAAAAACTCTCATCACCGAGTGAAGATGTTCTTGCAGTTCATGTTTGCTCAGCCGAACCTGTGGCAGGAGCAGAAAGTGTTTAAACGTCATCTTCTAGTCAACAGTTATTATCCACAGTCACAGCATCATTTGAAACACATGAAGTTTCTGCCATAATCCAAGACTTGACCTTTGACCTTCAACCAGAATCAAATCAGTTCATCTGAGAGCCCAAGTGAATGGTTGGTTCAGATTTGATGATGGATCCAGTGACACAGACTGGGACCAGTTCAGGTTCAGCTTCAGGTTCAGGTTCAGGTTCAGGTCGTCGCTGTGGTGTTAGTCTCCAGAGCAACACGATGTCACATGTTCACACCTTCATGAGAAGATTCCTGGGCCTCAGGAGGAAACATTGTGCAACAGAGATGTTTTATTTAAGACGAAGTAATGAGTCACAGGGGTTACGTAAAGAGAGAGAGAGAGAGAGAGAGAGAGAGAGAGAGAGAGAGAGAGAGAGAGAGAGACATTCAATCCTGTTTTCACCACTACAAATGTGCTGCTTGATACAGGAGGTGTTTCGTTGCCATGGTGACGCTCTGTTGTGTATTTTTACTGGAGACACTGTCGTTGTATCAGAGACTTAAAATAACTTGAATTCTTATGATTTATATAATCAGACCGCTGTAGGAGTGAGTTATTGATTATTGATTGATGATCATTGTGAAGCGGTTCAGTTCAACAGACGACAGTGTGATTGTTTTTTTTTGTTTTTCCAGTCATTTAATCTCTTATTTCTGTGTTGATTTCATCTTTATTCCAACTCATTTCACCTTTATGTTTTTTGGTGTTTCTCCAGATACAGTGGCGCCCTCTAGTGGTGCAGATATGAACTGCATGTAGTTAAAACCACAGTAAGTGAGGAAGAGGAGGAGGAAGAGCGACTGTCCAGAGCTCACACTTCCCTTATTAAAGAAGTAAAACTGGTTTATTATCAGTTTTCATTCACTCCACCAACATCACACTACATCCATCAACCCTCTGGACTCTGTCTGGACACTGTGTCCAGGTCACTTGACCGTTTTTTCTGTGTTAATACAGATGGAACAACATTTTCCCAGGGTCTGGATTTTGTCTGATTTCTTTTAAATTTCCAACTTCAGCTCTTTAAATATATCAATAATATACTGTAAACATCCAGTTGTACAACTTTAAACCCATGAAAACTACATTTTTAAAATGTCATTTACTGTATAAAATCACAATGTAGGTAAAATGTCTTTATTATAAAGTCAGCATTTGAAAATTGTAGGTTTTTTTTGTCCTACCACATGATGTCATTGGTCCATTTTTGACCCAAGGGAGCAATTTCATGTAATGTTCTGAGTTTCCAATAGGGGGCGTATGCTGGCTCACTGCACTGGAGCAAAAGAATGACACAATTCTGACACAGATGTGATTTTATGATTGTTAATGATAAAAAGACCAGCACAGAAGAAGTGAAATACATCTTCATGGCTTCATGGCTGCGTCAGACAGATGTTTATCAAATTGTCTCATTCAAACCCTGCATCTAATCAACACTTGAGCTTCTCTTCATCTCTTAAAGTTTGATCACATCAAGAATCTGTGGATCTGAGCTCGTCCACTCGTTGTTCGCTGGCCACTCAGGACTCTTCACCAGGTGACATTCATGTCTCTGGGATGTGTGGGACCAACCTGGAGAACCCATACAGGTGGAGGGAGGACATGCATACTCAAACCCAGAACCTTCTGCAGTGTGTTGATCATGTCATGTGACCTGGACACTTATTTTATTGGTGACGTGAAGCTGTGAACACGTGTGGTGAGAAGCTGCGTTGGACAGAAGAACAAAGACCAGGCAGATTTACAAGCCATTTAATCTTGAATTCAGTCTTAAAATCATACAAAAGGAGTGAAAAAGGTCAGAAGGAGCCACAGTTTGACTTGTTTCAGGAATTTCACGGTGAGAAACGCACCTCCTCTTCCTCCTCCTCCTCCTCCTCCTCTTCTTCTTCTTCTTCTTCCTCTTCTTGTTCATAACAGAAGTTTGGATGCACCAGAATAAATAAAATCTGTCACCTTTGAGAGGGCTAAATACAAGATTAAGTGACTTGCAGAGGTGAGTGTTTTCTGGGAGGAAGGCAGAAGAAGGGAGGGATGTGAAAAAAGAGGTAAGAAAAGAAACAGAGAGTGACGACGTACATGAGCTGTAATGATCCATTAGTTTTATAGGGTGTGTTAAAGCACTACAGACTAGAGTGTGGGCTGCCGCCGCACACTGGGCTTCCTCGTTGTCTCTAATATGCAGCGGTGCGCTACGTTAACGTGTAATAAACATCGTACACAAACAGAAGACCCCCCCTCCCGCTCCCAGCTATTACATCTGCATAGCAAAAAACAAGAAGAAAAATAAACAAATAAATAAACAAAGACACAGAAAAAAACCCAGAACTGAGCCTCTAAACCTCTCTCTCTCTCTCTCTCTCTCTCTCTCTCTCTGTGTGGCTGCTGCTCGCCTCCTCTACAAGATTATACACAAGTAGTTTGATGCAAGACTTGTTGTTATTATTATTATTACTTTTTTTGTTTGTGTTTTTGTTTTTTAGAAAAAAAAAAAAATTCTTTTTCTTCACGAAGCGCACTTCCTACTTCCTCTTGGTCCGGCGGCCGCGGTCACGGTGGCGGTGACGTCTGATTGGCCCGGTTAGTCGTCGTCATCATCCACCACGGGGTCCGTGTCCCAGCACGTAATGTCAATCTCTGAGGAACAGAGGCGAGGACAGGTTGAATACAGGAAACGCTCACAGTGGTGGTGGGGGGGGGGGGGGGGGTGATGGGGGGGGGGGGGGGGGTGAACTACAGCGGCCTGATAACACAAGTACTAAATACTCAACCAGACCAAACCAGGCTGAACCGAACTGAGCCAAACGTTTTACCTGCACCTGCTGTTCACATTTATAACATGACAATAAGCTGTTACATCTTCTCACCACCAGATGGAGCCAGTGCACAGCTCTGACTGAACACAACAGAACAACTGAGACTGTGTGGAGACGGTCCTGATACAAAGACACGATGAACACAGCATCATTACAGTCTGTTGTCTCGTGGGACAAAGTGAACCGAGGGGACGTCAGGCTGAAGCAGGACGGCGCCGTGGTTACTGTGTGGCTGAAAGCATTTTAATTTGAAAGGAAGTACAGGAAGTGATGGAGCAGAAGTCCAGGACAGAAGATGGAGGAGCAGCGAGACAGGAGGTGAATAAAAATGAGAAACGCAGACAGGACACGGCAGAGAACCAGGGACTGACTCTCTCACCTGGTGGCTTGTTATAAAAGACCGGTGCAGGTTTGGCCGAGGACTCCTCTGATTGGCCGAACTCCTCCTCCTGTGATTGGCTGAAGTAGCCCTCGCTCGCCTGTCAGAAACAGCAGGTTAGTAAACAGAACGACAGGAAACACGTCCGTGAACGCGCAGCGGTCGACCTGTCGTACCTGCGTCCCTTCCTTCAGCAGCGTCTCCCCGTTGGTCATCAGCAGCTGTCCGTCTTCCAGCTCCTCCCCGGAGGCGTGCTGCAGTGCATGCTGGTAGCTGAGGGTCATCTGCTCGGGGCCGGTCACGTCCACCAGACTGGACGGGTCGTCCTCGGTGCCGGCGCTCGAGCAGAAAGTCCCGTCCATCATCTCATCAAAGCTGAGGAGGGGCTGAGGCCGACCGCTGGCGGAGGCGGAGGCGGCGGCGGCGGCGGTGCTGCTGGGCAGGACATCAGAGTCGCCCATCAGGTCCACCAGGTTGGAGGACTGGGAGGACTGGGATGGATCTGCGGCGGCGGGGGCGGAGCTGCTGTCCCACAGGTTGACCAGGTTGTCTGTCCCAGAGTCCCACTGCGAGAAACCGGAGGAGTCGCGGGCCTGTGGTGCGACGCTCTGCACGGGCTTGGCGGCGGGCGTCTCCTGGACCAGAGGTTTCTGGTCCTGCTCCGGTGCAGAGTCTGGACCACAAACACAAAGTTATTACATGTCAGAGCCAATCAGCTGATCACCGCGCCGGACGCCGTCTCTCACCCCACTCATCTCTGACGTCGTCCTCCTCCCGGCTCAGGTCCTCTTTGATGGGAGTGGTGACTATTTTAGGGATGGGTGACACGGCGGCCATGTTGCGCTCTGTCCTCGCTTCAGTGTCGTCATCGTCGTCCCCTGGAGGGACAGAGGGACGAATCAGGGGAAAGGAAGCAGACATGATTTAAACTCCAGACGTGTTGAACTGACACAGAGCCCGGGTGGGGGGGGGGGGGTGGATTCGAGTGGAGCAAAGCTGTCTGATTGGTCCACCAGGTTTTAGAACCACCAATCACTTCCTGTGTCAGTCCAACACATGGACTCACTGTCACATGACCAACAGAAGACCTGGTCCCACACTTCTGAACCACTGCACACATCTGCACAGCCGCTCGCAGGGCTGGTGATGTCCCTGCTAACCGACACGTCCTTGATCAGACTAACAACATGGCCAATCAGGTGCCACGTGGGCGGGACTAAAGCCAACGACATGGTCGAGCTGTGTCAAAGTCTCATAGTCGTAGATGAGGACAGACGTCTACGAAGCTTTTGGAGGGTGAATGTGTTCGTTGACAGTTGTGACAACGTCCTGCAGCGTTCAAACACCTGTTGACACACTGGTTAATAGCTTTTATCTTTGGCGAGGGACGTGTCAGTCAGCGGACCCCCCCCCCCCCCCCCCCTTTGGTTTTGAGCTTGAAAAAAGTTGGTTTTAACTGGAGTGAATTTCAGGTGATGTCGTCATGTGTCGCTGCAAATCTTAAGGCAGGTGTCTCAGTGTGGTGGAAACAGGTGTCCTGAGGAGCATCAAGGGCCGTGCTGGACACTGGTTACCATAGAAACAGAAGAAATCATCAGCCGATCTTTACAACAGTGTCACGTTCAAACGGGGACCCCGGCGGGTCGTCACCAAGCCCGAGACACAACCACTGCGCCCACCCACAGCACCGTCATCGTGCACGAACACACAGCAGGGACACACGCTCACGACTCTCATCGTCACAGCAAACAACAGCAAAGTCAAAGAAAACATGGTTCTTTGCAGATGTTCGATGGGTTTCATGCTCGCCGGGCGTCCTGCTTTCAGACCAGAACGACCCAGAGGGACACGAATGGAGGACAACACAGAGACACTTCACGTCCACTTGCATGGGTGGGCTCTCCAATTCACCTGCAGGACGGAGGACTTTGAGGGTCAAAGGACCTCATTCAGAGGAGAGGGACTTGAGTAAGGACGATAAAGGCAGGGTTAAAGACACAGACAGACATCTTACTCGTCACAGAAATTAAATTTTTCAGAATAAAATGGTTTGGAGGGAAGACAGAGTGAACTGGCTCTTTCTCCACCCAGCATTATGTCTGACGGAGCAGCTACAGACATGCAGGAGGACGCAGCGTTTGCATCGCTCTGCCCATTAACTACATCACAGCCGATCAGATCAACACGTGTCTTTAACCAGCTGATTCGTCTGCGGACGTAAAGGTCCACGTCTCAGATCGACCTCGGACACGGTGGAGCTGTTTGTGATAAAAACAACTGATCGGGGGTCTTCGCCTGTTTTTATGTGCTCTCCTTCAACACTGGAGATCTTTGCCAGGAGCTCAGGTCGATGAAGGTCCCGACACTGAGCAGGTGACCTTCGCTTTGTCTGTAGGAGGTGGTGAACTCTGACCTCAGGTGTCTGATGTAGTTAATGAGACAGACACAGTCACCATCATGGTTTCAGTCTCAGTGGCAGCTCTCAGATCAGCTGCTAATGTCCAGTCAGGCCAACACACGGCAGAGGCGGGCGGGCGGCGGCTCAGTGACGTCACACACACACACACACATTTACACAAGCAGACACTCACAGGTTGGTCAGCAGGTCAGCCGCAGGCGTGTGTGTGTGTGTGTGTGTGTGTGTGTGTGTGTGGTCCAGGATCAGAAGCATGAGATTGAGGATCAGAAGGTGAAAGAAAAGCAGTCAGACTCTGTGTCAAAGCTTCAGCTCTTCGTCCCTGAGAGAATCACACACGTTATTTTTCTCTGCTGCAGCAAATTCAAACCAAACAACATCAGATAAAACAAAAACAAAAACAAGAGAGACATTCACAGAAATATAAATAATCTGACACCAGCGGCCGACCGCATGAAGACTGAGGGGACGACAGACTCCACATCACATCTATCACACAAACCGACAAACAGCTTTATGGTTCATAAAGGCCATAAAGGAGAGTTTATCATTGACCTCGGTGAGAGAGAGTGATGCTAATGCAAGTGTGGGCTCGTCAGCTCATCAGGAAGGGGGTGCTGTCAATGCACAAGCTACGTAGAAGGTGCGCCAGAGGACAGGTGAGATCGTGACAGTGATGGTGACCAGTTAATTTAATACAGTCAAGAGATTTTAAAGCTCCATATTCAAGTGAAGAAGAAGTGAAGCGATCCAATGCAAACAGAGCAGATTTTGTTGGATGGTGGGTCCAAGGTGGGCGGGGCTTTGCTATGACATCACAGAGTGAAAGGAAGTCCTGACGGCTACATCGACCTTTATGCTGTATGGAGCTTTAATGTTTTTCAGGTGCTGGTGCATGTCTTTCCTAAGCTCTTATTGTGAAGGATTCATGGTCTTTTACTTGTTAACGTTTGGCTGCTGTTTGTTTCTGAGGTGTTTTGTGAAGTTACTCACAAAAAGTGTTCAATGTGTTAAAATGTCTCAGAACAAGAGGCTCGGATCTGAATTTGTTCTCATTATAGGTCACTTTTCAAATAAGAGACACAACTACAGTACTTTAGATGATGAAATGAGGGTAAAGGTCGTGATTCGGTGGTGGGTGGGGGTGGCAGGGGCAATGGGGGCCGGGCAGAGGGGTGAGATCGACAGGGGTTGTTTTTAAGGGGTGGTGTGTGTGTGTGTGTGTGAGTGAGTTTGGTGGTCTGGATGACAATGATGAACTGATAGAAACTGCATGTGGACTAAAGAAGAAGAGCAGCTGAGACTGTTTGTCTGACTGTCTGTCTGTCTGCCTGTCTGACTGTCTGTCTGCCTGTGTGCCTACCTGTCTGTCTGTCTGTCTGTCTGTCTGCCTGCCTGCCTGTCTGTCTGTCTACTCTGGACAGAGTCTGAATATGGATTAAGCTGCTGATGTTATGTCTTCAGAAACTACTGAGTGCTCTTATTTTGAAGTCTCATGCAGTTACTTCCTCTATCTTTACTCCAGCATCCGCATGTGAGGAAGGGGCGGAGGGGGGGTTGGGGTGGTTAATGACTGAGGGAGTTGGAGGGAGGGGGTTGGGGTGTTGGGATGTCCGTCTGTCTCTCCTCTGCGTCCACTTCTTCTTCTGCTGCTGTTTATCGGTTCTGTGCTTTTACCTACCGGCGGCCACGGCGGGCTGCATCCGTGCGTGTGTCGGGGTGCGGAGGGGGGACACGCCCCGGGGCAGGGGGGGTGGGCTGGGGCTGCTGGGACTGTGCTGCTGCCTCAAGAACGGGCTGTCCAAACGGCCTGGACGACAGAGACGCCACACACACACACACAGAGCCAAAGACGACATAACACACACACACACACACGTGTGACAAGGATACGAAGCGACGCAGCAGGACAGAGAAATGAGAGGACGACAACACAGACGGAAAAGAAGAGAGGGAGGGAGAGGAGGAGGACAGGAGAGGTCAGAACCCCAGAGGATTGTGGGATATGAGGGAGAGGACAGAGGTTTAATAAAGGAAGAAGTGAGTGACAGAAGAAAGAAGGGATGAGGATGGTGGACACGGAGGTGAAAGAAGAAAATCCCAGAGGAAAGAGAGACAGAAAGAAAGAAAGAAAGAAAAAAGAGAAGTGTTAGTGTGTGTGTGTCAACAGTGTGACTGAAGCAGCATGTCAGCAGAGCGCGACACTAACGAGACGGTCGGACGCTCCAGGTTCATACACCTGCCGCTACACAACAGGAAGTGATGGAGCCTGCTTGATACATTTATTTTGGTGGAAAACTTTTACTTTGAAAAGCAGGAAAAGTCCATGAGCATTTCTCTGGAATTCCTAAAAACAGATTTTGTTTCCTGATAATGAGAGAAAACAGAAATCAGTGTGTTGTTGTTATCCTGCGGTCTCCATGGAAACGGTTTTATAAGACCATGACATCAAAGAGTGTGCAGCTCTTTCATCCTCCTGTTTTTTACTTTAGCCATCATTAGTTGTTTTCCCTTTCTGGAAAACTTGTTTTGTGCCACTGTTTTCATTTTAAGGAAACTTACATACAGCAGCCTGAGAGACAAATCCCAGGGCAAAGAGATCCCAGAGCGAAACAACGAACCTGACAGACTTTATTTACGTTAGTTTGTTTGTTTGTTTAGTTGTTGTGCGTGTTTAACGAGTCCCTACTTCCTGTCTTTAGCTCTGTGTCCTCGGTGAGACTGTGAGTCAGACACGGTGCCAACAAACACGGAGACGCTGCAGACAAACAACACTCAGTAACACTGTAAACAGGCAAATCAAAGCACATTAAAGAGCTCAGAGCCTGAACACCCCCCCCCGCCATTACCCAGCCTCTCCCCACTTCCACCACCAGTGCTTCCTTCAGGTGCTTCACCTGTCCCGAACCAGGACAGTGAAACAGGAAGCAGGGGCGTTTCTGTCTGGTCCTGGTCAGTGGGGCTTTAAATCTTCACCTGAACGTTTTCACTGACTGGCTGCAGCACAGTTTCAGCTAGTCAGGATTTAACCTGGATTATCTTCAGTTTAAGTTAAACTCATCCAGATCCAATCCAGAGACAGTGTGCAGGTGTTTACCGGTCCTGTGGACGGACACCGGGGAGGTGTCCACGCTGATGGTCATGGCTCTCTCCTTCTGCTTGAAGAACTCTCGGGGGTTTCCTGAGCGCTGAGCGATGATGGCCTTCGCCTCCTGAACACACAGAGACACAGACGGACCAATCAGGACAGAGCAGCAGGAGAAGGTGGCGTCTCTGTGAGGGAGGACACCTGGACCTCCAAACTCACCTCCACCTCTGACTCCTTCTTGTCCAGGTTCAGGTCCTCCAGGCTCGGCTCTGCTGCCTGCACAGGAGAGGGACACAGGAGAGGGACACAGGTGAGGACGACTGGACCTGATGCAGGGAGTAACCATGACGACATCCAGACTCATGACATCGTGCAGGGGAGGTAATTGATTACATATGACATCTTAACCAGCAGCTGCGTTGTTGACAGGTTCAGTGTCTGTCTTGTTGCCCAGTGAGAGAAATTACCCAGAATTCTTTGAGCAAAGCAAACGATCGTCTGGATGTAGAGAACAAGTCTCAGGAAATTAACTGAATTATCACGACGCAGCAGGAAGCTGATTACAAGATGTCTTAATGGGTTTATGTCTGCTGTTTAAAGTGACACACACACACACACACACACACACACACACACACATACTTTATATTTCACATAATCACTCTCTTCAATAAGAAACCCACTGGCAGACAAACGGGTTTCATTTTGGAGTCACAGCATGAGGCCAATGACACGTGTAGGGGAGGGAGAGGTTTGTGTGTGTGTGTGTGTGTGTGTGTGTGTGTGTGCAGAGGAAAGGAAAGTAGAAACTTACTATGGTGGTCTGGTTCCGCAACCTCTCTCTGGCCTCCTCCTCCTCCTGCAGCTTCTTCCTGTTTCACACACACACACACACACACACACACACACACACTGATTGGACATGTGACCTGACACCTGTGACCTACACCTCTCTGACCAGATGTGACCTGCGATCGTCATCATGACCTGATCACCCAGTCCAGTCGTTTTCTCATAGACTTGCAGGGAGATGAACCTTTGCAGTCGCCCCCTGATGGTCATTTGACAGACTGCAGCTTTGATCTCCAGACCGTGTGTGTGTACATGTACAGTCTGTGATGTGGACAGGACTGGACGAGGACACGAACCAGTGTGAGACGTCTGTGTCTTTCAGAACCGATGAGTCTTCATGAAAAGGACCGCAGGCTCGTCTCAGCTCAGTTAATGACTCTCATCGTCTCAGACAATGTGTCGCTGATTAAAACGCAGCAGCTGCAGGACTCAGACATTTATCTGTTGTTTCTGTGTGAGAGGAAAAATCACTTCACAGCTGCTTCCGAGAGATCGACGGCCATATCGGCTCCGCCCACCTGCAGCCCCCCCCCTCCTGGCCGGATGACACCACCTCTTTGCCTGCAGGTGTGCCACAGTCAGTCCAGCTGCATCTCATCCTGTAATCACCACCTCTCCAAACACTCAGCTCCTCCTCCTCCTCCTCCTCCGCTGCTGGACTCGGTCTTGGCGTTTGGTTCCTGAGACTCGTCCAGTTCTCCACTGACTCCGCCCCCCTCGCCCATTTAACCACTCCTAGTTTGATTCCTGTCTCCTCCTCTGTGTGAGATCTTTGTGTTTTGTTTCGTTTGTGCGACTCTGACGTCCTCGTGTCATCTCGTCCTCCTCACCTGTGCTCTTCGATCTGCTGCTCCCTCTCGCGGTACCTCTTCTCCCGGTTCTCCTGCTCTTTCCTCTCCAGCTCCATCCGCTCTTCCTCGAAGCGCTGCCGCTCCTCCGCCGCCTTCCTCCTCTCCTCCTCCTTCCTCAGCTCCTCCTCACGCTGCAGAGAAACCGCAGACATTTATTTTAACATTATAGTTGTTTTGCATTGTGATGTAATGTTGACTAAGGTAGAGCAGTTTCCACCTCGGTGAGTGGACACAGGAATCAGAATCAATAAACAAAAGTTGGTTTGGCAGCTTTGGAGTTTTAGCTAGTTAGCTTAGCTTAGCATAAAGAGTGAAAACAGAGGGAAACAACTAGCGAGGACTAAAGGATCTGAAGCACGAGCAGCTGTGAAGCTCGTGAAGGAGTCGGTCTGAAACTCAAATCTTTGAAAAACAAGATCTAAAGTCTTCAAGCACACGTGTTGGACAAAGTGGGCTGATGGACACGATCATGCAGTGAGCTCCTCCTGCTCCTCTGACCTCCAGCTTTGACCTTTGACCCACTGTAGTCCCTGTAGTCATTTACATCGTTCCCCTGGATCATCAGAGATTTTCTTATGAGTCTGTTTACTTTCATAATAAAGAGCTGGTGAACACGACGTGACCGAAGCTGCTGAAATAAGAAACGTGAAGGTGCAGGATTAAACTGTTTCTTTTCTTTTTCTTTTCCTCAGCCCCTCCTCCTCCTCCTCCTCCTCCTCCTCCTTCCTTTGTTCTCTGCATGTACCTTGGCCTGTTCCCAGAACTCCTCTCTATTGATTTTCTTCATCTCCACCTCTGCGTTGGTCTTCTCGTATACTGTGCCCTGTTGAAGACGGAGAGAGACAGAGACAAGGATTGATTTCTGTGGCTGGTAAATGAGACGTGAACTTCCTGTTCCCCCCCGTCATCTGTGAATTTCAGGTTCCTCTCTGACTGTGGCGATCTAACGTGTTTCTACTGTTTCTACTCTGACGACAGCAGCAGCTCCAGGTCGTCTCCAAAGACGGGAAGAAGAAAGATCCGACAGTCCCTGAAGGCGTCGCGCCTGTTTCTCCAGATGTGACTGTCACATGACTGAGTCACAACCAGCGTCAGGAGTAAAGTGATTCCTGACGAGTAGTGTAACTAATGTAACAGATTACAGTCATCATCATCATTTAAATGGATTATACTCTTTATGTTGATGAGTCATCTGACTTGGTGTGTGTGTGTGTGTGTGTGTGTGTGTCTTCACACCACGTCTCCATGTTCTTCATCTCGGGTTCTCAGGCGACTCAGGACTGGGCTCGCCACCGCTGCTGTCCCATTGGTCAGCCGCTGCCCAATGGCCGACGGGTCGATGTCGTCCAGACTGCTGGCATTGATGGTGACCTCCACCCCCTGGGGAGAGAGAGGGAGAGAGAGGGAGAGAGGGGGAGAGAGAGGGAGAGCTGATACTGATCACCTCAGATCCATCACTGATAAATGATACATTTAATATGCTCAATGATAGAGTGTGTGTGTGTGTGTGTGTGTGTGTGTGTGTGTGTGTGTGTGTGTGTGTGGGAGACAGAGCTTCCACTCAGAACAATGATACTTCAACAAACACACACACACACCACCTCAGCTTTAATCTTGATCTTTTCATCTACTCTACAAATCCAAAAATACACAGTCAGCCAGGTGTCGAAGTGTGAACACACACACACACACACACACACTCTCCCTTACACACAGTGGATGAGAGGATTGTCATTCAGCTAAGAGAGATTACTTTAAAAGAGGTGTTATTAGTCATGCAATGTAACTGTAACACACACACACACACACACACACACACACACACACACTCCTCTTTCATCCTCCTACAGGTGTGATGTGCTGCTGCTTCTTTTAGATGAACATTTAGTTCAAACTTTCTGACGATTACAAAAAACTGGAACAAACATTTTCACACACAACAACAACAACAACAACAACAACAAACAGTTAAATAAACAAACACGTTGATCCCTGTGATGGTTTGGAGGGAAACGTGACGGCTGCTCTGACCTGGAAGAAATCCGCAATGGTCGCGACGTGACTCGCACACGCACACTTCCTGGCGTCTGGCACATCATCACCAACCTGAGAGGAGAGAGAGAGAGAGAGAGAGAGAGAGAGAGAGAGAGAGAGAGAGAGAGACATTGATTTGTTAACAAAACTAAAGCAGAAGAAGAAGGAAAGACTGTGGAAAGTTGTAGGAACGACAGGAACAAACGAAGGAGGGAGGAGGAGCCACGACACCTCGAACGCCGACACGAGCTCGATGGACTCGTGTCTTGGGCTCATTAGTCGGTTTTTGTTCAGCTGAACTGAGACGATGTGTCGACGTGTGTCACTAATCACCGCTCATTCACTGCAGAACAAAGACGACTGAGAGAGAGAGAGAGAGAGAGAGAGGAGGGAAGACCACCACACAACTGTCTCTGTGTGTGTGTGTGTGTGTGTGTGTGTGTGTGTGAGTGTGTGTGTGTCAACAGGGGAGATACAGTGGAATATTTTTGCATATATCAAAGACGACCTGGTTCATTTACATGAACATATCTTCTTGTCCACTCTTGGCTCAGTTTGGTTCAGTTTGGTTCAGTTTGGCTCAGTTTGGCTCAGTTTGGCTCAGTTCGGTTCAGTTCGGCTCAGTTTGGCTCAGTTTGGTCTTTAGTGCTTGTTCACTGATTGTACTTTGACAACATCTGCTCATTGAGCTGCATCTCAATAAATATGACGGAGGTCAGCGTCGTCCCCGAGATACTGAAGCTACTGAAGCTGCTGAAGCTACTGAAGCTACTGAAATGAGACCATTTACAGGCTCATGCTGATAAAATACTACTGTCAGATACTGTGTGTGTGTGTTACTGCATGAGATCCTGCTCCTCCCTCCCCCCTCCCTCCCTCCCTCCCTCCGCCCTCCCCTCTGGACTCACCCAGTTGATGAGGATGTATCGTGGCAGCGAGGCCGTCGGCTCCTTGAGGCCGCAGAATCCGTACATCACCCTGCTGCTGTCAAAGGTCAGTGTGATCTCTGCCAGGCCGCCTCCTGCTCCACAACAACACAACAACAACACAACAACAACAACAACACTATGTTACTCCTGCAGCACGGCACCAGTCCTGCTCCCCGTCAACAACTCAACGAGGAAACGAAACAAAACTGTAAAATGAATCACGCACAGTCACAACCTGTCGTCCACCTCCGTGTACATCAGTGACATCATTCGTTTTAATGCAGAAACACGAGCGACTGTTTTAAGACAAAGCAGGAAACGGTCTGATAATAACCCTGCGTCTCCTCTTGAATGAGGTCAAATCAGCGGACGAGCGCCATCGTCGCTGTTGAAGAGCGGCTCCTCATCAGTGACGACGAAGAGCACCTCCTGGTCGTCACTGATGCAGACGGTGGAGTGCAGCGGCTGCAGCTCTCCTCCTCTGCTCCCATCAGTGTTTCTATTTTCAGGGCTGATGATCACATTAGAGTCGCAGAAGTGCTGATCGTCAGGAGCAGCTCCGAGTCAAACCACCACGCAAAGCCTCCATCTTTATTCCCTCATTGTGAAACACTAGACCCAACGCTGTGTCCGTCTCTTAACGTGGTCCCACCCCCTCACCCCGTGGTCAACTACATTTCCCATAGATGCATCACTTGCATTAGTTCCTCTGATAAACACGTCTGATTCAATCTGCTCTGCTTCTGTGGGAGGACGTGTTTACAACCAAACCAAACGAGAGCTCTTTTGTTTGTGTGGAAGGTTCATAAACAAAAACTGAAACACGGCGATAAACGAGTTGAAGAGCAACAGCAACAGTGTTGTTTGAGAACCACGACATTATTTCTGGATGTTGGTAGAAATGGCAGTTACTTCCTGTTCCTGGCCTAAATCCACCGTCGTGTGTCGACATCCTACAACAAACTGACGGTAAGTATAAAACATTTAAGACCTTAACTACCTCCATTTTAATTTCAGACTGAGGCCTTTATCTGCTAAGTGATGTGAATTACACACAGGACACACTACAGTGATGTTATTAGTCTGGAGGAGAGGGATAGTGTCTCCGCATCAGATATGATGAGTCTCATTAAACTGTAATGATCATGCAGTGCGCCGTTAGCCACAGTAATAATGAATCCAGCTCTCTGATGAGGAACAGGAAGTGATTTTCCCCCCATGGCGACACCAGAACCTGCAGAGCTCATCAGCTGCAAATCAGCACACGTGGCGTTAACGTGTCAACAGGCAGCCGCCATCTTCAAAATAAAACAGGAGAGTAACGGGGAGACAGCACATTTGGGTGGGAAGAAGAAAACATGAACTCACCTCCTGATGCTGCCAGTGTCAAATCGTTGGTCTCATCCTCGTATGTGTACAAGGCCCTGGTAGGAAGACAGAGAAGACATGTTTGTGTTAAAGCTCCACACGGTATAAAGGTAGACGTGCGTCTTAAAGCTCCATACGGTATAAAGGTGGACGTGCGTCTTAAAGCTCCATACGGTATAAAGGCAGACGTGCGTCTTAAAGCTCCGTACAGTATAAAGGTAGACGTGCGTCTTAAAGCTCCATACAGTATAAAGGTAGACGTGCGTCTTAAAGCTCCATACAGTATAAAGGTAGACGTGCGTCTTAAAGCTCCATACAGTATAAAGGTAGACGTGCATCTTAAAGCTCCATACAGTATAAAGGTAGACGTCCATGTGTAGTGTGATTATAAAGCAGCTCTAGGTTCTATATTAATACTGTGAAAGTATCAAAGCCTCAGTCCACAGAGAAATGCACACAGCCTGTATTCAGACACTGAGCCTTAAAACCAGCCGTCAGGACTTCCTGTCACTTTGTGATGTCACAACAGAGCAGTCACACCAAGCCCCGCCCACCACCTGGACCCACCATCCAACAACTTGCAGGATTTGGTTTCTCTGAGTGTTTTATTCTGAAATCTGCTCTGTTTTTATTGGATCAGTCAGAAAGCAGTCAGCCAATCAGAGGAGAGGATCAGAGCCTCCTGTCTTCTGATTGGCTGACATCAACCTGTTATTACTACAGCTCCAGAGAGATGGAAAACTACACTGACACAGTCTGAAATAACACACACACACACACACACACACACACACACACACACACTGCAGGTCATCATATTTAATCTAGAGATGTGGTCTAATCTATAATCCTGGTCACCTTCACGTAGCCTCAGACAGCTTCATGTATGTATATGTATTATAAAGCTTTCCTACATCCGAGTGTCAGTGATGAGGTCCCAGCTGCAGGTAAACATGGCTGGAGGCTGTTATATGTGTCCTTGACATTGTGTCATGTGACCTGCAGCTGCAGCTCGAGGCGCTGGTAAACTGGATTTTTCTCCGTATGAAATGCATTCTGGGATTGAGGATAGAGAAATTACCCTTCAATCCATGAGGATTTAAACGGCAGATTATCGAAGTGGAGAACGGCGTGTTGTAGATGAATGAAGATTATTATTAAAACCACTGGAGGTGAATGAATACGACACAGGGGAGCGGCTCACATCTTAGCCTGTTACCCTGTTAGCCTGCCTGCTAGTCTGTTAGCATGACAGCCTGACAGTTACCTTGTCTGTTAGCCTGCCTGCTAGTCTGTTAGCTCATTCATTAAACTGTCTGTTAGCCTGTTAGCGATGATGA